>CM022477.1:7401323-7549036 GCA_011952105.1 Coreoperca whiteheadi
CCCCTTCCTTTTTTTTTTTTTTTTTTTTTTTACTTACCCCCCCCCCCCCCCCTTTTTGCTGTTTATTCGTTTATTCATGCAACGTTCAGTTGTCTATAGCAGTTGGGATCAAAGCTGGAAAACGAGGTCTGCATGCTCATGAATGTCAGCGTGTGTGTATGTGAGGGTTTATATTGTACATAGTCTGAATGTATATTTCACATACGGTTGTATGTGATATATTGTGTGTATTTGAATGTTATAGGTCTGAGAGTAAAGTGAGACATTTGCATATACATTAAGGGGTTCTCATTAGCTCATATAGTGGAGGAAGCGAGCTGGCTAATGGAAAGTAGCAGTTGACCAGATAGGCATGTGTTGCACCATGCAGAGACATTAAATTGGTTCTGGGATGGGAGGCGGTACTGATTTCCCACTGAGCCTCCCTTTAAGGAGCAGGAGCAAGCAATGGAGAGACAGAGGGAGAGAGAGGAGGAGGAGAGGGAAAATGATGAACATAAAGTGACAAGGGGAGTTTATGCCTCTTTGTATATGTGTTCGTGCAATACGTCTGAGGTTTGTGTGATTTAGAGCAACAAGTCCTCACACCTAAACGGCAAAATAGGTGGTTTGTCATTTCCTTCCAAAAGACCGATGTGACCTTCTTTATAAGACAGTTTCACATGAGCGTTTTCTGATCTGCCACCACTATATTTACGGTTTGGTTAGGTTTAGGCGACTTAAACTGGTTGGTTCTACCTAAACATTTTGGTCAGGGAAAGATTGTGCTTCCCGTTAAATGAAAGCAACGTTGACTGTTGGCATTACGTGGGTGTTCATGCCAAAAACAGCTCTGTGATAAAACAAAAAGGGGCCGCTTTATATTATTGTAGTGTATTGTTTCAGGTACTGGAGAGACAGTGAAATTCGATACAGGAAGCCCACTTTGTGTATAGATCCAGATGAGGTTGAACTGAATTTGATTTGTACTGGACTGGAAAGTTATCACTGTGACAATTATGTTATCTTTTGTTGCAGTGATCGTAGGAAACCAGGAGAAGTATGACGAACACACAGAAAACTACCAGGAACAAGCACTTTTAATTTTTTGACTGGACAAAGCAGCACCTCGCTGTATGAAGCAAAAGTTGGACCAGGTTCAACTTTTGTGGCTTTTTTTTTTTGCTGGAGTCTTCTGCATTGTTCCTCCTGCTGCATCAATGCAGATGCCCCATTCAAATGAAGGAGGAGGTTTTTCATGCAGTGGATGTTGTCTGTCTGAACGTGGCTGGTGATGGGATGCAAACAGCGGTTGCCGGTGTCAAAGACACTTTGCACGCCCTACCATCCACCATGATCTCGTCACTGTGAGGTTTTGCGGCGCTTCCAACTTTGCCTCTTAGAGACAGCAGTCATTATTCACGCAACCACAATTACATTTTCTATTTATTTATAGAGCGCCAAATCATTACAGAAGTTATCTCAGCGCACTTGTCATATAGATCAGGTCTCGACGATACTCTTCATAATATTTATGTCACAAGAGGTCCTTGTCAGGAAAACGTAAACAGAGGTCATTTTTAGTGTTGAACAAATGACTGATGCTGTCATTTGTCTGGTGTACGCACATTCATTCACAGAGCAGGGATTAAATGTTGAATGTCTTTCTATTATTTGTATTTCATCAGATTGCTTATTCTAAGGGAAGATTTTGCAATACTGTCCATTTTAACGTTCATACTTATATTATTCATGACTCATTTATCATTTGTGTGTGATTGATATCTGCACAGACACAAAAACACACAGTGCTGTGCAGACATGTGCAGGACATAATGGACAGGTCCATGAAAGAGGAATTAGGTGGTGCTTTGTAAGGTATCATAACAGTTCTTTGAAAAGCAACTGGCTTTAGGAAATGTATGTTCTACAAGAGGCGACCCTCAGGTCAAATGGCTCTCTCTTTCTGTGTATGAGAGGCAGCAGTCGGTTCTTGGCAGCATATCGGCAGTCCTGTGGTGCTGAAAGGTGCGATAAGATGAAACTTTAATAATCCCCAAGGGGCTCATTGCAGCAGCAAAGGCATCAATGTAAGAATACAACAATCAAAGCTCTGTGCTGTAATACTAAAGATTATACAGCAAACATTGAATCATCCGTGTCTGACGAAAAGCTTGTATCTCCACAATGTCAACTTAGATGGTACAAAGAAAGACTCGCCTCATTATCACTCATCGTAAGCAGAATTAATAATAGTCCCTTTTGTTTAAAACGAGTCTAATTTTATTATGACAAATAATTTCTTCTATTTCTGTCCCTAGCTGACTAACGATATCTATCAACATTGTATTTAAATATGACAAATTCAAGATGGAATAGGGCAAAATAAATCTGGGAAACTGGTGCAATATGGCAGATGGATAAGAGGAAATAATGTTGTGATATTGAGGCACTTTGATAAATTATGAGTTGGTAATTAAATACGCTAAATGTTGTTGTTGTTGTTGATAGCTCACAGTCTTGACATCTCATAGTTGTGAGTATTAACTGTAATTTGTTTATCCTGATAATTTGTGCTGATAATAAGCTTTTTTTTTTTCTTTTTTCCAATTTTAGACTGAGATTTAGATTTGGTTAGATAAATGAACACCCTGACCATAAATTGCACCCAGAAACAGGAAAAACAAACTCCGCCACAGCTGAACATCATGAATTGAAATGCCTCAAACACACACACACACCCATGTTGAAATGCTGCCTGAGGCTGGCTACGTTTACTGTTGTTTTCTAGACCAGTGGCATTCGTATTCATTCAGTAGACTAGCATGGGATGAACTGTTTTCTCTAGTGTGCGCCACTGTCTTCTCTTTCTCTGTCTCTCTATGCTTGTTTGTGTGATTTTTTTTTGTCAGGTATATATATTAGACGTGTGTAAATGTATTCAGGCATTCATGTATCTGTGTTTATGTGTGTTGAGCTATATGTGCATGTTACGTGCTAAAATGAGTGTGTGTGTGTGTATGCAAGTGTTCAGGTCTATGTAGATACGTGTCTGTGTGTGTGCAGCAGGAGGGTTTGGGACTGACAGTTCCAATAAACATCAGCATTAAGGCAGAGCTGAGCAGGAGAGTGGAACACCTATCTTCCTCGCAGTTCCCCCTCATCCTCTCTCCCATGTGTTTCTCTCTTCTCTCCTTACCTCTCCTGGTCTCCGTGTTTCTTGCTTTCAGTCCCTAACACTCCTTTCCTCTTTGCTTTTCTTTCCCTCCCTGCCTCTCCGGCTCACGTTCAGGAGATACAGAAATGTCTTTAGCAGTATACACAGGGTAGTGCGCTTCAGCGTGGCAGAAGAGGCCTTTATGTGTCAGGAGGGGTTACTGTTAAAGTTGCATCCTGTTCTGGTTGACATGTCTGCTGGCTTCGCGCTGCTCCCCTGGGTCTACCTTATCGCCATGCATACCGCTACTGCCAAGTGAAAATGCTGTAAATCAGATTTTCATGTTTTTCTTTGTATTTGACATATCTATTGAAAATTTAGATCGCCCTTAATATGATGTGCAAGTTTCCTGCATGGGAACTGAAACCAACATCTTTACTTTTTCAGGAGAAAACTTCACAGAGCAGCAGTGATTTATCTTTTTTGGGTTGGAATGTTGCTGTTCATATTTAAATTAGGGGATCAATTTGACAGGGAACAAGAAGGGATTATGGCATAGCGACACTGATAATGGAACAGTTCATCCCCCAAATCACAACTCGGTTCATAACCACTCACCCACTGTCAGTCAAGACCCTGTTTGTGGGAGTATTTCCTAATAATATTACTGTTGGCTTTATTTCAAATAAATAATTATCAGTTAGGAATTAAAGCGGAATAGTGTGAAACCATTGGCGAAAATCTGTATAGTGTCACCTGAATGCACGTGCGTCCTCATGAACAAACAAAACATTGCTCCATAGTGATACCAGTGGTCAAAAACTGTTAATGTACCTTTAATACCAGGCTGAAAAGCAGTGTTTGACTGCCCTCTGTTAGATGTGCTCTGATACACCTATAACCGCACCCAACTATGATGTCATGGTGTACTGACACACCCTGGAGGACACTTCTTCGTCACTGTAGCAAGATGAGAGGTTAAACCGCTGGAGGTCACCAAAATGAGATTTTCAGTTGATTCTAAGTTGCTTTTTAATTACTAAATATATGTTTTGGGGTGAACTACTCCTTTATGATAGAAAAGTAAATGTATATACAGTACGTCCTGGCTGTCTGAGCCTTTATGGGACTCTGGCCAGCCTTACAAGAAGGCTTTTATAGTATTTTATCATAAAATTAATAGAATCACAGATTTATCATTACATACCGCTTTACTGTAAACACAGCTAAGGATAAACAATTATATAAATAATCTTATTTTCACTGTGCATGCTTGGCTTTACGCTTGTTTATAAGGAAATATCCACCGGCATAATTCCACTCATCTATATTAGTGTGTATGTTGTGCTTTTTGAGGTTTAAATGCCTTGCACAATGGCACTTTGATGGCAGCTGTAAAGTCAGTTTAGAGTTTTCTTGAATTACTTTCCTCAACTAGATGCTCGTAATATAGGTGGTCATGAATATTTAACACCGGCTCACACTCCAGGCTACTGCTGCCTCCTTGTTAAACATGAACAAATGTTCTGCTGATGTTAGCTGTCTTGCATGTCAGAATTGGCATATAGCATAGCTCCCCCGGCTGAGTCACAGCCATATGGTGAGGCAAAAACAAATGTCTGTTATTATGTTGTGGTATTGGTAACGGCAGCTGTGTGTCTGTTTATAATATATGGTTCTGAACAACAATGTACTGTACCCTGTACAGGCAGTTGTGTGTGCTGGAGGTGGAAAGTAGAGACATTTTAAGAGAGTTGTCGTATTCCGTAGCTTGGCTCTGCATCACAGCCATGTGGTGAGACAATCCACTGCTGAGTACAATGTTCAGTGCGTCTGACTTACCAAACAAGATTATTCAAGTGTGAACGCTGTTAACTGGTGGGTGTAGGGAATGATACTTTCTTTTACTTTCTATTGTTTATAATATTGTATAGTGTGACGTGTTGTTTTGTGCTGCTCCTTTAAGTGGCCTTAGCACTTAAAGCAATAACAGTGAGACAGGGCAAGGCAGGTTTATTTATGGAGCACATTTCAGGCACCAGGAAAATTCAAAGGTCATTACACACACAGAGAATATTAAAGTCACAGAGCTAATAATAATTTAATACAAAGTAGTATTACAGAGATTTTTCATGTAGGTAAATTTTCCACAACACTATTATTATGGTGCTCTCAGGCCTTTTGTGTGTTATTAGTAGTTATATCTAAAGGCTCCTGGCTAATTTACTTTATTACTTACTTTAATAAGTAACCTGTCACTATACTGTATTACTTTATATTAAAGCCCTGCAAAAAACAGTGCTTTTGCATGACCCATTTTAAAAAGATGCTGTAGCAGTACAGTGAGTGCTGCCAAGTGTGTTATCGATCAGTGGATTTAAATGTATTGTAAGATTAAGCTCACTCAAGTTTTAAAATGGTCAGCAAATCACAATAATGTATACCAAGCGAGCTACTGTCGCGTTGTTTTAGTTAACAGCATGCTGTCTGCAGGGATTCCATGAGATTTTTTTCCACCCGTTTCAACTTAAATAATAACGTGATAGCAAAAAGGAAAATATTAGATAAAAATTGTAAATCATCTCAAAAATATAATCTTAACGTGTTAGAAAGAGATGTTTTTCGCGGCTGCAGGGATGATGGCCAGTGCTGAGAGACAGAATCACTCGTTTCCATTCACAAAACAGTGTTTCTTTGCCTGCATCTCTTTCTCCTTTCCATCATTCCCTCCATGTCTCTCTTCCATCTGTGTACGCTCTCTCTCTTTCCTACCACTTTTCTCTCTTCTCCCTCTTTCCTCACGCAGACAGCTGATGTTAGCGTGTCAGCAGTATAGTTATTTTTCAGGTGCAAGCTTCTTCTCCCTATAGGAGTTACTGTGTGTGTGTGTGTGTGTGTGTGTGTGTGTGTGTGTGTGTGTGTGTGTGTGCCCTAAATGTAAATGTGTGTGGGAGATAGATTGGGTATGTGTGTGTCAGGGTGAATATACCTGCTGTCTATATGTGTTTGCTGTGTGTGTGTGTGTGTGTGTGTGTGTGTGTGTGTGTGTATCTGTATGAGAATCTGTATTTTCAGTATGTGTGTGTGTGTCCCTGTGTATTACTTGCTGCTGCATCAGGAAGCTGGATTGCTCTCTGCCTGCATTTGCTGCATAAGGTATCTTGCCGGAATAACTGTACATTACACAGTATGTGACGCATTGGATAGCTCTATTGTTTTGCTGCATTGAGGATTTATACAGCCCCATCTCCATCTCTGCACAGGGGCTACCTTCTGCTTCAGTGTATCTGCATTATAGCCGAATGCTCCAGGGTGTTCATGCTGTAAGCAGCATCTGGGACCCTGCATCTCACTCCTGCTGCATCCTCTTAACCATTTCTACTTGACTGAATGTTCAGCAGGATAAGATTTAATTGACCATTTGAAAGCAGGAGGAAAAGTAGCGTAGGGGCTTGCTACTACAGATTCACCAAGCAGAACGGGTATTGCCATGACGTGATCGATCCACATTGAATACACATCATTATAGAAATGCAATGTTTCTGCTACTAGTGAGATTAATTCAGTCACAATGGGCTACCGCCTCAGTTTTCAGTGCTACAGAAATGCCTGGCTCCAGTGAGTTCCATGTAGTGACGTATGCAGATTTAAAAGTTGGGAAAAAGAGAGAACTGGTGTCCGCTCATTACTCTGTATTGGCAAAGCTGAGGTATCGGTATCGGATTGGATGATGCATGCTTGCTACAGTTATCTAAACCCTTCACATTGATGAGGTTAGTAAGATGTTTAGGTGATTTTCAACTAAAGAAATACCAAACAAAACTGTATAAAATTACATCAAAACAATACAAAAAAAGAATTTGCATTTGAAAAAGGGTTTAAAAGAATTTTAAACATGCAAACAACTCAAATAAAAGATGAAAAATCTTTTTCATTTGGCTTGTTTTTATCTGTCTCCCCTTCATGACTGATGAGGTTTTAATACGTGACAACAATAAAAATTCATTGTTTTCATCTCTCGCTGCTTGATGTAATTTGTTTGCATGCCATTGAGGATTGCTACAGCAATAATATGTATACTGCTTGAAAATGCGCCAAAAATTTTTTTGGAAAAAGGAGGTTTCTGCAGTGCAATTCAGCATGGTCTGCCAGTAATTTCCACCTACATTACATGCCCCCCCCCCCATTACTTCCAAATTTGGCCTTATTTCTTTGCAACCTTTGAAAAAAAGAAAACACAAACCATTGAAGTAGTGATCTGTAGGAAGCCTTTCAAACTGGCAGAAACTCTCCATATAATTATTTCTGCTTTGCAATCACTAGTAAACATTTTAATCTCAATCAGCTGTTAACATGATTACCTGAAAAGCATTGAAAAACACTGAAAACCAATGTACTGTAATAATAAGGCCACAATGAAAGTGTAAAACATTCGCAGTTCACCATACCTGCTATCTACAACGCATTGTTTTATGAAATCACATTAAAACAGTTTACCCAGCTGTCAATGTGACTTTGTGCCATTGTACTGTAGTATATTTTGTAAACTTTGTTGTGATGTTGATCTTGGCCACCTCTTGCATTTTGCCATCTGTCTTATGCTTGCGAGGTAGTGTCTGGCAGCACTAGTTATTTGCTCTGTTTCCATGCAACGAGAGATTTGTGGCTCTGAAGGAGGCATCTAGCATTTGCAGGAGAAATGACAATGTAGATAAACAACCCAGCCTCTCCCTCTCGTTACATTTGAACACGTGCCCGCTGTGCCCACAATGCATGACCTGTGTATCCCAGAGACTCTCTTCCGTGCAGATGATCGCGTTATTTCCAGCGTCCCTCTAAACCAGGGGGATATGAGCATCAGAAAAAAAACTCACCACTGACATTTCGTTCTTCTTCTCTTGTTATCCTCACTCCGTCATTCTCTCTCATTCTCCCTCTGTCATTCAGTCGCTTTCATTACGTTGCCTTCTCTGCCCCCCCCCACCTCTGTCTTTCATAGTAGTGAAGTGACGGATTGACTGAATGTCTGTGTCTCTGTGGGAAATGAGCCTGCTAATGTGGCGAACTGGGCTTGTTCCATATTCATCTGCAAGCCTGTGAATCACTTTGCGACTATAGAGGCTGCCGTGTGCACGGAGGCACATCTGCTTCCCTTCCAAAAGTCAAACGGAGCGCAAAATGAGTGGTGAATATAAATCCATTTCCTGTCTCTTTCAGGTCTTCATCGGTCCATCTCTCTGCTTTTCTCTCTCTCTCATGATCTTCCTTCTCCGTGGCACCTCTCCATCTCCCCTTTCACCTGCCGTCACACACACACCGCTATTATTTTCTGCCACTATTGTTCTGTCCCTTTCTCTTTTAATCAGCCTATCCTTTATTTTCCTTATCATCTTTTTTGCCTGTCTGCACCATCATCCTCGGCAGCACAGAGAGAGGAGGCTGTTATGAAAAGGAATCAGAGAGTCAGACAGACTGACAGACGCCTCACCAGCTGGCAAGGAGAGGGGAGGGCAGGAGAGAAAGAGGCTGAGAGTCATTAGGGATGGCTGCAGGGATTAAGGTATAAATAATCCTCATGTCAATCAGACACAATATTGTGGTCTAGTGCAACAACCTCAGCAGACCTGGCTGGATAGCTGGGCAACAGGCCAGTATTAAACAGCAGCTTAACCAGTGAATTACAATAGATAGTCAACAAAGGGCACCAGGCTAGCAGGTCTGCTACATGAGGCCTGCTATCAGTGAATGTTAAGCAGCTGCACAGTAGAGTGTTATAGCTGAGAGCACAGCTGGGAAGCGGTCATTTCACAATAAAGGTGTGTATGCCTGTCATATCAGACCGCATATTGGCAAAAGGGTTTATCCAGTGTATCATGGCCTATCAATGCTTTTCATATTCTAATTATTTAGTTGGCCTTCCACAAAGGGAGTTATTGAAATGGAAGAATACAACCCTGTCTCTTAGTGTTCATATACAACTATTTTTATTGGCAAATATGTTTTGAAGGATACGTAAACCAGCCCAGATTACATTTTTTAACCAACGTTATGAGGAATTGTTTATAGTACACTGTTCACTACCTCAAAGGCAACTCAAAGCACTTGGTTAAACCTGTATTTTATTTATTTTTGGCCACTTTGGGACAGCACAACAAGTTTTAAACATTGACATATTTTCACCTTATAAAGTTATGGCGACTGTAGCTGCAAACAGTTGCCTATGCATCCAGCAGATATGGATTGGCATTCATTTGCAGTCGTGTTTCAGGCCAACTGGTCAATGTAAGTCTAATATTTACTCTCCTATTCACGCTCTGTTTCGTTACTCTTGAGGAAAAAATGTGGCTCTTTAGCTGCTAAATGCGCCACTATGCTAACCAGCTAGTTGCTACCTTTGTCTGCCTGCCCAGTACTGGATATGGCGGGTTTATCAGAGTATTGTGGTGAAAACAACGACCTGCTGTGTCTGGAAATGACTCTGATGGGAGTATTGACAGTGAGTCAAAACAGTAAAGTTGCTGGCCTTGAAACCAAAACAATGAGTCAAAGATCTCTGCTTTGAAACCATGGAAACCATGTATGTGAAGAACTGTTTTATTTTTTAAATCATCAGTTTGAGATGCAGTTAAGGGAGCACTTTTTGCACACAAAAGAAAAATTGGAATAGTTTGCGCATGCCGTAATGGAATATTAAAACAGAAAGTGCTACTAGTATGGTACAAATGCATGTACTCATTCCAGGGTTGTTCCTGTGACTGATATTACAGGAAGTAGCCTGGCAATGGAGTTACTTAAGGAAGCTCTGAGTCAAAGAGTTTGGACATTGCAGTTCTGTGATTTAAGATGCCTTCTCATATGATTGGGGGGCACAGTGGCGAGGCCTTTACGTCTGCCATGTTGGCTTTATTACATTTGAATTTCAGTGACTCATCTCCTGCCAGCTGGGACGACAGACAGGTAGCCAGCACAGGCCACTAGAGAATTCACTTTCTAAACTTTGATTTCTTTCGGGTAAAGCTCTGCGAATTTACAGGTCACAGTTCTGCTGAGGGCACATCTTCAAAAAACACACTTTCTTTCTCTTTCTGTCCCTGTCGTTTTCTCTAAATGTTCCCTGTTCCAAACTCCATCACGTGACATCCAAACCTTAATCAGTCATGTTTGAAAGTTGTTTGGATCTACAATGAACTCCATGTAAGGGGGGTTTACTGCATCATGGTAGCAGGCAACACTGACGTCAACAGTGCCTTTGCAGTACCTGAGAAAAGCAGGTTAAAAGCAAAACAAACAAGCCAAAAATAAAAAATAATGAATTTGATTTGGCCCAGGTGCGGTGCAGTCATGCAATCTCAAACTGACTGTACTGGGGCTTGAGAGCGGATGTCCATGTAGTTCATTTGTCATTTTAATCTTTGGATCTAATCTGGTTTTAGTTACATTTAAAAGGGACAGGAGGAAGAGAGAGAAAAGAGCGTCTCAGGTACACAGGCTTTAACTCAGTTAAATCCTGTCCATGTTGTCCTGTTTTGTTTATGCACCACAAAAATCCTGGGCATAAGATTTACGATTTACGACTACATGTCACAAAAAGTGTCTACAAACACTAAAGTTTCAGTTTCTAAACATACACACAAGTGCATTCTACTAAAATAATTTGCAGCCTCTCCAACAGTGTTCCGTTTTTTTTTTTATTTTGGCACAGATGTAACGGACCGTGCAATGATGGATTATCAGACCAAGAGTATTATGTCCATACTATTATGCAAAGCTATTCGTAACTGACAATGTAATGGGAATGGCAAATTAGTTACAAATTGGCTTTCTGGTGTCAAACTTATGCAAAGCAAAATCTATTTTCAGAAAATAGTGCTTGTGGTAGTTCAGGCAGGACATGTGGCCATTCAGTGTCATTAAGCACTTATTCCTGATCAGGGTCCCTGAAGCCTAGACTTCATATGGTACATTTAAGTGTTTCCAGTCTGAACTTACTTTGGATAGCAGGAAAAAAACCCTAACAAACAAGGACAAAGCACGAGAGGTAATGTGCTAAACACTGAGCCAGTGTAACGCCCTCTATGAGCTTTAGTCATAAACAACATTAAAAAAAGAAAGGTACATTTTCCATGTGTTAGGGTAAAGGCCTTTGCTGGGGGCGTTTTATTCGCATGTCAATATATTTTTTCGGATTGTTGTTTTTGTCATGAGTACGTTCACACAGAAAAAAAGCGGTGCTCTTTTTTTTTTGGGAAACGTATTTGATTTTTCCGAGTTTTCGCTCGGTGAGTAAAGGCATCAACCAACCAAGTTGCGCGGATCGGATGTCACGTCACAACTCCAAATGACAATGGCGGACCTTTTTGGTATTATTTTTGTCCGAAGAAGCGCAGACAGTTTTTGAATTGTTAATCACCTGCAGAGGATTTCTGCAGCAGCAGCGCAGTGAAAGGCGGATCCCATGGAGAGAGACAGAGATTCCACCTGGATGTCTATGATGCTGTGACAGCTCGGGCAGAAGTGTGTGATGGAGGTGGTGCTGCTGACCATCCTGTCCTGAGCGTCTGTGCGGACAGATTATTGTTGTAGCCATGACGACAAAGGTCCCTTAACAAATTTGATATTTTAACCCAGTTGGACTCTACCAACTCCTGAGGGAAGTACCTGGCTCTTCAGCTGCTAAATGTTTCACTATATTCACCAGCTTGTTGCTAACTTTGTCAGTCTGCCATTTGGTGCTGAGCAGGTACAGTTTGTTTTTAGAGCCTATTGGAAAAAAAAGAAGAAGCTGAGAACGGGTGAAAACAACACTTTGACAGCGGTGAAAGTGACCCAAAACATTTTTGTGGCGGGCCAGACAGCTAAACAATGAACTGATACTCACTATAAAGCCCTGTAGTTATTTGTTACATTGTTATCATAAAAGTATAAATCATAGCCACTTTAACTTTTGGAATATATGGATTGATTCTTGTGCTATATGCTATATATGTTATGTTAAATATGATCATTTATGGTTTTGTTTGATAAACAACTTTCTTTAGTTTAATATAAGTTATGTTAATGTGAGTTGGGCTCCTTTGTGTAAACTAATTGGTGCTCCACACCTGGTGCTAATCGGCCAATCAATGATGGATAGGAGAAGTGGTGCATCATGTTGAAAAGTCTTAATCTTGTTTTTTAGGATTAAATGTGTTTTTACACAGACGTTGTTGCAGCTTGTCGCTGATTTCCCCTCTTTTTATGGGATTTTTTATTCATTAGAAGAGGTCTATATCAGCAAGTTTCCCCCCTTCCTCTTTACAAAACTGCTCAAGCTCTGTTAAGTTGCATTGGGACTCTGGGTGAACAGTAATATTTAAGTCCAAAGGGGCTGAATGCTTTTTATAGGCATTATACGGCTCACTTTCCAAAAAAGGTTTTTACTTTTTCACTCGTGCTGCACTGAGAAATGTTTTACCCTCCATTGTGCTTCTGTATTGTGGATTTGACACACAGTTGCCTTGTTAACTGTCTTCGCTGTAAGTGCCAATCATCTTTCCCTCCATCACTCTTGTACTTTCCACCTTTGTCTGTCCTCTGAGGCGTCAGAGATGCAAGAAATTTCTCAAAGACGACGCAGTCGTCGCGTCAACATGATCAATTTCACAGTGAAACGTCACCGTCACATCCAAATGCCCTTCATTAGCAAGCTCTTAAACAAATCAATTAATTTGTTAATTCATCAAACAAGTGCATTGTGCTGTATGTGGACATTGATCCACACACACACGCCCTCCTTTGCCCCTCACATTATCCTCTGTGGATCGCAGTATGAAAGGGTCCTTCGCTCAATTCTAATTTAATCTCCGATCTCTTTTTTAGCATCGATCTTCATACACCCTGTGCGACACAAAGTGATATTGAGAGGGGGACTGATATGGAAATGGACATTGATTTGGAATAAAGAAACAAATGACAAGGGCAGATTTGGTCCCAGTGCTTGAGGAAAGTGTTGAGAGAAGAGTAGAAACTGAGACAGAGGGGAGGTGAGAGCTTCAGTGTTGATTAGATCCACTTCGGCTGATGTTATAACAATAGCTGTTCCTTTCCTTCCTCTTCAACTCAGAGAATTTCTTCAGGAGAAAGTTAAGGTGAATTATGCAGTGGCCATGCTGGGATGGCTGACAGGTTGTTCTGTCTGCTGGTTAGGCTTTCTGCACAGGAACCTCCAAATACTTGCCTGAGGTACAGCATTTGTACAGCAGGGTGTCTTGCTTGGGATTTGGATTTACTTTGTGTCTGGATGGAGGGGTAAGATGTAAAAGCCCTTCTAACAGGGTTGGCTCTTGCTTGTCTGGAAGTTCTGATGTGTGAAAAGAAGCAGCCTCGTAGCATTTTCAGTTTGCAAAGCTCCCTTCTTACTGAAATGTCATGTCTGCACAGGCAACCATACAAACATTTTCCCCCGCCACAGTCTTTACACTGCCATTGTATAAATGGGAGCTTAAATATGCCCACACATTATCTGCAGAAACTAATTTTCAGCAATAAGTAAACATACAGTAAGAGGTCATTTCCAGATTAGCTGACTACAGTTCTTACAGAGTTTCAACATTTAAATATCTAGCAACAACTGGTAATGACAGCTAAATGTTTACAAAAAACCCTACAAACACCCCTTCTACTGTAATTAAGCTGAATTGGTGGAGGTCGATAATTCCAAATAGCAGCAGCTGCCTCTTATTGAGCGCTATAGGGTGATTACACTGCTACTCAGCCTGGCCTCTGTCAGGAAGTGGACTTTAAATGAATGGCCCAGGCAAAATAGTGCACAAGAACAATCAAAATATTCTAAATGGATGACAAAAGAAAGTACTATAAGTTATTGAACTGATTTTTTCCCTTTTTCATTTGAGCATTAAATCTTCAAGTAAGACTGGACAGTATATACTGTCAGTCAGTCAGTCAGTCATGTTCTACCGCTTGTTCCCGTTAGGGGTCGCGGGTGACTGGAGTCTATCCCAGTAACTTTGGGCCTTAGGCGGGGTACACCCTGGACAGCGGCCAACTCGTCTCATAGACAGACAACCATTCACTCTCACATTCATTCACTAATTTTAGAGTTACCAATTAACCTACACATGCTGGTTTGGACGGTGGGAGGAAGCCGGAGAACCCGGAGAAAACCTACGGTAACACGACATGGAGAGATCGTGGTCTGGTCCGGGATTCGGGCCCACGATCTTCTTACTGGGAGGCAGGAGCACTAACCGCTCTGCCACCGTGCACCCCAGTATGTACTGTTGAATGTAAAATACAGAGCCAAAATAGTGTTCATCTGACAATTGAGGGATCAAATTCGTCTCCACACTGATGTTTATTTCTTTCAAGGTCATTCAAGGTGAAGGCCAGGCAATGGTAACGACTGTTAAAGGTTGTTAGCAAAGAAACGACATGTGTGGCTTCCCTGCTCTCTACAGCGGCCATCCTGTGCACTTGCTGTAGATTTTTTTCCACGCGGCTCCCACTAGTGTCGGTGAGGAATGGCAGCTCTTGCGAGGATGAGAGTGCAACTTGCGTGAGTATCTAGTGAATAGCTGAGATAGATAGTGCGCACACAGCCGCAGAGGGGGTGGCACGTGATGAGCACGCTGAGCCCTTAAGTCTTACAATGTGAAAAGGCCACTGATTGCAGAACTACAGACACTTCGTTAAAGGTCCATTTGGCAGCTTTTTATTCATTGGCTTTCTTTTCCTGTTTCCCTTCAAAAGAGTTGGGTGGAATTTAACCACATTGATGAAAATCACCCTGTGCTCTAACAGAGCTGCCAGATTCCTGCTTTCTAGTTTTTACTTTGTAGCCCTCATTTACTCATGCGTTTTCTTGATTTTGGCAGTCACCTGTAACTCACTCACTATGGTCTCCTCTGGCAGAGCTCACTGTGGTATTATTTCAAAATGAAGGGCAAAAAGCAAAACAAACAAAATGGCAAAGAAAGCGGTTAGATTTTTCCTGAAGGCAGTCATTTTGATGATTGTCTCCTAGGTGATAATCAATAAATATTGATAGAATAAACTGAATGACATAAAATGGAGGCACAGAAATGCCAAGGTCTACCTCTGCTTGTGTGATGCGGGGCCCTACAGCAGAGGGGACCTTGCGCTCAGCGGTGGTCTTGTCCCAACTGTGCTGAGGCCAGAAACCTGCTGGGCTCACTTCACCTCCTCTGCTTTTGCCTGACACATCTGAGCGGGGGGGGGGGGGTTGATAGCGAGCGAGGGAAGGAGAAGAGCCTCTTGTCTCCCTTCCACCTCCCTTTTCCGTGACTCCTGTGGATATCTGTCTCCCCCTCTGCCCTTCACATTCTCATAGTAGCCGGTTTATTGTGTCTCTGTTTCCCATGTCCCTCCCTCTCCCGTCTCATTCTCTCCTTCCCTGCGAGCAGGTCAAGAGCTAGAGGAGAGGAGGGATGGAGAGAAGGTCAGGTGGCTAGGATGAGAGAGGGAAGAAAAAGCAGAACAACAGAATAGAGAACTAAAACAGATTGATAGTCTTTTCTTCTGCTGTGGGTGTCCTTAACCTCGCTGTAGCCCTGTGTGGGCTGTGCAAGCCCACTTCCTTGACCTCAGGGTTGTTCAGCAGATGTGTGTATGTGTGTGAAGATATATTTCATGAAGCTTTGCTTGTCTTGAAACTGCGCTCACTCAGTAATTACAATGACCGCTCATCGACGTCTCACTTGTAAGTATGTATGTGAATACATGACTGTAGGGTATAGAAAATGTTTTCACTGACTTGTGGACTCCAAAAATGGAAAACAAGAAACGGGGTCACCTGCTCAGGTATTGACTCATCCTCCGACCTCATTAGAAAAAAATATTATTTATAGAGCAAATATTTGAATTGTAAATGCTGTATTGTATGTAAAATAGTTTTTTAATACTGTTTTTTTTGACTCCTTTGACTCTCTTGGTCAGTTTTTTAACATTGAGTTTATTTTCTGAACAATATCAAGGCATTGTTTTTTGTTTGTTTCTTTGATGGATCTACATCACATTTCACTTTATAGCTTTTCTTTCTTGCTGCAAGCAATATTTTTAGTCCGGTGTCTGTCCCTTCCTTGTGTAATCTCTTCAGTGTACCCAAGATACACACCAGTTCAGAAAAGCACATCCCAGTTTGTAAGAGTTTTGTACAGTAAGATAGATGTGTGACAAAATAATATCAACTCTAGGTACACTTTCTGTACTACCTTTTTTCAAAGCTGTCAACATGTCGTTGATATGTATGTGGTCGACTAAATGGAAACACACTTCGGTATTTGGCAACAGAAGAAGGAAGGTCTGTTTTTCCCACTTTTGTCAGATCTCTTTTTTACACCAACTTCTCATTATGGCTATTAATGATACAGATGCATGGGTGTATTTTGGTCATGTATCTGTCTCTTTCTTGTGTTATATCTTCAATGTACCCAATATACATTACAACAAAATACAATAGCTGTTGGGAATAGCATATCCCTGAATTTAAGAGTTTTAGTAGTAAATGTCTAGTAGTAGAGATATTTGACCAAAAAAAAAAATCTCAACACATGGTCATTTACTGCTTTTTCTGAGGTTCAAGTGTCATCTTCAACCTCATAGATACAAGTAGGGTTAGACTAAATGTTAGAAAAACTTCTCAGTTTAACATAAGACAATTTTACAGCAACCACAAACTACAGCATCCAATATGACCATAGAGGTGAATCGACTCCTCTCTAAATATTTATATAAACTTCGTTGAGCTCGGATTTATTTCAGCGTTGTTGCATTAGACTGCAGTAGGTTTAGCTAGGTATGTGATAGAGTGGCAAATGAGTGTATACTCAGCTGTAGATTCTGGAGTGGAAACAGGTAGGGTTTAGCAGGCACAATAAGGATGTTAAGTCTGTGACCTTGACAAGGTAAATCTTATTTTTAAAACATGACCATCCATTGATTCTTTTGGAAATGTGACAACGCCACTGCTCCTAATCAATTATCACATGACATGATGCATTCACTTGTCAAAAAGTCTATTAAGGACTCAACAGCAAACACATTATCAGAATTAAATCAAAATCTCCAGTATTACATGATGAATCTTATTGAATTAGTTAAGTGACTGGACAGCTCTGCAATATCATATTAGAGAGATTTAAAGAGTATTTTAGCTTTCATATATCTTTGGATCCTTTTAGAAGTATGAAACATAAAGCATTGTTTTTATTGCTATATCGTAATGATCAGCTATATTTTCACTGGCGCTTTTGCGTTAATGTGAGATTTATCGCAAGCTGTGGTCATACGTTATAATGTTTGTCAATACCCATAAACAAAAGCTTGTATCAGTCCATTATTATGTCCCACAGCCAATGAGTTTCTGGGAACACTTTACAAAGGGAGTTATTAGAGAAGAAATCCAGACGTTCTGTCTACCAGACAGCCAAACAGCCTTGTCTTCTGAAAGCCATTAAGACTCTAAGATGAGGCCATAAAACCAACTCCAGCCAGCTCTTTTACTGGATGCCCCATGTCTGTCTGTCTGTCAGTCACCACGTCAGTCAGTTGTTCTATGTCTTTGGCCCTCTATGGACAGCATTAGTATCACCAGAGGGCTAGATAATTGCTGAGTTATTATCTCAGTATGTCCAGAATGAATTTCATCCCAATGGAAACGGCCATGTAAGTGATTTTCCATAGCTACTATGATGGGGGCAACAATTCCAGACCTCTAGGGTGCTCTGCTAATTATTTTTCAATCTGTAAAATCCATCGCAGAAGTCTGACTCATGCTGCAGTGGCTACTTAATGTTTGGAGTTAAAGAAATTCATATTTTTTTTACTCTTTTGCTCGTTTCAGTCACTTCCAAGAATGCATACCACAGGGGACGACATTTCAAGATGATTTGATTCATTTTATGCCATGTTCATTTGGTGTAAGCTTGCATTACAAGTAGTGTGAATGTCGCTAAGCATACCGTTGATGTCAAAAGACAACTCCAAGTCTACTTACACTAAAAGAAAAAAACACTCCTTTAGATCATTTTCTTTATTCCAGCTGGCATTACGATCACTTTTTTGATGACCGCAGGGGAAATTAATGTTTTTGTGGGACGTTTTATGTTCACTGTGGATAGCATACACATATACGCACGCACGCACGCGCACACACATACACACACACATAATGTTCCTCTCCTTGAGTGACACACTTCCTAATTATTCTTTAATATTCACTTTTGCCTTTGAAAACTTCCATTAAATATGAATGAGTTCCCCAACCCCCCTTCTGTTTTGACTTGACTCAGCTGAGCACCAGCCTCCCCAATAAGCTTTTATGATGTTAAGCTGCCATCAATTAGATTTCATTTGATCTGCTCCCTCCTCGGCCACCCGGTCTGACGGTGCTGTGTGCCATTGGCGGCGGTGGCGGGGTGGGATGCGGCCCTCAGCAATTCGCTAATTAAAGCATTAATTAGGCCTAATCCTGGGCTTCAAAATGAGCTCCTTAGCGAGCCAGGTGTGCCAGACAGCAGTGGAGGAAAGAATTTTATTCATTCACTGGTTCTTTCTTAATTTACATACTATAATGTGCTATTGTGTCGTCCATGACATATTTGATATAATGTTGAATGGCTGAAGTGTGATTCCTAAGAAATCCTTTATGCCAACCAAAGCTGCATTATAATTAAGTTGACTAAAACACTCAGCAAGCCCCAAGTTTTGTTGGAAAAGATGCATCACACCCAAACAGCAGAACAGTTTGTAGCACAGCACTGGCTGAAACAGTTGCAAGGATAAACAGCTGTGTGTCTTGACCGACCGTGCAATGTCAAACACACATCTCAAACTATAATGATCATTTGTGTCTTTGCTTTCAGGGGACACTCACTCTCTCCCGAGAGAACTCAGGAGGGTTTTTCTCCACAAGGACACAAATATCAACCAGATATTTGGTCGATTTAATTAATGTCGAATTTTTGCGTTCTCATACTTTATGATAGATAAATTATTTTGATTTTTACCTTAACAAACAGATGGAATACGCCTAATTCCCCAAAAGCTCCCCGAAACGTCTAACTTTTGGAGAGTTAGATGAGAAGATTGAAACCACTCTCATATCTGTTACATCTAAATATAAAGCGACCGTCTTTAAAATTAAAGAAAAAGCAAAACCTTGGATAATTTGCCAGTATAGCTTGTAAAAAAGCTACAATAAAATGCCTATCCCAGTACACTCTGTGCTTCAAATATGAGCTGATGCAACAGTGCAGTGCTTCCATTTTTTTCATAAATAGAAAATATGCAAAAATGTACAGTACAGCAACTATAATTGCTGTCGCAATTATATCGGTATCCTCAGCTGGTCCTGCAGCGTCCTGTCTGTCCCCGCGGTCGCCGGGCTCGGACGCCCAACCCCCCCACCAGCGCCGGCTCGGTCTGCTGAGAGCGAGACAAACTTCTTTCTTTCTTTTAACACTACATTTCCTTTGATTTTTCTGTTGTTTTTTTTTTTTTTTTTTTAATAATCCGACGCATAACCCATGACATGACAACTGTTGACAGAGCCAGGCTAGCTGTTTCCCCCTGTTTTCCTAAGTGAACTGTGAACTATTCCTTTAAAAGGAGCTCTTCTTCTTTTACTGATTTATCTTTAAAGTTTAAGTCTATTAAGTTTATTTACAGTCAATATTGTCCTCCTCCTGCTGTAGATTGAAATAGTTTTGACCCAAAAAATGTGCAAAGGAGATCGCAGTATTGTATCTGCCGTCTTCCTCTCTGTGAGCAACTTCCACCAATCAGAGGGTAGGGCAGTTGCAGCAGCTGGACAGCAAGATGACACTTTTTTGAGATTTTATTGTGTAAATTATTCATTAAAAATGACAGCCTACATGTGCTGTATCTTCACACCGACATTTATTCAGTGAAATGCTGCTGAAACAATGGTTACTGTATATGTAAATCTGATATATAAAGAACTTAAACTTTTCAGTCAAATCTAGTTTTAACCTTGACTCTTAGACCTTATTTTACCTGCAGCTTCACAATATCAGGGCAAAAGGAAATCCACAACCTGGGGTTGAACCTAAGACTCTGTTGCTGAGTGGAGACTGTGCTCACCACCGACCACCCCTGTAGCTTTTACCGAAATAGCTGCTTTTTCCCCTCTGCATTGTACATCACTAAATATTGGGACGAATGAACACGCCTCTGACACTCAAGCATATTTTACTGCATGTGAATGGGTTCTGTATGGGAATGAGTAACCGTGCTGTGAGTGAGCTGCCTGTGTACATAACTGCAGTTCCATCTGTTAGCTTTAAGTGGAGCGAGGATAGTAACTTGTGATATGGGCACAGATGGTCTGTTCTTTCTGATAATGTTTCGCAGTTGGAGCCGTCACTGGAGAGAATGTGTGAATTTAAAAATCCCAGTTGAATAATAATAAACTCACAGTGCAACTCTGCAGGTTCTCGCCACTATGTTCTGCAGAGTATAACTGGCAAAGTGAGAGAGGGAATGAGATAAAGGGAATGAAACAAAGAGATATGGAGTATTGGAATAGCGTGAAATGTGTGTAGGAGGTATTTTGTATTAATATCTTGTAGAGCAAACGAAGGAGAAGGTTGGCAAAGAAAAGAAATACAATGTGAGCAAAAAGTGCTGCATTCATTTAGTGGGGTAAACAAGAAAGCGAGACTGGTAGTTTGGAAGAAAGACAGGGAGAAAGGGAGGAGAACCATGTGATTTCTTGAAGAAGAGCAGTTGTTAGAAGGGAGGGAGAGGCAGACAGGAGGAGATAGGTTAGAAAGATTAGTAGTAAGTGGCGAGCAGAAGGTGAACAGATAGAGGAGGGATTACAGGAATCCCCTGACCTCGCCAGGCAGCCATTAGAGCAAAATTAATTACCGGCCAATGACCCTGGAGATAGAAGTCAGTGCCCTGCCATACCAGAGTCCACACCCACACTCGCACAAGTGTGGGTGCATTCTTAGTTTCCTGCTCTGTTTCTGTCCCACAGACCCAATCCATATGATGTATGGATGGATGGGAGCAAAGGGAAATGGCTAATCACCTCAGAGAAATGAGAGAGAGAACACCTTCAAGGGACCTTTACTGGACCTCCCTCCATCTATTCCTTTTATCGCACTAGCTTTATGCCTTGTGCAGTATGTACACATAACAATCTCATAATGCCACTTTTTTGTGACCTAAACCTTCATGTATATGTCTGACAAAATGCATTGAAATGAATGAGAAGTCACTGCTTTTTAGCCCCACTAGGGGCGTGGCTCAAGGACTAGCAATGTTGATCGGTCTGTTGGTCAGTAGGTTAAGCTGGTTCTCCAAAGATACACGTAAACCGGTTTCCGACCCTGTGCAGAGAAGGGTGTTGGAGGGTCGCAGAGAGCCGACGCACACACCTCCCCAAATCTCAACACCTCAGCATCGCGCTGACCTGCGTGTCAAGCAAGTTGATTGGTCCAAACTGACATATGGATGGACTGCGATGCCTTTTCAAATTGTTTTCATGAATCCTAATGCCTTTGGTGATACCCTGACTTTTCCTGTAACATCACCATGACATTACATTTTTGGTGTTGCGTGAACAACTATTCAATAAATTGCCATGAAATTTGGTATAAACACCAGTGTTGCCAGGAGCATGACCTGTCATCATGTCAAAATTTCAATTTTCCATTACTTTGGTTTATGACCAAATACCTGTAAACTACAATGACAACATTCCCATCAATCTTATCTGTACTTTGTGTCGACAGCTAATTTGTATGTTACCCAATGTGAGTTAATGCTGACTCATCGGCATCTCTTTTTATCATGTTAGCAACCACAATTATACCAACCGCTACCATTTTTACATTAACTTCATCATGACTGCTGAGCATCGAAGAAAATCTTTGGACCTCGCCTTTTATCCTACTTCACATATATTCCAGCCTCACAGACATGCTAGAGTGGCTTTAGACTCTTAGTCCTAATTCTTTTTTTCTGACACGTTAACCATTTGGAGATGAAAGGTTTGATTTAATATCAGGCATTCTTCAGTGTACACAGGGCTGGAACTACGTGGCAAACATACAATATTTCATTATTCTTACAGAATCAAGAAGCCATTGGGGCACACATAGGAACTAGAGTCGTAGGTTAAAATGCAACCTGCAAAGCTTATCTCATAAATTTCTATACAGTATATTGCTGAGCAGTTTGGGTTTATAATGGATGGCAGGGGAATTTAAGAGAGGGAAATGTTTGTCGAGCATGGTGTCCCTTGAAAGCAGATAGAAAAACGGACTCTTTGTTTGTGGACCCTGTGCTCTCGGCAGAGGCTTTCTATGCAATCAATATTTGATAAAGCCAGAGTGAGCGACATAAAAGGTGTGGCTCACACACATCCAGCCATTGCTCTGTCAGGAGTTCCTTTTTATCACAAGGCTTGCTTGCCTGCTACAATGGTTTGCCTCAAAGCTTGGAGGAAAGTCACACAGGTCAGAGAGATAATCAGACAGAAAGACTTTCTCAAACACACACATATATTAATTTATTCACAGATACCCAAGCACGCACATGCAAACAGTCTGTTAAAGATAGGGTCCAACACTTGACATTTCTCCTCCAACTCTGGGTTTAAGTCCAAAGTCTTTAATCTGAGCGGTGCCTTTCATCGATTAGAACAGACTCTGCAGACTGTCTAAAGACGTCCGCTGGGAACTCAAATCCATTACCTGTGAGACGCTGCTGCCCTGCAGCTGACTTTGCTGTCGAGCCCTGAAGTGTGGCCATCATCATTAAGACACCGCCTTCACACATCCACCTGAAACCACAAACCTTTGCCTCTTAGTGTGAATATAACCACTAGCAGGATTTCCAGCAGGGTTGTGTTCTGCATTCCAATAATTCATCTGGCACGTGAAATGGTTTTTTACAAGCCAGTTGGATCTTTGAAAGAGAATTAAACAATAGTTGATTACTTGCCAAGTCTTGTAGACAAATTCTTACAGTCAAGTTGTCTTACAGAGGTAATGTACTGTCAAAACTATACTGAAAATAGATTATTTCATTTCAGTGTTCAGCTGAGTATTTATTTTCTGGTTTTAGATAATTTTCTTTTTCAGTTTAGAGACTATTAAGGATTTTTACCATCTACAGCTAATGGAAGCAATCATTTTAATTAATTGCAACACATCTTTAAATACCATAAAACTGGGTTTTTATACTCAATACTCAAAAATATTTTGGAATACTCCAAGAGATCTTTGATAAGTATTTGAGATTTATTGTTACCATTGCAGTCTCACTTTTTCCTCCACACTTGAACTACTGCTACACCGTGACTCCATCACCCAGGAGAACAGTTTGGAAAGAAAAAGAAAATCAATATGCTGTATGAAGCCGTTTGAGCGATATTATAATTTTCTGTTATAATTGTTGTTCTTCTGTGCTGTACAGTCAAAGTGTTCAGCAGTTCTAAGACAGGAGACTGAGGGAATGACTGTATAAATGTTTGTAACCTAACAAATGGGTTTCTTTTTCTGAGTGGGAATATTGAAAAACTGATGCCATTTTCTCATTTACTGTAACACCTTTACACATCATCCCTCTGGGCCACTTAATCAAATGGCAGGTATGGGATTAAAAAATAAATAAATAACCGCAATGTCATAGATAATGAGCTGGTGTTCAGTACACACAATATGTGCCTGACCTACTAAGATGAAATTCCTATTAGGCATGATGGATTAAGCGACTAGGGATGTATGGATTTTATATTCATTGTGGTATCCACCATAAAAAGTGTTGACTGGTGGATTCCAGGTTAATCCCCTGGTATACAGTATATCAAAGAAAAGTGTGTTTGGATTGGTGCCACAATATACGGAGCCGAACTAAAGGCATACAGTAACTCACATTAGAGAGCTTCCAGTAAAGATAACATACAGCTTAGAACCTACTATGAAGCTGGGGCTGTGTTGTAGTTTTAGAGTTATTGCTTTTACTCTTTCTTGCAATGGCTTTGGTGCTCAAAAGCAGATTAAAAACCTCAAAATAAATCTCTTTTGTGTCCAGAAGGCCAGAGTGGAAGTTATGAGAGATTATCTATTTTTGTGACAACATTACAGGTTTGTTTTTGTTGTATTGTGTTCAAAAAACAAACTGTCTGGTGTACAAGTGGAGGGTAGATGTGGGACTCATGCATGAGTGGGGTTGTGATGATTACCATATTAGGGCTGTACTGCACAGATTCCACTTAGCTTTGTTTTGTTTGAGTAAAAAGGACTGTAGTGCATAATCATGACTACTCCATTTAGTCATGTTGCCATGGCGAAATTAAGGTTTATTTGTTGGAAAGACAGTGGGATATTGTGCGATAATTGAGCCTATCAAGGCTTCTGTGGCATATCACTCCCATTGTTGGCATTTTTATCTTTTTATTTTTCATTGCATCTCTCACTTCTATGAAAACACAACAACAATAACAAGCAAACAAGGAGGGTGAATTGGAATATCATGTTTCTAATTAAAAGTTAATTTATTCCCTGCTCGCATGCTGTTTCATCTTATGTATACACTACTATCAAGCAATTAAAAGATAACCTTGCATTGGGAGGTCAATATTTTCCCACTTATTGTCAAATAAAATGCACACAAATAAACACAAATCACAGAAGTGCAAGCCAAGGCCACGGCGCTCCATGTTTTATTCATAGAGCCATAGCCTAAAGTAAATTTGTCCTATAGTTTCAGGGGTGCTTTCCATAAATACACTGCCTAAGTACATATAGCATCTTTGATGTCCTGCTACTGCTATTCTGAGTATTTTAATGATGTGTGGGCTGTAAATATCATCAGTATCCTGTAGAAACCTCACATGTGACTGCTGAAAGTTTTTGAATTTCATATTCACATTTAAAACACGCTCAACCACCGTGACTACAAACTTTTTTAACTGGAAATTGACGTCTATAGCTCCCCGTGTATTCTTCTGTCTATAAGGCCCCATCTACACTTGTCAATCCAAGTGTCTCGTATCCGGATAAAATCCTGATGAGATTTCATACACTTTTGTTTACACATAGCCACATAGCCAGAAGAGGAATAACATTTGCACTTTAGCAGTTAAGTTACAAACACAAACACATGGATAAATGTATGAACTAAGAGCGAGACAAAACTTTTATAGTCTTCACAGACCCTCATTCACGCGGCTCACACATATTCAGTAGATCAGTCATGGATCAGAACAACGCTACAACAGCTCGATGAAGTGCTGTATTTTGGGTGTGTGCCCTTGGAATTGACCTTTGCTTCCAATGTTCTGCAAGAAAATGCTCCATGACCACAGGAACAGGGGAAACATCTGAATATGTCAGGTACAGGGACAACCATGCGTGCATCAGACATCAATTTCTTTAGCTTTCCCGTAACACTGACCACTAAGAGATTTACATACCTGCTACTAAGTGGATACCACATAGTCTTAATGTTGTGCATTAATCACCTGACGTTCAGGTTGGATGATGATTTAGTTTTATTCACTTAAACCTGAAGCACCTCAGCTGCTAAGTAGACTACAGTATATTATTCCAGTGGCCTTCGGCATACTCCATGTTGCTTTCCACGTTTTTGTGGGCCAATTAATATATGTTTAGTGTTGACCTGGTTGTCATTTGTTGTCCCAATGGCTGTAATAACACAAGTTATTTTTGCAATACAAAACGTTTAACCATTTCCCCAAGAGATGCCATTTGCCAGCGGCTTTAAAGAAAGAATCGCAAAAAAAACTTACCCATCAGGTTCATCTTGCAACCTATTGTGGGGGTCCTCACCCCGTGATTGGGAAGCACTGATGTAAGTCTACAACCGATCAAAAATGTACACTTTTGGCTGAAATGGTCTGTGATTCGTAGGCAGATATCATAAGTAATAGTTCAGAATTGATTCGACTGCCAGAGCCTTTGCTGTTAGTTATTTGATACAGTGTAAAACATCTCACGACTGAAACATCTCATGGAACACTCACACACACATTTCTGAACTTAGTCTAGTCATATGATCAAAAATCCATGTTGTTAATTGCAGTGTTAAACTTTTTACAGTGCGGGACCTGAATGACAAATGAAGAGTCTCATCCAGGAACCCAGGCTCATTAAAACATATTAGTGCTCCTGTCATGTGGGGCCCACAGGCATTAAGCCTTTGGCCCATTTTGGGTTTGCATAGTTAAAGAAATCATGATTCATGTTGAGACAACCCAGTAATCTTAATTACAGCATTGTTTTCTGTCTGTGTGTGAGTGTGTGTGTGTGTGTGCACACATGATATAAATGTGTGTACCTGTGTGTGTGTGTGTGTGTGTGTGGTGAGGTCAAGGCCTCTGCGATGTATGAGCAGATTTGAAGAACGTCCACAAAAAGTAAAAAGGTACGATTTTGGCGGATTTGTGCTCTGTGTTGCTGTGTGTTCACTGTACACCAGCTATCAGACGGTGAATATACTGAAGGTTTTCTTTTATGAAGGAAAATAATGTTGAGCAAGAATGTGCAAACTCTTAAATAATGAAGCAAAAATAAATGATTTGTTCAGCATTGGCTTGACTGAAACATTATAGTGTTGCCAGTAGTAAAATTGGTTTTTATAACAAAGCGGCACAACAAGTAATAAAGCAACAAAAGGCCTAGCATATACAACCTTAGATAAAGACTTTATATGAAGTTATTACTCATATTTTATTTACCTCTTTTACTTTTGAAGCCACTGCCACATATTGTACCTGTGTGTTTGCTGCAAATTGCTCACGTGGTATAAGTTGTTTTTTTTTTACACTGACAGTCACTTTGAAGAAGTTGGACGTAATGAGTTGAAATTCTGAACATCAGCAGCTCTGATGTTGGGATGCTTGTCACAGTCACATCTCATTTCTGTCACAGTCTCACCTCATGGCGAGAGGATGGGAACCAGAATGATTTCTCATTGTGAACTCTCTGAAGTGTGTCCACTGTGTTTCAGGATGACGTGCGTAAACCAGGAATATAAGGCATTATAAACAACCACTTTGATGTGCAGAGAGGTTTATATGGTTATTTTGCAGCAGCCTGGTGTTGGCTGCGCATGAGTCAATCGAGGTAACCACAATAGCTCATTTTGCATAACGGTGCATCACTTTTCAAATTAGTGGCTGCAGATGTAATGCGCATACAGTATGTATATTCTATGTACTCAGTGGCCATTTTATTAGGTACACTGTATACTCCTCTGCCATAAAGTCTGCTTTTATTATGCCTATAATGTTCAGTTTTTGTTTAAACTGTCAGTGTAAAATAAAGTGTATGTTTTAGCACTGAGGTCATAGTCAATGATGTTGTTCAGAGGTGTTTCTAATATTCTGCCCCCCTCATGTGTGTAAATAGGAAAGACAAAAAGTTTGAAACACCTCTGGATATAATGTAGTCCAGAACAACACCACCTTTAACTATGTTCTCAATAATAAACATATAGTTTGATTTACATATTTCTTACAATGTCAACAAAAACTGACTTGTAAACTTAGTAAAGGTAGAACTTATGGCAGTTGTTGTATTGAATAAATTGCACAGGGGGTACCTAATAAAGTGGCCATTGAGTGTAGTTGATTTAGTTCATTTGGATGTTGATCTAGTGTTTGGTTAACACTTATTGACGAAATCACCAAATTATCAAGAGAGTGACTTTGCACTCAAAACAGGCCTGGTCCTTTGATGTTTATTCATGGGACGTTTCCTGCTGGACCTCATCTGCATGGAGCTCCCATTTATTGCATCTTGTGCAAACTGCTCGTAGCCAATAAAAAGCACATTTCAAGGTCAGAAAAATACCAATAAGAGGTATACGTCGCTTGCCTTTCCTCTAGAGTCCCCTTTCTCTCTTTCTGATGGACTCTTTTCCACTCTAGGATTGGCTAGTCTTAATTTGCTTGTCTCCCTCATCTTGAATGCTTTCTTTTTTTCTACATCTCTGTCTGCCGCCGTCTTTCCCTCTTTCCGTTTATCTCTATACTTATTTCTGTCTCCATCCCCTCTTTCTCAGTGACTCATTCTTTTTACTCTCCAACGTTACCCTCAACATTTCTTTATCTGCCTCCCTTTTTTTTCTTCCTCTCTCCTGGTGTTATCCACTGGTCTCCCCTGATGCAGTAAAATTAATTAGAGCTCATCCTATTAACTCAGGCCCGGCCTATGCGGGAGCAAGCTGAGGTGTGTGTGTGTGTGTGTGTGTCTGTGTGTGTGTGTCAGCTCAGTGAGAGATGCTGTAAGGACATAATGTACCGACCTGAGCTCGACTCCACCCCCCTCGGGCACCAACAGCTCACCGGGACAAACAGCAGTGGGAATGAAGAGAGATTTGTAATATGATGAGAAGGTGAGGAGGAGCGAGAGAAGGAGGGAGGAAGTAAAAATCTGAATGAAAGCAGAGAGAGGAAGGTTGTAGGAAGTGGGGAAAAAGGTGTGGTAGTAAAGTAAGTTTGAAGGACTACATCATGATTGGCGAGTGACACAAAGTCAAACTACATCAACAGAAAAAGACGCCACAGTGTTTGATTGAGACGGACTGACTGTGACAGGTGCCTTCTGGGAAGTGAAGTGAAAAACAGCATAGCAGGGAAAACATAGACGAAAAAAAGAAACTTCTAATGGAGGTTTGGGGACCAAAAGGACAGAAAAGGGCAGTGGAGACCAAGAAAATTATGGGAAAGAAGACAGGAGAAATAAAATTAAACAATTAGGGAAGTCAAGAGGCAAGAGAGGAATCCCGAGGGGGGAAAGGAAAGAGGGAAGAAGAAAAGAAATAAAGAGATTTGGATCAGCACAGTGTGGGGAGAGAAAGTGTGTTTGTCTGTGAGTGTGTTTAAAAACGCAATGTAGTGGACACAAAATGTCACTTCTTGGAAAACAGTGAATATTTAATGGTGATCTCATCCTGCACTTAGTAGGTGTGCACATAAAATCTGAGCAATAAAGCCAACACAAATTATTAAGTAATCCTGCCCCTCCTATCAGATCAAACTGCTTCTCTGTCCTTAGCCGGTATTCCATTGGTATGCACTGTTATGTCACACCCCAACAACTTGTTTTAGTGGAATTACAACATATTAAAGAGGTAAAGATGCCATTTTATTGCATCTTTAAAGCCTGAAACATTCTTCTGAGTCTGCGAACATTTGCGGGTGTCTTGTGAAGACAAGAGTCTTAACATGCTGTACGTACTCATAATGTTAACATGTGCACCACATGTTAGGCCTTTGCATTTACACAACCAGAACAATCAGGATATGGACAAGAAACCTGGAAATATAAACCCCCTTGAGCACCTGAAGAAATAAATTTTGTCAGTAGGTACATGATGCACAATTTCTAGTCAAGTTTTCAAAGGTGTGTACTGTGAATCTGCTCTTCTGTGAGCTGTGGTTACCCAGAGATCCCTTGTCCATTTACAAAATGGTCCATCATAAAGGATCTGACCTTTTCGACAAGGTCAATGACAGATAGAGGCTGATAATGATCAAAATGAGACAGATTGTGGAAGATACTGGGGATGGTGAGCAAAATGGAAAAGAAGAAGAAGAAAGGGCATTTTAATTAAAGCTGAAAAAAATACAGTGACCTACGACAGACAGGCAGAGAGAGAATCAGTCAAGCTTTTCTCTTATATGTTCTAATTTGTTTGCTTAAAAAAAAAGAGGGCAGAGGGAAATGGTATAAGAGAGATGAGCATCGGGCTGCGTAATGAGAACAACACATCATCATCAGCTCACCTCACATCACTTCCCTGAGCCACCTGAGGACACGAAACACACGCAAACTCATGAGATGCCATCTGTTCGGCCGCCCGATGTTAACGCTCTGCTCTGGGTCCAGCTCCACCCTCGAGCGCGCACACGCACACACACACACACACGCACACACGCACACACACACATATCCAGTTAACCCTAGGTTTGGTGTGAACCGTAACCCAGCTCATTGACAGGTGGTGTTTGTCTAGTAGGGTTGGAAAAGGTGGCTTACCCCCATGCAATATTGATTGCTGACAAAATCTGCGGGGAAAAAGTAAAAAATGTGAGTCTGCTGCCTTATTATGTTTTTGTTCACTAACTTTTGTTCATGAATTTATTGAATTTATTTAACCAGTGCCTAAAGAACCTCTCAAATTGCCTGAATACACATAAGTTAAAATACGCTATTAAAGGTCCTCCAAAGACGTTCCAAAATATGGGGACACTTAATCCATTAATTTGAAACTGAGTTACCAAACAAACTCTGTACTTTTTTTATTTTTGCACGACATGTATAATGTATATATGTGGAGTGGTGTAGTAGGGAGTGGGATGTCCTTTTCTTTTCTTTCTCTAGTTTTTGTTTTTCCTCTTTGTTTTGTTAATTGCATCTTTAAAAAAGATGTCCATCTTAATTAAGCGTGTTACCATGCTAACATTTGGTCATTATCACTAAACACAAAGTGCAGCTGAAGCTGATGGGAATGTTATTAGTTATGCAAGTATTTAGCCAAAATAAGCAATTTTTGACCTGATGATGGCGCTAGATAAAAAGTTAAGGGATCACCAGAGTTATTATAATTCATCTTGTGGGGATCATGAATGTCTTTACCAAGTTTTTTGGCAACTCCAATAGTTGTCGAGAAATTTCACTAAAAACCACACATATCAACCTCATGGTGAACCCAAAGTCATATGGATACATCATCTGGGAACCATGAATGTCTGTACAATGCTTTTGGCAAAACACAGCAAAGTGATGACAAATAGTTGAGGGAAGTGAATATTAACAATGAGAGCTTTGATCATTTGCCCTCCCCAGCTCTCAGCTCACAATGATGTGCCTAACAAACACTTTAGTGTGTGTGTGTGTGTGTGTGTGGGGGGGGGGGGGGGGTTTATAGCTCAACTTCAAGGACACAGAGTCAGTTGATCCTATTGACAGGGAGAAAGACATGGAGAAGGGAGATACAGCAGCGTTAATGGCTGATTCATTTTGTCTTTGAAGTGCTTTCCATTCAGTTCATATAAAGAATCTTCTCTAAGATGAAAGTGGACTTGAGCTTGAGAGGAAAGTGGAAAGGGGAGTTGAGAGGCGGTGGGGATTTTTGATGGAGACATCCATTTGACAGGGTCATAGTTCCTCCTCCTCTATTTCCATCTGGGGCCTGTCACTCACACCTTCATTTCCCGGCTGCCTGTTTACCTGCCTCACCTGTCTGCAGGTCACTTTCTCGGCTATACAAATCTTATTCATTTTAGTGGGATGACAGACTGGGCACAATAAAAAAAGAATGAGTTTGTAGTGTGATTCTCTCTCCCACATAAACACACACATGCCTGTCTGTCTTCTTGCCTGTCTGTCCTGTTTAACTCTCTGTGATGACCGGCCCATTTTAAAACGCTAACCGAGCTTGCGTGCCAAAGAGAAACATTACACAGCTGCTCCCTGCCATGCTGGCAGACATCGCCCACACTCAGGTTTTAATTTCTCTGCTAGATACCGCAGGCATCAGAGTGCACATTTGTTTGTGTGTGTGAGAGAGAGACAGAGAGAGACCATGTGTTGTTTTTTAAGCCAGCAAAAAATCTGCCAACCACCCACCAGATCCTAACTGGCTTCAATCACAAGTAAAGCTGCATTTAAACATGCTAATATAATTCCAGAGCTGATAAAACATGCATCTATTGTGTCAAGTTGAGGTGCCTGGCCACACTTGAACACAGATGTACAGTACATATGGCATTAACCTGGCCCTCAGTGATCAGATTGGATTCAGACAGAGCAAAGTACTTAAAACCCAGGTCAAATTAAACTTAGAATGACCTGAGGATCCAGTCATCCAACCAGTTAAACGTGTGAGCTGGTTAATAATGTTTTTTGTCACTTTAAGTGCAGCTGCAGCCGGTTTCCAAAAGACATCTGAACTTCTGAGAGCGGCGTCAACCTGATTTGCATGCTGTATCAAACAGGTGGCAGGCAACTAGTAGAGAAACGTTTATTTGAAGCTGGGGTAGGTAACGTTGGAGACATTTGCAAGGGACAGCTAGATTTTGAAAGTATCCCACTGAAAATATCCCACCCTCTCCCATCAGGCCTCCCTCCAAAGCCACTCCCCCCAAACACATTTACATGCATAATGAGTGCACGGGCGGAGTGCGTGCTGGTAGGTAGGCCCACCAATCATAACGATTGGATGGGCCTATTACAGGCCTGCTACAGCCACAGATACCGGATCTTTTGCTTTTGCTTTTGAAATACATTACCTGCTGTCTTTTAGATCTGTTTACTATTACTCTCCATTGTGTAATGTCATCCAAAGAAGAGTGTTATGGTACACTGAAATTCTAACAATATTTATAAAGTAAAATAATTTTTCACAATGACACATTAAAGATGTGCTTCTAATTCCATGTGGAAAAGTGTGTCCGTACTGAAGAGGCCACCTCCAAAGATGGTATTACTTATCTTCCTCTTACATTTCCTCTTCATATCTCCATTGGTGGTTAAGGAAAGGGAAATATTAAATCCTTAGATGTATTTATACATGAGGTTAAAGTTTTGGAGTCCCACCTAGATTCAAAGTCGAAACATAATTTACAGTATCTGCAGAGGGATTTATTGGGCTACTACATGTGAATGTGAATTTTCAATCAAAGTGAGAAAGGTGGCTTTGGTGAGGACTTGGGAACCTTTAATTACACTAAAAAATCTATTAAGTTTGGTTTATCAATGAGCTATTGTTTTTTTTGTCCGTCTGAATTCATGAGAAGAGAAGCAGGTGTAGTTGGTTTTTCATTAATACACTGTGTGCAGGAACACAATTAACTGGCAGACAGACAAAAAAGAAAAACTCGCGCTCACATAGCAGCTGTTACTCGAGCTCTTGCATTTAATTGTGTGATGATGTGTGTGAGGTAAACTAAGTATTTTGACTTACATTTACATGTCATAGCTGCTGTGTGTGTGTATGTTTTGGGTTGGATTGTGTCATTTCCAAACAATGGAAAAAAACGGCAGCGAAGTGAGGAAAAAAACAAAAGAAGAGGTTTACACTGGGGAGGTGGTGAGGAAAAAGATGAGGAGTCAGTGGATGAAAATAAGATAACAAGACAGATCAGGACAGAAACAAAAGTGTGAGACAAGAGGAGCGGGCGTGAATAATGAATGGAAGAATGACGGATGCATCACAATAAACAAACAGAAGTGAAGGGAACTGGGGCCACAAGAGGAGGAAGGAGGGATAGTCAAGGAGAAAAAACAGGCAAGAGGGAGAGATAGTGAGCTCCCCCAGCAGGTAAACACAGAGATGGAGAGGAAGGGAGGAGAAGAGATAGTAAACCTCCTCCAGTAGGACTAAAAAGTTATAATGAGAGACAGAAGGGAAGCTGGAGAAGGTGCTGAGCGATGGAGAGAATAAGGAAAGATAGTGTCTCTCTCTCTTTCTGTCTGGCTGGTCGGGATGCTAAGTATGTCTACTCCTTAAGGACCAAAACACAGGTATCTTGAAGTAAACACAATTAATGAGGGATGATAGAGGGGGGAGGAAGGAGTGAATGAATGAGAGATAGACGGAGTGGCAGAGAAAAGCAATACTGTCCGTGTCGGATTTTTCTCTTCACTTTCTTTTTGTCTTGCTTTCTCAGCGTCGCTTGCTCTTTTCCCCTATCTTTCTACCTCTCAACCAGTGGGTGGTGGGCGGCATACGTCGATGGAGGAGTGGGTTGGCAGCCCCGTGGTGCTGACAGCTCCTGATAGAGGTGTTCTAATGGGAGCAGATGATGATTGACGGCCACGCAGCGAGCTGACTGCACATAAAGGTCACATTAGCTCCCACTGCGATAAATAGAGGAAAAGTCGGAGAGAGGCAGAGAGAGAGTGAGAGAAAGCAGGTGGATGAGAGAGAGAAGCTGAGAAGGACCGGGCGTGAAGACAGACAGACAATCAGGCACACAGACGAAATGTCAAAAAGGCTGGGGAGATAGGTGTAAAATAGAAATAGAAAGGCCAAACTGAGCTAGAATGGGGAAAAAGAACGTTAAACCAATCAGAAAAGTCTGCCAGCACAGGCAAATAAAACATTCACAACAAAAACTGAGACCGAGAACTTGTCTCTGTTTCTTCATTTTTGACAAATAAACTCAGGTCTCAATTAGATGCTGGGTCTGGTTTTTATAACAACTGAAAACACTTGTGTGGCTGTGCAAGGCTTTTACGGTTTAAATTGTGTATGTTTTTTCCAATCTTCTGCATTGTGCTAGTGGTATGATATAAGACCAAGATGGCTGCCGCGTTAATAAGTTGTGTGGGTTGCAGTTACGATGAGGTTTGTAAGTGTTTTTATGCCTTGACCTCAGAAATCACGTGAGGTCAGTCAACCTTCAATCAAGCAAGATCTGTGTTAAGGCTATTTCCCAGAGGTGTTAATTAAAGGTGTGTAACGCTACTCAAAACTCACAGTGCGGTATTTACCTCAGTTTTGGTGTCATGGGTCAGTATGTTTTCAGTACAGCAGGGAAAACAAAACAATGCAACATTTTTGTCATTTATTTTGAAAAATGTAGACATTCAACAGTGGCTCACTGGCCATAACTCTTACTGTAAAAGTTAAGGCACTCAAATACTGGCACATTGTCAATAAGAAAAACTAAATAAAACTAATTTCTGTAATGTGTCGTAACACCTGAACAACTACAGGTTGTGCTCGTTATTACGGGGCAGCACAACGGACTGACTAAAATGCACACGTGAAGGCACGTTGTAGCAGGGCACAAGCATATGCTTAAATTCTGTATTCTTTACCACCGAGTATGGTCGCATATCAGCAGCGTTAGTTATTACTTTGGCTTGTCTGCCTAGTTGTTGTGGGGCAAAGGACTCGCATTCCAGTCTGTTTTTGTCTCGTTCGGCAAATCGAGACTTTCGAGTGACGCTGTCGTAAATGACTTGTTCGAAGTGTATTTCCACAGACATACCTGGTGCACTGTCTAAACCTTCCGGGTAAAACCCGCGCTCTAGTATTTGTATGCACGCGTGTCCGAGTAGCAAACATAAATAGACTATTTTGACAGTTATTGTTTGCATCACTGGACGCACCAAACCGAGGAAGTCACATACAGAACCAAACATCCTATACTGAACGGTTCGGGACAAATGGACATACTGTTACACCCCCTACTGTTAATTAATTCAACACTGTGGTAAATCATAAATCACTTATTTTGTTTTGTTAAGCAAATCCCCTTTTAAAAGTCGACCTATCCCTGCTGATCAGATCGAATTTTTCACTTTTGTTCTGCGTGCCGATAAGCATATGAGGTGATGGTTTTTTCTTAGCTTTCTCCTTTGTCAAATGAAAAGTGTTTGGGACAAAAGAAATATTTTCAAACACATGATGCTTTGAAAACTACCAATTAAAGTGGTGATTTTTAGACTTTTATAGCTAAAACGCAACATTAATTAGTGACTTGGCAACAATTCCTTGTTTTCAATGCCTTAGTCATTATAATTTAATTAGTTCAAAAGACAAACAACTATCTTCATGCAGTGCTCTTGTTTTTTTTTTCCACCCTGTTTATTCTATTGCAACCTTGACCTATCCATAAACACCTGCAGACACATACCAGCTCGTTTTCTCCATTCTATACCTTCCTCTTCCTCTGTTTCTTCACCCCTATTCTACCTTTCTCATACATTCATACATATTGTATACCCGTTATTCCTGCCCCAAACCCCCCAAACTACACGCAGCCAGACAGGCTCGTGACATCTCCTGATGGATATGGAGACAGAAGAGAGAGTTTACCTCTGCTTCCTCCTCCTCCTGCTGCATCTCACCTTCCTCCCTTTTCTCCCCCTCCTCCCATCATCCTCCCTTGTGTGCTGTGCGAGGACAGAGGGAGACAGATGATGTGTGTGTGTTTGTGTGTGTATTTGGAGAGGATGGGTATGTGTGTTTTATACAATGTGGGAGTGTGTGAGTTTGCGTGCATTGCTCCGTTTCTCTGCAGGCTGTTTATACTAGTCTGGAGTTTTCCACTGATCCCCGTATGGCTAGTGTTGTGTCCCACCAGCCACACACACACACACACACACAAACACACACACACACACACACACACACAAGAGACCAAGCATCTCATTCCTGCTAGTGGGATATGTGTGTGTTCTTGGTTGCGTTCAGGGCAGAGGGAGACAGTAAGTGCACTTGCTGTGGTTGTTTGTATGTGACAGAGAGAAAAGACGGAGACAGCATTTGTATGCATATTTGTGTTTGAGTGTACGTGTGAAGGAGAGAGACAAAGTAGGTGTAGATGTGTGTGTTTTTCACAAAGACTTTTAGCCTGTGTGTGTGTGTGTGTGTGTGTGTGTGTGTGTGTGCGTGCGCGCAAATACTGTCAGTGACCAGATGGTTGTGAAAGCTGCGGCATCATTTTAGAACAAAGGAGAAGATAAAGTTTTCTAGGGTGATGATGATGATGATGATGTGTGTATGTATGTGTGTTTGAGTGAGTGAGTGTGTGGGTGTACATGTGTTCCTGCCCTTTTATCATTATGAGAACCAATAATCCTCCAAACTCATTTTGCAGTTCATCACTTTGAAAAGGGCATGCAGTGGCTTAAAGTGAGGGTTAAAGGAACATTCCGGTTAATTACATCTAAGCACAGTTTTTGTCACTATTTCTGTCGTGTATGATAACATTGTTGCTGTTACAACTAAGTTCCACAATCAGACAGGTTGTAAACAGGCCAACCACTTTATATAGAGGTAAAACTTGACCTGAGCACTCTTAAATGTTCTTTAAACATCGAAAAGGTCTTTGTACAGGTAGGTAAGTTGAAACAAACTCTGCCATTAGAATAGAGACACATTCTGGGGTTGTTTGAACCTGTATGACCGTGGTAATAGGTTTATCGTTTGAATTCCTTTTTAAGAAAAAACAATGTTCTCTGGTTACAGCTCATCAAGTGTGAATACTTGCTGGTTTTCTGAGTGGACTATTGGTTGGACAAACAAGCGAAGACATCCCCATGGATTTGGGTACTTTTCACTCCTTTTGTTACGTATATTTTTCACTACTTTCTGGTATTTTATAGGAAAAACAGTTCATTGATTAATTGAGGAAATAATTAGCAGATGAATTGATGATGAAAATAATTATTCTTTGCTGCCCTATATATGTACTCACGTGATGTGGTGATGCACTTCCATTTAGTCAGGGGACTCACGAGAGACAGAATAAAAAAAGAATGATCAAAATTGATGCAGCAGAGGTCGAAATATGATGACTTTTAGTGCCTCTTATCTGACACGCTCGAAAGACACTGGATCCTACAATTTTCTAAATTAAACCCTCCTGCCTCGGTCTTCAAAGCTCCACACCCCTTTCACATTTGGCTGCTTTCCTGTGTGTGTGGGGGGGGGCTTGCAGTCCTTCTAACCTTCTACTTCTCCTTTCATTCTGTAACACTTATAATCTTTTTTTTTTTTTACATATTTGACATAGTCCATCTACATCTACACTTACTTGCATATACTTCTATATTACTTCTATATACTTAGACATGCACTCCCCCATCGCCATGTTATGTATGTATGCAGGTTTTCTGTCAAAAATTTGAAGTCCTCCAGTCCAATCCAATTTAAGCCTGATGACATCATTAGGGTTATTTTCGCAGACTTTAGAAAGCTTCTTTCAGAGCCACAGAGGACAATAAACTGAACTGTATTTAAAGTCCCATTCCACTCAAACAATGTGTTTTTCCTTTTAGTTTTTTAACTTGGATGTTTGAGCTTCACTGTGCAGAATGACGCATGTGCAGAGTTTGACACTAGAAGGCGGTTTTGGTTCCATCTGCTGAAGGAGTAGAGTTGTGCTCATCCTAAATCTGAATTAAAGAGTTGTACATTTGAGCATTGTTTTTTTGACAACTTTTGGGGCCAATCATGGTCTAGTTTGCAACTTGCACAAGTGTGATGTGAAAACTCGAACCTCGAGTTCATATACAGACAGCATGGACCTTTCAGTGATTGGTTGGTTTGAATCTGTCCCTGTTCAAATCCTCATGTGGTGACAAAATCACACCACATCCTGCCTGTCTCCCCTCCATCACTCTCCCATTGCCCTGCATCTTTCACCTAACCCTATTCTTCCACCATGCTTACTCTTACTTTCTTGCTTGATTCTGTGTATATAAGGCCCTGGACACATGGCTGCATAGTTTAATGGCTCCTGGGAGACTTAATATACAGTATAGACAAATCCCAGTCAGTGGTGCACATGCAGGATGAAGGGTAGCGTGGAGCATAGTGGTGAAAGCATTATCATAAATAGTGTTGAAACTAAACAGGGAGAGACTCTGCCAGAGATCCTAAATCTTCCCACTGTTTGTTTGTGTGTGTGGCAACGGGAGATAAACTGTAATGCATAAGCTTTTCCTCTGCTTGTTGTTGAGATTTGGTGTTTCAGTGTGTCCTGGTTCTGCTATTCTTGTGAGAACCATTTGGGGGTTTTAGGCCTTAAAAAGTGCCATTTTTAGGAAAGTGAGGACATTTTATTTGATCCTCATCTCTTTGGTATTTGAATTTTCTTTAGGGATAGGGTTGAATAAAGGTCAGTGTGAGATTAACACTTGCCAAGTGCCAAATGTGCTTGCGGGTAGAATTTCTGTTTGGCGAGTAAATCTTGGTAGGGTGAGCGGTATTCAAATGGTTGCAAACTGCAATGTCACCACTAGATGCCACTAAATCCTACACACTGGAACTTTAAGTGCATTTAATAGCAAATACTTCAGTAGAATTTTGAGATCGAGACTTCTTGAGTTGTATTCAAGCTTGAACTGATTAACCGTTGATCAATATATTAAATGAATTTGCTTCAAATTTTGCCAAGACCTCAAGGTTGTTATCCAAATCAAATGAAGGGAAACAAATGTTTATGTGACCCAAAAAGGCAATTTACTTTTGGGCCGGTAAAGAAATATGTTTGATATTTACCAGTCCCCTTGGCTCGTGAGTCAAAAAGTTAATTTCAGACACTGAGTATTAAGATTAGTAAGTTTAAGGAATTAAGTACATGGAATGTCCTCATAAGGGTAGAAATACATGTGTGTGTTTGCTCCTGCTTATCCTGCGTTTCTATGTGGGTATTGTTGTCTGTGCCTGTGTTTGGGCGTGAATGCTTGTGTGTATCCTTGGATGTTAAGGGAATCCATACATTCAATACGTAATCTAATTTTTTTATTTTATTGACAAACACTCTGAGACAGATTACTTTTCATAGAATTGTGTCTTTAATCTTTTAACTAATGCGTGTGTTTCATATTCAAAGCCATTCATCTCTGTTTTTGCAGCGTTCTTCCCGCTATGTGATGATGCAATTATTTAGAATTAACACTGCGTTCAAATTGCTTGAGTTATTGTCCTTTAAGTGAATATTCATGAGGCGGAAAAAGTATTTATCCCTCATTTGATTTAAGTACTTCCAACCGTAACAGAAACTTAACAGCCAAAAGCTTATTAAAATTGCTGAGTCATTTCTGGTCCGGGAAAAGCCGATTCAGCAGAATGCTGTGCTGCTGCAGCTTTGTGCACGTGAAGTTGGCTGACCTACAGTGTGCTACCTTTTCTTAGGTCATTTTCAGTCATGTGTTTTTGTGTAACAGATAAGTCCCTACTGTCTTTTCCTTTGCTTTTATTGGCCTATTTATTTATGAAAACCTTACTTGATCTGAAATTGGTTGAAGAAATATGATGTACAGAGTGATGACTCTGGCACAGCAAAGTTTACTAGTGGGCTGTTGTATGCTTTGTAGAAAATAAAAACAAAGCATATGCTGCTCTACCCATCTCATGATTGGCTCAGTGTATAGAGACAAAGAAACCAAAAGATGTAGTTTGTTATATAGGGGTGATGTGAAATATGATTGAGATAATGAGTTATACCCTGCTGAACCCACAGGCAGGTCTATATTTAAAAATGCATGCAATGCAGAAAGTTGTTCAAACTTCTTCAACTTTTCTTTAAACCACACTCTCCCTGAATTTGTTATAGCAGCAGTAGTGCCATAAAATCCCCATATTTACCCCCAATCTCACTGCTGATGTTTTGAAATTAAAAACCTAAACATAAAGAGCAGGCTGGGAGGAATGTTTTGGGTTTTCGTTACCGGGATCTACAGCAAAATAAGGGAGAGCATCTTCATACCATATTGGGGATTCCGGTATAAGATTAAAGTTACACCAAATATGTCAGACTAAATAGCAGAGAAATGTTGCTGATGCTTTTTCTCCCCATAAAATACTAAAGAGGCTATATTCTTATCTCCCACAATGTAGCAGGGTAGCTATAATGAATCAGTGGAACAATCAGATACATATTCTATACGTGAATACGATTCTTTATCAGTGAATGCAAAGTAAAGGAATAGTTTGACATTTTGGGATAAACGCTAACTTGTTTTCTTGCTGCGAGTTAGATGAGAAGATTGATACAGAGCTAGAGCCAGCTGATGGTTAGCTTAGCTTAGCATACAAAAAGCCAGCCTCGCTGTGTGTAAAGGTAAAAATACGCCTACCGGCACTTCTAAAGCTCACTAATTAGCACTTCATATCTTGTTTGTTTAATATGTACAAAAATGGAAGCGTAAAAAAAGCCAATTGTGGTTTTGTAGGCAGTTAGAGTATGTGCCGGACTGTTTCTTGGCACAGGCGCAGTGACTTCCTGCAGTCTTATCATCTCTGTGAAGTTGCCAGGCAAGCAGTGGAGACTCCAGAAAGTCACTGCTTTCTATCCTATTGTTTTTTATACGGATTAAACAAATGAGATATATTGTGCTAACTAGTGAGCTTTAGAGGTGCTGGCAGGTGGATTTTTTTTAACCTTTACACAGAGCCAGGTTAGCAGTTTCCTCCAAGTTTTAATGCTAAGCTAAGCTAATAGTCTGCTGGCTGTAGCTTTATATTTTTTGCGCAGACACAAGAGTGGGGAACAACTCTCGGGAAGAAAGTGAATAAGCATATTTCCCATGTCAAAACAGTACCTTAAGCAAAATATAACAGTTTAAGAGGGTAAAACAAAATGTTCTATTGTTTAACTTTTTACATCGACTGAATTTATCCCCATGTTTCCCTCTTAAGGTAATTTTGTCTAAAGGACAATTGCATTCTCTCTCTCTCTGGCAATTTAAAAATGGATTTGATTGCAGCAATTGAAAGCTGCCCACTTGTACAGCTGAGTCTGAAAGCCAGGAAGGAATAGACTCCAAAAAACATTGGTTGCATCCATTGAATTAGATAATGGCAAGTGCTGAAGGGCTGTTATTGATTATTTTCTGGTTATTTTCAAATGTTGCTGTTTCATTGGGGCCTGTTAGCTCTGTAAGTGGAAGTAAAGTAATAGTATGAGAGGCATTCCCAAATCAGACAAAAAAAAAAAACGTTCCTGTTCAAGTGCACTACAAAGACGGGCTGTGATTAGTCAGAATAAAGCGACGCATCAGTGTAAGTTAGTGGAGTGTCATCATCGAAAAACAAACACGGCAAGAAGATGTGTGGACTGATGTGAAAAGGGTTACAGGGTGTCAGCTTTGATAGGTGTCGGAGTCAACTGTGTGGCATCTCCTCTCTCAGCTGCTATTGATTGGCCTCAAGGAGAGAGGGAGAGGAGAAAGAGAGAAGGAAGGAAAAGACAGGAGAGAGCAATAAGAGATGAAAAGAGGAAGAGGAGAGTCAAGAGGAAGGGGAATGTGTCTGAGGTGGAGAGAGGAGGTGAAGGAGGGAGGCAGCGGATAAGGCAGCATAAGGGACTGGGGGGAAAAAAGTCAAACTGAGAGAGGATCTGATGAGGAGGGCCAGGGAGGAGAGATGAAAGGACACGGAGAGAGAGAACGAGTGGATTTGGCACGAGGATAGCTGGAAAAAGAGGTGAAATGAAGTTCACAGGGAAAGGAAAGGGGGCTTTCATATTTCTGTAATTATCTGTTTCACTTCCCTCTTTTCTGTCCTGTTGAGAACAGTATTTCTCTCAATCTCAACCCTCGCCTCCCAGCTCCCATTCCACTTTATCACAATTTCTGTCTCTTTTTCTCTTTTTGCCTTTCATCTTCCCTTTGTCTCTCTTACACACACACACACACACACACACACACACACATCCGTCACTCAGCACACACACAAATTAACACACCTCTGGATGTGTCCTAATCTCCTGGACATGTTGGAGCATTAGATGGGCTCACAAATGAATGTCAGCCAAAATATACACAGCCTCGGTCATCAAACAAGGCATGTTATTAATGGTTTGTTCTTTCCCTCCATCCTCTGTCTTTCTGTCAGATGCATTCACACAGCAACGTGTGTGTATGCATCTGACAGAGAGATGCATGAGTAATTTGTACTTTATCTGTTTCTGTCAATTTCCCCACTGTCAGTTATTTCCTTAGAACTACAACTCTCAAAACAAAACACTATTGCCTCTCTTTTGTCTGTCTGTTTGTCATGTTTGTTTTTGTGCTTGTTTTATATGTTGTTTACTCGGTTTTATCTGGAGAGAAACAGGGAAAAAGAGTTGAATTTTGGTGTGTAAATCAGACTGTGTATGCGCAGTGAGAGAGACAGGCAGGGACGGACAGAGTGAAACACTGTCAGGGAAAAAAACAAAAGACGAGCAGTGAGTGAAAAAGAGACGAGGCATGAGGGGGAGAGAGGTATAATAATTGAGGAGGGGCAATTAAAAAGGCAAAGGAGAGCTATCAGAGAGCCTTTTAATTAGCCATCCCGTTTATCACCGTCTGCAAACCGAGCCAAGGTACCGTCTGCTGTCGTGTCAGGAGAAAGTCGGAGGAATCACTCTTCTCAGAGGCAGCAGGCATGAAGGAGAGACCGGCGATGAAAGAGGCCGAGACGAGAGAGAGACAAGGGAAGAAAGTTAAGAGTAAGTAGAGAAAGTAGGGCTTGTTTACTATATAATACACATATACAGTAAATATGTCACTGTTTATGAATACGATATTCATAAACTCAATGAAAATGAAGGAATACAGTTTGTTACACATATTTGTAGGCGTCCGTGTCCCAGCATGCATTGCACAGACAGCCAGAGACATATCAACATGAAAGCAACAACAATGACAACCTGTGCTGTGATACTGCAACAACAGCACAAAAAATTACACAAAACTACAAACTTTATCTTTCTATTTAAATTGCGTTTTGGCTATCGACCATTAACGAAAAGAAGAGAGTTCATTACAGCAGAATATTTTTTGTATTTTATTTTAGACACTTTTCCCCAAAATGTAACCTTACAAATTTGGTATCTTTGGTAAACTCTGGGCTCTCCCCTAGAATTTAAAATAAAGTTCTGTGGGTTTGAAGAAACTTTGGCTATTGGCTTTGACCTATTGGTGGCTCAGGGGTTGTTTAAGAGATTAAAGACATAGAGTAGGGTTAGGTACGAGAGATGGGATTGAAAGTTAAAAGCCCTCGGAAAATAATTTTGTTTGTCTGATCACATGATCACGATGCATACGATGTCTACTTGCAACCCTTTGTCCTCAGGTTGGGACCTCTTTAAACAAAGAGAGATTGTAGAGATCTTGATCTCAATGAGACTACCTGATTAAATAAAGGTTAAATATATATCTATATAAAATGAATATGTTTTTAGAGGCTCGAAGAGTTAAAGAGTTGTATCCTGTACAAGACAAAAGCAAAAGATTAGAAGGTCTGAAAAAAAAAAACATATTGGATGAGAGAGCAGACTCTGATGAAGACATGTTAGTTGCTGCATCTTATTAAAAGCTCTTACCATAACTGCATGCAGATGTCGTCATACCAGATCCTGCCTGAGTTGTGTGTTGAGGTTTGAGCTTAAAGTTGACTGATGCGCGGAGATTCCTTCACCTGTATCTTGTGACACCTTGGTGGCATTCAGACCCCAAGATATGACCACTGAACGGGGATGTAAATAACGGGGAGAAAAAAACACAACTGCCATCTTTATTCACAACTTATGTACTTGATGGTGCAACGCCATTGCCAAAACACTGACTTACCTACGTCACATCCTTCCGTGTAAGGAGAGAAAACCAGGTTGATTGAAGCTTGACTCCTGCGGGATGGCCTAGTGTACAAGTGCACACTCAATTTCCATTATGCAGAGATCTTGGGTCTATGAGTTACCTAAACGGTGCATATCATCATTCTCCTAAACAGTGCACACGGCAACAAGGGCCTTTAGTCCACACACATATTGTATATGCGTTGGTCTGTTACATTGGATGAGAGTGCGTGTATGTGCAGTATATGCCTGCCTATTTGTGTGCTTGTGTTTTTATGGGCATTCATGCATGTACTGAAAGTACATGTGGGATGTTGGGACTCCATAATATACCCGGTGGTGCCAAAGCATCCATTCTAACTGTCCTCTTTGTACTAGCTAGATCTAATTGAATCTAATTGGGACAATTAAAGTGAAATTGGACCAGAAGAATTTATTGAACCAGTTATCTGTAGTAATTAGGCAGTAATTGGCCTATTGTTATCTTTACAAGTCTCCTGGAAGGGCTGACAAAGACCCAGCACACAGACCTATAAGTGAGATTGGCACATACTACATAAAGAGACATGGCCTTTCTGTTTGTGTTTGTTTCCTCCTCTCTACATATGCATGTTAACATATGTTTCTATCTGCCTGTGCCTACAGTATACAGACATTTGTGCGTGTTCATGTTTTCTGTGTATGAGTGCGTGTGTATTTCAGTGCTTTTTGCTTTGTCCTATAGCTGTACTTATTGATGTCCAGTGCGCTGGATGTCGTCTATGTGAAGCAAAATCAATGAGGGTCCCATCGTACATAGAGGACATTTTTCCAATACTCTCTTTTCAGTTATACTCTTTTTTTTAAAATCTTCTTCTCATTGTTTGTCATCCTTCTCTTCCTTTCATCCCTGCTCTCACTCAACACATTCAGACCTCTAGAATAATTAAGACACCGAAAAAAATAGAAAGGAATACAATTGACTAAGAATGAAGGAGGAAATGAGGAAAGGAGTTAGCAGAGTGTGAGTGGAAACAAGACTGGAGAGGTTAGATGAAGAGTAGGTGCGAAAAAGTGAGAGTGAAATTACATGAGGTAATGTCTACACATTTGGACAGAACAGTAAAAAACTGTAGTATATTTGTGATTTAAGCTTCTAAAGGTGCCTTTGGTGTAATGGATTATTGGAACTCTAGTCTTACATGTAAGTACAGTATAAGGTATATCATTTGGTAGCTGCTTTTAACAAGAGCCCCATATACCTTTAGAGCATATACTATATACTGTATGTCTAACACGGGTGCTGCAAATGGGAATCACTTTGTCGGTCTTCCTTTAGGTTTTCCTGTCACACCTTGTCAGATGCCGGTAAACCCCCGACAGGGAGGTACTGGACCAACTTCGAGGAAAGGGTCCGATCCTTAGACTCTCAATGTATTACCCTAAAGTATTCACTAAGGACTGTTTAAGCTGGTGGGGAGGAGACACGCCTAGCTTCTAACTACTTACTTCAGAGCATCTGCCCTGCCTCCTCTGATATACCAACCGACCGAATAGCCCTTTTGCGTCAGTTACTAATACCAGCCGCGCTCGTGTGGCGTAACGGCAGCTCTCTAAATAATCTGGGCTCTTGTTATGGTGCTAGGATGGGTTTTAGTGGCTTGCATGTAAGCCCCAAGGGACTGTTAATTTCACTGGCTAGAGTAACCTGAAAGAACATGTTACGGTGTTACACAACACAACAACCTAACTTTTTACCACCATCAATGAACTCAAAATCAACACAACTACTTTAACTATAGTTTGATTATTTGTTGCAATAAGTTGTAGCAAGGGCAGTAGTAAACAACTCAATTCAAATTTCAAGTGTGACTCTCTGTCTTTGGGGCAAATGGTTAATCCTTTTCGTGCTCAATTCCTGCGACAGTGAAAAAGTCCTTGAGGTCCCTTTTTGTTGATGGTTCAGGTTCTCCTTCTCAATGCGGTCTGATGAAGAGGCAGAAGGAAATAACCACGATCCTCTCTCTGTCTCTCTATTTTATATCAGTCTCTGTATGACACACTAAAACTCTCCCACCTCTCAACCATATTACACACAAACTGACATTTCCCCATCAAATACTTCCTGCCGAGGGACTCACTTGCAGCTGGTGGCACACGCTGCTTCGCTTGTCACCTTATTTGGCAATCCGGAGAAACCATCAGACTGCCTGACGTTCACCCCTGACCCACTTCTCCTCACTAGGCCGTCAGTGCTTCAATCTTTAAACATTTAATAATCTCAGCTCTGATGAATACATTCATTTTGTTATCCAAACATTCTTTCTAACGTTTCATTATGATTAGTGTTTGTTATATTCACACTTTTGGTAATGGTGCATCTTACAATTTTAACATAATCTCATGTGTGATGTAATTTTCTCTTGATTACTCCCAGTTTAAAAACACCTCAGTAGGTATTTATGGACGGTTTTGAGAGTATTTTAAGTATTTCCTGAAAGTGTGACCTTAACCCGTATTTGTTTTGCACAGTGTGTACTATGTAGTTTGGCGCATATTGAATAGGTGTTTTTAAATATGAAGTTGTCACTAAGATATCACTTAATGACTATGTTAATTACAGCTGGGTGAGATAATGTACATGTAATGGCGCGAAGGCTCAGAGAGCAATCCAGTTTGGAAAATAAAGGTGTAACTGTAGAAATTCAAATCAAATGCAAACTTTTCCTTTAAAATACCTAATGAACTCAAACGAGTGAATGTCGTTCTGGGGAAATACATTACCTCAAAATAGAGCTGAGCAGTGCACGGTGAGGAATTCTCCTTCAAAGAACAGAAGACAAAGTGATGACAGCTATGTTCCTTTATAGTGGTATAGTACCTGTGAGGATGAAATGAAAGACTACATACGTTGCTGAGACTGTTGCTATTAAAGCAACTTTTAAAGGGAACAGAAACAAAGGGTGATTACTTTGCATGTCAACATCCACCTCTGTTTCACGTTGCCTGTTGTTTATTCAGCAGTTTCTTTACTGCACTTACATGTATGGAGAGGAGGAATGACTACAGCCATCAATAACTCCTTTAATTTAACAACCGGACATGTGAGTATTCATTAAGATAGACTTGAAGAATCCAAATCTGTCCTTTAACATGAACGCTGTCATCCCGCCGTTTATATCTTTGAACATGGCAACACATGTAGAGGCAGGGTGTCTTTTCCAAACTCTTTTTATCTGCATGAGGCCACCTTTTGTAGCACACAGTCACAGCTGGAGGACAGATTCACAGCGACGCCTGCGGCAACTGTGTTGAGGACACAAAACCTTCCACCAACTGCACTGTGTCTCCCTTTGTCACTTAGTCCTTCCTCCCCGTGTCTCCATTTGTTTCTCATTATGGCTGAAGGTACATCCCCTACCACCCTCTACCCTCACCTTTCGCCTTTTTCTGTCCTTTAATGTTTGTCAGTCAGTGCTTACCCCTTCAGTCCTTTTGCTCTCTTACGCTCTCTTCACATCTTCCTGGCGTCGACTGTGTCAAGTCAAAAACACTTCCAACCGCTGTTTCTTTCTTTCCTTTGACTCCTGTTTTGCTCACTCCGTTCTTCCCTTTGGACTCTTTGTCAGGAGCTGCCTGAAGTAGCTTCACCATTATGGTGCTCCCTTCCTCCCCTTTCCCTCTCTAACCTCCCCCCTCCCTCCCCATTCTCCCTCCTCCCTCCATTTTCCTCACTATTCCATCTTTTCCCCATGGGATTCCCGGGCCTTAATTATTCATTGTAATTTGTAGATTAATTCTGCATGGCTACCTCCCTCATCACACACACACACACACACACACACACACACACTCACCCTCTCTCGCTCTCTCTCTCATTCCTTCTCCTCTCTGTTTCTTTATTTCTTTACTTCGTTCCACCTCAGGCACCCCTCTGCTACTTACCTCCTCCTTCTCCTCATCTTGCCTTTTGGGTCTCTATATGTCTTTTTCATTCTTTCTTCTCCCCTGTCTTCCATCTCTACTTCTTTCCCCCCTCCATCTTTCTCCTTTAACCGTTCTCTTCCTCTTCCGCTGCTTGCTTCATCTCCTTGGTTCTCTTTGCATCTCTTTCGCAGTCTCTTTCCTCCCTCATTCCTCTTCTCTCAGCCCTTCCTTCTGGTTCTACACTAGTCTCTGGTTTTCTCTGTCTTTCTCTACCTATACATACTTTCCTCCTCTCCCCCCTCCCTCGCTCTCTCCCCTCTCCCTCCCGGTGACAGGTTCCATTATCATGTTTCTCACGGCTCGCCTGCTCTCCTCCTGATGGATGACCTCACGCGAATATTAATTTACTGTAGCATTAACAATATCACATCTTATTCTACACTTACCTCTCCTCCCCTCGCTTCCCTCTCCTTCTCCCTCCCTCTCTACCTGCTCTACCCTCCAAACACCCTTCAGCTAGTTCTCTCATTTTCTTTTGTCACTTCGCTCCCTCTCTTTTACTCTCTTCTCATTTCTTCATCTCTCTCTGCACCTTTGGCTAAAGTTAGCTCTCCTCATTCGAAGAAAATTCCTTTCCATTATTGTATATACATTCAAAAAGCCAATAAAATATCTTTACCAATGGAGCAATTCTATTAACTCATTGCAGCTTATCATTTTTCCATTTCGAATTCCAATGCAATCTTCACCCGAACACAAACCTATAGTGTATATATACTGCAGGAATACTATATTAAATTGAGTGGCATTTACCGAGGCCCCATGAAATCCCTCTTTCTGAAGCCAAATGTTGAGGCAATCTACATAATTCATGTTGCGCATCATGACACGCAATGCATAATGGATATGTTGAGTGAAAGGTGCTTGCACGTTATATAGATCTGCAGTGTGAACGGAAAAGCTGTTGACATGAGAGGAGATGGAAGGAGGAGAGGAGGAAAGATGTGGAAAAGATGAGCGCTGATGAATGCAAGGAGAACTGGCTATTGGCTCCGGCACTCATTTCTCATATGTTCTTTATCCGCTGCGTTCTCACGCTATCTCTTCTCTCTTCCACCACCTTCCCCATCTCTCTTACTCTGCTTTCCCCTCTCACATAACACCAATTTCTCACTCCCTTCCTCTCGCTGTGTTCTCCAAATCCCGCTTTTTATCCCATCATCTCTCTCCCTGTCTTGAGAGGCTCATGTTCACCGTATTTTTCATCACCTGTCTAAGTTCATTTGATCAGGAGGACTCATCTCAGGCCTTGGCTGCTGCTGCTCTGGTTCAAGCCAGATCTATCATAACTTACCGAAGCAGATAAACACAGTATAAAGTTTTCAGATTAGACCTGTTCTCTGGTTAAAGTTGGGTGGAGCTATGCTGGGAATTTGCTGAGGTCATCAAATTAAAGGGTAATAAAGGTGTAAATGATCCCACCCTTACATGTACAATAAAATGACAAGGAGATGTCAGTCAAGCATGGTCTGTGATTGCCTCCTCAGTTCCTAGAGAAGCTCTAGTGTGTGTTCTTTAATAGACATACAATGCACAGCAAAGCATGCATGCTTTTGCAAAATCTGTGCAGTGGTCTTCATGCTTCTGCACTGCAATGCCTACTTGTAACAAGAGATGTTGGCTGGTTTAGCATAGTTGTGCAGAAATTACAAGCAAGGATAAATAATGTTTTAATAATAAACTAGTGTTCCTACTCTCTTTTGATATTTCGCAACCTCACTGCTTCCTGACGAAATTTCTGCCTATCCCACATGTTCAATTGACAGAAACTCTTGAGGTCTTAGAGTCTGTCGTCGGAGTAATAATGCACCCGGTGTTTATTTTAAATCCCTGCTGGGCAGATTAATCCCAACTCTAAATTAATTTACATTAGGTATTTAGATGATAATACAATGAGCCTCATATACATCTGCCACACAGTAAAATACGTAAACAGATGGAGCACACACACACATGCAAACATAAACTGGAAGGTGTTGGCTACTTCTAGGGAAATGAGGAATCATTTCCTTGTATTCACTTTTTTTCCCCGAACCTCTTATTAACAGTATGTGTCAATGTGCGTGACAGTTTTATTGATGACCTTCCAAGCCAGTGAATTAACTATGGAAGATTAAAAAGGGTTCGGGACACAACAAAGATAACAAACATGACAGTTTGATGGAAGAAAAGAGTCACAAATGGATTATTAGTAAGATAAGTAGAAGCTAAAATAATAGGACGAAAATATTGTGTGCATTTGCGCGTGTGTGTGCAAGAGAAAGAGAGATGGAGTAGGCTTGGCAGATGAGAAAGCCGTCGTGTGAAAATGACAAAATGGTCTGTATAAATACTGTTGGGAAAGGTACAGTGATGTGTGTCCTATAGGAGGCAAAAGTTAAAGATGCATAAAAAGGAGGCACAACACTGAAAATAAGAGCATTCCATTGAATTTCAGATAGAGGCTCTTCATCAGGTTTGAATAAGGCAGAGTTAATGTGCAGAACAGACAGAACTGTCGAGGCACAGGCAAAGTGAAGGTTGAGTCAACAACTCGCGTACTGTATGTCTATCAATATGGGGAAATTTATGTATTTGTTTGGTCTATTTTGATGCTGTCGATTCATACGACAGAAGAGATTGTGATAATTGCTCATTATTAAAAATATGATTGTAACAAACGGCATGAAGACCAAAGCAGCAAATACCAACTGTAAAGTGTGATTAATATTATCAATCAACTCCAGCTCTAAATGCTATAGATCCCAAACCACCACACACTTGCAGCACCCATCTTTACTTCCCCATGAACTGTTTTGAAAAGTTTGCTCTCTTGTTTTTTGTCAACCGCTACAAGAAAACGTCTTGTTACATGTTGCTTGAAGGACATTTGATCCTACTTTAACAATATGTACGTCTTGTGGTCTGCTGTGCATTGCCAAGGACAGTGTCTGCGGTATTAATACAGGAGAGATGCAGGATAAATGATTGAGTGCCTCTATGATCACCTTTGTCCTCCACGAGAAAAACCTTCTACATCCTTGGGCGACTAATCTCCTGCTGACTTAAGTGTCACTTTTTTCAAGTGTCTGTTAGTCTAACTGCCAGCCTTAATGTACTAGATGTAGTACACTGAATTATAATTTATGACCCAAGTGCTGACAAAGCTCAGTGCTGTTGTGAAGTAACACTGAGCCTGAGCAAAGAGAAGATTTGCACAAGAAATTTAATTAAAGGTAAATAAGGTATGTTTTTCTAAAAATGTTCAGGTTAATGCACCACCTGCGCTAAGTGTCTGTGTTTCTATTAAGCTGTTTCCCGTCGGTACATTTGATAATTTTCTTTTCTTTCATCCTGTCGGTCCACTGAAGGGAATTCATCATCAAAACTAATTTCGCTTATTGTAGTGTTGTTTAATTCTTGAGTGTACTGACTAAAGCATCGTGCTTAAGTGAAGGCAGGTGCAACGGGCACAGATGAGTGAGAGCAATTTCAGAGTTACATTCAAGCCACTGGGTTGTCAGCTGAGATTCTGTGCTCGTGTTTCTTCACACTATTGGCTGAGACAGCAGACAGATACACTTGCAGACTTGCACACTTGCCGTCATTCCCACTCTCTCTCTCTCGCTCACACACACACACACACACACACACTTGTATGCACAGGCAGGACACACTCATTTGCTCGTTTGCTTGTTTGTTTCCTCGAACTTAGAGAAACAGTCTAAAAGAACACCTTATTGTACGAGTGAAGCATGTGTGCGAGCTTGTGCAGCATCAGACATGTGCTACGTTAACCGTTTTGGCCTCCAGCAAAAATCCTCTCCTACCTCCCTGAGCACTTACTGGATAGAGACTCTACTACACTCCCGCTCACTCTGTCTGACACATTCAGACTGGAGAGAGCAACTTAAAGCAACACTTTCACACTCTTGTGGGTAAAACACACTCCAGTGGAAGGGAAAGACTGTGTGCCCTCTGGGAACCAAAGGAACGGATGCCCTGTTGCATGTTCCTGGTAGCACAGGGATCTTAGCCTGCCTTAGGCCCTAGAGGTTACAAGTATTTCAACGGTAACTGTCCTTTTTAAACAGGTGTTCAACGTTTGCAGTAACCCATAAACAGCATTTCCCCAATCGTCTTGTGGGAGTAGGTGAATCTCACTTAAAACATAAAGTGTGTAGTAAGTTAGTGTTTTTTCAGTTTTTTTCATTTGTCAATAATATTGGTTCTATCTGAGGGCAATGGGTTAAAGATATATATACACTTTCATTTTCAAAAAAGGCCAAATTAATTTCCTGGAACATCAGGGCACTGTTGTTTTTAACAAACGTTACTCAAACCGGGGTCGATTGTGAATTTGTTGGGATCAAATATATATGCGACAGCAGAACAGTACATGTGGAATGGACTTAAAATAAACTACAGTGCAATAAAGCATAATGTCGCCCAGTGTAGCTGTGTGGCTGTTTGATGTGTTTTTAATAGTTTTTGGACAATGAAGCTCTATGACACAGAGGCTTTGAGTACACAAGCAGTGCTGGTTAGGAGGATCAGTTTGTTGTTAGTTTTGGTCTTTTCATGCAGTTTTATTGACAATAAGAAAAATGTAGAACATCAGCAGTCTTATTGTAATAAAAAGTAATAAGCAGGTCATTTATCCCCATTTTTCTCTTCACTTTTTATAATTGCAAGATTTTCTAAACTGTGTTCGTTCAAGATCAGAAGACCTTGTTTACTGTTAGCGATGGTAAATCTTCTTGCAGCAGTAAACCTACCACATTTTAGCTGTGTGAGAAATTAAAGTTAGTTGTAAAAGAGCTCCTCCTTTAAAAAATCGGGGTATTTTCTTTAAAATACGAAAGCAATCATTTATACTTCAGTAAAAAGTGTTTTCCGACATGTCATGGGATATTTATGCTGCAACAGGTTTGACGTCGAGCCGACACAGTTGGTAACAGGTGTTGAGTGCCCACCTTTCTCTTTAAGGCCTCAAATGTGGACAAAAGTACCCCACAGCTGTGATCGGTTGAGGCACGATTCGCTAAGAAAAACCTCCCTGCTGAGAATAACGTAGGTTGAAGGCAAATTAATGTGAAACTGCCACTCAACTGGTGTGAGTGCTGCAGTGACTGCTGTATGAATGTAATGGACCAAATTGTCAGCAGACATACACTGTACATGCAAACACACACACACACACACACACACACACACAGCATTTCTTTTGGCTGACAAGATCACCCCAGGACTGACAGAGTCGTAATGGCTACTCCAGGCCATTACTTCACTAAACCCCAGTGAGAGCAAACAGGATGATAAAAACATAAGAGCAATAGAAAACCTAAGTGAGCAGGGGTAGGAAGAGAGAATGTAACGCTGCTAGATTTTCTAAATCGATTGATGACTGAGTAAATGTCCAATTAATCTGCTTTATGATAGCAGGATGAGCTCTGCAGGATGAAATATGTATGAGGGTCCTTCAGACAGCTCTGTGTTTAAAAATTCTTTTCATCCTACGCCCCGAAGGAAGTGTGTCAGATTAATCTGTGTGTGTGTGTGTGTGTGTGTGTGTGTGTGTGTGTGTGTGTGTGTACTTCATACCTCCTGCTCAGACCTCTAGGAAGCTCTCGCTCAGGGATACAAGCTCAGAGGGGAGTGGGCTTAATTTCCGGATACACACATAAACAGGCATAAATGGGCACATCAAGCATGTGAACATCCATGCACTTCGAAAATCAACCAAAAGTTCATACCGCTTCAAAGATGGCTACCATCTTTTATTCTGAAATGATGTTTTTTTAAAAAATGTTTTTAATGTTGTTGTTGTTTTGTTGGCCCCGCGCAAACGAGAGGAGGATGTGTGACGTTCGGTTGTTTGAGCTGTACAGAGCGTACTACCCGTGATGCACACCACACCCAGTGCAACGGCGTCCACACAAAAACACACACACACACAGCTGAGCGGGAGCAGAGTCTCCGGCCGAGTGATCAATCGATCGAGATTTCATCCAAAGCCAATAATGGGAGAGGATCCAGAGGCTGTGTGGGCAGGGTAATTATTGTGTTAAGTTACACCCACTGTTATCTCCCCGGGGCTCACTAGTGCTGCACACACTTGGTTGTGTGTGTGTGTGTGAGTGTACGTATAAGGAGTAATCCTATTTGTATTGGAGCGATATGGCTGTTGATGGTGTGCACTGTGTGTGGGGCCCATATACACTGTGTGTTTTTCTGTGTGTCACTGTGTAGAATAGTTTTTCTAGTTCAATTTCTCTCCCTCTTGTTCTGTCTCAATGTGACTGGTCACAGAAAGCGTAAGAGATACTTTAGAAGTACTTTGTATGAACATGGATGTATGTAAGAGGTACAATTCCCTGCCATTGATATGCATTAGGCGTAGTTTGACTTTGCACATAAAACAACTGCAATACTTCAGTTTTAAAGTTTTTGCTTGGCTGAGGTTAAAATGTATGAATGAGGCGACGATCCGGTGTTTTGTTCTGTTCTATGCATTTTTGTTGAAGTCTTGTGTGTTTGTATAAAGGCCCATCTTGGGTGGCTATCGCAAACTACTTTTAAAGTGCCTTACAGACATTTCAACTTTAAGCGGGATTGGAAACAAGTGTACAAACATGCGTACAATCTTAGAGGCGATGCTGAAACAAAAGATTAGAGTTAAGGCACACCTGAGATCCTGTGGTAATTAAAGCTGTAAATGTTGTGATATGTGGCACTGGTCCACGATAAAAATGTACGTAAATGTATAAGCCATACCGTACTAAAAAGGATGGCAGGCAAAATCATGATGTGTTCTGTGTGGAGAGGAGACAAATTAATTTATTACACCAACATAAATCTTCTCTCAGGTGTGAAGCAGCTATGGAATGCCATAATGTGCCACAAATGCAAAATGCTTTGGGTTTGTGAATGGGATTTAAAGGCCGCCTTATAGATCAGAGCTATCCAAGAGATCATGGATGGTCTGCTAAGGCTTAAATAAAGACATAAAGTATGAACAGAAGAGTGAGCGAAGAGACACAAAGAGACTATCATGCACTCTCTTAAATAAATAGAGATGCATCTGCTGGAAAGCATGATTGTTAAATAAGCTGACCAAACAGTAAAGCTTTTAAGCAGAGTTTGATGCACAAATTTGAATTATGTAAATGTTTGTGCCCCCCCCCCCACAGAAGCAACCGTCAAGCTGCAGTAGAAGTGTGTTTTACTGCATGTCACATATTAAAAGCACATCATTTCAATTTACTCACACCACTGGTTTTTAGTTACCCGTTTATTTGATCGCAGCAGAATTTGAAAATATTAAAACCCTTATCATACCTGATCGAATTTACATTTACTTCCCCTATCCCGCTGTGTTTCAGCTGAATTAAGTCCGTCATTGTGCGATTGTGCAACATGGTGAGAGTTCTGATCAGTGAGCCAGAACGGCTCTGATCCTCTTATCTTCCCTCCACATTTATAAATCCAAGATCTATCTAGCTGTTTTTTATTCCCCGAGTTCTGCTCTGTAAACTTCCACATGCGCCAGTATTTCTTTTGAGTGTGTGTGTGTGTCTCTCTGTGTGTTCGAATTGGGAAAGCCATGATATCTGGCATTATCCTTTAATTTCCATGGAAATAGGTTTTTGGAGAGGGATTTGAATGAGATGGGAATTTCAGAGGCCCCAACACATACCAGTTTGAATTTACCAACCTGCTTTTTGGTACATGCGTGCGTGCGCACACACACACACAGACACACAGAGGCTCCTTAGACTGCCTCATTCATGCTGTGTCAAGCTACTTTTTACGGCATAATACAGAATGGAAACATCAGAATCAGTATGAGCAGTTAACTTGGCCACCATGAGAAGCATCTACATGTCATGAAATTATTAAAAAAGCACCCAGTTGTTACAGATATAAAAAAAACAAAAAACATGAGGGGTTTTTTTGTGTTTATCTTTTACAAAGAATGTTGAGGTACTATGTTATCTCAGATCCAAAAGACATTACATGCCCCAAAAATGGTGCTGATGGAACGGTCACGACAAAATGCAGTCTCCTAAACTGTGTCTAATTTGAACTGGCTCAAAAAGAGCCTTTTCAAATATGTTCCCCACACCTGGGGCCTCTGCTGCCACACCAAAATTACTCTCAGACACTGCCTAGTAGGGATGCAAAACACCCTCTCGCAGACACTAGTAATCCCAGCGGCAAACATAAAGACATCTGCGCCTATAGGGTGTAAAGAAAAAAGGTTTAATATTACCAAATAACACCTGGTGCCTAGTGGGAGATCATCAGAATGGAGGAAAAGGGAGAAGGGTGTTGCTCGGTTAGTCAGGAGCAGGATCATATAAGATACAATGTGAGCGTATTAATAAACAGATGATTAGCCGGGGTGAGGGTGCAAGGTGGAGGACAGAGGAAGGGTTGAGGAGGAGGAGGAGGAGTAAGAAGAAAAAAAAACCCCCGAGTGGACATGCCCTCAAAAGGCCCGGCATAAACAAAAGCGGAGAAGCAGGACTTTAATATTCATAACCCGGGACCAGACAGGCCTGTCACTTTCATGTGCATAAGGAAATAAGAGAGGACGGCAGGGAGGGAGGGATGAGAGAAAGATGAGAGAGAAAGCGATAAAGGCAGTAAATGGGAAACGGGGAGGGGAATAAAAGTTTGCCGTTAAGTTAGAATATAGGGCGATTTCAAGCTCAATTACAGAACACATGAAAGCCTGAGCCTTTTCACGTCCTTGTTCTTTTGTTCTTTCTCTTTATTCTTCAGTTTTTGTGTCCCTCCACCCCTTGTCATCGTTAACAGCCGCTTCCCTCTCCCTCTGCTTTAAACTCTTGCCCTCTGTCTTTTCCTTGCCTTCCTCTGGTTTCATCTCTTCTCCCTGTTCTCATGCTTCTCCTCCGGAGGCCATATCTGTGACTTGGAGCCTTTAAGTGAGCAACAGCCTGGCTGATTTTCAATATATTTGTGTGTGGGTAGAGCCCAACCTAGGTGACAATATCTTTGAATATCAATTCCGAAAATGAGATGGCCTTTATTTGACTTGCCGACACTTCCGTGCAGGTAACTTGCAAAGGAAAGTTAAATCCAACACTTCTCTTCTTTCGAGAGTTATAGCTCCCAACATTTCTGGTGGTGTAACAACAGCGAAGACCGTGAACTGGCCTCAGGTGGGGGAAGAGGAATGAAGGGGAAAATGGATGACAGGGTTTGAACTGGACAGAAGAGTAGGTTGGAGAAATGGCTGAACAAGAAAGGGAAAAATAAATGTCCCTAGTCTGGAAAAAAAGGATTTACTTTCTGGTTCCAGGATGTCCGTACAGTCAGCTAGGAAAAAACTGTATGTTTGAGGTTACAGGCCCATATCTGGTCGAGTAGCTGTCATTTATCCACAATGCTGTCTCCATTAATTAACTGTAATTTCCAAATGTTAACAAATGCCCCACTTCAACGTGACAGCTGACAATAAAAATGATTTGTTTGATCTATCTCCTCTAACACAAAACCACCATCCACACCAAGTGCACCAAGGTAATAACCATGCAGTATCATTACCAAAGATTAATAGGGCTTTTAATATAGTCATTAAACTCCAGTCTGAAATAATGATGACAGTTGTCAGCTGAGATAGTATTCTGTTCCCATTTCAGGATGCTTTGAAGCTCCTTGGGGTGCCAGAGTTATAGGTGCCACTGGTGCTATCAAGAGTTAACAACATCCTTTGGCATTTACACTTCACTGGTTTCCAAACTATGAGCGCTGATCTCCTCTGCACTGTGGCAACCTATCAGGCATGCAATGTCCCTATCACAGCATTTCAAAATGTAGCTTTTTAAAATATTACAAGAAAAAAACCCTTAATAAAACCAGCATTTGAGGTTACTTATTTAAAGTAAAGTTATCCATTTTTGGATTCCCTTATTAGACAGTGGACAGCTGACAGGAAATGAGAGGAGGAAGAGAGGGCGGATGACATGCAGCCAAGGCCCCCAGCTTTTACAACATTACAACATTCAACAACGCACTGAACAAAGTTCTGTCAAATTTAAAAACAGTTTTACAATTTGCCGACTGTCACTCGCGGCGTATGCACAACTTTGCACATTTGTCAGATTAAGGAAGACGGGAGGTCAGTCATGACGAGTTATGATAGAGAGTAACGGATAAGTGCCCCTTGTGGCCGTTGGATCTGCTGGCCATCGGATCTCGTATACGTTGAATTTTTCTAAACTCTGGCGTTGAAACTGGGCTGTGGCAAGTAGACAACGGAGGCTCATCGTGAACACACTTTTCAGCTTTATTTAGACTAAAAAAAGCAAAGTTTAATTATGGTTTTGTAACTAACGATTGTTTTCAACCCATTTCCTCCAAAATGTGTCACTGCTGGGGGCCTTTTCCACTCACGGCAGGGATACCCAATTCAGTAAGGAAGGACCAGGCTTTCCTCCATGTTGATAGTTTCATCCACTTCCATCAAGCAAAGCGCGCCGCTGCTCGCTTTCAGGGTGTGGCGATTGCGTCAAAGAAAATGATCCACCAAAATAGCACAGCAAGTTGTGCGTGCTGCGTATGGGTTGGGTTCTGACAGCCGATTCGACTTTAGATCCATTTCCCACTTGGCAAAATGCTCTGATTTGTTAAGCTCTAATGCTAACAAATCGTAAATAGGCTACACCGGTTATTTCAGTGTGTCACATACAGTACATTTATATCTAATACTGCTCATCTCATTTTCAAGTTGTAGCTACAGCTTGTGAACAGTAATTTAGCTGCCACTAAAATCTGACGTTCTTCTGCCTTCTCAGCCAACAAAAGGAAATTACAGATCTTTTAGGTTTAGTTATCTTTAACTCCAATTACTTGCAAATGTTGAGAGCTGAACCTTATTAGATTCGACATGGGATTCAATAAGTGGAAACTTAGGAAGCTTCTCATTCAATGAATTGCTTTCAAACCCTAACCCTACTGCCACTCTCTTAACTTAGTTTATTGCTGTATATATCACACCCCAGGTGCTAAACCAAGCATCGTGTTCAAAATGATCAGCATCAGGATAAAATAACTCCTCCGCAACCATGTTGGACTCACTCAGAGAAAGCTGCACTTCAGAAAGATGCAAAGTATTTTTTGACTTTACATAACAAAGCAAGTTGACTAAGAGCATATTCTTATCTATAGCAACAGCCTGGGGGAGGAGAATGTGGTCAGACAATTACTATTTAAATCATTTCTCAGTTCTATAAAGATGGAGCTTAGTGCTCGAAGGCTCTTTGCCTGATTCACTCCTGACCTTAGCTAAAAACCGCAGAACCAGTCTGATTATAAAGCTGTCATTTCATAATGTTGCTGTCAGTACATGAATAGATCGTTGCCACAGCAATAGCTTTTCCTTATGTGAACTAAAGAGTTGTTTTTGGACACTGTCCCCTCAGTTAATCCTAGTACTGCACCTCTGGACCTTTTGACAAGGGTTTTCAGGTTTTTATTTGGCACATGCACTACAATACAATAGCATATCCCTGTAGATTTCAAAAGACTAGAGATATTTCAACCGTGCAGCAACTGTAAAGACTGGAGAAAAACACTGGGAAGTAGGAAAAGGCTGGTAGCTCAGACTGGGAGGGAGGGACGTCACTTAGAGAAATCAACATCTGTATTGCCAGCCCTGCAGAGATATAAGTTGCAAAAGAGGCCGTTTTGGATCCAAATAAATTATTCTTAACAGGATAAAGAGAGGACTTTCAAAATCAAGCAGACATATACTTATTATGTATAATACAATACATATCATTTTGAGCAGAAAAATCAGTTTTTTTACGCACAATATGTGTATTGTTGGCAACATCTATATATTAATATCATCATAAGCCAACAAGATTCTATGTGATTATGTGCACAAAAAAAAATTAAATAGTGTGACGTTCCTCTTTAACTGATCGCAGCAAAATGAATGAAACAAATCACAAAACAGCCGTGATGAAAAGAGTAACTGCCCATAATGCTCCAACAAGGGCATTTGGGGAGGAGATAAAAGATGCCTGTTAATATTTGTTTGGTCACACAGGCTGGATGCAACAATGTCAGTTAAACTGTAACTGTGCCAGTAGTGGTTGCTACTAGCAACTGAATGGTCAACTGAAACCAGCTGCAGGTGGCAGAAAAACCACACGTTGTCTAACCAGTTAGTTTTCCGTTTTCCGTATGTGCAGAAAAGAGGTACACACGCAAATGATGCACAGTGTGAAAATGTGACAGTGATTTAAAAAAAAAAAAAAAAAGGACAAAAAGAGGAGCAAATGTCTCTTTTAAAAACTGCCAAACTCAAAGAAGTTATACTGGAGTTAGACATACTGTGCTCAGCATACTGTAAAAAACACCTTCCTTTACCTGACAAGTATATACGTATATAGGATGTGATCTTGTTGTTATGCTTCACATGCGCAAAATGATAATTCACTAGATTACAGTCGTATGCAGTATATCTCATATCTCATCTGTTTGATGTGGGCGATAATGCCTTACATCCCTTTTCTCAGAGATTCAACGTGTCATTATCTTGTTCGTGAACGCTGGATGGGATTGCCTGTCCTCAGGTTGATGTCAAAACATGCAAAAATCTATTCTATCTCCCTGTAATCACGTAACGATCGTGGGTCTTATCTCGATCCCTCTGTTCTGATTGTTGTATCACTGTTTGTGTGTGCGCTGCAGTTCTCTTCCTTTTTAATATCTAATCTCATTGTAACTACCATCACTAATAAGGTAGATTTAATTAAGTTTGAGCTTGCGTTCTTGTGTCATAGCGCTAGAGTCGGTGCCAACACTTTCTTGTGTTTCTTTTTTGTTGTCTGTGAATTTTATTTTGTACTAAGACTGATCAAGGTCTGTGGACCCAGAGTGTGATAGACAGTCTACAACGTTTCTGGTGGATGGTCAATAGTGTTGGGCTGCAACCCATTACAGTAGGGGATTACATTACAGTTGCTAATCCCAGTACCGATCTGTTACTTCCATTTGTGGGCGTAGGCTTTTTTGTTGTTTTACCGTCAGTTTGATGAATGGTTGAATGAACGATTAATTTGTTTTTTGTGAGTTTAGAAGAGAGTCACAATGTCGCGTTTCATATTTCTACATGGTTTAAATACATAGGATTTGATATGTGGGTGTGGAGGCTTTGGAGGAGTTCAAAGGCACCTTTGACGGAGCTGTGCTGAGTAACGGAAAGTCATATAGCACCTAATATAGGTCTAATTACTTTTGCTGTCAAGTAACTTGTTAAGTGATGTAAACACTTTTTAAAAATGTTATTTTTCAAGTAAGTTGCCCGACACTGAAAGCAAGTCACAAAAATAGCAGACTACAGTTTAAATGACAATTGGTCCCGGAGAACAGTGCAAAAATGTCACCGCAATGACCACTGAGTTCCTGAACAATATACAGTTGTGTTGAAAGACAACATCCTATTTTTCAATTTTTCCAGGAAGGAAGGTCATATTGCTTTGGTGATGTTGTGGATGGAAGTATTAAGTGATCTGTTTTATCCTGGACAGAGCCTCCATCCCTCTCTTTCAGGTGTATTATTTGGCTGAAATTAAACCCAGTCACCCCCCACAGCTGAGATTAAAGAAATAGCTGACACAGTGTAACTGATGACCTCTATCTACCTGTCTGTCTGTCTTTCTGTCTCTCTCCTCTCCCTCCCTCCTCCTGTCGCAACTGTTATTGGCTGAAAACTACTGACATCATAAACCACTTTCTCATTTTCTCCTTCAGGCCTCAGCTCAATAGCATTGCCCGTCAACATTGTACACAATCAATCAATCTATCAATCAACCAAACACGCAATCACTCTTACATTATTCAGAGCGCTTTTCATTCAGACGATTGACAAACAGTGTTATTCACAATCGTTGACAGGCGAGCCGGTCGGGGGTTCAGACTTTCACGCAGCGCACCCCGCAGAGGCCCGACTTACCGGACAGCCTCTCTAACAGCAGGGGGTGGCGGATTTTCCACGAAATAGAAGGTATGCAGGATTGTGGATTGGTTGCTGGATTTTGGTTTCAGCTCATTACAACATGCTTGCAAGGACGTGGTGGCGGTGTCCTGGGTTTTTATGTTTTGCATGTTTTTTTCTCTTTTTCTGTTAATTTTTTTTCTCCATTTTATTCCAGCAACAAAAAAAAGAGGCAAATACATACACACTTACAAGTGATCTGTTGTTATCACTTAAGGTTGCTCTCATTTGTTCCTGATTTGTGTGTTTCACAGTGTAGACATTGGATATTCACCATAAATGTTACGAAATAGTGATTGAGTTATGGTACTGGTTCTCAAGCAGTAGGACCCCTCACAGGAGGTCACAAGTTCATTTAGTGAAAGTGAAAACATTTATGCTGATAATCATACATCCCTTGGAAATAATGGAAATGTGCTGCCTTTAGGCTCTTTCGAATAATTGAGTAAACATTTCCTGAAAAGGGGGAAAATAAAAATACTTGGCGTTCACGTGTCCTTGCAGCAAGAGGTCAGGTGTGGGTGTTAGTTCATCAGCGGTCACCAGTTGAGGGGGTTGAAATCCATTTAAATAAGACAGGAAATAATGCATGAGAGCTTTCTTTTTACCTTGAGAATATCCCGAGGGCTGTTTTTATTTTGAATTGTTATCTTTTTTGCAAAGGAAGATAACTTTCCTGACATCGCTCATGAAAGGTCTGACTCGTAACGTCGTCCAAATACACACCAAACAACAGGAAGTCCTTGGGGGTTGTATGATTTTGGATTTAGAACACAAACACCTGATTTATTGTTTCTTCTGCTCTGACATGGATCTCCAGTCTTGAATACAACACACAGGCATCGAACTGGCCTACAGGCACATGCTCATGCACACGCACCTACTGTACCTCTTTATATAGGCATTTTTGACTTGTGGTTTTAATGAGGACTTGAGGCTGCTTAGTTATATTGTCTTAGGTTTTCTGGAGCGCTGATTAGTGTTTCACTCTACCCACAGCTGAATTAATTCAATGATGGTCTGGATTATTTCATTCTTTTCCTATACCGGGAATTTCCCTATCGCATCCAAAAGCTTTGATTTATGCAGAAGATATTCTAACTTCATGTCTTCTCAAAACAGGGGGCTCATCTATTTTACACGTAACACAAGGAAAGACATGTACTGTGTAAAATAGAGGCTTAAGATGTTGCAAGGCTAAAACCAAATATATTTAATAAATAGGGGAGGCAGGGGAAATGCTTTATGACACACACTCATCTCATTTGCAACTAAAATGTATTCAATTTAGTTGTCGTCTTAGATTTTTCTCTAACATTGCTAAAAAAACCCAAAAACATTATTTTCAATAAATTCCACATTTCACTAATACCTGTGCAACTAAATCAAATATTTCTTGTAAGAGCTGACTGTGCCTGCACCATCTCCAAGTGTTAGTTTTGCACAGAGCAGACACGGGTTCAAACAGCACAGTGGCCTTGTGGGGGATTGTGTGTGTGTGCATGTGTGTCTATAGATACATAGGTTAACTGTATTCTTTGAACTCAGTTCTTTGTTTCACTTTTCGTTTTTAAGTGTTTGGCTTGTTTCTGTTTGCATTTGTGAATTTAAAGTTCATTACCATGTGTCTTTTATACAAACCGTAATGACTGTTTCACTCTGAATGATCAGGTGACTATAAGATGACACTGCTACATTAGATATTTTGGCATTACATCTATGGGTTCTAAGAGTTCCTTTGAGAATAGGATAATACAGAATGACAGTCTTCACAATTGCGCACTGCTTTCATATAGGCAATATCCACTTAATGCAGTTGGTCCTCACGCTCCCTTAGTAAGTCAGGTCACCAGATCTACCGACCGTTTCGTCTGATTTAAATTAGGAAAACTGGATTTCTTCCTAAACTTATGAGAAGCGGTTTCCTACTGCTCATTTGTCTCTGCAACAAAGGGGAAATTGTGTCCCCATATCTTTGTCTCGCACTGCTTTAGGAAAGTCCTCATAAACCACCAAACCTGTTTAAGTTGTGAGGATACCTAAGGGACTAAATGGACAAAATTACAGTCCGCATTAATGCTGTGTACTGCCTTGAAAACTGCATGGGGCCCTTTGCTGCAGTGAGGCTCATCAATAGCAATTTCCTTGAACACAGAAAGGCAGGAAGGACTCAAACCGTTTTGGTACAAAACATGCGCACTTACAGACACACACACTTACAGACACACACACACACACACACACCATTAACATTGATCAAGACACTCTCTCAGTTGTTCTTGGTAAACATGATGACAGAAAAAATGGATGATCCCTTCACACACACACACACACAAACGCGCACACACACACACATGCGCACACACACGCACACACAAAATGACAGACTCTCAGTCTCCATGGAGCCCCACTGGAAATAATTCATGATTGGCTCCTATTGTTAAAAGGCTATGTCAAGCAGCAGCCTGTGAGCTGTAGGGTGATGAATAGCAAAATAAACAGATATTTACCCCCGACAGCTCCTTTTCAATTAAAGGGAAAAACTCTTGATTTTCAACACTATCAGCATCAATAATTGTTTGGTTAATGCAGTGAACTTTTTTGTCCAGCTGCCACTGTGGCTGGTGGATTCAAAAATCTACCAGCCACTCAATTTCTTTTTACCAGCCACTTTCTTAACCGGTGTTCTGTCGATATGTGCTACCTATCGAGATGTGCTGCCTAGCGGTTCTGCGCATGTGCATGACCCACAGTCTCCCTGAAACCTTTAATAGAAACATTATATAGTATTTCAACATGCTCCCCATATTCTTTCAGTATACATGGAGTCAGTAGGGGTGTAATAAAATGTTATTCTGGGAGTATTATTTCATATTGGTCTATCGAAATCCCCTACCCCTGACATCTGAAAGATATTATAATAGAGAATCACACTATGCTCCCCATATACCCTTGTTTGTAATCAAATATCATAAATAAAGATGTCATAATACTGAGAGTTATACGTTTTTATGGAATATACACAACTGAAAATGGGAACACATAAGTCAGCATTTGTAGACAAGGCAGCATAAATCGCCAGAATAGAAAAATAATGAAACAAGATCTACAATATTCAAGCAATAGGCTGTTTTATTTCATAAGGTAATAACTCTTAAGGAAAATACTGAGTCTGTCTCTCACTCACTGACTCACACACACACACACACACGCGCACACACAGTAGGTGTAGTGCTACTTGTTCAAGTACCAGAGCGCACCTATGATGCATGCACATGTGTGCACGCACACGGTTAAGTTGTAGCTCGTTTCGAAGGTTATGTACCCGCTGTTCCTACGGTGGCAAGTTTACATACATTAGTCAACTGTAACTGACCACACGATGTTAGACTGACATTATGAATAGTTTCATCGTGGTGAGAATATTACGTGGCAGTCAGCCAAACATCTAACAGAATTAGGTGGTACCGTGGATAATTTGTGGCATTAAGCAATAACTTAGGGAAATGAACACAAGTAGTTTTGTAGTGTTTTGAATGATTTCATTTACTCACTTGTGCCGAGCAAATGAAGCTGCATTGGAAACATCCATTCAGAGGAAATGTTTCGGTGCATGCAGAGGTCGAGCTCATCTAATAGGCTAGGCTATGAAAATGGAGCTTTTGTTGTCTGCAATCGTTGTAGATGCAGCACACGCTGGCCACGTTTAACAGGCTGGCTTTGTAACGTTTCTTTGCAAATGCGTCACAAATAAAGGAACCGTCATTCAAGAGTGCATCATGAATGGAAGGATTGCTGCCTTTCAAGCTCTACTAGTTAACGTTAGCTAGCCACAGACTGCCACTTAAAGGCTACCGGCAACTTTTAAGGTGGAATTTGTTTTGCATGTTACTCAATGTTACTCAGTTGACGTCGTGAATGAATCAACATACCGTAAATTTTAACCCCTGCCATGAAACGGCACATTGTTTTTTTTCTGCGTCTCCTCGTTAAAGTGACCGAGTGAAACAAGCAGACTCGCGATTCAATCTGCGTTGTGCGATGTCACAAATCTCTCTGTTACGCTTTAATTATTTAACTGCCGGATTGAGCAAATTCACCTTCCACTACACCACATCACCCACATTTTGCCGGTGGCAGGTGCTAATTTCCAACCCTGGTTAATGTTCCATTAGCAGGGATGGTGTTGTGCTGCACTACCTAGAAATGCAGTATTGTCACATTGGAGACACCTGCTGGCCTCATAAATACTGAAGACTAAAGCAATTCAGTTATAGTTGGATAAAACAATCCCAACTCAAGGTCCACTGGCTAGCTTTTTTCTGGAGCTTTCAAACATATCAGTAGTAGTAGCTGTTACGATTTCATCCATAGCACTTTTAGGACTTCTTTTAGGTGACCTTGGAATGTCCCGAGCTTTCAACTATATCACATTGTGCTCATCACACTGATTCATCTTAACAGCTACTGAACTGGCATGTCAACAGATCTATCTCCACGACAACTGTTTTAAGGTCAAGAACAAACTATATTTGCAACTTAATTGTAGTTTTTAATAGTTTGATTCAAACCCAGCATCACAGCAAACCATAGATCAACCCACAACCTCTCCTGCGTAGCCTCTGTTGCTACAGCGGTAACTGTAACCAATGAATAGCCTGAAAAAGCAAGACCTTTTCGTTTTTTTCTTCAATCATCTCTGTCACTAAAGCTGTAGTCTATGATTGCATTACACAACACTTCCGTTAGAGGAGGGACAACAGTACCATTAGTTCTTGTCCACATCTGTTATAATGTTATACTGCTGTACAGAAATGTCTTCCGTGACAGATGATGCTATACTTTCTGGGATTGTGCGTATTGGGCTCAGTGTCACGCCACAGTGTCGTGGCCTTCTGGGACAGTTGAAAAGAACAAAGCCATTGTTAATGTCAAGAGTTACACCTGTGCTTTTGCTACTATGACAACTTCAATTTTTTTTTTTCGTAACTAAGCTTGTTTGTCATCAAACTCACAGTCAAGAGAGAACATCGTGACAAATTAATTTCCGTGGGTCCAGTACAGAGATATGCCCATGGCAGGTTTCGCCTACCATGGCAAAATTGACTGGAAGCAGGGGGAAACAGTTGTCTTTTATTGTCACCCTATACACGTGACAGTGATCATTATATAATTGCATTTAAACAATAATTAACTGCCTAATTAATAAAAAATGCAATACATGTGCTGATCAGCATGATCATTAGCCAAGACAACGGTGTCAGTACATGCTGTTTTTAATTGATTATTGAAGACAACGTGAGCACACTACTAGGAGGTAGAGCAAAGCTGCAGTAGAGCAGCAAATTGAAGACTTTTCATTAGCAATAATGACAATAGGAAAAAAAAGCTCAACTACAGCAGCTGTTATTCTTTAAATCCTTTAAATAACACTGGCATTGGATTTTCAAGACAGCGAAGCACTTGATGAAGGCAGAGTGGATAGGTGCGTGTAGGGTGTGGGGTCCACTTTAAAGACGCATGATGGTGTTGGTCACATGTGAATACTTGTTAATGGTATTCAGGCTGCTGATCAGCCACAGCAGGACCCCTGCCACTGTGTGTGTGTGTGTGTGTGTGTGTGTGTGTGTGTGTGTGTGTGTGTGTGCGCGTCTCTTTTCAACCTGTCGTTCCAGCTCACTCATGAATAATTTATAAAATACCCCATAAAATCACATCTTTAGAATCATAGATGAATACCTCAGGGGCAGAGGGTGAAAGGAGAAAGGGGGGGGGGGCAAGAGAAGAGGTGAGCGAGAACCTGATTACTCACCTGTGTGTGTGTGTGTCTTTTGATATGTGTATGTTACCCCCTTTATATCGCTTTACTTCAGCTCTTGAGTCATCAGCATTGTTTCTGAAATGAAATTGGCTAAAGTACTCAAACGGTATGTACTCCAAAAGACTGTATTTTGCTATATTGTTAGATATTGCCGACTTAGGCCGTTGAGTGAGTTGTCCCGCAATCGCAGGGCTGGTGGTTTGATTTCCGCCTCCCACTGTCCACATGTCAAAGTGTCATTGAGGCTTGCATGGAAGCTTTCGGTCATCAGTGTGTGAGAATGGGTAAATTTAAGGGGGAAATTGTAAAGCACTTTGGATAGAAGTGCTATATAAATGCAGTCCATTTATCATTTTCATAGACAAGCGCACAATACACAGTCATCTCTAAATCTGTGGTTTGATATGTAGTTTGACATTGTTTGGCCACTTGCGTGGGGATTTTGGGTCGATAAAGAAGAAAGTGACATTGGAGAGGGTTAGATAAGTGAACAAGGGGGATATGTTTTTTACATTTTTGCTTATTGACACTTGAGAAAAAGTGATTAAACAAATTAAAAACATTTTGTAACTCTAACCATTGGATGTATTGGCTGTATAAACGTTTTCCAACGGTGAGCAGCCAGAAAGCCCAACAGGTTTATGTGACTGTGTGTGTGTGTGTGTGTGTGCGCGCAACTTTTTGTTTGCACAAATGTGTGTAACCTAGTGATTACTACAAGAAATGTCTCACATTTGGATGCATTATCAAGCATCCGAAAGACTTTTCTCACCACCACCCAACCTCTCGTGGGTTTTCCCTCTGCTCCGATCGATCGCAGTCCTGCCGAATAAATCGGAATATTTACATGCTTGAATTTAATGGCAAAAACGGCAGCTCGACTTTTTTGAAATTGGGGTGAACGTAAATTCTGTGACAGCTGTGTATTTATAGTACATTTCGTCACCCCGATCTCACCCAACTCTCGCTCTCTCCTGCTATTTGTGCCCTCATCATGACAGTGAGTGCTTTCTCTATGGCCTGCTTCCACGGTGCCGTTGACAATCCGGCTATTGTACCTTGAATTATCCACACTATTCCCTTTTGTTAATGAGGAGATGTGTAAATTCTTTTGTGTTTGCTGTGTAATTTAGTTGAAAAGTGGGTGTAAACACCCTGCTTGTTATATGTAAGTGATATAGTTTAAAAAGAGGATATTTCATTCCTTTCAACTTAACACGGTGTATGAATCAGTAAGACAGCTTTCCTAAAAGCCACAATGACAGTACACAATATACATGTACACACAGTCACAAAATATATTTAAGAAATTTAAGAAACATGAATGTATTTAGGCTACAGGTTCTGAGGTGTGTTATCACAACTGTGAGGAAAGCTCTTTGAATTTAATGAAGCTTCTGTTGTTTGTCACCCTCCTTAGTCTGTTGACAAACTGAATGAACTGAATAGGATAGTGTGGCACATCTGTTCAGAATGAGCTGGTTATGTAGAGTAAACAAGCCTCTGTCAAATTGATCTTTGCTAGAATTATATGATAATTTTAGTTTTCTGTTGCTTTGTTTCTGCTTTTTTAAATTCTTAGTGTTTCACACAGGTTGAGAATTTATTTGCGGTGGTGGGATGGGAGCTCCGGCAGTCTGCTGCAAAACAGCATTGCATTTAACGTCTAAGGAAATGGGAGTCATTTTTCCCAAATCTATATTATGGTAACTTGTATGGTAAGTCATTAGTGCAGTGACTTAAGTGCTTAATCTTTCAGTTAAATAATTGCTGAAGCTTTTAAAAAAAAAAGTACAGTTAGTTTTCAAAGGTTAACAAAGGCATCAGGATCAGAAAATCTTGAAAACTTATTTTCTGTGACGGCGACTTTGTAACTCTTGTGTCTGCTAAATATTTGGAAACTCTAAATGTTGGGTAAGAGAACATAAAGCACCAGTTTTACATATAAAGACTATATTTCAGTGCGCAACTCAAATTTGAAGGTGAGTTACCAGAAAACTTCTATTAATAGCCCAGGCTTTTTGTTTGCTTCAATCACTGAAGTCAAACTGCCTATATTTGGGACAGGCATCTAGGGCAGGCCTTTAATTCCTTCCGCACAAAACGCTTGATCAGCAAAGATGGGAAATACGGTAAATAATCGAGAATGGACACATATTCAGACTTTATGACGCTTCAAAGGTAGGGAGTCGGCACTTTTTCTTCGTCTCATTATGCCGTTAAATCTGAATGAATTATACTTTGGTGCTCATGGTTTGACGAAAATGTAAACATTTGTATTTGTGTGCGCCATCTATGCAGCTTAGAACTAGCTCAAGCGGGTGACCCGGTGGACTTTGTCAGTGTATGTCTCACCAAACACCACTCTCTTTTCTTTCTCTCCTCTCTGAAGCAACATGCTGATAAAGAATTTAAAGTATCTGAAACTTTTCTCAATTGAACATTGGTATACTGATTGTTTGACTGATTATAGGTTTTCGATCACATTTTACTATTAAAATGACTACATATGTCAATATAACTGAGTACGTGCACTGTCGAGAGGGTTTGTTGCTTAAAAAATAAGTTACTTTTGCATAATAGCCTGTCTGATACTAGCATAAGTCACTTTATGGCCTATTTCCCCCAACTGCACCTTCTGAGGGGCCGCTTCATTAGTGTAAACTTGAGAACAAATATGGCAACAAATTAGTCAACAACAAATGTCTATATTTCTTCCTCTGCCCCCCTTGTGACCCTTCTGCTGTAGATTTATGTAACATTGACAGCCCTTCTCTCCTCACTGCGACAACAGACTGACAAGGCATCAATCTCTGCTCCCCAGCTGAACGCCGCGGCACAGAACACCCACAGAGATGCCAGACGATCGATATTCAGAATAAATTCTACCTTCCGCTTACTGGCACCTCGGGAGACACGAACACACTCACGCTCATATGTGCGCACACAGTCACATACACACATCGCACCAGTGTTAGGGAGCGAAATGCAGTGGACATGTCAGCGTGCTGCAGGCAGTGAGCAAAGCGCCCTGTAGTGAAACCTTAAAGTGTCATTAGCTTCCTGCGTTGCAGACACCACCTGCCTGGCTGCCATTCAGCATCTTACATGCATACAGTGCGCCCTGGAATGAAAAAGAAAGGAAACAGTCTAAGAATTTGTGGTAAAATGTTAGAAAACAATGACAAACAAGTGACTTAGCTCAGATGACGTCCTCTAGGACAGACTTCCTTACGTGGAGGGGTATTTTAACCCAAATCATGATCATTTCCTGCATAACCAAGGGGCTTTTGTGCCTGAACATAACCAGACCTCAACCTCAGCATTTGAAATGTAGAGATTCAACGTTTGAAACGTAGAGATTCAACATATCCGTGGCTTGCAGAAACGTAAAATGGCTCCATTTTATTCTGGCAATTGGGTTTTTAGACTACACCAAGCTTTGCTTTTTTCAATAGACAAATGATAAGGCCAATCTGTGTGTGTTATTATATGTAGACTGGACTTGTCTCTGTTGCAGACTTTTCCTGCCCGGCTGCTATTCAGCTGTTAAAAAACGGATAACGGGAAAATCAAACATGATCAAATTCAAGCACCTATCCTAACAGCATAAAGTAACAAGAGTGTTTTAATATGTGCTCAACAAAGTTTCATTGTCAAAACATGTATTTTCATTTATGTGATGCACTTCTTTTCCAGTCTGAAAACTTCTGCAGCTCATCCAGGGCATATGTTATTGAAATACACTCTCTGCACTCTCTTTCACCCCGGCACTGTCACCATTCGGTTTTGAAAAACCAATTGACAAAAGCCATCCGCACCCCACTTTTCCTTCCCTTCACACGGTTGTGCAAGAGTTGAATTTCCGCAGCGAGCTTGATCGCTGCGTCATAACAGACTGGAAGCTTACTGCAGCGAAGTGGCATCTTTCTCAACTCTTCTCCTTTTTATAGTCAGCACCAACTCATAAATGTGTTTGTTCCATCTCTGTGCAGTATGTGGGGGAGATGGTTACATGGAGGCCATGGAGGCCTGGGTCATCGACATCTACCAAGTCAAGCTGATTAAAACCGCAGCAACTTAAAGCCTGGACTTTAAGTCCACCTCCTGTGGACCCCACAAGGGGTCGCTAGATATGATTAACAGGATAGGAGAAAAATAAACATACAGTACTGATGGCTACACAAAGTTTGGATTATTTTTTTAGACTTTCTACTAATCTTTGCCATTTTTTTTTTGTCATTTACTGGATATTTTTACCTCCCCAGGCGTCTAAAAATAAAAAAAAGGCAAAGATCAATTTTTTGTTTCGTTGACGTGTTGACGTAGAGTAGAAATTTGAATGAGACACAGGCCAGAAGATTGGGAACCATCGCTGTTCTATCCTGTGCAGCTATTGATTATACTAAACGTAAATTGTGTAGATATACTGTAGATGTCTACTACATTTGTAGTTTTTTTTCACTTCCCTCCCCTCCACAGAGAGATTGGAGATCCACTCAAAGTGCTATATCTCGCTCCTCAGAAGGACAGATGCTTACTCTACTCAATACAACCGCCAATACAGTAAATTCATCCCTAGTAACTAGTAACAATTGCTGCAAAATATTGCTGAGGAGTAAAACGGGTAATATTTTCCTCTAAAATGTAGTCAAGTAGCATTATAAAATCAAAGCATTGAAAAGCAAATGCCAATACCTCAACATTATACTTAAGTACAGTATTGAGTAAATGTACATTTCACCATTAGCGGTTATAGTAGAATAGTTAATAGTTAAAGGGAAAATAGTATGCAATGTAACTGAGAAGCAGCCACTTGAAACAAAACAGTCATTTGGCATGACTGTTCTCTTTCTCTCTTAGTTTTATCACCTATCTCACTCTCTCTTTCTCTCTCTCTCTTTCTCTTTCTCTCTCGCTCAGCTTCCTCTTTCACCCCCCCCCCCCCCCGAAGCACTAGAGATCATCTCTCTTCCTTTGATCCTAACAAACCCCATCTGGAATAATCCCCATGATAGGAAAGCACAGAAGCCAGAGTGACGCCACGTAACACTCGTCTCTGAAGAATTTGCTGAGTAAATGTCACTCTGGCGACATACATACACACAGGCATACACATACCACATACATGAAGACAAACTCAGCCTACCACAGCATCACCTCTCCGTCACCAGGACATGAGGAGTGAGCACTGAGTGAAGGGCAAGTTAACACGCTACTGTAATACAAAAACTGGTAGGTGACTAAAGAACAATGTCTGGTTTCATGGGAAAAGCTATTGACAGGGCAGAACCAGTAAATCAGAAAAATATCTTCTGTCTTTAATCAAATATTTCTCAGTATGGAAAACGAACCTAAACGAAGCAGCCCCACCAACTAAAATATTTCTCTCATAAAACTGTTTAAGCATTATCATGCTACCATGGTCACAATTACAATGCTAACATGCTGATATTTAGCAGGTGTAATGTTCACCATTTTCAGCAGGAAAGTTTGGTGTGTTAGCGTGCTAAAATGTGCTTATTAGCACTGAACACACAGTACAGCTGAGACCGATGGGAAAGTCACTAGCTTGGCAGGCATTTGATCATAATCCAAAGACAAATTGGACAAATTAAGAGTTACGGTTGGTTTTGGTTTCATGCAAAAAGCAAATCAATGAAAATCAACAAAAATGTATAAAAGAGAAATGTATAAAAAGAATATCTGAAATCAATAACAAAACTGGCTCAAAATGAAAAAGAACAAAGAATGCAGCATCCACTAACATCCAACCAAAGAAGATGTAAAATGCGAGCACCAAAATGCCTAAAACCACAACACTTTACTGCTTTTATATTTCTCTGTATTTTCCTGAATGGTTAGTTGAGCCCAAATTCTTTTGCAAATTCAACCTTGGTGGTCATGTGACACCCTCATATTGTTCGGGTATTTATTAGAGGGATGTTTGCGGAAAGCCTAAATTCAGATGCAGATTTCACTGACCTGAAAACCTGTTTCTTTCTTGCTGTTATCGTGGTCTAAGCTGTCAGTTCTGGCTTTTTGACCACGCTACTTAAAAACTCCTGAGGTGCATCGTGACTTTTTGATACTTCTGGAACTTTTCGGAGCGAGAGAGAAAGAAGAAGACTTACAGAGAGGAAGAGGGAGGCGTGGGTGTGTTTGTACATGTCTCTCAGCTTGGGCAGTAGGAAAATGAAGTGGTATTATATATGAACACAAGGCTGTAATATAAGCTGCTGTACACAACGCTCTTTATTTCTGTTGCATCAGCCAGCGTAGGCTGTCCTCCTCTCGCTCTGTGTTTATGCAACTGGTTATCAGATATGAGCCAGCCTTCTTATCATATTGTATGTCTCCAGGCTGTGAGTGGGTTCGCTCAAACTTTCCCCAAACTAAACGATTGAAACGGAACTGAAACTTTTAGTCCTCAAGACTCGTTGCCCGCTGTGTGAACCCCAGATGCTCAAATCCCATTTCTGCAGTGTGGAGAAACGGAAAAAATGGAGGGAAGGAGATGAGCATAGGGGAAGAGTGGGAAGAAAAGATGTTGGGGGAGGAAGGGGAGGGGGTTGGCATGCTCAGTTGTCTTAGTAGATAAGAAATAAGCTCATATAGCTTGAAATCTCCCTGGATGTGCTTTCAACAAGGTGCATAAGCAGATATAAATATATTAATGGGAGCAGCCTCCACATTTATTAAAGAGGGAATCCGCCACATTTCCGTGGCGCAGACGATGGCACCCTGAGGGGTAATGAATGACACAGTGATTCATCTGCTTTTTGTGTGTTTGCGTGTGTGTTTGTGTTCGGTATGACTCTTCAAGACACGCAGACGTCTGTGAGCTGTCATGGAGTTTGTGTGTCAGTCAGGGGAGGGCCAGATGTTGGGCCGCATTCATGCGATCTGTCTGATCTTAACAGTAGTTCGCTCTCTTGTTGTCATGTCATGGTCCCATTGCGTCTGTTTAATTAATACCCAGCATTCATTGGCAAAGTCAAAGAAGGCATTCAGATATTTGTTTTGGTTTGCTGAGAATCGTCTCTTTCGGCATTTGTCTCCCCATTGTTTTTTTCAGTTACTCACCTCCCCCTCTTCAAACAGGTTTTCATTTTTCTTTTGCAGCCTATAGGCTCCTATATTATTTATGAACTCCATATTGTTTTTGGCTGATGCAGAATACATGTTTTCCCTCCTATATTACCTACAACCCACATACAATCTCCTCACCAAAGCTTCACTTACAATTTAGCAGGGCTAAACGTCAGGATTACTGTAGGCTACTGCGTTCACCATTCATTTTCATTCCACTTTAATCATAATCATATAGTAGGCTGGTGCTCAGTGACAATATGGGAGATAGAAAGGGGGATGGCGTGACAAAAGGTTGTGAACCAACGTGACTTGATCTTAGCCAGCTGACACCAGCACCTTCCACGAGTTCGCTGCTCTTCTCATTTACAGGTATTGTCCCGCCAACCACGACTGGTAGACTCTGCTCAGTGAAAGGTTTCTTAAGTACACGTCAGTGCTCAGGCTTTCTTTCTTCTTCTGGGTTTGAGCTAAAAAAAACAAAATACTTCATTCAATTTAAAAGTCTTGCATTCAAAATGTTACTTAGGTTAAAGTTAATTAAAATAAAATGTCCTAATTCTCGTTGTAAAAAGGCACCCTGTCAGAGTGGTAAATGATTGGATTATTGGATAGATTCATCCAATTAAATCCCCCTGAATTGGATTTAATGAGATGATGAAACCGCCAAAAAAATGCCAAATGAAATAAAAATATCCAAAGTTGGATATAAACGGTTTTTCAGGCCCAATAAGAAAGTATTGTTGCGCCAAATTTCAGTTGTGGGATTAAATGCTAATGTCCTGGTTGACAAAATTCTTTAAAACTAAATGATGTCTAAAATGTATTGTGTCATGTCAGGTCAAGTTGAAACAAGTTCCTTTTTAAAAGTTGATCTTTTGAAGATATCCTAACCTGCAAAGTAAAATACAATATTTGGAGACTGTCGTCCCCGAGAAATAAACAGTATCAGTCACTTCAGTAAATGGCCAATAACGACATGTTAACGTTAAAATGACAAACCCCTCTAGCAGAGTTGGGGAATTATGACTCTTTCACAGGAGACTGCTGTTTCCCTACCAGCAGTTAATATTGGTTTCCTTTAACCACGGTCTTGTCCTTAAACCTAACCAAACCTGAACAATAGCGATCTCCGATCAAAGCATTTTTAAAACAGTGTTTTGTTCCACCTCTGGAAGGTACTGACAAATTATGGCATCCTGCCAGTAGAGGTGTCATATCCGAAAATGCTTATACAAAACGTGGGTAGTGAAGGGCAATTCCAAATGATGTATTTGTTGTTTAATTTGATGACTTGCTAAACATAATCCCCCTGAAATGCGGGGTGAAAGTAAAAAGAAAAATCCCCAACAATGGAACAACAGCACTCAAGTAAAGTCACAGTACCTCGTGTCTGCTTACACAAAGTGCATTGCTTGAGTGTATTTAAATTTCTACTGCTGTGTAGTTGTCACTTAAGACATTTTTCCTTTTCATAAACATAAATGCACTAATAGTGCTTAAACACGCACTGTATGGGCTGCTGTCACGTACTCGGCACCGCACGGCTGGCTGTATCCATTTCAAAGTCACTTTTGTCCTATTTGTATGAGTTTACACTCTCTTTTCCGTAGAAACGGCCAGATACGGTGATTATGTTGTCACAGACACATGACAAGCTAACAAGAAATCATTTTATCATTGGTGTAAAAACAAATAAATGGAAAGAGCATCTTCCCTAGTTTTACCTCTGTGCAGTATGTATAAGGCTGAGAAGCCTTCGTCACCATACAGATTGTTTTGGTCACATTCCTTAATTTGTTGTGATTGACAATACTGATTCTCCCTCTCCCCTCCCAGTGACCTTCTCTTTCTGCTCTGAGTTTTCTCCCGGTGTGACGGGAGGATGAATGGCCGCTTGTCTTTGAGAAGTTAAAGTCTACTTTTCCACTTTCTGCTAGTTTCCTCTGCAAGTTTCTCACAGCTGTCTTTCTGCCAATCACTTCCCCTCTTTCTGGCTCTTGCCATCATCCACCCTGATATTATAAGTCACAGAATTCTCTGCCAAGTAATCTACCTCATCAAACGTGATGATATGCAAATGGGATGATTATAACATGACAGCAATCAGCGGGGCCCATTTTAGCCCTCATATTGGATCTGAAAATGGCTGCCAACCGTCTCGCGTGCTGTAGAAATGACACTATAGCCACGCATTAGTGAAATGGGGTGACTCATTATGCGTCAAGTGTGATTATGACTCAACAGGCATCATGCACTTCTAAGATGTGTATAATCCATATCATTCATGTCCTGTAAAAACCTTGTATTTCTAGATGGCTGCCTTAACAGCGGGAAAATGGCCTTAACCATAGAGTCGCGTTCAATTTTCTTATGTTTTAGAATATAATTTCAGGGATTTTAGCTCTGATTAACAGTAGAAACAATAACAAAATGGAAAACATGGAGAAGTGAGGTTTTCTGCAAGCCCCCAAACATGTAATTAAAGCACCCTTTATGCAGAATTAATGCAGGAATCATTTTTTTACTAGTCACCAACAATGTGATATGAGCAGGGTCAATGTCAGTTCCAAGGGTCAAGTTAATTATCCTGTACTTGTGGTCTGATTTTCATCCATCCTTAACCTTTGACTCTCCTCTTGACCCCGAGGACCTCTTACACACCCCGAGTTGTGCTGTGTGCATGCGTGCGTGCGTGTGTGTGTGTGTTTGCACTCGTAAGCCCATTTCTGTGTGTGTCCGTGTTGGTGTGTGCGTGCTAAAGACCTGTCTGCGCACCAGACACTGAAGCAGTTTCATTAGGATTGCTGGTTCCCAGGAGGGGGGCATGTGAATAATTACCAATTAGACTGTTGTCAAGAGCCAGTAGGGGTGCAGCGCTGTGGCAGCCATGGAAGGTTAGGGTGGCTGTGTGCATGCCTACGTACTTGTTTGACATGAGTATGAGTGTACGAGTGTGTGTGTGTGTGTGTGTGTGTGTGTGTGTGTGTGTGTGTGTGTGTGTGTGTGTGTGTGTGTGTGTGTGTGAGGTTTTCTGATTGCACTCCCCGAGCACTGGAGCGTGCGGTCGTGGCTGTTAAATACAGAACGTTGTTTAATCTAATGCTTCAGTCACTTGCTGGGGTTCTTGTCAGCTTTGTCAGCTAATTATAAAGTAGCCACATGGATTACACACTTTTTCCTCTCTCTCTTTCATTTGTTTTTTTATTTGTTGTTGGTTTTTTTTGATATTACATTCCTGTCTTTTACTCTCCTCGTGTTTTCTCTCTTCTTTCTGCATTTCCTGTGTGAAAGCTGACATGGGTGGAATGAAAGACAAGGCGACATCTCATTGAATAGCTGAGTGTTTTCAGATGGGGCACTGTATGTAAGTGACCTTGTTTTTCTTTTGATTTAAATGCCTGTTTGCCTGCTATGCCTGTGTAAGAACCTGCCACTATAAACAACCTGACCTTTCTCAATAAATACCCAACCCTGAGAGGGATGGGGGTTTTATGTATTTCTGAAAGCATTCTCGTAAGTGTCATATTTTTGCCTGAGCTGAAAGTCTGTATACTTATTATGATTTCAAAAAGATGCACATGTCGAGCTGAAGGTGGACTTTTTCTGCTCTTAATTTCTGGAAGACCTTTATTTTCTTTATATACTGTTTCCCCCCTTTTTATCACATTTTATTGTTGGCCTCGTAGCCCCTTTTTTATACTCAGTATCTCTATTTGCTGTTTTATTGGTTATCTTATTTAATGTGTCTCTAGTATTTTCATTTTATTGTAATGCACATTGTAATGCTGTTAAGAAAGGTGCTATAAAAATAGATTTTACTGTTCGTGGGATTACTTTTTTTTAGAGGTTTTTAAGGTTTAAATTGTGTTGCAATGTGAATCCGATGAACCATAATCATAAAACCAATCTCACAGTTTCTCAGACGAGAGATGAGCAAAAAAGATATGCAGCGTTTTTCTTCCTATATCTTACTGTATGTGGTGATAGACCGTAGAGTCAACTTTATGTGTGAATGATTTAATACATAAAAGCAAACAAAATGACAGACACAATAGGGCTTCCCTAAAAAACATGGTTGATGAAAGAGGGCGATGTATTGTTTCACAGGCTCCTTTATTCTCCCAGGATTCACCTGTGTGGGGGGAAAAAAGGAGATGGAGGAGGGCGATTACACAGTATGGTCAAAACCTCGCTGCCTCCTCGCCCTGCAACACATCCACCCTCTTCATCTTTTCCCCCCTCATGTTTCCCTCGGTTTTTCATCTTGCCTGGCTCATTCCTTGTCAGGGTAATAGGGATAGGATGATAGGAGAAGAGGCAAGGTGGTTAGGAGATGGGTTGCATTGTTAGCTCTACACCAGTTTTTTTCCCCCTTCTTCTCCTCTCACCATGTTCTGCTTACCTTTTTTTTCTTGATCTCTCCGCCCCTTTTGTTTTCCTCTTCATCTTTTTTTTTTTTTTTTACCTACATCTACACAGTTTCCTGCGTCTCCCTTGTTCTTCTGATTCTCTTCCCACATCTTTCACCTTTCTTTCCTGCTTGCCCCCGAGAGATGAGGACGTCGAGAAAGACAGAGAAGAAAAGTTATCCGCACTGTGCTGTGGCTTGGACTATCATAACATGTTACAATATTTCTCCCCCTCTATTTTTAATATTCTCTCTTTGTGGGTTTCTCTCTTTTGCTTTTGTCTGTATTCCAAGAGAACAATATTATATGATTCATCTCCGCCTTTTCTCGCTCCTCTTGTCTCTCCTGCACATCTTCATGTACCACCTCTACCTCCCACGCCAGGAAATAAAAAAAGACATTAGGTGTGTTTAGCCGCAGAGAGAAACTTGTATGCCAGAAAAGACTAGACACTTGGACTCTTCATCTCTCTCTCTCTTTTCTTTCTAATTTTGTCATCAGCAACTCCCTTTTCCGATGCACCCACCCCTTTTTCTCCTCCACCGTTCCTCACTATGTCATCAAGTCTAGCTCTTTGTTTGGCAATATATAGCCGCCATAAGCCCAGGGCAACAAACAAGACCCTGCCTGGGGTTCAAATACAACCCTGGGAGGAGGGCTGGATATCGTATGAAATGTTTAGCCCTGCTAGCGGCATGCTCTTGGTCAGTCCAGACTGAAATATCTCAACAACTTAGAGCATGGATTGCTATGAAATTTGGCACAAATATTCATGCCCCCCAGATAATGAAGCCCTTTGACTTTGGTGATCCCCTGACTTTTCCCTTTGTAGCATTGAGTGAAATGCAAACATGCTAACCTTAGATAGTGAAGGTGGTTAAATCCACAGCTGCCAAACATCGGCATGTCAGTGTTTTCCTTGTGAGCATGTAAGCATGCTGATGGCAGCATTTAGCTTAGTGTGCCTAGCCTCACAGAGCTGTTAGCATGGCTGTAACTTAGTCTTGTGTAATATTAGAACTGATATGTTACCTGAGTTTGGGTACCTAACATTCAGAAATAGAATGTTTGTTTTGTATAAAAACATTTTTTTCATTAAACAATTTTTTTCAAATTTAGTTTAAACACCCAAGCCGTTGTTGGAGAACTTTGGCTTATAAAATAGGCTATATTACAGTATGAGTCTGACCAGACAAGGGAATGAACAGCTCTTCGTACTTGGCAGCTATCAACACTCAGTGCTACACATTCAGTTGTTACCAAAAAGCAGCCCCATCTGATAACAGAAACAGAGACATAGAGACAGACAGTGAGACACGAGAGAGAGACAGAGGTTTCCGGGGACATCTTAAATAAATAATCACATGAAAAAGTACTTTTTTACTTTGATGAGCACTGTTCCCTAAGCTCTCAAATAATTACAAAAACATCCTCCCATGAGGAAAAACACACTCCATCTCCATCTTCATTAGGTGTTGTCAGTCGTCATTTGCGTTTTGCATGTGTGAGTGGCATGTACAAGTTAAAACCAGTACAATGCTACGGTGTCGCTCAACAAGATGTGAAATGGTGTGAGAAAGACAATGATGAGGTTTGACTATGTGCGTGCACACGTGTGTGAGTTGGTGTGTGTGTGTGTGTGTGTGTGTGTGTGGGAGAGAGAGAGAGAGTGCTAGACTTCTCCTGCTAGCTGAGCATGTCAGCCCTGTCAGGAAATGAACTCGTCTCCCAGCCTCACGCCACCGGCTGCTGCTGCTGCTGCTGCTGCTGCTGCTGCTGCTGCTCTCTCCTCTTCCAACTCCTCCCTCCACAGCTCCCGTACGTCCATCAAACAGACACCACATCACACTCACTCACATATGGACTTAACCACGCACACACACAGACGCACATCGCGTGATACTCAACACACACTTACAATCCTTTTTATCCTACAAATCAAACATAGAAACACTACAAATCTGAGTAGGTTTGTGGTTCTTGAATTCTCATCAGGAGATTTACAAAGTGGTTCAGGGGATTGCAGATTAACATTTCCCTGATTAGAGTGGTGCAGTGAGTTACTGTGACTTACCATCATGACTCGCTACCAGGACAAACTGAGTAGACCCAGTGACCCAGTCCCCTGCGGATATCTCTCTTGCTTTCACTCTCTCTTTTCTCTTTATCTACTGTATCTCTGTGTATGGTGAAAACAAGAAAATATGACCATACTCTGATTGTATGCAGCAGACCTGAGTTTGGCAGATGACATCATAGACAAAGGAGTCCCCTGTGGAACATTTGCTCCATAACTCTACACTAACTTCTTAGGATGACATCATGCGGTGATGATTTAATAATAAAAAGCTCTTGGTAAATTTATATCAGGTGACCTAACAATCAATTTAATGCAGTTGATGAGGTAATGGTTATTTTTGGAATGCTTTCAGGTGACAACACATGTTCATCCACAGTGTGCCTCATTCATTTCAAAGGAGAAAAAAAAGTGTCACTGGAGGACAAGAGCCATAAACTACCATTGAGGACACTGAGGTCATGTCCTTTTGTATTTTTTCTGGGAATTTACATTCTACAGTTTGAATAACTAACACATGGTGGCATTTTATTGCCTGACTCCATGCATTTTATACTGAATATATCTCGTTGTATTACATTTAGGTTAAAACAGGAAAGGATTCAGTGTTTTCCCACCAGACCTTTATTCATAGCTGCGAGGAGAAGCCTTAGAAATACACTTAGATATTCATGTTGAGAAATGAAATTCACAAAAAGTTAACTGAATAAGTTAAGAATAATCCAAACAATTGAAACATTTAAAACTTTTTATTCTTGGCATCTTATCTCGGTATTTCTCAGCTGGAAGAGGGAGAAAATATTCACTTATACTTAAGAGCAGTTTGCCATTTTTGTGTCATAATTAATATAACAGAGAACTTTAGTGCATATTAGAGTACTGAGCAGTCAGATCATTACAGCCTGAGCTGTAGCTCAAAACTCATTTTAATCAATATGCATTGCCGCCTATAGCACGTACAATTTTAAATCACTAACCATTTAGTTTTACAAACATGTTTTTGCGCCAACATGGTGCAAAAATGTAAACTACAAATGTACTACAAGCCACACAGGGCTGAACTGGGTGTCTTTATGAGGGAAATCGTTCTCCCCAAAACCTGATGTGTTCCTTCAAAAGGCAGTGGGAGCGGAGCCAAATGACCAACATCAAGATGTCGGTATCTTCAGTCCTGTTGTTTTTATGATTTGTGTGTGTGTGTGTGTGTGTGTGTGTGTGTTTGTTTGTGTGAGTAATTGTAGTAAGTGATGGTGTGCTTCAGTGTTAGGCCAGTACCAGGCAAAAAAACCAAAAAACTAAACTAAATTGAGTGAACCCAATGACCGCCCCAAAGTCCTCTTTCATTTAACGATTCCTCTACTGGATTTAGGGGCTGTCACTATCAATTAACTTTCCTCACATCAGTCACAGCTGGAGAGGAGCAAAGGGTTGGCTGAGGGGAGGGTGGGGCACAGATTGATCATGTGGTTGAGAATGAGGGTGCAAAACAGGGGAGGAAAGCGAAGGAGAGGTAAAGACAGTGACACACACACACATTTGCACACTGAGGCCGACTGCTACAGTACCGTGGATGGATTGTGATGGTGGTGGCAGCGTTTTTATTGGGGGGGGAGGGGTTGTATAATTTGATTTGGATTTAGTGTTGCTTGGAAGAATGACACAAATTCTACAGGGATTAAGCCGGCTTTAATTCAATCTGGCCGCCGCAGCCTGAAATAGCCCCGCTCCGGTCCTGCTGTTCGTCTGTGAAAGCACAGCTGCACCTGGCATGGGGTCCAGAGGCCGCGTGTGTAGGTGTGTGTGTGCGTGTGTGTGTAACTGTAAGTGTGTGAGCATGAGGAAAAATGTGACTGACTAATTGTGTATGGATTTGTCTGCGTTTGCAAGTACTGTATCTGTGTGAGGAAGCGCGTTAACGTCTGTGTTGTGGCTATCAGAACAATGAGAGACAGACAATACAGCAGCCTGTGTTTGCATGATGTGTGCACTTAAAAGCTACATTAGTGCAGAATCTCTTCTGCTAACACTACGAGACATTTTTTGTCCCGAAATGTTGTCATGTTGACGTGGGGCCGCACATACTCCGTACCCGTCTTGATACCCGTATTGATCATTCTAAATAATGAAGAATATTCCAGTTAGAAAGATCTGTGACTGGGGCAAATGATCGTGATACTAACTGCAAACATTCGTTTGTGGGTTTCCACTAACTTTCCTGGCCTAGTTTCCTGTTCCTGTCCTGTCGTTGGATGCTGTTCGTCGTTCTCTCCTCCAAGGCGCTGCGACTACAAGTGCATCTTGTTTTTGGCTACGATGAAGCATGTTTGCAAAGTGTCCTGGTGTATAAAGCACTAGCCGTAATTGCAAAAGAAGGAAGTTGGCATTTTTAGAAAACAAAAAAAGGCATTTTGCGAGTCTACATTATTTAATTTTGGGATTTGGTTGTGCACGTGTGTCTTTGTAAGTTTATTTGCTCTGCTGTTGTACATTAGCTTGGTTGGCCTCTTGTCCACACACACACACACACACACACACACACACACACACTGCTCTCTCCCAGCATCTGCCTCATCAGCATTGTTTGGCTCACTGCCTACAGACAATCTACAGTTCACCGCAATTTCCTCCTAAAGGGGTGGTTGTCGGGTGATTTGGATCCCACATCTGATGTTAAAACATTCCTAATCACAACTACTGTGGTCTCTTTACATCTGCACATGTACTCAAGAGTCCTATGAAAATAACAGGACTGAGAGTTTATCCAGACCATTTAATGTTCCGACTAGGATAAACTGGGTAGAAATACTGTTGCATTGGTCCTGAGGCTTATTAAAAAAAATATTAAAAGCTTAAAGCAACAGTAATGGCCCACGGTGTTTTAGCATCACTGGAAAGAACAACTAACATACTAAAAGATATTGCTATTTGTACGGCCTTCAAAGTAAGTTGATGAAAAGTTCGAATGCAACTCTGCTGCAACCTGTTTATTTTTAGGTTCGTGAATCAATATTTCGAAATCTTGCCTTCTTTGAGATTACCTTGATGTGCCGAAACATTGAATTCAGGATTGTCCTGAATAAATTACAATGTGTCGAAGCGCTACTTTCCAAAAAATAAAGATTTTATCAGAGTTATGGATGTACAGCTTTCCCCTTTTTCAATTTGATGTTTACCTGCAACCGGAGCCCACTAGAATAGTTTGTTATCCTTAAATTATTCGCACAGCCTTACGATTAGTGGGACTAAAAATGTAAAGCTTGTCCTCGTGTTAAGTCTGCATTTTGGCAAAAATAAATTGGGTGCCAGAAAAAGGGAAAGAGGAATGTCCTTGTGTTCTCTGTGAAATAAAACATAACAAAAAGGCAGTAAAAACAAAAGTCGGAATCGCAGTCCTTTTTATCGCCAGGAACGTATTCACATACAAGAAATTCGTCACTGTGTGCCTGCTGATCAGCCTTTTGAACGGCACACCAGATGACCAGAGATGCAAATATGTATTGCATGTAAGCCATAAAACACAAAGAGTTAAATCGACCAATATGAAGGTAAATGAAACTGACATTTACCTACAGCTGCAACCATAAATTATTTTCATTATCGATGAGTCTGTTGGTTATGTTCTTGATTAATCGATTAATTGTTTGGTCCGTAAAATGTCAGAAAATAACGTTATAGAAGACTAAAACAATGGAGCAAATACACATGTTTGAGAAGCAGGAACCAGTCATTGTTTGGTCATTTTACTTAAAAAATGACCTATGTAATTACTTGATTATCAGAATAGTTGCCAATTAATTTACTGTTGATTGATCGATAATCAACTTATCATTGCAGCTTTACATTTACCTTTTATTTACCTTATTTATAATGTTGTCTATCGGTCTATTGTTGTTCATTTATGTATGTGTGTGTGTATATATACATATATATCTATATATAGATATACTGTATACAGAGATATAAATAGATATACATGAATTCAACACCTTTGTTAGACCTCAATAATACACACAATGCATTTTGGCAAGAAACAATAAATGCCAACATAACTGTTTGTTTACAAGAAAACTCCACAGGGTACCTTTTAATATTAAGCTCAGGGTCAGGATAAGGGTAAGGGTAAGGAGTGCTGAGGTTTGGCTGCAGCATTCTCCACCGGAAACACTGTTAGACAAACATCGTTATAGAAAATGAATAATTTCTACGCAGCAAGCTTAATAATAACAAAATTTAGCTTATGTACCACCATAAAAGGGTCTTAAATACTAACTACTGTTTGATTTTTTTTTCTTCTATCTCAGATCAAAAGGATTCATGTGAAAAACAAATACTGGCCCACATTCTTAATGGTCCTTTTTAATTCCCACTTGGGCCACCCATGCTAAAAATGTTTATACTAGCTGTAATGCCAGGTGCTCTGGAAGAGCCTCCACTAAATAGCTGATACTATGTTGCATTACTCACATTTGGATTCACCACTGCTACCACAAATTAGGACACTCATTATGACTCATTAGGAATGAGTCTTGCACTCGCCAGAGGCCTCATTTATAAAGATGAGCCTTATGATAAAATTTCATCATACCAATGTTTGTCTACAGAAATTCATCGCAAAGAACTTATTTATGAATCTCGACCTTGATGATTAATTTTCAATGCTCCATTTCAGAGCCAGACTTGAAATACTTTTCCTCACTTTTGCTATTACCAATGCTGTGGTGTTGCTGGCTCCAGAGACAAGTGAGCGGAATACAAATCAACATTTTGGTCTTGTGCAGTTTATCAGGCCAGTGAAGTTGAGTTGCTGGACTACTTCGAGTTGAAAGAAACTTCACCAGTTGTACTTCAAGGATTTGCCCAAGCAATTTTTCTCCAGGCAGCCACGGATTCAAACAGCAACCTTTCATTAACGAGTCTACTTCTTTTATTCTCCATAGTGATCGATTCCAACTAAATTTCTTTATAACTTTTGTCTTTCCAAAGATCTCTTCATTGTAGTTCCACATCATAGAAAATCAAATATAAAGGGAGAAAAGAAAAGACCTTTTTCAATATATTGACACTCACGTCCTATAACGCGGGCGCTTCCCCGCACGGCTCTAGGGGTGGTAATGTTGGCCGGTTGGTCCACCATCATCAGGTCAAGGTTTTAATATGGTAGACATTGCATCCACTAAACATCAGCAAGTTCAGATTTTCACTGTTAGCCTGTTAGCATGCTGACGTTAGCATTAAGCTCAAAGTACCACTGGGCCTAAATATAACTCATCTTAGATACCAGCCATTTAGAAAAAAGTAAATGTAGAGCGTAGTTCCCAGGAATTCCCTCCAGCTGTTGTAGCAAACACTATAGCATAGCAGCTTCAGAGCAATTAGCCACATGTTACATATTACATTTCTCCACAATGAAGGTAGTGAATAAAATGTTGTTTTGACCAATAGTCATAATGGACAAAAATATGTGAACAGCACTCAGGTTGACAGACTTAGCTGTAATATAATATAATACAATGATGATATTTTATTGAATTATTGTAGAGTGCTCAGGTTTGCAATACAATAATATTTAGTTCAAGTAGTCCCAAACTCAGACACACCTAGATTCACACCTCTCCTCCTCCTGCAGACTGCCCGGCTGCTGCCCTGTGCTCTCATATCCACTCACACACACACAGGCAGGCGGGCCTGGCCTCACCTCAGTGAGGTTCTGTCCTCTGGCCTGAAGCCTGCTGGACTGTTATAATTCATCACAACACACAGATATGCACGCACATTGAGATACACATGCACAAGCTGTGGCCTTGTTTCTAGGAGTTTGTGATGTATTTTAATCTCTTGTGCTCTCTGTACCTGTATCTCTGTAGGCCACGCTTGTCCAAAATCTGTGTTTGCGTGCGTGTGTGCGAGGGTATTTGACTTTATATTAAGTCTTAATACCTGCACACCTTTAAATGCCCTTTTGTTGTGGGTACGTCAGTGCAGAGTGTTAGTTCTGCATGGTTAGCTAGGTGACTTGGCATTTAGACTGCTGCTGATAGCAGTGCCCTGTGGTAAGGAGTGTGTGTGTGTGTGTGTGTGTGTGTGTGTTTGCATGTGAACACATTTGTGCGTGCTAATCATGTCCCATGGTAGCAGAAGAAAGACAGCTTGTAGAGGAAACTGAGGACGGCCATTAGCTTTATAGCCCAGGGATTGTATGATAGCATTGGAAGTGAGTGTGTTTCTTCATGTAAAAGCGGATACTAATTTGTTTGTATCCATGTGATTTTGAGCATGTGTGTATATGTGTTTTTTTTTGGTTACTGTATAACACTTGTGAGGTCAGTTTTTATTCTGAGATTTTATTCTAAAATATCGACAATCAGATCAACTTGATTGGCAAACATTTTACGATTTTTGAAGTGTAGCTAGCACAAATTAAATCATGATTTTCCAACGGCACGGCCTATTTCTTGCTTGAAATGTACTCAGAAACTGATTTTGGTGAATCATTTTGGGAACATTTGATGTTTCAGAACAGCTGCCATATTTTTCCAAATTAAAAATCAGTAGCAAGGTCTAATCACAGCCCACAAAGTGGTGTGTTGACCCAATTATTTTATTTATTTTTTACAGGGATTGCTCATTGATCAGCATGTGTAAATGTCCCAGTGTTAGCAAAATGGCTTATGTTCGTCAATCAGATGTTGAATTAGCCATTTATAGTCATAATACTCCAGGCACTCCAGTCTAGCAGTTTGTCCATTGTGCCACTATAGCCGCAGAATTCCGGCCTTTATCACGTTCTGCCTGCCTCTTGGTTCATTATTGGTTTTTGCCTGATGGACTACTGGTTAAGGCCTCATGACTGCGGCATCCCCCGTTAGATTTCAACCTGGGATCTTTGTTGCATACCCCTGTCTCTCTTCCTTTGTTTCCAGTCTGTCTCTCACATTGTCACAAAGATCCCCCCCCAGACATGTTTTAAGACATATAAAAAGACTCTGCTTTGAATAACAATTAATTCGATTTTTTCACAAAAGAGCTCAATAGCTTACTTACATCTACTTCTCCCCCTTTTAGTCCAGAATCTATGAATATGCAAATATTGTTCATTTCAAAGGTTTAACTACTAAACACATGATGTCTCCTGCTAAGCTGAAAGGTCCATTCTCAGTGCGTGTGTGTGTGTGTGTGTGTGTGTGTGCCTCTATGCTTAAAGGTGCTTGTCTTAAACTCACGTTTCACATGTACACAGAGAAGCCTTCTGAATGTGAAAACAGCCTTCTAGTTTCGAGCTCTGCACATATATCATTCTGCACACTGAAGGACAAACAACCACGTGAAGTAACAAGCAAAACACACTTCTGAGTGGAGTAAATATTGTTAGAAAAATACAACATAAACAAAGACCATGAAAATCAGATAGCCAATGCAAGCAGGTAAAGCGTGACAACATAGAGACATTAGCAGCTGACATTGGACATTAATGCCTGATGCATTGTGCACCCAAATTGAAATGGCATCTGTCTCAATTTAATTCCTCCATCACCATGCCAGACCACAATGAGTGAAGAAACTATTTTAGCACGGCTTTTCCAGGCTGGGAGCTGTGTTACGTGGCAAATTGCATAGTGAGTTCATGTGTGGCCTGTGGGATATACTAATGTTTGGCCATGTGGGTGTGTGCGTGTGAATGTATGTGTGGCCCGTGGGATGTGGTCTCATGTAAATGTTTGGGTGTTCGGTTCCAGGAGGAGCCGGGCTCGTTCTTTAATGGCTATTGACGGCTTTAATTGTAGCTGTGCTGACAAACAACTACAATTCATCCGCCTCTTCATTTACTCCAGTTAGCCCACGCTCCCCTGCCGCCATAGTGTGTGTGTGTGTGTGTGTGTGTGTGTGTGTGTGTGTGTGTGTGTTAGTGGTGGAAAGCAGTTTGTCTCAAACCAGCTGTTGCTTGTCCGATATGGTTAGAGGTCAGAGAAGCAGTTGGGTGTGTTGTGCATGTATACAGGGAGTGAGGCGTGTGTTTGATGTGTTTGCTCGTTCCGAGTTGAGTCTTTGTTACAGATGTTTTGACAGGTTGGAACAGAAGAAAGAAAGACAATAAAATAGTTTTGAGTGAAAGGGGGGGGGGGGGAAATCTTTTTTACAATTCTTTTTGAACCCTGCAGTGAATGGCAGCAAAAAAAAGCTGATCTAATCCCACTTGACTGTGTCAAGCTGCCTGTCTGCCTCATTTCTCTTTGTCTCTCTATCTCTGCGTCTGTCTCTCTGTCTGAGGTTCGCAGAGAGGTCATGTTGTCATGTCCTGTCTTTCTCTGAGTGTGTTTTTGTGTGTGTGTGTTCCTGGCCCGCTTACGCTTCAATGAGTCCTCATTACAGGTGTTTGGACAAGATAGGAACGGAAAAGAGGGAGACAAAAATGAAAGATGCAAAATAGTTTGAGGCGTGAGAAGAACTGTTTTTGAAATCTGGGTCCCAAGAGTGGATGTTTGAAAAGCACTGATACAGCCTCAATACTGTCGGGGTTCACGCAGAGTTCAGCCACATTCATGTTGATTTCCACTAATCTTGCTCCTCTTCTTCAGCCAGAAGACATTAGAAACTTTAAAAAGTCCTCTTTTTTATCTTTTATCTTTATATAGCTGGGGTACCATCCAATTATTTTTGTGAAATTATTAAGAGAGGCTGAATGGAAATGGCAAAATAAAAAAAATGACAAAGTTTTTTTTCTCCACACTCTTGAAAGAATTTGTTCCGCAAAAATGATCGAGATTATAAATAAGGGTGAAAACAAATTTGTGTCAGAAATTATGATGCACCTGTAGGAATGGTATGATAAATTGTTCCACTTTTTAAAACTGCTCAAAAGTGATTTGGATGTCCTTGAAATGTCTTTGAAACGTCTGTCCACCGGAGCCTCAAAGACTTGTCACACACACACACACACACACTGTCGCTGCTTTTTAAACCCAATCTGCTTTTCCTGTCAAAGTTGTTGCATTTAAGGAATCAATTCCAATACTGTGTTTCAGTTTTGTGACAGCATGAAACATAAAAGTCATTAGGAGACACAAAAGCACAATAACAAATACAAATATATTCATAAAATATTCTTTTTGTCACTCAAGAAGCGTTTTTTAATCACTAAATCTCAAATCAAATTTTATGTTTTTTGCACATTTCAGAGGTTTCCCTTGACATCTAGATAAGCTACATACTGCAGCTTGTGTCTCTGCAAACCTGTATGTCTCTTTCTCCCTCTTTTTCCTTACAAACTTTACCAGTTTTTCCAGAGTGCCGTTTCGCTCTGTCTTCTTGACCTCTCCTTCTCTCTCGCTTTCAGCGCTGTAAATTCCTATGCGCCTCGCACCACCAGCCGCCACAGTTTGATGCTCCTGTACTTCCTCTGTTCGTCTTTATCCCACCTTCATCTCCCTCTCTGTCCTTCCGTCCAGCCATCCGTTTAGCTCCTCAGGGGGAGAGCTTTGAGGCTCTCCGTCCACTCTCTTTTTCCACCAGCGATCCTGTGTGAAGGAGAATAATATGTAGCCTTTGAACGGGATTCTGCACTGCTCTGGGTGCTATATGTTGTCTCTTTCCTGTATGTGTGTGGGACCAAGGAATGCGTTCCCCCTGGAGCTCGGTAAAATCCCGACGCTCGGCCATAAGGTACCGGTGAACCACACTGACGAGTGGCAGAGAAAGCGGGACCCATGGGATATAGTTGTTATGAAACACCTTCCTTCGCTTAACATGTCCACTCATTTTCATTCAATTTCCCCCTTTCTCTCCTCACCTCCTCCCTCTACTGATGCTTTGCTGCCGTCTGAAAGGAAATGAAACGCTGTAACATGAAAAGGAGTTTCTCATCCTGAAGGACTCTTTTTTTTCTCTCTCTATCTCTCTCAACTCAAGTCTATTTACTGTTGCTGTTTTTTTTTATTCCCACCATCCTATTTTCTCCATGTCTCCTTCACACATTCTCTCCGTCTCATAGTAATACTTGGACACACACACACCCACACACTTCACGTAATGCATGTCCCACTCAGTTTGGGGACTGTACAAAAATGAGAGTGTATGTGGTTATTTTAATTCTTAATTTAGCTGAATGGGGGTGAGTCAATACAATTTATTTTAGCTTATTATATTTAAAAAAACAAGATCTTTATGGGGTTTTGGTGGTTATCGTGAAAATGATTAGTCAATTTACATATTGATGCTTAAAGTATGCAAAAAACATTTTATCAACCTGCTAAATTCAGTCATCTAAACAGTCAAGGCTGATAGCTCAGCTCAATGCTAAAACGTCGTCATGTAATTTATATTTATGGTACTAAAGTAATTTTTATATTTGACGATTATTTGTAGACCACTTGGTCAGCTGAAATCAATAACACATTTAGTACATTTAGTACATTTAGTGCATTTAGTCCAGATGAGCCACAGCTGAAAACAAGAACGGCTGTAAAAGAACATAATGAACCATCCTGCTCCTCATCTTTAAATTTTGGGGACTTAATACCACTCCAAATTACCTGTCGATGATTGTTTCTTGTTGCATAGAAGTTTTGCACAAGTTATTTTTTTGACCACAACAGTGGCTGTAGAGCTGCCGTCTCCTCTTTGAGAAACACAATCTCAGGAGGGCATAATTCAGCTGTAGTGAAACATGACCTAGTTAAATCAGTGGGTTTTTTGGGAATAAAAGTAGCCAATGAAGATCCTCACAAAGATGCGGAGCCTCTGAAAGCCGAGGTCTTGGGACTTTTGTAAAAAGCTGCTTTATTTGGTGCTGTGTTTGGATGGCTGCCTCAGCCTGACCGTGCTCCTCTCCTCGAACTCACAGCCACTGACCGCAACAATACAACTCTCAGCAGGCAGCGGAGAGATAGAGATAGCAGACAGGAAGGAGAGGAAAGGGAGTGCAGGGAAGAGAGAGGGAGAGAGAGAGAGGAAGATGACGAGAAGTGCGGAGGGAGTTAGAACAAGTGAGGAAAATACATGTGAAATAAAAGGAAAAGGAACAGCAAAGGTGAAGAACAGTAAGAGACAGACAAACAAGGAGGAAGAGAGAGAGAGAGAGAAAACCAAGGTAACGAAAGTGCCAAAAATGAGCAGCTTAAGAGCTTAGCCGGCATTAGAGACGCCTAATTTTCCAGTGAAACCATCTCAGCCTTGGCTGTACAGCGGCAGGAGGCGAGAGCCTTGTGCCTGGAAGAAAATAAACCACTATTTCATCATTTGTTTCTCACTCCACAGACACTTATTTATTTATTTGTTAATCTTGGCCACTTTGTCATTACTCGAGTCTCTGAGGTATTGAGAGATAAGCAACAAAAATGTTCAGATTGTCTAATAACAACCACAGTAGCGAACTGATATCCAGGTGCTGCTTATCGGCGGCAATTCTGTCAAGACGTCAAAACATTAAAGCTTCGGAGGGATAACTCAAAGGAGCAGATCCCTGCCTGTACACCTCAATAAAAAAAATCTTCACAATTAGGTGAATTATTCTGCCAGTGAGGCTGGAGCAACAGAGACATTAAGCTGGAGACATATCTGGTGATCAACTCTACTTTTCTCACATATAAGGTGTGTGGAAAGAAGCTGCAACTCATCTTTGGATACATCGCACGGTTGGCTCAGGGGTATTGGAGGTATATCCTCGGAAGTTAACACACTGACATAGTTTTTTTTTTTTTTGTGCTTTGACTTTTCCAACTCCCTAATCTTCCAGCAGTGGATGCCCAGACTTAATAATAAAATATTGGAATCGCTGTTTGGGTTCAAGTCTGCTCTTGCAAAAGCAGAGAGTTTTCTTACATCATCTCATTTCCAGGCATATTTTCCGAGTGAGAAGGTGAGGGATGAGAGGAGGAAGTGAGTGAAAACGAGAGGAAATGAGCAGATGGAGAAGAAGGAAGGAAGTAAGAGGAGATAAGAGGTGAAATGAGTAAAGAGGGGAGGGCAGGAGAGAAGAGGATCATAGATTAGAAGGAGGTAAAGAGAGCTTGACCTGAGAGAGCTTTCATACTCTTTAGAAAAAAGATTTTTTGTGTGTCTTTTTCCTCCTCTCTCACAAGAAGGGAGGGAGCAGAGAGAGTTCACCAAAAAGTCAGCGGAGGAGATGGGAAAAAAAGTAGTGGGAGAAACTGCCAGGAAAGATAAGAGGAAACCTTTACCTACATGTATGCTCTCTAAACTCATCCCTCCCTCATTTTTATCTGCCGAAAACTTGTTTCGCAACCTCATCTTTACCTCTCCATTCTCATTTAGCCCCAAGCAGCACAGTGAGGATTATGTCAAATGAGATGGTTAAAACAAAACACTGTTTACGGAGGAGGGAGGCAAGAAGGCTGGATAGACACACACACACACACACATGCTGTGAAGGCAAGATACACAGACACATTGTTTTGGACTCACCCCAACACACATTTTTATGTTGTCTTTTCAAATTAGTTTCATTAATGTGATGTAACATTCGGGGTTTTTTTTGTGGGTTTTTCAGTAATATTTCTTGGTGGTTTTAGATGTTGCCACACTGCTACCTCACCTCCTGAGAGGAACTGTTCTGAAATTCGTTTTGGATCCCCTTTAAAAGGATTACATGGTTTAAAAAAATAAGGAAATTGTAGCAAGACGTAAGTTTCAAATAAAGGTCTGGGCAGGGTGAAAAAGTCAGGTAAGATCTGCAATGGTGGAGGCAGGCGCGGATAGGTACAGGTGCAGTGAAACCTAGAAATCTCTTTGCTGATTCGGATCATTTCTTTGAGTTCAGATTCACAGTCACGAGAAATAGCTGGGTGCGACTTTCTGGAGTTTTGTCATGACAATGAGGTTGCCAGGCAACCAGTGGTATAGCTGGTGATGTGGAAGTACTGTTGTTCATCAAGAAATAGTTACAGCAAAAAAACTCCCAACCCTAAAACCACAAATTGTTGTTTTTACATAGCTTACATTGAATATATTAAAGCAACAATATATTAGCAGAGATTTGTTTGTTCATGTGGTGAACACCTCTAATGGTGGCTGAGGAGCCTGCACCGTGACCAGAGCAACAAGTCTCACATGCAACAAATTGCTATGTTGCAAGCGTTTGTGAAGAGGAGGAAGGTGAAGCAGAAGCGCTGAAACCAGCCGGAGCAGTGTGGTCTAAAAGTGAACATAGTTGATGGATAGATGCAGGATGGAGGACGTTTTAGTGCATCTGTAAACGAGCTGTTGCTGCTCTAAGAACTGAACATGGACATTTTGATGTTGCAGTTTCAAATACGTTTGACTTTGCCAAGGAAGGATGCAATAGTCGGCCAGTGGGAAGGTTTTATCTCAGTGGTCCACATCTGTTGAGTCAGACTGCAGGATCTGGCTTCATGACAACACGATGCAAACACACAGCAATGACATCACAAGCATCAAGCGCGTTTTGTCCTTTTGCTGTCCCCAACATCTGCTCCCTTAGGCCCTGCACCTGGCCCCAGTATTCAACCCCTCAACCAAACACACACAACACACACACAGACACACACTCCTGCTCTTTAACTGAGGAAATGTTCATCTTGTCTGCTCTGCGACATGCCTTTTAGGGATGTTAGACTGTGCTACAGGTATGGCATTAGCCTACTCAGTTGACATGTCTTTAGCTGGCATGTGTGTGTGTAGGTTTGAGTGTGTTTTGTCTGCCTGGCAGTGTACAGTTCCCGGGGGCCCCCACACTCGTTTCCCTGTTTCATTCTGTCGCACGCCGCTGTCCCAGCTCTGTCTTCATGGCGACCTGTCAGATTTGCACTAATCCTCAGGCTGAGGATGCCATGTAGCCTGTGGTGCTCCACTTCTTTCTTTCTTTTTTTCCCTCTTCTGCACTGTCTGTTTTCACTCCTCCCTCTCCGTCTTCCCCCTTTTCTTCTTTACTTTGTCTGTTCTTCTCTGTGAGGCTGAGCTGTCTGTTTCTCACTCCCTGTCCCTGTAATCCTGTTTTCTTGACAAATCGGGGCTGTGTTGTAGGGCGCGTTTGCTAGGAGTGCGTGAGCCTGTTTTGTGTGTTTATAGTGTTAGTGTGTGTGTGGACAAATGATGTGTGCGTGACAGCTGATGAAATTCTCAAAGCATACATGTTTGTGTATGTGTGACCTGCCACCTGGTTGACTCTGCTTTCAGGTGCTTTAAGGGCCAATTAGCACTTCCCCTGTATAGTGTTTTTCCTCACAGTTTATTTCATTAACAAATTCGCCGCCTGTGCTGCTACATCAGTTTTAGAGAATAATTTGTTCCAAAATTAGACATACCTTTATATGTTGAAACATGTTACAAAAGTGATTAGTTCCTTGAAAATTCACTGTGGTTGATTTTGCGATACCCGTGGGTACCGCGTAGGCCGTAACGTGTGCAGCCAGACAAACTCGAGTTGTTTTTAATGAAGAAGTCAGTCAGAAATGATTTCTACAAGTTGGGATCTGATTTTATCCTGCACACAGAGCGAGTAGTAAAGTAAAGCTGGTTACCTTCCGGAAGTGTTGGAGGTGTGCAGCCTGTTGACTCAACTCTTCGTCTAACACCTCATTGTGGTGGCTCCTTCTTGTTCCAGTACTCCCAGCAGTATCTAAATCTGATCCACTGACAGAAACATGCGGAAAATGACTGTTTTCTTATTTTGTAGAAGCAGTCAGTGCCAATCGCACTGAGAAACACATTGCGTTTTCTGTGGCTGATGCACAATCAAAGCCACCCATGTTTCACAAGTTGAACACTTTTAAAGTAAACCAGCAGCAGTAAGATGTTATCAATTAGATTCAATTGCACTGGATTACATACATTCATTGTTTTAATGTGAATCCCTAGTGCTTAGGTAGGCAATCGGAATCAGGCAGAGTCCACCACTACCAATAAAAACTAGAAAGATAATTACGGAATGTGAATACATTAAATGGTTATTTATTTAGTCCCCCCCCATCGCCGTCCCCGTCCCCGTCCCCATCTCAATCAGCTGATTGAACATGTTCACACTTAATTCTTCAGCCAATCACCTCCGCGAGCCAATCATCTCATTGCTGTCAGCTGTCATTTGAGTGTCCAGCTGATGTGACCTACCTCCACCCCAGTTTTCATCAGCATCTGCTGTCCACTGGGTCCTTCTCATGAGCTCATTACGAATCTGGCTCCTAGTCTCATCCATCAATATCTTCAGCTATTGGTCCTCACTCTTTTACCACCACCAGTGTCTAGACTCCTGCACAGTTATTTAACTCCGTAAAATAATGACGTCACGATTGGGTCTAATAGATAAATGACCGCTATTTGAGAAGTTACTGTACTGTTTACTTATTCTGTGAGACTGCCTTAGCAACAACCAATCTGTTTTCATTTTGCTTTTCATTTGATTTTTATATTTGGATCCATGCAAAGAGCCTCCCCGCCCCAAGAGGATCCACTCGCATAAGAAAAATCAGTAAAAGTAATATTGCAAACATCAAATCAACCTCCAGCTAAGATTTGATTAAAGAGCGACACCTCCCTTGATGTGCACCCGCCTCTGTGAGCTCCAGACTTTTCTTCAACTCTCTCACCCCTTTTCTATCTTTCTCCCTCTCATATACAGTTGTTTGTTTGGGTTTTTTTTTTTCTTTCGGTTGTTTACCCGTTTACAGCCTGTCATCTTGTCGCCGACAGAATGGAGGGAGAAATGCACTGTACCTGACCAAGAAAGGGAAGTGAAATCACAGGAAAAGTATTTGCATAAGCCTCAAGGGAGGGTGGAGGGTGGGAGGTGGGAATAGTAGGATAAGGAGGATGTTCTATTTCTGTCGGATCTGGGCTGGAATAAGTATCAGATCGGCGCTCAACGCATCACTCAGCCACTACAAAGATAAATATTTAATTGAAAGGGGAAGAGAAACAGATGTGTGGGATGAGAGGTGTGTGGTTCAGACTCGAGTCCAAACCTTTGAGGCGATTTGATGCACATCATTAGACGATGTTTTCTTCTCCCCCATGCATACCTGCAGATATTTAATGCGTAATCAGTATGTGTGTGTCTGTGTCCGTGTGTTTGTGCAGTACAAAGGACTGTGTGGACAGAGTATTTGACAACTGGCGTGTGAGTGTGTTTTTCATCATCTATGCATGTTTGTCTTGGATTTTGAGCAAACAAAGTTGTGTACATTTGCACTGATATGTGATTGCAAGCGTATTGGATGATTAAGTAGCATTTCCTGTCAGCAGCGTTTGTGTGTGTGTGTGTGTAGGATCTTTGTATTTGGCATGCCAGGATGTGTGTCCACACATAGCAGCGTGCACAAAACAGCACTTATTTATGTGTAATCATGATAAAGATTGCACATTCCCTCATTGAAGGAAATAGAGGAAGAAGAAAGGGATATAAACAAGGCTGAATGGAAATTGTATGAGGAGAAGGGACTCCCCAGGGGCCAATAAACTTGCTTAATTATGGGAGGCCTTGTTAATTTAGTCTCTGGCAATGCAGAAGATCTCTGTCTTGCCAAGTAAACACAGCAGCAGCTGCAGCAGCTGACTCTTTCCTGAACCCTACATGGCCTTGTCCTAGTCAACACAGCACAAGCAGGGAGCGATGTATGTATGGTACTTGCTTTTTTTTCGATGCTGTAATATTTTGGGAAGGTTGCTGTTATGGCATGTGTCTACATTTATGACTAGTTTTTGAATCAGAGTTATATAAAAGCCAACATTTTGGATTCTGTTATCCTTGCCAGGGAGAGCAGGAAAGGAATTGTGGAAGACATTCACGGTGTATTGCACTGGGATAGTTGACAAAGAATGACAAAAGAAAGCACAGCAGTCAGTTGTGGAAGATTACAGAAATTAATGGACACAGCCCCGAGAAGTCAGAGGTCAGAAAGGTATGTGTGTGTGTGTGTGGGGGGGGAGGAATTCTCTTGCACCGTTTTGGTAACTTGTCACTGTCTTAACAGAGCAGAGCCACCACAATAACAAAACAAACAACCAAAGAATTGATCGGGTGAAAAAAATTAAACCGCATAAAAAATGATTTTGTCTCAAGGGGATTTTAACCATACCATAAGCTGTGGTGGAAAGGAGTGGGGAGAGAGTTGTGTTTGAGGATTTTTAAAGGAGCAGAAACTCATCGCTCCAAGTTAGAAGTTGAGATGTTATTACCCCCTCCCCTTCTGCCTCCGAACGAGTGTGAGTTTGTGTTATTCTGTATGTGTGTAGGGCAGTCATATTACAGCATATTGCTACACAAATGACCCCACTGCGAAATGAAAACTGCTATAGAGGGAGTGAGGGAGGGAGGAAAGGAGAGAGGGATTTAAAATATAGAGGGAGAGTCATTGATTAAATGCTGCAAAGTGAGAGTAATTCTGCGAGCACTGGGAATACACACACCACACTCCTTCCATTATTCATGCCACAGCATTTCTCTCTTCATCCTCCTCTCCCTCTTTCATTCTCTCTCTCTCTCTCTCTCTTTCCGCCCTCTCTCTGTGAGCAGGCTGTCGATGAGTGATGATAAATTGCGGCCAGTGTGGAACCTGCGTTTAGTTCTGTCATTATTCAATAACAGGTGCAGCAGAAATCAAGGCAGCCTGGCAGTTATTGTACTGCTGCTGGCGCCATGTGATTATTTGCCATAATTTACTTTACTGCCCTGTCCCATAGAACCAACGTTAACTTGAGTTGTTTGTCTAACTAGGAGAGGAGAGGACTATGGGTGTCCCCCAGTTTGAGTAACTACTTCAGTTTAATAAGAAACAAAGTGTGCCACGGTCATCGATAAAGACAAAGTTGGCAGCGCTTTATCGGGGAAGTGGCGTACAGCGGCATTTATCTTTGGCAGCCTGTGCAAACACAACATGGAAGCTGCAGAAAGTGTACCTGAGATATGGATAAAAGAATGGGACGATTTTAATGTAGATAAACATATACCATATTAAACAGAAGTATAGTTCTGTAACTAAGTTCTGCAACTAACAACTGACTTATAAGATAAAATAGTCATAAAATAGTGACTGAGTCCACGGTGTCATCATATAGCTTGTTTTGTCTGACAAAAAGTCCAAAACCCAAATATTCTCTATGTAGAATGATACAAAACTTAAAAAAGGAGCAACATCTCACATTTGAGAAGCGGAAACTGTGAGTGTTTCATACTTTTGCTTGGTGGATGCCTCACTGCCTATCATTAACTGTTGCTATGCCTGTCGAGCATTAGCTCAATGAGGTGGTTAGCAATGTTGCCTCTTTGACTTTTTAATGTTTCCAGATGACAACTGACTTTTGAAAATAGGATCTTGTGTAAACAGTCTTAAATATGCCCTTGATGGCATCATACATGATATTATGCAACAAGACTGAGGCTAAAGCTGCATGTTCCAGGCAAATAGGCAAGCATCCTCAACTGCTGATGATCCATGCAGTCCTAGTATTACGTGAGTATGAGAAGGAACAATGTAAGACCAGAATGTTTAAGTATGAATGTATGTTGTACCTTTTAAAATTAAGAGGCTTTTACGATGAGGACTAACCAATGCAAACCTTAAAGTCTTGAATAATGAGTTTGGCTGGTGTTGCTGTGAGTGTAAACCTGCCCGAATCCAATAAAGAGCAGGACAGAGATGTTAACGTTACCCTAAACTCTAATTCCATCCAGGACAAGCTTCCACACAGTGGGGAAGTACTACGCAGTGGATGGGCTTGTTGTGAACAGGGCTTTTTATAACGTAACCTGTAACCCCACAAACAAATGTAGTTGATTAATGATGTGCTCACTGGCTTTCGAAGTAACGCTCAGTCACTGCTGTAGTTAGTAAGCTAGTATGTCGGGCATGCTAATGACTTCAGCTTACATCGGAGCAGATAAACACACTTGTTAATCCATTCCCTACAATCGTGGTGTTGTGTTTTTGGTTTTGGAAATGCACCTCGGCGGACCATCGGTGCCCAGTTATGCTTGGTGAGCTATGATTGGACAATTGCTGTTGTGGGGAGGTGTTAAGCGAATTGTCAAATCACCAGCTGTTTCAGTACTAAAGTAAATACTGTTTGTTACAAAGCCATATGCTTGCGTTGCCTGAGAATGTATCATGCGCATCATGACTTCTACATTAGTAGTTTTGACTGTCCCAGCTGGCATCCTGCTAGCCCAGCCTGACCCCCTGCAGTTGTAGCAGATATATCAGCCTGCTCATCTTAAACCGCATTGATATGTGGGGGATTTATTCTATGTTAAGCCGGCTGCAGCCTGCTGACTTATATTGGAGCCTGCCACATCGATGGCCTATGGGTTAATGGTTTAGCAGTGGGAACTGAGGACACAGGAATTAGGCCTCTGCCACTAATTGCACAAGGGAAAGATCTGTTTAAATTGGGAGGGACTAAGCCTGCAGGGCTGCAGTGGGGGGTAGTCAGCGGAATATCTGAATCGAGGCAGTAGAGAAGAAGGCCTGCGTCTGAGTCGCTTCATTGCCAAAAGCAGGCAAGGGATAGTTGCTCACTTCATGGATGTCACAGAATTAGCTCAATTACTGATCACGTTTTGCTGGCCAACACTGCTGTAGCTCAGAATTGTCTTTTACTTTGAGGTCAGACAGGGCACACTAAGCTTAGTAAATATGACCTGTTTTTATTTAAACACTGGCAATAAGTTGAAAGAGCGTATTAGAGTGCTCACTAGCTAAAGCCTTCATCCAAATTAAACCACAACTGTTTGAATTTCAAAACCTGCATTCATTTTTTAAACTATCTTCTACAGTTTTGAAAAAAAATCTCAGATTAAAGACTTTTTCAGATGTTTTCAGATTTCATAATCTTTCTGTATGTGGTGTGCCTCAGTGGAAGATGCAATCAACACTCTGAGGAGCTATAATTTAGGAAAGAAATGCTCTCAGTCCCACAATTGTCATTCCATGATGTTACATTGAGTTCTTATTCACTGGCTGCAGGATGGATGCAGACTAATGACAGTCATGTTGTCCGGGAGACAGAATTGTGTGTTTGTTTGTTTGTTTGTGCGTCCAGTTTTAGAGCTCATCTTATGTCCTGCATACGTCTGCATCATCAGTGGGCTTCTCTCCTCATCTTTTCTGCCGTTGCTCTGGTCCCCTGCTTGACTCACTATTTATAAAGTATTTGGCCGTCTGAGAATAGTACCAACAATAAATATCGCATTTTAGTCCAAAACTCCACATTCTCTCCCTCCCTCATGGCTAACAGTCTCTAATCGTATTCATGTTTCTCCCAGCGGTCGTCCCCAAGATGCTGTTTGAAGCTGGTAGTTCCACTCTCCGCAGCTACAAAGTCCCAATAAAGGATGTAGCCGAGGATGACATGGCTCTTCCAGTATATGTTTGTTTAGCAACAGATTAAATCACGTCTTTCTCTTTATAAGCTCTTTTGCTCTTTTTCACTCCCCCTTTTTGAATGTTTTCCTTCTCTCCACCCCTCCTCTCTGGCGTTCTGTTAAGCCCGCTAACTGATGTGCTAATGAGGCACTAATGAGACAAAGTCCGTCTTAATCTCAGGCAGAGAATCGGAGCGCCGGACGATTTTAAACAGTCCACGGGATTAGCAGAGGGACGGGCGCTCCCTGAGGTAGGGCGTGAGAGAATGAAACAGAAGGAGAGCTGAGAGAGACGAAGGTGAAACGCTAAATTGTACTTGTGTGTGTGTGTGTGTGTGTGTGTGTGTGGTGTAAATTAGTTGTAGACTTGGTGTAATGTTCTGTGCCACTGACTATAGAACATGAGTGGGTGGAAGGAGTCAGTATCTGTAGAAGAGAGTTGTGACCTTGATGGGAAACAAATAATGAGGCAGATGTTGTGCGCACCCTTAACACCCACACACTTGTTTGAAAAAGAAAATGGACAGAAAGTGCATTCCCTCGCGAAGGCTCTTTACTGTCTTTAAAGTCTCAGCTTCTTTCATCCTCTCTCTCACAGGTCCAGCTGTGGCCATCTCTTTGTCTTTGCCCATGCTCCCTGCTTTCTGAAAGATGAAGGCATGTCCTCTATTTCTCTTGATGAAAAACTGGGAACTCCACAGCAGATGTTCTGTCGCTCCCATTCGTTCTCCGGTGGGATCCCTCTAATCAATCAAGTCAATTACCACTGAAGTCTCATCATTTCCCCTCATCCCAGATTGATTTGTGTTTGATTTTCTTGAAGGTTTGCCAGAGTGACTTTATCCTGACTCGCCAGAACTTTGTGGCGTGTAAAAGTTTTTGATTTTCTGTTGCCTAAAATTGGAAGCATAAATGGACTCAGGAGCAGTAAATTCCTTTCTTTCAAATTGTCACTGCTGGCTTTGCTATGAGTCAGGGGTTTGAGAACTTTTGACTTGCGGCAGACTTGTAAAGCTGACAGCTGATTTCAGCTGTCCCGGTCTGAACTGCAGCTGTGAAGTTGCCCTCCTGCTTGCCTTCACACTCTTTTTGTCTGACGCCATATGTTGCTTTTTTGACCGAGATTCTGCCCGAGGGATTATCTCGGATTACCCAAAAATCTCGTCTTCGAGCTCCAATCCCACTTCTGGCTTCTTCCTCTGACTTCTGATTCCCCTCAGCAACCAGAAACTTTTCTCTAGATGATACATGCAGAATTGCCCAGCACGTAGTTAACATTTAAAACAAAAACAAAAAAGCTAAAAGCTCTGAGCACAGATGGCGGGACTCTCACGATTACCTAAAGCCTTTGAGCAAGTTTATCACAGATCACAGAAGAAGCTGTTTTCTACAGAATAGCAAAAGTAAAATGTTACTTTGTAAAAAATAAATTCCACAAACAATACAATACATGTATGGAACGACACAAACAATTTACTTTCTGTAAATATAAGTAAAAAAATAGGAAAATATTTTTCTACCCATTACATTTCTAATGGCAGGAGCTGAGCATTGTGATTTATGTCAGTTAGCTAATTCCTTAGCAAATCCCTTGCTACATAAATAAAAACTAAGTTGGATCCTCCTTGATCTTTATCTAGCTGTTCATTGACTCCTGGTTGATACATTTGATGAAATTTCCAGGTCCAGAAAAAGCTAGTATGTGGACCCTTGAGTTAAGCTTTTAATTTTTTTTTTGGTCAAACTATTGTTTCTGATGTAAAAAAAAAAAAAAGCTTTCACACTGAAGTTGCATATAGTTTTTTTTTTACGCTGTACTTCTCATTTGTTGCTGGTGCAGTGTAACGCTCTAAAATGATGAAGTTATTCAAAAGATGTTGAAGTACTTAGGTTAAAAACCTATTTAAGTGTATTTACTTACTGTTGTTCATTACTTTTAACCATGCATAGCAGTCATGAAACATTGTCATACTGGTTTGATGAGGCCAGCACACTAGCCAATTTAAAAATGGATTAAAAGATAGTTAAAAGACTATATATTCCAAATTTCTTAACCACAGCCACAGATGTGGTTGTAGCCACATAAAAAAAAAAAGTATTTTTAGATGATGTTATATTGTAAACCAAAAATTTCCATCCATGTATTGAAAGTCTTTGATGCCTTTCAGTTATGCATAGATTACCACATATCATAACTCAGTGCGAGCATTAACTGTTTTTAAGGCTTTAATGCTACAAATATACTTCAGCCGTGCAACATTAAAAACGTGAGGGATTTATGCAATGTTGTGATTTCCACCCTATACCTTTACAAATGTGTACAAATCTATGGGAACTGTTGAAACATGGTAAGATGTACTTTTGGGTTATATGTAGCTTACCCATAAATGAAAGTGCAGCAGAATGTACACGATAACATGCGGCACTTGTCTTGTGCGGTGTAAGTGACAGTGGGATTATGGGAAGTGGAGCTGCAGCAATCTGTCTCCCCGCTAACAGAACTGGGTCTCACGACACATCACGCCACATGGGGAAAAGAGAAGTGATCTCTTTTTAAGGATTTACTGCTGTAATATTTAGGACACACACGCCACACATGGGCTGTAAGGTTTGTGTATGCATGAGATGCCAATAAAGCTAGAGACAGAGAGGGAGAGAGATTCAAAGAGCTGTGACTGCTCCATTATTTGTATTTTTTAACTGCAAGTCAATATTTTATTATTATGATTATTATATGATCTTACTTATCTGTATATATTATAATAGCACATGTCGTCTGACTACCCAACCTGAAAACAGAATATTTATGACACAATGCACCTCCACTAAGGTCTCCTCTATCTCTTGCTCTCTCTCTCTTTTGTTTAATGTTTAATCTATTTTCCAAGGTTGTTATTACTTACCATTGCTTAATTTCTCACCTCTGTGTATCCCTGTGCAAATAAACTGAACTAAGCAAAAACTAAACTGAATTTAAATTAACAGAACCAAAGTCACAGTAAACTAAAATGATTATAAACTAAACTATTACTTCCTCTACCTCCCGTTGTTTTCGACCTCTGAGCTGACTAATACGCATGCGTGCTCCTGCTGAATGTGGCCAATTCATCCTTCCCTCCCCTATAAGGAAAGAGGTATACAGGCCATACACATTGTATTAATAGGTCAATTTCAGAAGCAAGTAGCGTAACCTATAACACACATGCATGATGATATGTGGAACCATAAGAATGATATGTGGAACCATAAGAAGATTGGTCATGCTCTGATACACAAGGTAATACGTATACACACACATAACACCATTCACTCTTATTCCGCAACCAGCACACTTAGTAATGAGTTAGGTTGTGCACAAATGTATGAATACTATGAATTTATTAATGTGACACTTTGGCCATAATATTCTCAAAGACCTTAAAGTCTATTGTTTATTTTACTCTCGCAAATATTACAATATAAGATCAATTTATCTTTTACACATTTTTGATTACCTATCATGCACTGAACAGGAAACACACACGCATATGCACACACACTCACACAACATGGCTCATATTTAGAGTATAAAACCAGCAAAACTAATTGCATTCAGCAACAAACTAGGCTCATTACACACGCAGAGGTGTGAAAATCACCATCTGTATGTAAAGCATTTTCATTGTGTATGACAGCTGAAGCCAAAGGTCACTTTACACTTTATGTGGAATGTATGATTTGATTTTATATGCTGATTAAAATGTGTATAATAGGAATTTGTACATAAATGTTTTAATGTGAAGAAAAATATACTTAGGTATATGTATAACATCTAACAAATACACTAATGCGTTGTGTACCTAATAAACTGACAACTGAGTGCCCATGCAATGCTTGTATTTATGTATCATTTTGAAGTAAATACATATGCAAGCTAGAGCTGCAACGATTATTCAAAGCCACGATTAGCAACTGTTTTGATCATCGATTATATTGTAAAATTCATTTCAAGAGCAGAAATAATAAGACATTTTAAGAAATCACCATGGCCTCTAAAAGGTCTATGGGAATTTTTCTCTGGCCCAAACAATTAATAGAATGATCAAGAAAATGACTGCCAGATTAATTGATATATGCACTCTTGGGAGACTGGCCTTAGGCTAAAAGAGAACCAAATAAACAAATCTATAATGAAAATAATCATTAGTAGCCTTAATGCTAGCTATATAACATTTTCCTCATACCTGTTCCTTGATATAGGAACCCACACGTGGAGGGTATTGTAACATCACAGTTCCTTAAATTTTAAATTGTAGAAAATGCTATTTAATAAAAAAAACTATTGCATTTTAGGTTCAAAATTGTACAATGAAAATAATTCATAATAACCTTTTTTACAGCCATTCATTGTGTTTTGGAGGGAGACCTGGAGGGAAGTAAAAACCATTGTCACCTTTTCACCTGCTCTCTCCAAAAGATTAACTTAGTTGTGATGAATGATGAATGTAAATGCCTCTGTAAAAATGAAAAAAAACAAAAAACCTTGCTTCTTCCTCTCAAGACTTTACCACTTTTCTTGCAAACCTGCCACAATGCATAAAACAGACATTTATAGCTAAAGGACAGCTGGATCATCGGTCTCTTTTATTTGACAACTTTTGAATTCACTAGACCCTCAAAGCTTCAAAGCTTTTCAAAGCTGTACTTCCTAGAATTATGTTATTCAGCATTGCTCCATGTCAGATGAAAAACTGACATCCCACGCAAATTAAATGCAGTGGCAAATCATTCACTGAGCTGTAGAGACTTACCAGGCCCCTGTGTGTACTCATGTGTTTTTTAGGGTGGCTAATTAAATACATGTCTTATGACCTGTCCTGATTATGATAATCGACTGCCAAGCAGGCAGGTCTCTGCAGATCAGACAGTGGATGTCCTTGTGATTAGAAGTGTAGCAGAGCTGGAGAGGACCAGGGATCAGATCATTAGTGGGTCTAAATGTGGTAGCACCACTCAGGGGGTCCTATGATCACTCCTGAGAGAGAGAGAGGGGGGCACACAGAGAATAGAAAGATTGAAGATTGTGTTTGTGTGAAGGCCTGTTCCCACTCAATTTTGTTCCATGGGCCAAGGCAGAGAGTGAAAATGGGGCTCGGGTAGATTAAACATCAAGAAGATAAGAGATGATAGATATCTTTACTTGAGCACCTGAGTCTTACCGGATCCGACTCCAAACTCAGTTGCTTTGATGTAGCTGGGAGCTCAGAGTGAGGCATGAACGGGCTGGTTTTTAACTGAATTTCTATCCATTGTGGTTTTGAATTTCACTATTTTAATTTGATAAGATCACCGCCGAACATGTATGACAACAATGTACAGACATTGTCGGAGTCTATTACTTGACTAGATTAACCTGGTAGGGCACCCCACGGCAAAGATTTGCTGTTAACCCACCCAACCCCAGGAACTGCAGTTGCCGGCCTTGATTATCACTCTTGGGGAATTCATGTCAGTTCTAAAATAGCACACTTTGTCAATGCTTTGGATGTTTTTTGAGTATTCAAATACAGTGTGGAGTTCAAAATGATATTGTTTCTGCTCTTTTTGTGCATTATATGACAGTTTTATGTTCTCTATTGATGTCGGTATTGTATGTATTGTCCTAACACTGCTTTTATATGCTGCCTTCTTGGCCAGGTCTCTCATAAGTAAAGAGGCAGTAAAACATGATGCAACAAGAAAATGTTTACACCTCAACTAAATTACAGAACAATTTTTTACCCCTACGACCACATAAAAGACCTGCTACAGACCCAAGTATTAAATATAAATAGTATATGCGATTCATCAATCCTCTTCACATGAGTGAAAGTAAAAAATCAGTAACAATTTAGTGTGTCTGTCTTACAGACAAAGCACTGACACAAATGTGTACATTTTATTGAAAGGTTTCAAATCTGTGGCTCTGCTTTGAGTGGATGAACCGTTTTGAAGTAAAAGTACAAGTCATAAATAGCCCTTGGAAAGGTATTTTGTACAAACGGAAGACACAATGAGATGAACATTCGGGAATATCTAATTGGCCTTGGTGATTGTTGTCATGGATGTTCGCATGACAAAAGCTGTGGATCTGTGTGAAAATATAGGAATGCCAGGAATGGAGATGTGAGGGGGAAACTGTTAAAAACACTGATTAGGTCTGAGCTCCGGGATATGTGATGAGATTAGTTGTGCTGCCATGGCAACACTATCTGACCTTAATATGTATGGAATATAAATGGCCATAATACTAATAATACCTAAATGCCGACATGTGTATGCTTATGTGTGTGTTTCTCTGCACTGTGCGTGCACAACAGAGTGCATGCTTTGTGTGCGCTCGGAGACCGCTGTGCTCTATTTGACATCATATTGAATTTGGTGGGGTTGAAGACAGGGTGTTTGCTGAGCCTAATTTACCTGGGCTAGACCTCACAGAGGGCCTGGGAGGGGCTGATAATTAAAATGGCTTGCTGCTGCTGGGATGGAATATTCATGGGAGATTACTTCCAACCTCAAACATCCCTGCACTTCACCGAGACGTGTGTGTGTGAGTGTGTGTGTGTGTGTGTGTGTGTGTGTGTGCACAAACATGCTTACGGTATGTGTGTTGTGTCTATGTGTACGAGTGATAAGAGAGAGTGTAAATGCTGTCCTAGACAGTTGTGTTTTGTGTGTGTGTGTGTGTGTGTGTGTGTGTGTTTTATCTGCTTGTCTACACCCCTCTGTGACCTTTCTCTCTCCCCATAATGTAAAGTCATCAACACGCTGCAGAAGATATTTAGGTCAGTGTGAGACACCGCACACAAGATGAGATGAAAGACAGGCAGAGTGAGAGACGGACAGAGAGAGAAATAATGAAATTGACGGGTCCCATGAGGTGATGACAGCAGGCTGTCCTCACTAGTTGATGGATGACAAATGCTCAGTGTCCATGTCTATCAGAGTCCCCGCACATCTATGTCAATACAGCACAAGTTAAACAGACAATCTGGCCTTTTGGCTTTAATTAAGTTTGTCACCGACATTTTCTCCCACAGATAAGGTTTTCGTGACATGTGGAGCAGTAATGATACATTATAAAATGTCATAAACTCAACTTTGCTAGTGGGAAAAAAAAAGGTTTTGGACATAAATATGTGTGCCTCCATCATATCGGTGAATATTGGAAATTCTTTTTCGCAAATCCCTCTTAACCTGGACACCAGAGGACAAACTTGAAGTTTTCAGAAGGCACTCCGTGACAGCCTTTTTTTTGTCTTTTATATTTGCAAATTTGATAGCCCATCATAGCTATTTTCTTTATGATGAGTCCTTAAGTACTTATGAATGACCCAATGTGTCCTTTGTGAGCGGATACGCAGTCTGGAACGCCTTGACCTTTTATCCAAGCGGCGAATGGACTCCGCTCCTCCTCTCAGCCTCTCTTTTTTATTCCTCTTCCACTCCTCCCCGCCTCATTAGGGTGAATTTGAATCTGAAGCCATTAGGAGCGTGAGGCGAGAGCCTGAAATGAGATGAAAACAGTAGGAAGGCAATAAAAAAGCCTTGTTAGAAGAATTTTATTACCGTTTACTCCGTTCATAGTCTGGAGAACAGCCTGCATCACACCAGGCACTGGATCTATATCCGTCATAATGGGGCTGAAAAAAGACCTTTTGCTTCTTTAATTTTCCTCATGTTTAATGCAGACAATTTAAGAAGATATTCTGGGCCATTTTCACTTATTCTAAAAACCAACAACAGTGACCCCCCCCCCTCCTCAGCTGACATCTAAAAATATACTTTACAGTCTCATCCTTTGCTATAGTTTCTTAGACATCAAGCAGCACATGACTTCATTGTGGTATTTTGTATGAGGATCTAAACCGGAGCATCGTTCATATACCTGAGCAGATACAGGCTTCTGCTCTAACCATTAATCATAATTCTGGGGCTTTGTGTGTGAGAGAGAGATAGAACAGCAGATAAAGACACAGAGCAGATTGAGCTATTTGTTATCACAGCTTATCCCAACACCGGGATGCCTGCTATTATCCTGCCAACACTGGGAATGGCAGGTGGAAAATGGGATTCCTCCCTCTGCTCTGTTATTTTATTGGATTTTTTTCCCCCTCCCGTTATTCTTTCTACTGCATTTTCTGACGGATTGAGAATAATTTTTCTGCGTGCATTCGTGGAGGTCGTGGAGGCGAGGGCAAAAAACTGGGAAGAAGGTGGCTGAGGGCAAGGTGGGAGAGGAGGAGGGGGAGGAAGTGAGGGTGGCTGACATGCTGATAGTGAGAGATAAACATTTTTCTGCAGTTGTTATCCTAGGTGAGGCTATGACCTCTCTGGCTTGTTGATTGTAATGTTTGGCCAAGGTATTATCTCTCTACCACAGAGCGGAGCAGATACTGTCTGGAACATTAGCCTAATGTTAGCCGGGCAAAGACACAGGGATGCCCGAGCTTTGTTCTCCATAGGAGTGTGCGTGCACATGTGTGTATTTCTAAGCATGTAGGTGAGCAAACACACCCAGTGTTGCAGGTACGGCTCTGCATGTTGTACAGCTCGTTTTGCTTGGAATCGTAAAGGCCTGTGTGTGAGAGAGAAAACACAAAGCTTCAGAGCCTCAGCATGAACGAGTGAGAGGAAGATACAAAGTATATATTTAGCTTGCGTGCCTTTACCTCCTGAGGTCAACTCACAGGGGGGTTGCAAGGATTAAAGATAGCGTTGAAGTAGATTCATTATTTATTCATCCCCTTCCACCTACCTCCACCACACCACTTACAACCCTGTGGACGAGTGCAATACAATTAGATCTCTGCAAATGAAGACGCACCTTATCTGAAGCTAACCATGGACGAGATGCGTGCGGGGATGAAATATGGGCCCAATAGGTTACTAAGCAGTTTAGAAGTCTTGTGTGTTTGACAGTCATGAAAGATGTTTTACGGGTCGTAGCAGGATGCTGTGTTGCTGCAATCAAAGTGAAAATGAATTAAGCAGTGGAGGATTAAGTTGTGATGAGGCATGGTGAAGCTGAAGAGGAAGTATAGCATTATGTGTTTGATATAATGGCATGTGAGAGAAGCAGAGTATGGGGGAAATGAAGATGGCATGAGTTCCTGTGGATTTGCATCACTGGCTGATCTCATGTGCAAGTGGACTGTAAGCATGTGCTGACAGTTGTGTGTGGGAGAAAAGGAGGGCATGTGTGCATTATTGCATGCGCTAGTGGCGTGAGTGTTTGTATATGCGTGTGTGACTGTCTCGATACCCTCCGTTCATGTACTAGCACTTGAGATTGGGTCGACATACCCCTGCTGAACAGATGGGGGTCAATTGGATGCACCCATGCCGAGCCAGCCTAACCTTGAACACTGGCACCGCATGGGTGCAGGTTACCTTTCCAATTTACCCATGGCTCCCCTCTGCCAAGTGGAAGAGCCATGCCAGCCATAACCAGCCCCCTCCTCCTCCCATCCAATCTACTGTGCTCGCAGCTGCCAACTACCCCCTAAGCTACCAGTCAGAGAGAGAAATGAAGTGGGGGAGGGAGCGTTGAGCGTGTGAGAGAGACAACAAAAAAGAGGGATTGGCAATAATGAGGATTTACAGAGAAAATGAAAGGAGAAAATAGAGATGAAGAGATGGCATGGTGGGAATGGGAGAGGGGAGATTGAGACAAAAAGAGAGGATTGACAGGGAAAATAGGTTAAATCAGGAAGGGATGTGTTTTAGTGGGAAACAGGGCAGGGAGAGGGAAAGCTCCAGCCCTAGTGGCTGTCTGGTAAGCATGCATGCAGGGCCTTCTGATTCTTGTGTCTCATTGGCAGCCATTGCAGGGCTCCTTAATGTGTACTGATTGTCAGATGAAAAAATGCACACAATGGATTGTCAAAAAATAATACACTGGTCACGATTTGCTGCAGGCAGAAAAAAGTAGAAAAAGACAAAGAACCCGAATGCCAAGTTTCCTGTAGGCCAATTACAATAAGCTTGGGAGACACTGCGTAGTGGCAAAAACAGAAATGAATTCCACTGAGTGTTTGTTTTTTTTGTTTTTTTTTACTTTAGTTGAAAATGTATGTAACGACTATTAATAATAGTTTTTGGTATGCAAAACACTAAATGAATGTATTTTGTTTGCAAACTTGATCCCATTTTCCACAGAAAACAGGAAATGGACTTTTGTCAAATGCAGTTCAGCCCTCAAAGACAGTTAATCATTTCAACTGTAATTGGATGTGTTTGTTTGCCAGGACAAGTCTGACAAATACAGATTTTAAACAATATACACCATCCAAATAAAATAAGAAGGTTGCAAAGATGCCCCCCCCCCTTGTCTCCCGCCTGCACAGTTCAGCTCCTATTGATGAGTTAGTTAATTAGTTGAGTTGAGTTAAATCAAGTCAACTGCCAATTACAAGCATTAATACTGAAAGTCTCAATCTTAAATTGTTTGTGGTGTGGCGCTGCTATAGTCTCTCTGGTTACAGTGTTGAGTTAACTATTTTGTTCCCATTACAACAAAAGTTGTTAGGAACCCATCCTGGTTAGCTCAGACAGGAAAACATGGCATAGCATGGCATTAAAGTACCAACGGTTTACTCTTCAAGAGTCAAATGGCATCAGGGAAAGATCTTATTTTGAACTGCTCAGATTTAAAATAGAGTTGTCTATACCTCTCTACCATTTCTAATGATGTTTAGAGCATTTTGCTGAACCCAAACTTTATAAATTGTAGGGACGAGCGGAGTGGAGTGGCCACCAATGCCAGATGCAGTCTTAACTGCTTTCTCTAATGCATCTGTTTTAACAGAAGTCTGGCTACCAAACCAAACTGGGACGGAGAACTTTAGCAGGCTTTACACAACTGATAAAACCTGAACCAAGCTATTAATGAAAGTATGGGAAGATGCTGATATCTAAGTAGGATGCCACGCTAATAGGCAAAAGCAGGACAGCTGTAAAACAAGAACCCCTGTCCCCGGAGGAAACACACACCACATGAACACACACAATGTGATCGATGTTGTGTGTGACACTGAGGTAATACATCTGTTGGAATCTGTTGCAGACAGATTTCTATGTGTGTGTCTTTGTGTGTAAAAGCGAGAAGTTGGAGTTTATACAGCGAATGCTGTCTTTCAAGTCCATTTAATTCATTCTGACACACACAAACACAGAGGTAAACACACCTCCAGAATCCCCTGACATCTTCGCAATCGTCATGTTCTCGAAACTGGTATTCCCTGGTCCTGTGTGACAGATTGCAGACGGGCCACGCACTTCCTGGTTTCTGCTCTGCTTCTCCTATCAGAGGCCACCATCTCATCTGACACGGCCGGCCGAAGCCCGTCCCGTAATCACATCAGAGAGAGAGCAGAGGGAGTGACAAATCACATTACAAGCACTGACTCACTGCAGTCATTGTGCAGCCTCGATCCCGTTCTTCGTCTCTGTCCGTATCTCTCTGAATGAAGATTCATGGTTTGGCCTGTGGGAGGAAGAGTAATGTGATAGAGAGGCAGGCTGCGACAGACAGAATGAGTGTGTTTGTGTGTTTTGTAGGTGTATGCAGTCTATAAAGCTGGCCCTCGGCGGCCCACAGGGAGGTGGTGGTGTTTGGTGGGCTGGTAGTTCAGTTGGCCTGGTTTTGTTCAAGTAACTGTGCTGAGGTTACGTCATTTCTTTTCCATTCACTAACCTAACTTTTTATTTATTTTTCACAGCTACAGAGGCAGCGTGTGTGTGTGTCTGTGTGTGTGTGTGTATGGGCGTATGAAGGTGTGTGTCGACATGCATGTTGATAATATGTTAGAAAGCATCAAGCAATATTCTTTTGATTTTGATTTGTATATGACAGCAGTGGGTGGGGCGTCTCTAGTGAAAGAGTTAATTTGAAGATACATTTATAAAAATATATTCAAATGCTAATATTCCCTGGTGCATCTCGAGTTATGTGTACATCTATAGTTCCACCTGATGTAAGGGACAACATAACGAATGCTATTAGTAATTTGTTCTAAACAATAATACCATTAATAAATTGCTTAATTAAGTTACTGTAGGTACATATTTAGATTAGGCCTACCTGAATTATTTAAAGGGATAGTTCAGGAATATTTGCGAAATATGCTTATTTGCTTTCATTCAGAGAGTGAAATAAAAAGATTGATAACAATCTTATTTCTGTCCATTCATCATTATTATCGATACATAGTTCTTTTCAAAACAGAAGTCACAGAGTGCTTTACCGCACTGAGTTAGAGCTGCTCAATATTAACAATAGAATAGGTAAATGACTACATGCCATGCAGTCACAAACCCACAGAGAAGTATCACCTAACTCTGCGGTTCCCCTCACCTCTACAGAGCATCTTCCAGTTCATTGTTTTGGTTTTATAGCTAGTTCACAACGTCACTGTTTTGGTTGAGTCTCCCCGTTCTCATCAGCCTCGTTTCCAGCAGCTAGCAGGTAGCTTTTTTCAGTGAAACATAGTGGAGCATTTAGCAAACTAAAGCCGGATATTTGACTAAGCAGTTTTTGGAGATGAAAAAACAGAGAACGACTTAGACTTGCCTTTGCCACGTGCTCTGTGTCTGCGGGATGTGTACAGTAAATGGACACCTGTTTGCTAATGTTTGTTAATATGTTACAACCACGACACAATTTTTCATAAGGTCGTACAGCTTGTCCCATGCTTTATGTACTGAGCTAGAGTCAGGAACGTGTTTAGCCTAGCTTAGCATAAAGACTAAAGGCATTGGGAAACAGCTAGCCTGGCTTTGTCCAATGTTAAACAATGTGCCTACCGACGCCTCTATACCTGAGTGCTTAACATGATGTATCTTGCTTGGTTAACCTGCACATAAAGAGAAATGTAAAAAGGACAATTTGAGGTTTTGGAGTGGAAATTGGAAAGAAAGCAAATAGGCTAAGCATATTAACAACAGCTATTCCTTTAAAGGAAGTTTTTCAAACAATGCTATGAATGTATTTTAACTGTGGATATAGCATTTAATAATACTTTTTTGCTAGACACTGATTGAGAGGAGGCGTCTTGTTTCCTACTTTTGTGCTTCACACTCCTCGTCTTAAAAACCGAAGGATGTCCTTTTCGTCTGAGAAATACAATGCAACGATAATTTGAGTGGCACTGGCAACGCACCATGAATGAAGCCAATCAAGTACAAATCGCTGTGGTTATAGATAATCCTATTAGTGCAGTGCCTTTGGAACATAATTACAGGGATTTTTATGCTTACGAGGCCCCAAAGTGAGGGATAGCACTCTACATGGAACAATCAGGCAGCTCAGAAAAACGCAAGGCGAGGCAAAGCAAGGCAAGTTTATTTGTACAGCACATTTCAACAACAAGGCAATTCGAAGTGCTTTACATGAAACATAATAGCAACATAGGGCAATATAAAAATGCTTTTAAATACAACTAAAACCAGTTAAATAGAAAATAAAACCAAGATAAAACAGGACAGTAAAGGTTACATTGCATGTAAGAAATGAAATCATTATTGGATTTAATTTAGGCAGCAGCAAACAGAAAAGTCTTCTGCCTTGATTTAAAAGAATTAAGAGCTGCAGCCGACCTGCAGTTTTCTGGGAGTTTGTTCCAGATATTTGGTGCATAGAAAACTGAACGCTGCTTCTCCATGTTTGGTTTTGACTCTGGGGACAGAAAGCAGACGTGTCCCAGACGACCTGAGAGGTCTGGATGGTTCATAACGTAGCAGAAGATCAGAAATGTACTTTGGCCCTAAAACAATCAGTGCTTTATAAACCACCAGTAGTACTTTGAAATCAGTTCTTTGACAGACAGGAAGCCAGTGTAAAGACCTCAGAACTGGAGTGATGTGGTCCACCTTTTTGGTCTTAGGGAGGACGTGAGCAGCAGCGTCCTGAATCAGCTGCAGCTGTCTGATTTTTATTTTTACAGATACCAGCAGTCGAGTCTACTAAAGAGCCTTTTCGGTGTAATTAACATAATTATGATGTAGACCAGCGCTAGGCAGTAAGGTAAGTAGATTGGTGGAACCATATGAAAGTGACATTTAGAAAATGAGACAACTATTTGTCCGAGCCGTGTTAGGTCTGTATTCATGCTCCAACAGGCGAGGTTTTGGTAGTGCTTAACGTCCAGACACACCGCTGGTGTAATGTATTTTGGCCCATCCTGAAGAAGGCTTAAATTGCAGGTTTTCTTCTGGGTCTATATTGTGATGGTTTTACCCCAGGAACATTATGTTCTCTTCACTTCTCTTCCCTCCTCCTCTCTGATCCCCTCTGCCTCTCCCTCCTGTCCTCTCAGCATATTGATCTGTTACTAGTTGAGCAGTGGGACACACACGTATCCTTACCACCCTCCTGCCTGGGAATCCGGTGGTGTAATACAAAGTCACAAAACAATGTCAAGCACCTGGTTAAATCAATGAACACCAGGTACACACACACACACACACACATACACACATGCACACTTAAACACACCAACATAAGACCGACCAGAGGCTGCATTATGAATGAGCTTACTAGTACGGTACTAGAGTCTATAGGGGTGGGAATATATTTATAAGTATATGATTGAGAGATGTGGGAAGTGGAGTACTCAGAGCTTTAACAGCAGCACTTAAAGAGGTTTAAGGTCCTCTGATGTCTTAACATCAGTGAGCCAGGAAGAGGAGGATTTACATGCTTCCATTGTGTTTGTGTGTCTGAATGTGTGCATGCGTTGTAAAGGGTTTAAAGATGTAAGGATGCTGAAGGATGCAAAAGTCCTTGCAAGGTAGTGCTCTGTGTGTGCAGGTAGATACCTGTAGTTAGAGCTATTGCATTGGAAACAAAACACATCAAACTAAAAATGGCCCACAGCAGTTTGTATCAATGAGTTTTTTGTGTTCCTCTTGTGTGGATGTGAACTTATATACTAATAGTGACAATAAGATTTGATGCAGGAAATGTTACTACATCTCAGGCAGGGTCCAAAATGACCTTTTTGGCTCATCTGCCAGGGGCAGGTAAACTGAAAATTGACGAGCCAAAAATATTGTTTACCAGCCTAAAGCTGCATTATGCATTATGTGGCTAAAAATAATTACCTCAAGTTTTTAGTATGCAAACTCATCTTTAGCGTCACTATAAAGACACGATTAAGAATAGATAACATCGGATTTGCAACCACACACATACACCAGTATCCGTACATTTGTGCCCATAGACTGCACCTGTTTATGCATGCGTGTGACTTTGTATATTTGTGTGTGCGTGTATGTGGGAATAATACAGAATATTTCTGTCTACTCTGAGGCATAATTAGAGAGACTGATGTGAACAAAGTGTCCGCAGTGTATCAGCCGATATTTCCACAAGTGTTTTCTCTATGATCGCATTGTTTAAAGCCGATCATAAATTGTGTGATGTCAGCACCGTCAGGGTAAAGTAGGAGAACAAAATGCCTCGATAATGTAGCCTTGCAGTCTGTGTGTGATGTATAAAGCATCTCAACTAGCAGCATGGCAATACTTCAGTGCTGTGTTTTCTAGCAGACATTTAGGAATGCTAGAGTTGGTTAAAATGTGTACTTAAAAAATGTGCGCTTTCTATATGGATGACATTCTTGGTTTACACACACCAAGTTTTACTCTGCTGTTATATGATGAAGTTACCAAGTGTAATGATCTTTTGGTCGAAGCAATAAGGACATCCGTTTTCTGGGTCCAATTCATTTGCCGCTAACCATCTCCACAGTGAGGTATAATTCCCCAAGGCCTCAGGTGTCCATATTTGGCCTTTCATCTCGTCATTTGGGCATGTGAAGGAGGTAATCATTTACCTGTTCTGCACACCAAGTCTCTTGTTCTCTCACTTTTCCGAATTTATGCTTTTAGAGGTGACTTTAACACGACTTCTAAAGAAACTGTTAAAAATGTCATTGCATTTGGCGCACACACAAAGCAATTTGAAAACCAGATGTAATCTCAAAAGCATATGCACGCACTGAAATGCATACGTATACACAATCATGTACACGCATAACACACAAAAAGGATCTTGGAACCACATGAAAAGAAACCCTGGTACAACTGTACAAGCACATGCCAAACAAGCAAATGTGCAAACAATGTGCAAAAAGCTAAAAAAAAACAATCTCCTGAAAAGAGAAACTGTTGACTTTTCTGTGCCTACACAACCCAAATTTAGCTTCATGCAAAGCTGTATTACATATTTAATTCCAATGGAGGGTAAAGAAAGTTCAGCCAAAGTTTGAGGAACAATTTTTCATTCACACGCCTCAAGAAATCCCGGAGAGAGGGACCGCAATCGGAAGGCATGAATATTCTGCTGTGAATTTGCATATGCTTAGCTCTTCATCCTTTGGCCCGCTTGTACCTTGCTCAATAGGCTGTAGGTGTAATCAATTATGCAAATAGTCCTGTTGTCCTAGCAAAATTGAGCACCGTCAGTGCACATTGGAGACGTTGGGGAGAAGAGTTGAAGGATGTTGACACACCTTCTTATCTTCTACTCGTAAATAAAGCAAAGCTCCGAGTAGCCATGCATGTTTGTAAGTTGTTGGATAATGTCAACACAGTAATGCATTATGACTCAACAACTTCCTTTTTAAGGACTGACAGACAGCCCAAAACGTTATGTAGAAGCGTCCGTTTGCAGAGATGAAGTCCTTTGTCAGTTCTCTTATACAAGCAGTTTTTAAAGTTTTGTATGCTGAAGGAATTCTAGCAGTTAGAAAAGTCACAATGGCATGTTGACATTGAACATCCGGAATTGATCGTCTTGATGCAACACACAGGCTAGCTGCGGTCTGCACATTATCTTGCCCCAGAAGCTGTTTCAAAGAACATTTTTTGCTGCTAATTATGTTGGTATCCTGTCTGATCTGGCGCGCCGTTAAAACCATGACTGCAAAGACATCATTCGTGACCATTCTTTCATTCACCACCACTTCATGCCCTAGTTTTGATGCTTTTTGGGGATTTTTGCCCAAAGTGTTCAATTTCCTGTGTTACTGGTACCTCCACGGCTATGTGCTACAAAATGTTACCAGAATTTTCTTTTCATTTGCCTACAAGATGCTATAAAAGGGGGGAATAATGCATGGGAGTTTTCACGATATCCCCATATCCTTTCTCCCCACTGTGTCTGTGATTTGTGGGCCGCCGACTATCTGCTCTTTGCTGGTTTGGGTAGAATTCAAAGGCAGTTACAAGGTATGTTAGGTCAGGGTTAGAGAATTATGTCACCTTTCAGAGGGTTGAGCAGATGTGTGATGGCACAGACAGACACCCGCTGCAGCATCTTAATGATAAGTCAAAACGTCATTTAACATTAATGCTGGGATTCCATAGTAATGCTCACCCAACATTTGATACATTGCATGCATTTTGATAACTTTAGTATTTCTGGTTTTGTATTTTCTGACAGACTCTCATAAGTACTCTTTGGAGCTGACAACTTCTTGGAAATAGTTCCAGTTCCTTTATAATTTCTATGCACATATACTTGGGGCATCATTGTCAGAAAGAAGAAGACTATCCAAACTTTTTCTGCTGTAATCATAAACAGCCCACGCTCAGAGGCTTTTTTCGGCGGCAAGCTATCAACTGTAATCTACCTCTAGTGATTCTTTTTCTGAGAGTGGCCAGAAAAAGAGAGAGAAAAAGATCTGCCATCGGTTAAGCTTCAAGATAACAACGATGAATGCCGCAGTTCTTGCTGCAACCCAATCTATGGCGGTGTATTGATATGAGATTGGTTTCTACTGTAAGTGAACCCCTTGGACCGATGTTATTGCCAGCCTCCAACCATAATATTCATATTCATTTTTTTGTAAGATCCAATCTTAGTGCAATTTGAAGTCCTCATCATCCAGCACCAAGGAATAAACAGGGGTGATAAAAACAGTTTGACCCTGGTCATAGACCTCTATAATGCCTCACGTCTATGCAGGAGTCTGGCTGTGTGGCTGTCGCTTTCTCTTCTCCTGGCCATGCATATTTGTCTCTCTTTATTGTCCCCTCAGTTGGCCCCAACAGTAACCTAATGTCTGCCAACTATCCAGCCACTGCTGGACCCCTGGGGAGGCCTTTCTCTCTTCTGAAATGGACCCCTCACCAATATGTGAAGCCTTCCAGTCAAATCTCTCTCCGTATTTCAATCATCTACTTGTTTTTAAAACCAACTCCTATACATTTTTATATTTCATCACTTTCAGTATTTGTACGTGCAATTTCATTTCTTACTATAAATACACAGTGGGCTAGCTGGGTACATTGAACGCACATTAATCAACTCACAAATACTAGCTGTCATGGCTGTCCGCAATACAGCGTCACTCACACACTCGGCAAATATAAGACATGCTTAGAAGAATACAACTTGTGTTTTTATTTGGTTCACCATTAAGTATTTAGTTCCTTTTTGTTTCCCAGAATTTGCTTTTTCTTCCTCTCCTCTGATATGCAAGCAGCTCCTTGTGGTGTGTGCATTATCTTCTAGCAATGCTCATCAGGAGGAGCAGTAGGAGGGTGAAGAGCCAATTTCTTGCATGTTTCTATGGCTACAGCAGGCAGAAAGTTGCATGTCTTAATTGCAGCAGCGAAGATATTATTAAACTACCTTTGATTTGCGTAGCTGTAATCTAATTCACACACCCTGTGCCCTGTATTAGGTAGCTGCTTAATTACAGCGAGCCATACATGCCACTACATATTTTGTATTTGTGTAGTGAGGCTGAAGCCCTGAATCCCAAAGCTATGATGAGGTGTCACTTGCAAAACAATTGCGGCTGCACCTTTACACGCTATAGCTCAAAATATGTTGCAGTGGGCTACATACAGCAAATAATAACACAGCTCCAGGTTTTTCTCTGTGAATGGCCATTTTCACTAATGGCTGGTAATAAAATTCAAACCTTGATGTACAAAACCAAACGAATGTGAAAAAAATGTACACTCACACACTGTACACATTCATCAATGCTGCCTTTTTATTGTATAATCTAAAGGTGTATAGGTTAAACATAATGCAATTACTGTCATTGTGCAGCACAGGCTCAGAGGTAACCATGTATGACTTGGTCCATATACTACAGGGTTTTTAAACCTGAAATCGTGAAATAACCTACGATGCCCATCACGGGCGGACTGGCCATCTGGCATACCGGGCACTTTCCCGGTGGGCCGACGTGCTTTTTGGGCCGACCACACTTTTTTTTTTTTTTTTTCGACCCATGAACAGGCCCATAAAAATGGTAGGCCAAGTGGCGTTGGTATTTTTAAAGAGTAGGAGTTGGTATACATATTCAGGGCAGGGGAGCGCAAGGACGGGTGGTATTTGTGTCTGGGCCAAAATTGGTCGCAGTCCATCCCTGATGCACATACATGGACACACTTTATGCGCGTGTATGTTTGCGACCTGCAAAAGCCACACACACACACACACACACACACACACACACTAAGGAAAGAGGGATACCACTGCAATATAATTTGTCTCTTGTGATGAATTCCCATCTGTGTCTCCCGAGACATCCAGCCCATGCTGACAAACCAACACATTTTTCACTCTCAGTCCACCGCTTCTTCTCTCTCTCTTTTTCTCTCTCTATTTCCCTCATACTTAAATCAATTGATTTTTCATGCCCTTCTCTCTCTCACCTTTTCTCCATGAGGAGAAAAAAAGCACATAGCCCTAAAATGTGGCTAACGGCTGCTAGGATCACTCTAGTTAATAAGAACTCAATTTGATGCTGTGGGTCTGACTGTTGCAGCACATACTGTGCTTTATTTTCTCAGCTGGAGCCAACAAAGTTGGTTTTGCGAGTTTGGTTATGTTGATAGTTTACACAACATGGCCCACCACTGTTTTGCAGTAAAGATGAAACACACTGCAGGTTTTTTTTCTCAAGATGTTATTCATCTCTTCTTTTTTCTAATCCTTTTTGCTTTTCCATTTTTAATTATGAGAACTTTGTTTCTAATCTTCTGGAGCTCTGAAACTATAAAGCTATTGCGCAAGTAATTTTGTTTTTGTAAAAAGCAGAAAGAGAGTCATCATTTTGCGTTCAATATATGTCACTGCTACAGAATTGTGACTACGAGAGACAGAGAGATGGAAAAGCAGACAGGTAGGAAGGGAGAAATAGAAGAAATGAGACAAAGACAAAAATGGGTGAGAGGAGGAAGGGAATGTAGAGGGAGAAGAGGAGGCACAGATAGGGGGGAAAAAAAGGCGGTTAAAGGAACGAAATAGAGGTGAAGAAAAGGCAAAAGAAGTCACAGTTGTTCCATTTTCCTGGCTGTCTGAACTCGGCTCTAAAAATTGGAAACAGTGGCGTTCCCTAATCTCCCATCACCTGCACAGAGTGTATTCAGTGTCTGATAAACCGCCCTGCAACCTTGAACTACCACACACACACACACACACACACACACACACACACACACATACACACACTTGCACACAGATTTAAATATAAAAGGATCATCCTTCTAAAGAGGAACAGACACACACAGCTCCATACGAACTACGGCCGTTTGTGTAAACTGTATAATTGAACTTTATCTGAAGTCAGGTTTGTGCTATCAGTGTTGATATTTAAAAATACTGCCGCAGTGGTAGTGGTGGCTGGAATAACAAGCCTTTGGAAGAACGATATCGGATTCAGTTCCTGCCGAGTGAGTCGCCTCAGAACCGGCCTGCTGTGGTTGAGAAATGAGGCTGCTGGGCAGATGTCATATCCGGGAATGTGTCGGCGAGCAGTAGATCACACTATATATTCCTGATTACTTAGTCATGGGCCTTATCTGCAAACTGCCACATGGCTACTTGACAGTTGGCTTGGCCCTGCCATTACTGTGTCCTCCTTTCTACCTCAACATCCCCCTCATTCTCTTGCTCCTTTTAAATCTAAGAAATTACATTTTACTCCACACTTTTTCTTGGTGTCCATCTGTATCTCCTTTTCTTCTGTTCCACTCTCTCTTTTCACCCTCTGAAATTATAAACAAAATTAAAAGATGAGTTTCACAGAAAGATAAACAGTTGGTCAGTAACAACAGAACAGGATTTGTTTCTCATGTTTATCTTTTCTGCCAAAAGCTGTATCTAATACTTTTCAGGATAACTTCATACTTAAATAGAATCTTTTTTTAATTTCAGAAAATTGGAAGCAAGAATGATGTAAGAGAGATCTTGTTGGTGACAAGCATTAAAAATTGAACCCCGCTGTGCTACCTTGTTATTCCAATTGCCTAAGTGCTCAGCCAAAAATGTCAGGTCAGAAGCAAAAACGCATCTGGAAACAGTCCCACTTCAAAAGCAAAATCACCTCAATTACACAGGATTCTTTATTTTTGGCCACAGCATCCGTGAGTAGTGTTATCAAGCTAATTGAAGAGCATAATTCCGAAGTGAGATATGTGACATAACAAAGTGCCATCTACTCTCAGTGAATGAATTTCAAGTCCAGAGAAAAGGACTGCAAGTAAGCAAGTAAGTAATTAATATTTAAGGTATGTGGGATGCTCAATATTTCAGTGCATTTAAGATTAGAAGTTCTAAATTGCAAATATGTTTTCACTTATCTTAGACTTACTCAAGTACTGTACTTGACTACTAATTTGAGGTACTTGTACTTTACTTGAGTATACCCATTTTATTCTACGTTATAGCCTACTACTACACCTATATTTAGCGGCATATGTTGCGCTTTTTATTCAACAACATTTATCCAAGAGCTACAATTACTAGTTACTTTTCAGATTAAGATATTACATGAAGAAAAACCCCACAATACTGTACTTTTACCTAAGTAGGATTTTGAATGCAGGACGTTTCCTTGCAATCAAGTATTATTCCATTGTTGTATTGGTCCTTTAACTACTCCCACCACTGAGACCACGTCATGTCCCGATGTGACTCGAGTCCTTTCGAATGACCTTGATGACACCACAAACTCTTGTACCCAGAACTAATTGCAGCAGGAGGACTCATTAGCCAATGACAGTAGTCGTCCCATGGGTCGCGTTGCCCATTTTCCCCAGGACGGGCCACTGGGACACCAGAGTGACCTACTTCGAAAATGAGACTGAAGTAAAGATTTAAAAAAAAAAAAGTTACTCCACAACCTCCTGGTAAACTCTTAATGTCACAATGTTACAAACTTGATTCTAGTTTATGAACTATGATCATTCCTTCCTCTTTCACTTTCACGCCACACATGATGCCCCTAACAATAGTTTGAAGTCTGATTTATACTCAAACCACACGTAAAGGTTATTATCTCATTGGCATTAATAAAAGAAAAGTATGATTGCAATAAATCCACTAACAAATCACAAACAGCCTATTATAGAAATACTAATGAAGGCAATAAAAACTATCTGTCCAGAGATATTGTTAGAGCATATCTGTAATCTAATTTCATTATGAAATGTTGGTGTGATTAACGCCTGGCAGCTAATCATCTCATAAAGGGATTGTCGATTCTCTGCGCACCCATCTGAGTTAAGCAAAGAGTGACGCCCAGTCCCCTGTGCCCATTTAAAACACTCTGTCAATCTTTTCTTGTCACCACTGCTGTGCGTGTGGGCATAGGGATGTGTGCGAATGTGTGTGTGTGTGTGTGTGTGTGTGTGTGTGTGTGTGTGTGTTAACAGGGACACATCCTTGTATGGGTGTGTAGGCGTATATCTCTTCCAAAGACACATTAACGCCTTTTCACTTGGCAGCGGTTACAGGGTCCCGTCTTGGGAATAACACAGCTATGGTACAATACATCTGGGACTTGTAGCCGACTGTTATCAAACACCCGTCTCTCTCCGCCACCTCCTTCCGTCGCCCCCATTTACTTTTCTCTCCTCCGCCTTTCCTCTCTTTCTCCTTTCCACCTCCCACCACAAGCCCTCTTCACTCCTCCTACCCCCAAAGGGTGAAAAAAAATTTACGTGAAATTTATGCAGAAGGAGGAGAAAGGGGGGGGGGGGGCACAGGGGTGTCAAAACTGACTGCTCAACCGCCTAATTGTGACATTCACCATGTCCACACTAATACTGCTTTCATACCAGAGACATACAGTATATATGAAATGGGTCTACGCAACACGCATTGGACCTGTGTGTGACCAAGTAATATGAGACAGCTGTCCATACACTTACCTGATGAACCCGAGAATTACGCTAAATTACAGCCAATAATCACCGAAACAAAGTTAAGCTTCAGCTTCATGTCTCTCCAATGATACCTCTCTCTCTTGCTAAGCCACACATGCACGCTTTCTATTTCTCTATCTCCTCCGTTCTTTCCTTTTTCGTTCTCTCTCCGTCTCTCTCTTTTGAGGGGGTTGGTTAAATGACGTTTAAACTGGTGTATTAACGTTCACTAAAGCCTAGCTAGCAGCATCCGGCCTGTGTCCACCCCTGGTCGGGAGGAGGGTCAGCTGACACACAGTGATCCATTCAGACAGATGGCCGTGATGGACAATTTTGTTGTTTGCTCACTGAAAGAGTAAGAAGAAGAAATTTGGCCGTTCCTTTCGTTAGATATTTCAGTCCGAATTTTTTGTGTAAACAGCATTTTCAGATTCAGCCATTCAGCCAGCTTTGTGTGGATGGAGTCTTAAGCAGTCACACTTGTATGAGTGAGAGTGTGTGTCAGCTAAGCTTGCCCGTATTCATGCATGCACTCACACACCTCTTCTCCCATTATCCCATTATCTTTGCCCCCGTCCCCCTTTCTGCTCGGATGACTGGAGAAACGGTCAGGGAACAGTAGAAAAGGTCAAGTGACTCTTCACCCTCTTCTCCTCCTCCTCGCCTCCTCTCTCTCTAATGTGTATGTGAGAGCATCAGCATTGTTGCATTGAAATTAACCTAATAAGCTGAGCTGCCTATACATGTACTAATGTACTATGTGTGCTGGAATTGACATCTATTTGGCATGTGTTGACCAAGGGCAATAGGGAAAAAGTACTGTATGTGTGCAAGTAAAATGGGGCAAGAGCTTTTCTTAGACACATATATTCTATATTTTTCTTAGTAGCCTATTGTGTGCGTAGCTAATATAGCTGATATAGCCCATTCCTCTGTGCCATAGACCTCAACTGTTGTCCAAAAAGTATTAAAAACACGACAGTGAGTGCTTAAAGTTGTCAAAGTCAACAAGCTAAAAGTGACACCCCATTTTCAAATTTAGCACATTTAGCAGATGTGGTGGTAATAATAATAATTACCTCTTTTTTTTTTCTTTTTTTTTTCACTCCGCTGGTAGTGGAGACATGTTGTGTGCATGTACGTAATGGACTGTGAGCGGAGACAGTGAGTGAATGGGGCTGCTGGCCTCTGTCCTTGGTGAGTAATGACCACAGAGGAGGACAGATGATCATGTTCATCAGCTCCCAGCACTGAGGCTACCAGCCCCCCTGCTGGGGAGGATCAGTCGGGCTGATGGCCCATAATCTGTGTGTGAGTGTGAGTGTGAGTGTGTGTGTGTGTGTGTGTGTGTGTGTGTGTGTGTGTGTGTGTGTGTGTGTGAGAGCCTGTGGTTGAGTAGAGAGAGCAGGGATGGAGAGGGGGCTGGGTGGTAACCATTATAATGAGTCTTACTGTTGATTATGGAGCATATAGGAGGGAGCGTGTACAGTGTGTGCGTGTGTGTGTGTGTGTGTGTGTGTGTGTGTGTGTGTGTTTGCATACCGTTGCACACAGAGGGGGAGTTTGAGTGTGTGTGGTATTAGAAGTACTTATTACATTTATTACAGAGCTGTTTTATGTCTGGCAGTTGCAGGGCTTGCTTAAGGGGAAAATTAGGTGTGCTGACTAGTCTTTTCATTAGCACGTCATTAAAATTTGAAAAGTAGCTAAATAGACGGAATTGGCGGTACATACTGAAAAGCTGCCAAGTGGAGGCTCAAAATCATTAAGGCCAGTTTATATTTTTGAGGAAGTTTCAGCTTTAGGCTTTGAACTCAACTCTTTGATCGAAAGCTGAAAAATAAATGAAACCTGAACTCTGCATTCAGGTCCAACAATCTGTTTGAAATTTTGAATGAACGATCTGGCAGTTTCTAAAAACAGATATGTATTGGAGAGAGCAATCTCCTCTCAGCACTCAGAAAAGACGGTATTGATTAGCAATCCAACCTGTGTTCACATCACTAGTTTTCTCTTTGCAAATCCCCCCCCCCCTCCCCGATATCTTGCTTGTCAACCACCAATAAACTGTATTGCTTTCCAAGCTAAACTCTGAGACTGATCAATTCAAAGCAATGTGTGTGTGTACACTTTCTGTGTGTGTGTGTGTGTGTGGCTATGACAATGAGAGATGCAAGGGTGTAGTCTTTGTGTCACAATGATGCAAACTCTTGAAACAGCACTTCCGTGTTTCAGTTCATCTTGTCCTCCTGAACGAGGGCAAACAAACCCAGTAGAAAAGCGTGATAATATTTGCTTGGTGCAGGATACCATGAACATGTCTCCTTGCGTAAAATCGATAGTCCCCGGAGGAAGGAAATGATTATAGAAATGACCTGAAGTCCATTTGTGGACTATGTGTGAAAAGGAAAGAGTGTAAAATGGTAAACTATATCAATTATGCTGATTAATTTCCACTGTGTTACTGTCGATGTTAAAAAGACCATGTATTATGCTCATTTTCATGTTCATACTTTTATTTGGGGGTCCTACTAGAATAGGTTTACATGCTTTAATGCTCAAAAAACACTTTATTTTTCTCATACTGTACATTGTTGCAGTCACTCTGTTCACCCAGTCTGCTCTGATTGGTCAGGAGCAGTGTTTTCTGTAGGAGACAGTAACTCCCTAAGGCGTGAACTTTGGGCTTTTTAACTTTGCAGACCTTTTACATACACAAACAAGATAACGCACTAAAAGAAAGGGGAAACCTCAGAAAAGCACAATAGGACCACTTGAAGTGGGAATGTTTGCCCAAGTAGGCTGGTTGATGTTTCTGTTTGTTCATGTCAGAGGATTTGGGGACACTGATTTGTAGGATTTTCTCATTTCTGTTTTGGTTTAGAGTTTTATTTGTTCTGATCTAGTACTGCACATATGATAACAGGGAAACATACATTCTTAGGATCTCTCTTAAAGCCACCATTTGTCACATGTGTGTGTCGCCATAGCTTCTTCTCAAATTATTGCGATGGCATTTTGTGTTTGTAGAAAAATGAGACAACCCTGCTCTCAGCCCATGTATCTCAGTTTTTAACGAGGGATCAGACGTGGAGTCAAGAATGAAAAAATGCTTTTTGAAGTGGTTTTATGGTATTTGTCTTGTATGTGGTGCTGTCATATGTACATGTGTTTTCCTATAGAGTTGTGTGTAATTGTAGGCTAAAGGTCCATCTAAGGCTGTAGCTTCTGCTATAAATGCTGTAGTTTCTGGCATTGGTTGTTGTTATGTCAAATTACCATTAAACAAATAAATATCCCCAGGTCAGATCCCTGAGGAGTAGGCGTCTGTCCCTGGGGATTTACCAAAGTTTGTATAATAAGTACATAGAGATCCGGGTTTGAGTGAATATTAAAGGTGCATAATACTTCTTTTTTTTTTTTAAATCAAGCATGGGTGAAACCAGGGTCAACAAAAAACATTCATAATCATATCAAATTCTCTTTGTGCTCATGAAATAATATCAAAACAGCTTATCTGGCAAGTCTTTTATTACATTTAAATCACAGATTGTAGGCTACCTCTGTGCAAACCACTTATCACACCAAGGACCACCAGGAGCCCACTGTAGGACCGCTACTGGATTCCGGAGCCCACTTTAGAACCAAGATGCAGAAACAAGTGCAGGACTGTGTGAACACAGGAATCCAATCCTCCCTTTAACAGCCTATGATACCACGTCCACTAACTCCCCCCCCCTTCTACCTAAGGACGGTGTAGAAAAGGCTCTACTGCGGGCTTGCCTGTAGTGGAAACACCTGGCGTAGAGATTTCAGGTTGCAGCTCCTTGATAGGTCGACCCTCCCGTACCCTTGACTCCACATCTCACTTCATTGCGCTCGCCCGGTGTCAATCTCCTCTGTAAAACCCTCCCCCGAGATATCAAATAGGCCGTGTTGCTCCCTAAATCCTGCACTGTTTGCCCAGACGGCATCCGCTCCGTTCAAACGCTGAGTGCGTCTCTGCTGCGGTGCGTTGCGCGCAGGCTGGAGAGAGATGACAAGAGCCCCGCGGAACTGGCCAGACAAACATGGATCTCCGTAAAACGCTGATTTCGGTGCTTTGGATATTATTGCTGCTGAACCTAGAAGAAGACTGTCACGCCGAGGAAGGTATGTGAAAACGGCTGTTGTTGTTTTGTCTGTTTGTTTGTTTTTTTTGGCTCGGTCGTACCCAAATGTGTCGCGGCAGCAGGCAGCGTTTGATCGACAGACAGATGTCCGCGGCGGAGATAGTTTGCCATTTGCACTTGTTCGTTGATGGGAAGCAGGTGCGTGCTTCCCAATGATGAGAGCGCGCGGATAGTAGTTGAGTTAAAACAGTCCGTAAAAGGCTCAAACCGCACATGTGAAAGAGAGAATCTTTTGCATGAGAGACGCTTCTCAAAAAGCTGTACTAAAACAGATTTACGCGTTCGAGCTCGGTGAAGTCAAAGCGCCCCCCCCCCTCTTAATTACCCGAACAGGCGAACAAATGTGGTTTGTATAGATTGTCACGTATTTTGTGTCACTAATTTGCGAGTCAGACACTTTAGTACAGTAGCTTATCCAAAACCCGTACAGTTTATTATTCGCAGCATTCACTCACAGCATTGCAGATTGTGAACAAGCTGGCCGATGTGGGCAACTTGTTTTAAAGATTTTGTTCTAAAGACAAAAACTGAGCACAATTCTTACATTTCTGTTGTCACATAGTAGAACCACTGTCTGCTTCAATATCCAGGGACTGATTTATTCAGGAAGGAGACGTCAGTTTCGTTCCAACACCCGTTCTCATTAATGAAATCCTGGTCTGTTGCCACAAAGATTTGGATTGTGTGGTGGTGGGCTTTTGTCAGGGCATCTTTGTGCAACTGGTTTCTTTGTCTTTAACCGTCACTGATGCTGTGGCACAGACGACAGGGTGCGTTTGGCTGTTGCCTTATTGCTAATCCCACTGCATGCAGCTCTCCGTTTTTCAGCACAGTTCTTCTCTAATAAGTTGGACAGTCAGAAAGAAACAGCAAGAAAGCTGTTGTCTCAGTTGCTTTCTTTGTGTTTTCATCAGCACTAAACCAAGCATCATTATCAAAACGGTAATGCAGTGGAACGATGTACGATTCACTGAGTGTTTTATCAAGATTAAATGCTGATGTGGGATCGGGATTTGGATTGCTGGCTTGTTTAATTGCCCCTGTGCATCTCCACTGAAGTGTGTCAGAGAGTGAGGGAGCTTGGAGGGTACTGCTGTGGTCCAACAATTTATCCGCAGCCTGGCTGATTTGCCACAGATAAATACTTTCTGTACTCACAAGTTAGCCAAGATATTGTAAACCTATGTAACTTCAGCTCAAACTAAGGCACAGTGCGGACTGAATGTGTGTGTTTCTGACCGGCTGGCTCAGGCGAAGCCAGGAAAGTGATCCTAATCAGTTCCCGAGATTGTGAAGTGGAAAAGAACATGATGGCTTCAGACCCCCAGGCTCTTTCTAATGAGGGGCTTTAGTGGCAAGGTATAGCTGAGTGGAGTATGGATACACAGACATGCATGTGCATGAAAACACACACACACACGTACAGTAAACCGATATGTATTCAAGAAAAGTACATTTGGCACACTTCACAGCCATATGCAACTCCGGTTCAAAAGCACACACTCGCTTGACATGTAGGCCTACGTGTTGTGCTTGCGTGCAAGTTTGCTCATGAAACGTACACACTTGTGCACACATGCGTGGTGTGACGTCTCCTGGTACTTAAGGGCCCTTCAGTGCACGCACATGCAGATACGCTCGCACACACGAACACTGGCACGCACACACATGTGTTCTTTCATTTGCACATACGCACACTTCCTCTCGAGCATTGGATGCAACACACGCAGACTCATTGCCAGATTGATTTGGTTCCCTGGAATGCTGGGTAGCCGGATTTGGATGCTAGCTTTTGTTTAATTGATGTTGTGACAGCGATTAATTGCTGTGAAAGCAATGTGCTCCTGAAGGCTGGTTATTGGCAGCAATTCTTCTCGCTGTTCGTAAGGATTTGGGAGATAGAGAAAACACTGGAGAGAATTTTTCCTTTTAAAAAAAAAAAATAAAAAAAAATAATTCTCTGCCATTATATCCATATTACATGAGGCAATTTACCTACCTGTCCTAATGTATTCTGTCAGAGCGAAACTCTGCCATTAGAGCTGTGTTTTAACAAAGGAAGTGTGTGCGTAAGTCTTCCCTGGATTTGGGATTTTTTAGAGTATCTGTTAAAACCTCCTATTATATTACAGTATTTATGTGGCTCTTTGATAACTATTCATGAAATTTCTCTTTTCAAGACTGTCCTTGTCCCTATTTTAATCCTTTAGTAGCTTTTATTCATAGTTTTACATGTCCTTTTGTGTTTGTCTTTGCTCTTATTTCAGTTCTCCTCATGTGCCGACAGCATTTTCCTGTTACATCTATGCAAAAACTACATTCCTATTATTGTAGTTCTTCCTTCCTTTGTGCTCTCTTCTTTCTGCCCCCTGTCTTTCTGTTTTCCTTTGTTCTTCCCACTGTCCTCTCATATGTCCTCATCCTTTTTTTGTTTTCCCCCCTCTCTGCTACTCCCTCGTTTTCTCCCTCTCCTCCTCTCCTATACATGTCTCCCGCATCCTGAGCTGACTTAGCAAACACTAATACGACCGGGGGGTGGGGGGCTCCGGCAGGCCGGCAGAGCCCGCTCGTCCACTATCCCGTACCAGCACCTCACACACTGTCAATGTAGCCACTCCCCCTTCCTTCAGGCCGCTTTTCTCATTCCCCACGCCTCACCGCTAACACACCTTGGCATCTCATCGGGATCTCATTTACTTCCCCTCTCCCCCCGTCTCTCGCGCCCTTCCTCCCTCTGCAGCCATCCATACTGCAGAAAGCTGAGAGAGCGAGAGGGCACAAGCTAGGTACAGAACAATAGAGGCAGAGTAATAGAGAGGAGCGGAGTGATTGAGAGCAAGAGAATCTCAGCGTAACCTGTGGGATCATCCTGTTTGCGCGGCCCTAGCTTTGTTTGATGCCTTGCCATGTCAGAATGGCCGTGATGACTCGACTGCACAATATTCTTGGTAGGCGTTCGGCCTATTGTTTACCTGCAGCCGAAACCCCTCATGTCATGTGCAATTTCAAATTTACAGCTGACATTTTCCACCACGATGCTTTGTGATTATGGGATAGTTTGGGATAAAGTCACAGTATAGCTGAAAAGTCTAGAAAACACTGACTATGTGACTGGTCCTGCAAGTCTACAGGTCCGCCCCCTCACAGTAGTGAACGGTTGCTGAAAGCCCAAAACTAATATAGTTCAGCTGTAAACTGTATAAATGTACTTTTAGGTGTCTATCAGCATCTATCTTCTGAAAGGTTAAAAGGACTGTGAAGCACTCATAAAGCTTTTTGTGAAAGGGTTTCTTCGAAGGGGTTCCCTTTATGATTGTAATCCAGCATCGTCTGATTCTGTAGCACACAATTTGTGTCCACTGCCAACGTTCAGTGTCAATGCAGGAAGTCGTTTACACTGCAAAGCGAAAAGTAAAAGTTGTGGAGTTTCAGTTTGGTGGAAGGGTGTGCAGGACTTTATACTTTTAGCCGTAGACTGCAGCTTTAATTTCGTCTCGATGTACCCATTGATCCCGTGTGTGTGTGTGAGACAGCTTGGTATTTGGGACTGAGCTCAGAACTTGCCAGGGACTCTTGATTCTTGTGTTTTTCTCCCGTTTATCTCCATAGCTTCTTGTCTCTGTATGTTTATGCATTGGAGTCATAAGCCCTTGGCATAAGCGGAATTTATTTTCGTTCAAGCTGAAACATTGTCAACTTGCTCGGTAGCATCTTCACCTCAATTTGCACTGCCCAGGGGGATTTTGCTTCCACTTGCATCTTTTCAATGACTTTATATGCAAGCCTACACCTCTAAAATCAGTGTTTGGTCTGAACCTTCAGAGCTACAAGTAGTGTTGATCATATCTTAACCACATTTTACACAATCTTCCTCTAATGTTAACAAAGTAGCTTTTGTCACGCAACCAAAGTCGGACAAAAAAACCCTGCTTTTCCATGTTCAAAAATGTCAAGTTTTTGCAGAATCAAACGTTCACTATCAACGTTCTGTCTGGCGAAACGAGTTGCCGCAATTTGAAAAATCCTGAAGTTCCTTTTTTCATTTTAAGGTGAGCTAGGGACAATCTGTAGATTTAAATTTAAAAAGTCTAACTTATCATGCCTGCTGCTCACTTATCCATTGATTTTCCATTTATTTTAAAACCTGCTATATTGAGATGCAAATTTCTGTTTACTGCTGACTTGAACACAACATAATTAAAACAACTATCCATTATTAAACTTTACTCATATGTTATATGATTACTGAATCTTATAATTAGTACTTAGAAGCAATCTGATTGACTAATATTGGGTTTACCAGCAATTGCCAGACTGGCAGAGGAGTAGCCCTCCACCCGCGCAGGCATCAATTGGGACTAATTGTCTGTGATTGATGCAGACTTATTTCTGCACTGCTGCCACTGGCAGGCCCAATGCTCTAGTCTATCTTTGGCTGGCAAGGACAGACTTGGACCTGTGCGTGTTGGATCAGATGACTGTGACCTCTGTGAGTATGAAAGGTCAGAGTGATTTGTGAAGATGGCAGGCGTAGCGCCGCGAGATTCTCTTGTCGAGGCCTCGAGGACATTGTCATTTTCAGGAGAGAGGAGAAGAGGGCGAAGACAGGAGGGAACGGTGGAGGCACAGGTGCTGCGAAATGAATGTCGGGGGGGGGGGGTCGCTCATCCAAAAAATGATGCATTACAAGCAGAAAAAGGAGAAGAGGTGTGTCGGGTCGAGGGGTGTGGAATAAGGGAGGCTGAGCTGGAGCGAAAGCGAGGAACAGTGGATGAGGGAGTGACAGAAAGAAAATTGGAGGTGAGTAAAGGCAAGTGGGTAGGTGATGAGAGAATTGTAAGTTTGCTCCCGAAGCTGTGCCTTTGGTATGTGATTGTGTAAGTCGCTTTGGATAAAAGCGTCTGCTAAATGACTAAATGTAAATGTAAGCCGCCACAACTGCTATGTTCCACAGCTCTTGTATGTTAAATGTAATCAAAGACTGCAGCAGCTCAGCCAGATCCGTATTTACCTCCCACTCCACTGGAACACATTGACTGAGACTGATAGATGAATTGTGTGCATAAAGAGTATGCATGTCTATTGGATCCCAGTAGGGTCACCTGGTTTCTTTTGTTCAGGATAAGGACATTACTACAGCGTCGGGGCTATTCTGCTGGATCGGCAAGAGTGAGCCATCAGAAAGGCTGTGTGGGGTGTTGGAGAGACGGAGAAAGAGCAGTCTTTGTTTGTGCGTGTGTGCGTGCACATGTGGGAGGGAAGATGGGGTTTGAGCAGGTGTTTCAGCCATATTGGACAGTGAAGAAGGGGCTCTGTGCAGCTGCCTGTGATGGATGAAGGAACTGCGGACGGGCTGCGCATTTGGATACTGATTTTATTGATGAATCTATGCTGAAACATCTTCAGCTGCTTTACATTTGTATGTGAATGCGACAGCCTCTGCGTATGTTCTTCACATAGTTGTGCACATTTGCTTGGGTCCATGTTTCCATCTAAGAACGTGGAAGAAATGTTCTGCACATTTTTTCTTTTTTTTTTTTGTTTTTAATAATTTTTAGGCTGCTGTCTTTTCCGAGAAGCATCCTTACAATGTGCAGCTTTGGGAAGAGTTTAGATCAGTGTAAACTACATTCTGTTTGGGTGATTTCAGTGCATCTTAACCAACTTGTTACGGTGAATGAAAATATGTCATTAATTTGTGCGTGTGATGATTAAATCATGGCAGCAGCAAAAGTAATTCAGAATGGAAAATGAAGCTGGGAATATAGGCTCAAATCAGCTTTAACAAATGGAATTTAACCCTCGTTATTCACATGTTTTTATTGAAGGTATTTACTGTAGGTATCAAGTACATGTATCCAGGTAACCAGGCACCCAGGCCTTTAAACTTCTACCTCTGACTATATTCTTAAAGCTCAGCTACATTATCCCATAACACTGAAGATGAGGACAAGTGTGTAGCTGAAAGTGTGTATGTTGATTCATATAAAACAGAGAGCAAGACTGATCACCTAACCTTGCATATGATATGTTAAGAGTTGAGGAAAGAGGTCTTAAAGCCCACAATGAACCATCGACCACAGCTTCTTTAGTAAGTGCACTTGTGTTTTCATGTCAGAGCCTTATGTAAACATCTCAAGGGCCTGTTCTCTAAAGGTTCGTCAAAGGTTATATGCAAAGAAGTCTAATAAATATAACTGAAAATATTAAATTAAAAATATTTCCCGCCAGCATCTTGGAGTTAAGACATATTTTTGCCTGATTTTTTTTTTATACTGATGCCTCAAACACATTATTCATCTTTGCTGCTTTTGTTGGGATACTAATGGATTAGAGGAGTATTTGTTGGCAGGCTTTTCAGTCCTGAGGTGTCTAAAGTTGATAAATGTCACGGGTGTGTATTTGTGCAGGGCTGGAGCTGTGCTCTTGGCAGAAATGTCTGCTCGGGGTGTTTTGCATTGAGAGTGAACACTAACTGCATTAATGCAAGGCTTGATGTGGGCGGGCATGTTGGGAATTGAACTGACAACTCGGCAGAGCTTGGTAAGTCTACCACTCTCACACTCCCAGCATTTCATTTCATTTCCTTGTTTTCTGATGGTGAAAACACCACCACCCACCCATTTAGACTTTAGTATGAAAAACAGATTGACGTGATAGATTTATTGAGGCAAGCAGGACTTCATTCATTCCACCCATGGTCAGATGTACAGGAGCTACTGGCCAAATACCCTGGGAATCTAAAAAAAAAAAACACCTGAAAACCCTTTTGTAAAATGTGGCTCTCCAGATCCCATGTTTCTTATTTCTTTGTTCACCTGATCCGGGAAATGTTATTGCAAATTTCAATTACTAAATGACCCTCATGTGACTCCATAGTAGACCCAAATTTGCTCGAAGTGATGCAGTTTTGATCAGGCGCGCTTGGGCGCATACATTTCTTTTGAATCAAGAACCGGCTTTGAGGCTTTCATGAGGAAAACGCTGGGAAAGGAAATGTAACGTGTGTGTGTGTGTGTGTGTGTGTGTGTTTGGAGGCGTTCTACCAGAGGTTAAATGTGTTGCCCTCCCTTTCAGATGTTGGCTTAGAGACCTTCAGCCTCAATTGAGCCTGGTTTAGGCAGTCCCATCACACGGTCATGGAGTTCCTGGAATGTACAAAAAGACAAACACGCACTCACACAGTTTCTACATATGCAGTTACCCATGCTTCTGAATAACAATAAGAAATAATATATAATGCAGTAATAATATAAGAATAACAGACTTTGTAGATAGCTTTTTGGCAAGACAATGTGTGAATCCTGAATCTTGGTGAAGTGGAAATACCATCCATTATTAGTATTGCTGAACACCTTTTTGTCATATAACTGCAGACACATTTAAAAAAAATGTAGTATGACAGGGTGGGTTGCTGGATTTGTGTGAATGTTTGCATCAACAGAGTTTTTGACAAACTAAATTATGAATCAAAATTGTGGATCAGATTTGAGATTATTCAGACAGTGTAGCAAGTGAACAAACTACTCTTTAGTTTTCTGGATGGATAGAATTTAATAGAAAAAATGTTGTCAACAAAAGGACGATGAAGCAGAGTTTACAACTGAGTCAACAAGTCCTCCAAATTAAACACAATATGTTCTTTGTAACTGCCCTTTGGGAGCGTTGTATGATCCGACACCCTTATAGGGGGGACAACATCATTCGTCTCTGCCTTCCAAACCCCTTAGATTTATTTCGGTGTCTTCTGTTTTATGCCGTGACAACGCTGTGGTCAAGGTTTGGCTAGGGTTTAGGCACAAACATGACTTGGTTAGGGTTTGGTCTTGGTTGATCTCAGGTTGGGTTAAAATAAGTACTTTGATAAGGTTAACAACCATGTGGTTAAGGTTCACGGTTCGTGCTTAAAAGAAACAAAACCAACGGTGACTGTCATTAGTATATGGGAAACTAACAGCGGTCTCCTGTGTTAACGTCCGATATTTAGTTGAACGATCCAGCCACCACAACCTCCTCCCTACGCAGACTTTGTCTGTCCCTCTGCAATAACGTCACCTGACGTGCGCCTTTGCTCTCGTCCTAATTACTGTTCCCGCTACAGGTCTTCGTCGCTTAAACGTAAACATTATGTCCTGTATGGGCACTAGACTGATGCTGACTGTTGCAGGTTGTTTTTCCTGGGCGGACAGCCTCATTTGTGTTTAACATGTTCACCTCCGTCTCGGAGAATGCTGTTTTGGGCACAAGGTCATCCAGCATGTTTTGAACCCTAAGGCAATATTGCCCAGTGGTCCAGATCCAGTTCTGTAACAGTTATGTTGAAACATGAATCCTTTTCATGCGTCCATGTACCAAACTGGAAATGCACTGTACACTGCACTGACACGCAAGGAAACACATCTTCTCATGTTAATGCTCACAGGTTCATGCAAATGCTCCCAACATCTAACGCGCACAAAACACACACACACACACTCGCGCGGCATACTTGGGGACCCAACACACCTCTACAGCTGAACTCATGCCTCTGCCATTAGCCTCTCCTCCTCATCTTTGCTCTGCTGTGTCAGTGTTCGGCTCACTGGCTCTGGCTGAGGCTGGCCGTCCTGTGGACGCTGCCTCTTAATGTGCTTTTCATGTCCACCGGTCCTCCTCTGCCATGTCTGACCTGATGACACATTAGGAGAACTTGCATGTTGTGTGTGAGGAGGAGACTTCACCTTACATTAAACATGTTTCTACATGTACATCTTTCTCCACTTCCATTCTTTCATTTTTGCACCTTATTAAATGCTACATCATGCTTCTCCAGTCACTCTCACATTTCTCTCTAGCATCTTAGGCCCCATATAATATAGATACAGTAGAGATTATTAATGAAAGTTCAATTATTTTCTATACATTCTGCTTAAGTGTCTTCCTAAGTTGTTTTATGTAACATTCGTGCATTTAGACTGTGAAAAATGACCCTTCACACACATTCAGACGCAACTTGCATGCGCTTGCCAGTATTCAGAAATGCACCAGGCTTTCTCTAATGGCAGCCGTGAGCCAATTTTGGCTATTACTTACTTCGCAGAGCTGAATGAAGCTGCAGCACTTCTTAACATACTCGGACTCAAAGAAAAACAGAGACTGAACACGGGCTGCTCTATGTATGCATGGTGCATTCAAGTGCTGGCTTGAAACCTGTGGACAGCGGACAGTCAAGCGTTGGCTGCCAAACAGCATCAGATTAAAAGAGTACTCTACCGAGTTTACAACTATTTTTTTATTTATTTTAACATGTAGTAGTACTCCCCCGAGACCTGTAAACCGACTGATGTATAAAATCGGTGGAGTTCCCATTTTAACAGGCTATGTTGTCAGAAAATCCAAACATGGGCCTTGTTGCTAAGATATTGTGAACTTGTCACCATCAAAAAGGCTGCCTTTTCCTCAGCTGACTTTCCAGTCCTGTCATTTGCAGATTCACACAGTACCTGAAAGCGCCACAGCAAAACAAGTGTCAGCTGTGCATAGAGAGCAGCCTGCAGCGGCACTTTCAAACCAAATTAGATAAAACTGGTCCTGATCACAGCAGGCAGGATGGCCACACACTGACCAGACCTGCACGCCAAGTTGTTTCAATAAATGAAGGGGATTTGATATTTATGCTTTTTCAGCATTTTTGGAGATTATGGATTTTCTAAACTACGATTTATATTTATTCTTATGACAAATGGTTTGTTGTCTTTTCTGTTATATATTGCAGTTGGTCAAAACTATAACTTTGTAGTAGTCCTAAAAAAGGTTGTTTATTGTTGTTGTTAAAATCTATTTTAGAGCCATAATCTGCCTACTGCAATTCATACAAGAGATCAAATCCAGTGGAATCTGTTTTATACACAATCAAACATGCACAAGAATGATTCACACATCAGGTGTACACACTGATGTGGGTAGCGAACACACTGAGAACTGCTGCCCAGCAGGTTTTTGTCGTCCTTGTCTTTGCTTGTGATCCCTCCTTCCGTCTCTGCTCTGTGGTGGTAATGACCGTCATGTTGGAAATGTGTCCGGCTGCGCCTCGTAAACCATTACCGCCGTGCCTAGGAAACCCCATTAATCTTTCTGAGAGCCGTTTGACCTTTCAAACTCATTAACCGCAGCCGGTGTGCAGACAGACGTGAACGCATACACAAACCGTAGATGCACACTCTTTTTCTCTCTCGCACAAACAGCATGTGCACACATACAGGGGTGCTAAGGCAAACTTGGCTCATGCGCGCACACACACAAACAGGTGAGGTGTGAACGCACCGATGTGTGTCCAACTGCCAATATCGCCTTTACCAGCTTGCTATCGTGGTGTGTGTCTCTCTCTCTCTCTCTCTCTCTCTCTCTCTCTCTCCCCCCACCCCCCATCCCCTCGTTTCTTCATCGTGTGGGTTTGGGCAGTGACCTGGAAAATTGCCCGACCTTTTAATACGCAGGTTCCTTGGTGATGAATAAATACATAAATCGCGCAGCTCCGGCTCAGTCACTTTTACGATACCCTTCCCTACTCCCAGTCTTCCCTCCAATACACCTCATCGCACCCCGTCATGTGCACCCTCTCTACACAGACATGGAAGAGGAAAGCAGGGTGTCTTTGAAGTGATAGCCCCCTGCGGTAAAGATGATCCATAATGAAAGGGTGTCAGTGACTGGGCTGAGGGCGAGTGAGTGTGAGCAGCCTAGATGGCAAAGGATATAATGGGGTGAGTGGGCGAGGCAGGTTAACACGCCAGCATGGGAGCTGCTCTTCCCAGTTTATTAGAAGGCGAGGGCAGGAGTGAGAGAGCTTTGTAGGTGACAGAGGATGTAATGTGGCAAAGAAGGTTAACATAGCAGCATGGGACCTGATCTGCTCAGTTTATCAAAAGTGCAAGGGAGAGGGGAACAGGCTGTAAAAGACTAAGTAAGTAGTGGGGTGGGAATGGATGAAACTTATTCTGCTCAGTTTACTGTAGGTCCAAAAGAGGAAATGAAGCATAGAGAGAGAATATGGAGGGCAGGGGCAGTTGAGATGGAGAAAGAGAAAAGGACATGGTAAGAAAAATGAATTAAGTGTGCAGAAGTGGTAGTGTGAAGAAGGCAGTAGACCACAGCACTGGCCTGCAATTTTGGCACAAATCTGACCCTGCCAGAAGCACAGAGCCAGAACATCTCTTAGGTCAGGTTGCAGACATCTTAAAAGGAGAAACATCCTCAAAAGAAATAGAGATGCAATTAAAGGTACCCTGGAGCGTTTTCTTATCAACAAACAAAAATTATGTTTACATTCAATGTTTCTCACCAAGTGCATACGCGTCCACATGAGTTTGCTATACCAACAAAACGGGGACCTTGTAAAGATGTTGCTGTGTAGTGCTACTAATGGTCACCAACTCCACAGGGTGCCTTTTAACTTGTTTTTGGCATCTCTACAAGCCACGACCTCGATCAAACCGCAACTATCACCCCATTTTAACTGTCGTTGGTCACCCTGTTATTTAAAGCTGCATAAAGCAATTTTAGGCCACCAGAAGGCAGAAATCAGTCTACAAAACAAACTCAAAGTAGCAAGTCCAGGTAAAATATGTCTATCTTCGGCATGCTGTTTGACCTCCATCAGTATCCTCTTCACTTTGGCTCATTTGATTTAATGATAACAATATTGCTAAATGGAGCTATGTAGACCATTGTGTGCTATTAGTTCTTAGTCTAATGTCTATATGTGCTTGCTGTATACACGGATCCTGTTGGCTTTGTGTGTTTGCACTCTTGGCTGCTTGTTATGCATGTTATTATACAGACCATATGTATGTACATTTCTGAAAGTCTGTGTGTGTGCGCGTGTTTTATGTGTTTCTTTTTGTGCCTGGTCGTGATTGCAATCAGAGTGTCATCAGTGCAGGATGGTTGGGTGGAGAGTGCTCCTGTTGTTTCTCAGCTTCCTCTCAGCTATAAATGTAAATGAAAAGTTAAATTACTCTGCCAGCCAATCAGTGCGCCAACTAGTCAATCAGTTAGTCAGTTAACCAACTGGCTGGACAACCAGCCATTTTTTTTTTTTAAGTGTATTTTTTGGGGCTTCTTCCGCCTTTTTTATTTGATGGTGACAGCTGAAAAGAGACAGGAAATGTGGGGAGGGGGGTGACATGTAGCAGAGGGTCGCCAAATGGAGTCGGACCCGGGCCGCCGTGGTGAGGACTACAGCCTCGTACAATTTGAACGCACTCTACCGAGTGAGCTAAGAGCGTCCCACAACCAGCCATTTATTTAGGTAATCTCACAACCAAGCAACCACTAATACAGCAAGCCAGGAGGCCCTTTAGTCAGGCAGCTAGCAGTCAATCAGAAAACTATTCAGCTGATGATCAAGTCAGCCAGATGCCCATTGCTATTTTGTCGTCTGATCTGTCAGCCAGCCAGCCAATCAAAGAGCATGGAATTTGATTAATCAGTCATATCGGGGAGCAGCCGGTGTTTGTCGGTCAACAAAACAGTGTGAGCACCAAAGGCATTTCGTCCTGTGCTGTGTCTACGATAGGTTAATACGGTGGGATCTCACTGAACTCTAATCTTGTCACTCTGACGCTACACGATTCATAATCATGCCTCAGAAAAGTAAAGTGTCAGTCATTCTTACTGGCATATCAAAGGAGGAAAACCGTGTTCCTGAGGCAATATACAGATTCAGTAAAGCAAGTGAATCTTGCTTGTTTTTCAGCACAGGTGCCAGAATCCGAACTACAGTAAGACCGCAGAGGCTTTATTTGCTAAGAAAATATGCAAATCAAGTTGTAGCACCAACAGCCATCAAAAGAGCACTACACAAGCAAAACATAAATAGAATAAAAAAAAAATCTTCACCAACTGTTGCAAGTACAAATTGTGTGCCTCAGCTGGAAGACTAATCCATATCCTGGCACTTTATAGCACCCTTTCTAACTGGGGCATTCTCTGATCTGATGTGTGACTCTAGGATGGCAACCCCTCTCCTTGTACGCCTGACTTACTGGTCATGATGCTCATGTCTTGCAGAAAACATTGCAGCCGTTCTGTAAAATAGACTGGGAGTTCAAGCATCCCTCACTAAAATCACACCTCCATAACAAACAAATTGTCAACTTTGAAAAAATGTACGAGTATAATTGGCAACCTTTGGAAGTCAAGTCCTATATTTATTTGTCTTTAGGTTTTGTTTAGTGTTCCCCAACTCCTGAGAAAGATCTGTTTCTGTAGCTAGCTAAATGTGCGAAAATGTAAGCTTTTCTTTGTCACTTGGTTAGTTGAGCTCATTGCCTTTTTGCTGGGCTGGTAAGGTACCGTTGGTTTGTCTGAGCTTGTTTTAATGGAAACTATTTCCTACAGTTTTATAAGTGGTGGTCGATAAGAGCCGTGAGATTCAACCTTACAGCGTATGTGCCAGCTGGAGAACCAAAAGAGTTAGCTGAAAGAGGCTAAAAGCTGTGTAGAGCTGCATAGTTGGCTGTTAATTCTCAGCATGTTCGGCACCATGAATAACGTTTTCACATAACACAGTAATTTAATTCAATGTTAATATCGAAAATGATCTCTTAAAACATGCTTAAGTAGCATTCTAGTTTCGCTGACTCTCTCGCTCTCCTCCTTTCTCTCGCTGTCTTTCTGCCTGCTACCTCTTTCTTTCTCTGTCTTTTTTTTCTTTGACTCCTCAGGGAGGCATTTTCATTGATGTAATTTAAACATCAACAGCATACAACAAAATTGACATTCCTACTCCCCATCTCACCTGTAATTCAAGCATGCATTAATGTTGGTTTGGCCTTAAGTGCATTCCACTAACACACCTCAGAAGACACACACTTTGTGATACATATACATTAGCGCCATAAGCACATACTCCATTTCCGGCTTGTAGTGTTAATACGACATGCAACACTAAGACAAATTAATGTTTGGTATCAAATATTGAAAGGCTTTTCTTTTCGTCAGCAGCTTAAGCGCTGAAATTATTACATGGTTTTTCAGTATCTCCCCTTGGTCCAGCCTTTAGCTAAATGCTAGCTATGGTTATTACAGCTCTGCTGAGAAGAACTGAGTGTATGGTGGCGAGTGTGTCTGTGTGTGTGTTTTGTGTTTTAGCCAGAATTGGTTTATGTTCTGTAATTGGTTGGCCCTCACATTTAATACATTTGTCGTGTGTGGTTAGTGTGTCTTAAATCTGTTTCTGTTTGTATGCGTGTGTGTGTGTGTGTGTGTTGGGTACACCTTCCATGGATGAATTGATTTTAATGGGGTTACCAAGGGTTATTATGAGGGTGATAGTGATGTAGGCACTTCCTCCCATTTTCTGTTGTGTGGTTGCATGGTGTTCTTGTTTGTGTACTTGCTGTTCAGCCTGAAACGTCCGGTTTTTGCACTTGAATTTGCACGGGAACACATCGCAAGAAAACCATTTTGTGTTGTTTGTTCTATGAAGTCATTTACTGTACTTTTCTGCACGGGTTTTTTTTCCTCTGTCATCTTTTCAGAGGGGATTATATGTGCATTAATTAATGTCTGTGCAAGTGAGTCATCTCTGTGCATGTATCTCTGTGGCGATGCATGCTGGAGTGGTCAGATGGTCGGACTGGTATGGAGCTGAGGTAACTGGGATACTCTCTCCAGGGCAGATGGGAAGGGATGCTTTTGCACAGGAAGTGGCAGAATAAAGGGCCTTCCTCCCTCTCGTCCTTTTTCTCACTCACTCTGTCACTCTTTCAATTGCTCTTTCCATCTGTCTCTTCTCCCTCTTTCTCTTATTCTCTTTCGCATTCTGTTCCTCCATCTAAATCGCTCACACAATTGAACTTGGCAGTGTTTCAGGGATTGAGTGGCTTGAGTTAATGGTGAATTACCTGCCTCTCTGAAGTCTTGAGTGTCTGTGTGTTTGGAGGGGGGTAAAGTAATGGACTCTGCTGGAAGGTCATTTTAAGGAGCCTGCCGCTAAATCACTAAATGCCACTAAAGCATTGAAGCCTATTCATAGGCCAGGAATGGGCGGATTTACATGTGAATGTAAATTGGTTACCAGTTTGCGGAATGTAATTGTTTTCCATGCTGAAGAATTAGTCCCCAGCACACAGACTGTAGCACTGGCACTCAACTTTCATTACTGAAGCCAAGAACGACTTTGGGTTTTCCAGCAACCTTCAACCCCCATACGTGGGTTTTTGTTTGTTTGTACGGTGCAGTTGAGGTGTGTGTGCGCTCGATCATTCTGTGTGTCCTTGTGGGACTTTCGAGATGTTGATAATGACGCAGAGTGGCAGCACCACTCAGACATCTGACTCAGATCGCACCACACAAGACTTGAGTCAATTAACAAACTAACCACCATTTATCGAGCCAAGATGACTAAGCGCACTTTTCATCCAGCATCAGTCTCGGGGGTAGTTACAGATTGAAACCGTTTCTTAAAGATGCAAATCTGGGAAGTCCAGCACAGATAAAAGATAGCAGTTGGCCATGTGCGGAGTTATTTTCACCTCCAAAAGTCGCGGGTGACCTGGTTTAGTCACTCAAGTTGCCTCAGAATTCCAACTTGTGGTCATACTGTAACATTTCTTCTTCGGACAAGCCTCAGCAATCACTCAGTCTGATCACAGCTTCACTGACATCCTTTTGTTCAAACAAGGAGCGCTCTGTTTTTGGTCTCCCTGTCTTATTTTGGTGTAGTTTAAGAGTTGGCTACAACTCTAAAAATCATTCTGAATTGTAATGAAATAAGATAATCTTTAAAATAATCTCGCCGCAAAACAACCTCCCCACGCATTTCCTGCGTCTCCCTTTCTTTTAGTTTAGTTTAGAGTTGTCTCTTTGTTGTCTGCTGTCCCTTTTTCCACTTCTTTTTTTTTTTCTTTCTTTCTTTTGCGCTGTCATTCTCTTCGTTTCTCACCAAGCCTGCTCTGGGACTGAAAAGTAGCCAAGAGCTCAGAAAATTCCCAACAGCGGAGAGTCAGATTTAATAGCGAATATATTACCATGTCCTTGTAAACTGACACAAGCCCTCCATTTCTTTCTCTCTTTTCAATATTCTGAAAATCTGTGCAGATGTATGTCTACAGAAGCCCCCAAAAAGTCACACATCCTTATTTACCATACACATGTGACATGCCTGCAGATGCACACTTACAGCCTCGACAGTCATTCCTTCTGTTTTTTACACCCTTCCTACATACACAGCATTAGGAAAGCTGGCTTTTAGCCGAACACCCCCCTGAGAATGGAGGCTGATGAAAAATTCAGCTCAGTTAGTCAAAGAGTGGCTTACAGGAAAGGCGGTTCGGTTTAGTTACTCTTTCCTTCTGTCTCTATCTGCCTGTCTGTCATTTTGAGTTTCCGATAGGCAGTCTCTCTGCTCTCATTTTCTTGTTGTTTTGCATTTCCACTCTTATTTTCTTTGTCCGCTTTTCCTTTTCTTTCTGTCATTCCTGCCTCCTCTTGCATGGTTAAAACACCTTACTGTGTCTGTCTGAGAAATGGAAATGGCTTGTGATTCTGCCATGATTCAAACAGTGTAACCATTGGTCACTGGGCAGCACTTTGTGGTCAACATTTGCCCTACACTTGGCTTGAACAACAAACCTTCTGCTCACTGAGACCATGTGACCACAGCAGTTGAATATGTTTCCAACCCGTGACTTGGAAAGATTTGAATTCATATGGTGAAGTGGTGGCCTTGTAACAATTGACGGGCTGAACCAGAATCTGTCAACAATTAAACACATTGCGCTCATTAAAGCTGATTTTATGCTGGCTTGTAAAATTGTAAAAAGCTCATAACCCTTCTAAATGTCCCCCCTGTGATCAAATTTCTGATGTAAGGTGCAGAAAAGAAGTTGTATCTTTCGTGTCAAAACTTTCATTTCACTTTCTAATCAGTTTTACACTTCAAATAGTTTTTATAATATCCTATTTTAAAAATGTTTTGATATTCTTTCGTAATGTTCACAGGGCTCAACACTAACTTTTTAAAAGTGGTAGCCATGCTGGCAACCAGGCATCAGCTTTTTGTTGCCGAAACTGAAAATGTGGTTGCCATTTTTAGTCACCTTATATTTTGGTTAATTAAGATACTATGCCGTTATACGTCAGCTTAATAATGAAAATGTGACCTAAAAGAATGTTTTAAAGGTTTATTACAGTAACCGAACTGAAGTTTGTCTTTTATCTGATACTTAACACAAAGATTCAAATTCTGTAATCTGTTAAAGTGTCCACCCTCATTTCCTGGAATACAAAATACCAGCATTTGTTTGTGGTGTTGATGGGTTAGTGGAACTTCTCACGCCACAGTCGAACAACTTAATTTGCTTCGCCATTGTCTCTAAAAACAGACACCAGTGCGCGCACAAGTAAACACACCAACGTGTGCGCAGCGAATATCACTAGTGCAACAAAAAAATGGCGTGGGGGTGAAGGGAAGATGGAGCCGTACTGTAAGACCTGGCGGCCTAACAAACATTTTTTATGCACTGCCAGGCATTGGCGGGCTACTGACGGAACTGACACACATTGTTACTGAGTTTTGCGCCGGACGTGTGCAGGAAGTTCGAGGGTGGAGAGAGGAAAAAAAAAAATACTGGGAAGAATGGCCGACCCTGCTTTTGATTTCGAAGCTCAAAATTGAAAAGTGGTTGCTACTGACGGCAACCAAAGACCAAGAATTTGTTGCCAGTTTCTCGAAATGGCTACCAATGGCAACCACTACTGTCGAGCCCTGGTTCATCAGGTCTAAGCCTGTTGAAGGTCTGTTGAAATTGCTGGAGTACAAGGGCAGAAGGAAAGGAAGCGAGGATGACGATTGAAATGCAGCTCGGAGAGGACAATACTGAATCTAATCTGTTTATACAACCTCACCTCCAGTCTCCCTCCTGTCTCCTCTCATTTCAAACTTGACAAACAAACAAATATACACACTTGTGCATAAACGCACACTAACACACAAACATACCCATGCACATCCCTACACTTTATGAAAGAAGCAGAGGTCCTTCGCTTATCTCGCAGGTGAAATCTGGAAAAATGGAAGTGTTGCATTTGCATTTTAATTTGCCCTCAATCAGGCATTGTGTTTGGCGTTGCAGTGAAATTGCCTGGTGTTTGCTCCTCGTCCCTATTTATAGGGGCTCCATGAGAGACGGGCCCTAAATTCAAATCTGCCTGCAATCACAGTGTATGGAGATGAGGCTTCCTCTCGCTTTTTTTCTCTTTGTCTTCTGCTTTCTTTTCCTCTGTCACTCATGTCTGTCCTTCTCCAGCGTTCTTCATTTTTTTTCATCGCTCTACTTCGGTCTTTTAATTATTTCTCCTCACTTCTTTCCCATACACCTCCTTTTTACGCCCCCCCCCC
>CM022477.1:7549061-7561535 GCA_011952105.1 Coreoperca whiteheadi
CCCCCCCTTTATCCATTTTGTCCGCTCTAGCCGTCTATAACATGGGCAAAAGCTGTCTGTGGCAGATGTACGACCTCCTTCACACAGCTAACTGCTCCCTGGAGACCAGAGCAATGGGAATTTAACCCAATAGTGACTGCAAGCTCTAGTATGGGTGTCCAGTAAATGGTGCGTGCAGGAGTGTGCAGTAAATGGTGCCCAACGGTGTTCCCACAGGTTATTATACAGCAGTTTGACAGAAAATAAAGTAATCAGATTGCATGCTGTATCGCCAACTGCACACCACATTTGAACAAAATAGAAAAGAGACCAAGTACAACAGAGCAAAGCTTGTTTGTAAATTGTTTAAACCTCACGGCATTCTGGATGTTGTCCTTTTTCTTTAAAATCTCATACATGCACATTTGAGAATGCCTGAGGTTTTCTCCCCATGTAAACACCCTTTATAGCAATCTGCGTACGGTACAAAAAGCACCTCATGACCAAATGCCTCAGTCAAACCATCATCCATGGTTTGCACATGAGGGTACAACGCCTGCAGGCTGTCTGGTTGTAAAATGAGGTGTGCAAACATTTGATCGAATCCCCCTACAAGCTGCTCCAGCTGCTCTGATTGGTTCCTGCACCACTCGATAGGCCGAGACCGGGGACATAACCTTTGAGCTCTGCGCTGGGCGTGAATGTTTGATACAAGGTGTCAGGGAGGATTTTAGAGGTCAAGACATTTCCCCTTAAACCCTCAGGGATCAGTAAGTCAACTGCAGGGCTTTTAGCTATCGGTATGGAATTGTGTGTGATTTAAAATGTAGCAGTGCCGAAAGGACCAAATGTACTGGTGGCTTTAGCCTGCAGGCTGTTTTACTGCCGTTGTGCTGATCAGGGTTCATTGACCATTTCCTACTTAAACATCTCGGGTATTGTGATCAAATAGACAAAACTCTGTGGTGTTAAGTGACAAGAATTTGTACAAACAAGTTTTCAAAATTAAATGGCAAAATAAATATCTTGTTGTAGTATGTAACTCGTTTTGCTCAATGCTGTGTAAGTGCTATATTGTTTTATCATTGTCTACCAGCTTTATTTTATTCTTGTTTTGTAAAGCAATTTGTAACTTTGTTTTATAGGTTGGATTAGGTACAAAAACCACTTGGGTAGGTTTAGGGAAACCAATAAGAAACGCTTGAGGTTAGGGAACGATCAAGGTCACGCTAATTTTTACACACATCCCCCACCCAGTGAGAAGAGTTCTTAATTACATCTTGATTTTTATGATAAACATATAGGTTAGTGAGCTGTCAAAAGCTGCGAAGAGAACTAAAATATTTAAATATACGTTACTTTGTGTAACGTAGTGTAAAAGTCTACTTCAAAGCTCCGTATCACTCAGTAGATATAGTGTTCTTTATGAGAAAACTGACAATTATAATATTAAATAAATCATGCAAAGGTAGGCTATGTAAATATTGTTTAACACAATATTCCTTTTGAATATCCCATAACACTGTTGATGGCAGAAATTAGGAAAAAACCCAACCTTGCTATCTTTTAATTTAGAACTGCTTGTGTATTTTTAACAGGCCAACATCTCTGCCCTATTAGTCAAGGCTAATTATGAAAATGCTGTTTTTGGGGCAATATTGTAAGTGTGTGTGTAGCGTTAATGGCATGATTAGTGAGAGCTCAGTCGTCATGTTGATGAACTATGATTACCTAAGGCCCCATCTGCAGATGTCTTCACTCAACATGTTGCTTCTCTTGCTCACTACACGTCTATCTTGCGGATACGTTTTTGGCTCGATTCCCACTCACATCGATGCATTTGTAAATGAACACATGAACACAGCTGTCCTCTGAATTACATGAGCACGTGTGCGAGTCACAGGTGTCCACGGTGACGTGTTGAAGGGGATGTGAAGCAAAGATGTTAGGGAAAATGTGTGTGTGTATAGTAATGTTAGACTTAATGGACATAGCATAGGTAATCCAGTAAGTGTATGTATGAATTTTCTAAAAGGAGTAGCACGAATCATCTCCAATATATCTTTATTCTCCAAACATGTTTGGCTATCGTTCCTTCGTCAGCGGAGTATCAGGTAGTTTCGGGTTTCTTTATACACAATTCATCAATTAGTCACTAACTTTTCCAAATAAAGATGAACAGAGACAAATACAAGAAAAATTACAACCATCTTTTGCAAAATACAGTGTTGCAACGAAGGATTATTTTCATTATCGATCAATCTGCCAAATAAAATGTCTTGATTAAGACATTAAATTTATAAAACATAAAAAATAAACATGAAATGTTTTGGGTTTTTTTCTTTTAAAGATTTTGTTGACATTTCCGCCTTCATTTGATAGTGTATATACAGTATGGGATCAGACAGGAAAGATGGAGTGAGATAGAGGGGGAATGACGACATATGGGGGAATGCAAAATGTCCTCAGCTGGATTTGATTCTTTGAATGGATGGCCACAGATTCTGCTTTTGTTGTAGCCAGACACAAATTACTACCTGCTCTCACCACTAAGACACAAACCCCTCTGACAGACAACAGGCTGATGATTTAAAATGGCAAGCTGAGAAAAGAAATCCTTGTTTCCTGTGGTGTTCTCTCACCACCCAGTCCGTCCCATGGAACCAGCGGCCGCCTCAGGCATTAGCACCCAGGGAAGTGTAGTAGCAGCAGCAGTGGCGGCCCTGTGGTTAACAGTCAGAGGAAAACAAGTAATTAGCCCCAATAATTAAATCCTCCAGTCAGCCAGGACGCCAGCACGCCAGCACTGTAGAACCAGTCCTGCTTTTCTGTCCATTTACATAAACAGTAGAATTGTCTGTTCAAAAATGAGGAATTAGCAGATTAATTCTGTTCTATTATCTGCCCGGCGATAAGCAAATAAACAATTGGCTGTGGAGAAATGAAATGGGATAATGGCTGGTGGGAGGACGAGGAGGAGGCGGGCGAGGAAGACGGGGTTGAGGCGCTTAACAGCCAGTGGTACAAATGAGGAGCATAAGCTAGCTGTGCCCTCTCACAGGACTGGAAAGATTGTGTTAATTTGTATTTGTGACTAAACTGTGTTTGTCTCTGCCCCTGTGTGGTTACTGCAACTATAGTGTTTACAAGGTGTGTACGCTCATCTTTGTTTGTTTGTGTGTGTGTGTGTGTGTGTGTGTTTGTTCGCACAGACATATTTAAGACCAAACTATCAGTGCGCACTTGCCTGTTTTTGCATTCTGTCCTATTGGGTTCCTGTTTACCTGGGGGGGTCATCAGTAAGGGAAGTGCTCTTTGTCTCTCATTAGAGCAGCTCTTTGATTTCATTAATTACTGACCTACTGCTGCTGCTGCTGCTGTGGTTGGGCACAATCTGGCATTCTAACCACTCACAGTGCACTGCCGCTGCTCCACTCCGCATTATTTATTTATCGCCTTGGCTTGATAATTAATAACCATGATTTCCCAAGGAGTCCTCCTTGGTGTTTGTGTGTGTGTGTGTGCGTGCGCACACATTGGTGTGCTTATCAAGAATGTATCACTTCCTGAGGAGCTTCACTATTTCTACAGATTCTGGCACTTCCTTTTCAGCTCTGTGTAGTTCTCTGGATATTTTTTTTTCTTTTTGTGTCTTTGTATCAGAGTGAGTGCAGCAGGTCTCTTGTGGAGCAGCCGTCTCGATTGTGCTGATGAGCTCCCATCTGATATGAATCTAATATCATCAGCTGCACAACCAGATCATTAAAGGGCTGTCTGAAATGAGCTCAATGGCACCACTCTAGTACAGAAACTTTGGAGGCTTTTTAAATGATGAAAAAACAAAACAATGCACACTTGGAGAACTCACCGCACATACACCCTTTGACAGGTGATGTCACCGTTTTTTGGTGAGTCTGGTCTTATCTCCACCAATCCTCAGAAATCAGGAAGGCGTTTTTGTTTCCACGGTGCCTTCTATAGCAAACAAGAGCAAGTCCACCAAATTAAACCAAACAAATACATTGTTTGTACGTAATTGCCCTCCATAACGACGCATATAGTTCAAGCCTTTTCTGATCCAACTCCCCTATCGACAGGACAACGTCATTGTCTGTGCCTTCTAAAACTTTCTTATCCGTCACTGCCGTGCTTATGGTTTGGTTAGTTTTGGGCACAAAAACAACGTTAAGGTTAGGGAACACTCGTGATCCTGACTGAAAGAAACCAATTTCAGTGCTGGGAAATGGGAATAATACAATGGTCTCCCATATCAAATTCTGATGCTTTGGTGATCCAGCTATCCACCCCAACCTCTTCCCTCTACAAACTTTGTGGCTTGATAACTAAGTCACACTATTTTGTCCTTTTCTCCCGATGGGCAAAATTCATAATTAATATGGTTGCTAGAGGGATTCGTGTCTTGAACATAAACATATGTTGTTTTTAGGCATTACTGAAAAGACTGATGCGCTCATTTTTCTTGGGGGGGACTTTCTCCGAATGAACGCGCACAAATCTCATCCATCATCTGTCCATTGATCTAACCTATGCTCTCTTTCTATCCCTATCATGCCTCTTATTTTTGTTTAACTGGACTTGTGTCAGAGCGTTTTTCTGGCCTATTGACTGCTATAACCAAGCCGTCTTTACTTCTCCCTCTCTCCTCTCTGTCCCTTCCTAGCAGAGCTAGTTATGGAGCCTATTGACTGATTGGCTGTCGGCCCCATCGATCCCCAAGGTCGCACTGCAGGCTATTGATGAATAGTCCCACAACGTCCTCCCTCCCTCCTTCCATCATCTTCTCCCTCTCTTGTATTTTCCTACTTCTCTCCTCGCTATCCACCCTGCTTAATCTGTCACCCACCTCATTTCATCTGCAGTCCACCCCCCCACTCCCTCTACTTTCCGCATCCATCTGTCCGTCCGACTATCAATTCTTCTGTCCCTCTATCTGTTCCACGTCCGTTGCCGCTATCGTTCATCGATGCAGCAGAGATCGATGCAGAGCATAATGGGCGCTGGGCCCGCGGGGAGCCGGCAAAGGCCGCATGGGTCCAGAGACGTGGTGCTGACACGCCTCGGATGATAGGAAGAGAGAGTAAAGATGAATTGATGGCGAGTGGAATGAGCTGGTGATGTCGCTCAAGGTAAAGCGGAGGAAGGAGAGACAGAGAGAGAGAATCAAAGAGGAGAGGTAGGGCGAGGAGTGTATGCCTGAGGGCAGCTATGAGACACATGGGGCGGCTTTTGGGAAAAGACAAGACAGAAGGCGATGAGAAAGGAGAGAGCTGGCTGGATCCCTGAAGCTGGCAGAGTGCTGACTTTATTTTGTAGACTTTGTCACTGAAACACATAAAAGAGGTTAATATACCCTTGGTCTAGAGGTAGAAGTACTTGCACAAAACCTTAAGTAAAAAAACAAGCTCCCCCCCACCCCACCCCGATTGCCTGGGCATGGTGACATGGTCAACCACAGTAGAGCTCGGTGATATGTATTAAAATATGTTAAGGATCATCTAGCATTGTTGTAAATCTTAAAGGATTAGTTCACTCAAATCACAAAAAGCCATTATTCCTTATCCCTTACCTGTGTGGGTATTTAACAAATACAATGGAGGTGAATGGAATCTTGTTTGTGGTGCTGAAAAGACGAACAAATTACATATGGAAAAGTCAGAAGCAACAGGATAATCCACAGCTCACCATGTGGACGGTTTTCTTTGAAACGTAGGCGAAAATGGTGTCAGTGCTAGAATTATGTGAACAGAGCCTTTTTAAAATTATTTTAATAAAGACTCCATTAGATTTAAGCAATCCAAAAGTCATTCTCAAATTTAGTGTCACAGAATCAGGGGATTTCTTCACATATTCTTATGTGCATTTATGTTTTTTTATTTTTTATTTTATGTATTCAGAAACATGGCATCAGTGGACCACACATCCTACACCATGGTTTAAGCATAAATGCACTTAAAGATGAGGTCACCATCTCGTTCTTCAGTGTGAAATAATCCACTCTTACTGACATGCTCACCAGATGGCTAATGCATATGTATTAACCTAGTTTAACTGCTGCTTTCAAAAAAAAAAAAAAGTTTTTAAAAATGATACTGCTGCTTTTAAAAAAAACATTATACTGCTGTTGTGGCCGTAAGATAGAGGTTATTTGAAATGAGTTGATGTGAGACTATTTTGCAGATGGAAGGCAGCCCAGAAGCCAGCTCATGTAGAAGCGAATGTCTTTTACATTATTGCCCACGGAGGGAGGGTGAGACCAGAAATGAGTTGAAGAGTAAGGTGATAATGCACTGTGTGTGTGTGTGTGTGTGTGTGTGTGTGTGTGTGTGTATATATATATGGGAGTCTAATGTCCATATGTATCTCATGTTTTTCCCCCCAGGGAAGCTGTCAATCATGGTGCTAAGTGCCTCAGCTGTGTAGAGGCACAAATAACAATCACACCCAAGGAGGTTTTCTGAGTCAAGCAGGGCTGGGTGATTCTGTGTGATTTCATATAGGATCACCCAGCAGCATGACCAGGATATCAGTGCAGGTCACATAGGAACGGACACATGAGTATCCTGGCGTGTCAGATATGAAACCAGCTTGAAGTAGAAGAAACCTAAATTTGTGATTAATGTCGACATCATCATCATTATTATTAAACATCTTGATGGAGGCAAACACACTTGCATAATTGCTTGCTGTTGCGAATGTTGTTTTCGAAAAGAAAAATACCTTGACAGGATAAAAGGTATAGAAACATTTAGAATTAATACAATGTAGAGAGCAACCAAAGCCCCCGTTCTTGCTCTGGCAGTGGATGTTCTCTGCCTATATTTAGTAAAAGGCAAGTCTGAAAAGGTTCTGTAAGACATACCAAGCATTACTATCTGCCTGTGTGTCATCTGCTTACTATATTTTCCATTATAAACTCTATATCATGGTTTCCTGCAGCGTTTTATAGTGTAAATAAGGAGCGCCTCTGCTCAACAGAAGAAATTATTCCGTTTATATAAATATAATGTTGGGCTTATTAAGCTTTAGGGAAAGCAAACAGTGGTGAGGGATCACCACTGAACTACAAGTCTGACCGCACGCTGAGGTTAGTTTGATAATTGTCAAGTTGACACACGTTTATCTCATTTTAGCGTATGCTTTGAGGGGTGGTGTGGCCACACTTACCACCCTGCATATACTGTACAATGGAACTTTATTCCAACTTTTATCCACATATTTTCAATCTCACCATGTTATATTTTGCACAGCCCACCACTGGTCTGTGGTGACCTCTGATATAGAAACCAGCAACCAACAGTGGAGTGGTCAAAATAGAGGATTTTTTTTTCTGGAGACACATCCAGCTTGTCCAGAGTGGGGGGAAATTCTTCATCAATGAAAGATGAGTGAGGGAACAGCATCAGAAGACATCTTGTATGTAGTTTTGGTAGGTGTCTGCTCTATTTGTGTCTTTTGACATGATGACTTTATTATTCACACTAATAACGTGCCACTGTGCCTGAGACCTGTTGTTGCTGTTTGTTAGGTTGGTAAAAGTCCTGAGTTGAGTCTGATGGACCTGACCCACCACCTGTTGCCATTTTGGGATCAATTTATGTGTCCTGATTGTAAAATTGAATGTTGCGATTGCACTAGAAGGGCTCCGCAAGCAGGGGTGCTGTGCCACTGCAGGAGTGGTGTGGGGGAATTGCTGGTTCACCCATGGTTTCATATGTCTTTATACAATACACGTTTTTAAGGCATTCATCTCTCTAGAAAGCTGTTTTTGAAGCCTAATGTTCTGTGAAACAATGTTGTTGGTGTGCCTGCGTTTCAGTAACTGGATGGTGTGTTACTTTTACCTCTGCACAACAGGATGTTTGCTTTGCAGTGCACTATGGAAAGATGGGCGCGCGAAAAAGAATACTCTGTAAGTGTCTGTGTGGCGTGTGTTCAGTTATTTCTGTACTTCTGTGGACACTTTGAACCCTGGGGTTAGTGCAGTATGTATGTAAGAAAAAAACAACATGGGAGGAAAGCAATACAAATATTCGAAATGTTGAAGATGAGATATGGATTGTACAGCATATGCATGAATGATTTACGGTGCACAGACAGTTTTTCTGTTGTGGTTGTACGTGCATCATGACCCCCAGTCAGCCCCGTGTACATCAGCACCGCTGCAGGGACTTCTCATTCTCACAGCTGTCAGTAAATAAAGAGAAGGCAGAATAGAGTGAAGCAGGGAGGGGGCAAGACGAGGAGAGGTGAATGTAGAAGAAGACGACCTAATTTAATCTAAAGTGGTTCTCAAATTGAACCAGAGGGAAAACAAAGTCAGCACAAAACCTTGGAGCTCCTCTGCACTTATGTAACGGCTCTACCCTCCCCTCTCCTCCCTCCCTTATGAATAAGAGAGAGGGAGGAATGGAGGGTAAATGGAAAAAGAGGAGGGCAGAAAGAATGGAAGAAAAGGTGAAGGCAGGTGAGTGGAATAATGGACGGAATTGGAGAACAAAAGGAGAAAGGGGATAAAGAGTTGTGGACTGCTTGTAAGGAGGGAACGGAGGGGAGAGGACAAAACCGATGAGGGTGTTTATGAAGGATAAACATGACAAACGAAAACCGTTACTTCCCTTTCTCACGCACACTATAATCCTCTCTCTTCGCCGCCCCTGTCCTACCATGTTTTCTTTTGCTCTCTGTTGCACGGACATCAAACTATAAGGCCCTGGCAGGCTCTATTCAAGATAGTGGCCTGAATTAGTGTCTAGTTAAATAATGCAGTCTACTGGCTGCCTAGCTGGCTGGACTGAGGAGAGACTAAGGGAGAAAATGGAGGACGTAGTGGCGCAGTGCAAAGATACAGACTTCTATTATTTAACAGTCCTCTGAAAGGCTTGCAAGTAAAACCAGGCCTCGGTGCGTATGTGGGAATTTAAACACACAGGTGGGAAGCTGACACACACACACACATATATATAATATAGAAAAAATGTTGGCATACAGGTTTGAGCCCAATCATGCATGACATATGCTGATGCAGGTACATTTTTAGATTATGTGCACGCATAATAGAAATGCATTAACCTGTGGAAGTGCATGTAACGACACAAGGGTCTGTGTGTGTGTTTTTTTTGTTTTTTTTGTGTGTGTGCAGACATGAATGCCACACGTGCCACTTTTTACTTTTTGCTTTACGCTCTGTGTTTTTATGACATTTGAAACAGCGTTCTGCACTCAAAAAGGTTAACATTTGAGCTTGTCACTGCAACAAGAAAATATAATTATGTGTTTGTGTGTGTGCGAGTGTCACTGCGAGAGAAACTGCAGAGGGAACGTTTGCTTACCCTCCACTAAATCTGCCTTCAATGACATTTTCAGTCTCTTTTTTTCAGAACTTTTTGAGATTTCATTGCAAACAAGCGTAGTATTTTTAATTCAGCAGGGATTGGAATAAAGCAACAATGTAATTTGTTGTGCAAAATCATCCAACACTTTCATTCTATTCATTCTGTACCAATGCAGCCTCCCATGTGTCTACGGATAAAAGTCCCACTTGCGTTTCTTCTAATATGAATAACTTCTAATTCAACATGTTTCCATCTTCAGACGTGTCTGTGATCATCTGTAAAATGCAGTCCGTGTGCACTCTTCCTTCATCATGTGTAGCTATGAACTCTGTGAGCCCTTATGTTATGCAAGCACATTTAAAGCTGGGTCACTGAGCACCAGTACATTATGCACACTCACTCTTGATTGTCTTAACATTACAGAATTGCTGTATGCTGTAGTTCCTTAAATAGGCCAATGCATACCATAACATGTGGAAATCTGGTTGCATATGAGCCAGAGAAAATCAAAGTCATGTTGATTTAAAAAAAAAAAAATAAACAAAAATAAACACACACTGGGAATGGCTACTTATTTTAAAAGTTCCAGTGTTAAATGGGCATTATTTTGGAACAAAATAGTAGTAGTAAAACGTCCTGTGTTTTATTTACGAAGTCTAATTCAAGGTCTGTTGTTTTCCAAAAGCCAATTTTTTTTGGCCTTGTCGCACAGCGGAATTTTTAGTTTACACTAATATGCTTTAGGTTTGAAAAATTGAAGATTTTGAATTGTTTACTTTTTAAGGTAGCAAGGTTACACATTTTGACAAGTCATGGATATTCAGTCTGGCTAGTAGTACTGGGATAGGGGGTTTAAATTTCTCATTGGAGACCCCCGTCATTGGGAGGAGATGTATTCACGGTTTTGTGGTGTGTGAGCGCCTTGTGTCGAGTTTACAAGAGAGCAGTATACCACTGGATTATAAAGCCTTTAAACTGAGCACAGACTCAAGTAAAAATAAACAGTAAAAGTTAATTTGAGTGCTGCAGGTGAGTTTTTTTTTTTATTTTTTATGCTATGTAGGATATCATGCAGGAACCGGCTATCGGTGAATGAAGTCCATTTTGCTGGGTCTATTACATCTACTGATGTTGCACAAATTGTTCTTTTTAGAAGTTAATTATTTGTGTCACGTTTGATGCCTTAAATGCTAATGAGGCAAAGACGTGAATGGACTGTCAGTTCCCCATCCTCTTGGTTATTTAAATCAGCCAAAAAATGTTTACTGGCAATAGATTCAGCCTATTTCTGTAGCCGACACATTCATTGTGCCGCCCAGGACTGCACACTGTGGCCAGTTTTGCACTCATTAGGTTCTATTTGCAGCGACACCATCAACCCAAAAACAGAGTCATTCCAGCAAGGAGGAAACATCTCTATTTGTCTATTTGACTTTTTATGTATCTCTTGTGTCATCTTTCATCCGCTCACTCTTTTCCATCGCTTTCAATGTATATATGTCTGCGAGAGTCTCTTTCACTAACATGTTTTCCTGGTGGATTTCTGCCTTGGAATATTCCAGCGTTTTATTTCCAGCACTTTGCTTTTAGTGCTGTGACTTTTCCTGAAGTGGTTTCTACATTTGTCCCTTTCGCTTACCACTCTGTCCATCCTTTAAATAGTTCTACTTGCATGGTCCACTCGTTCTTTTTAACGGCTCATCCCTTTACTTAAAACCAGGGTTAAAGTGCCTTGCCTGAACCTGAGCCAAGTCACGATAGAGAAGAGGGTATTTTGGATTTCCGTGTCCTAAATGTAACCTGATACATTTTTTGATAAGTGCAGTTGCATTAGAGTTAAATCTGACATTAAAATATCACCCCACCTCATTCTTTAATGCTTTATAAGTCATGTATTTGCTGTGTATGCCGCCTTTATTGTGCTTTGCAGAAGTTTGACTTTCTGCCTAGTTGCCAGTAAAGCACATTTCTCAAGCCTGTACCTAGGACCCACTCTGTCGTAACAATAAGACCTGACAGCCCACTCACTGCTCTCACTATATCAATCCAGACAACCAATTACAACCTTTTACAAGACCCTACAAATGAAAAAACAAGTTCCCTTGGCTTCTGGTCTGTCTATTTCTCTCTTTTTCCGTCTTTTGATCTGTCTCTTGCTCTCACTCCGTCGGCATGTTTCTTCCTTTAGTTCCCAATCTTTCTATCGTTCTCCTTCTTTTTTCTGCGTCTGTCTGGGAAATAAAAAGGAAGGAATATCTATGCCTTGGAGCTTGGGAACATATTGTAATAAAAACGCCTCGCAGGTGTGTATTTATCCAGTAGCAGCAGGTATAACTTTTATAGCATCTCTTTTTCTTCCTTAGGTGCCTGACTCAACCTGTCGTTCTCATGCTTTCTTTTTACAGTCAGCTCTCACTCTTTGCCAGAGTGTAGCGGTTTCCTCCTCTCCCATTTTTTTTTTTCTCTTCTTAAACACACTCTTTGCTTTCGATGTCTCTCCTGACTCACTCAATGACTCTTTTCTTTCATGGCCCCAAGCACACACAAACATGCATACACACGCTCGCTTCATTCCCCCTGGAAGCGATTTGTCTTAACAGGTGGTCATTCAGATTCAAGACTGGCACTCCCAGAGAGGTAGAGAGAAGGGGAAACAGGGAGGAAATACTGAGAATTACAGGAGGAGGGGATGAGGAACATAAGGAAGGAGGCACGGATTGATTCGATTGATTAGAAAGTGAAATGATGTGCTGGGGACAAACAGTAGAGGGACATTGTGTACCATGTGATGTACTCTAGGGTTGAATTCATGAAGGTTGTCGCTGTCATCAAGGTACTACAATAACTGCAAGAGCCATTTCTGTACAACACCTGTCGTCTTTGCTTCCATGCCGATATAGTTTTGATAGCTAAAGTTTTTTTCGCATCTTTTTGTAAAACTTATTCGATGCTGTCACTGCTGACGTCGGAAACGAGGGCGGTTTCCCTGCGCTTCTCGATCATTGCAGCCACAGAAAATCTTCATTTTGAAACTAAAGAGGAATTACGCACTAGATTTCATGGTTTTACACATTTTGTTTGGGAATTCCAATGTTTTTCTTTTTGACGCTCTGTGCATCGCCTTTCATTTGTTTTTCTCCCC
>CM022477.1:7561563-7619170 GCA_011952105.1 Coreoperca whiteheadi
CCCCCCCCCCCCCTTCTACCTAATCCACATCCATATAGGACCTTTAATTAGTTGATTGACAGAAAATCTACAAATTTTGATCATCTATTACTTGTTGAAGTTATTCATCAAGCAAAAATGCCAAATATTCACACATTTTGTGCATTTATATGAAAGGGCTTGTGGCTGCATTATTCTGCTGTCGTTCAAGTGTGAAAAGTGTAAATTGTTAATGGATCAATAAGAGACTGGCATTGTTTAGTGTCCTGATGTAACTGCGTTACACTATAGCAAAGTAATGGCCCAGAAAAGAATAGCCTACTTCTTCGCTTTAAATAATCTAAAACGACCAAAACATCCATGAAAGAAATGGACGCTGTCGTGTGCTTGCATGTACAATGCCGCCTATGCTGGGTAGCCCCCACTCCCACTAAAATTACATTCCTGAACGTGTGGTTACCGTTACTCAAATGTCAGGATTTGCAGCTTTTCACGGTTTGTTTGTCATTGTAAATTGAGTATTTTGAGCGATTTAAATACAGTCCCCTTTTACCTCTGGGAACTCATGATGGGCATTTTTTAGACTTACTTAGACTATAGATTAACCATTAACAAAGCAAAAAATCAACTGCATTGTAGTTTTATAGTACTTGACAGCGTATTCTAGCACACTGTACAGATAAGAGACACATGCACTGTTGTATTATAACATTTAACCATTCACCCCTTTTGTCATGCATCATGTAGGTAATTGCATGGTGGGCTTTAGAAAGCGGACAGCCAAGTCTCTTTACAGTATGTCACATTACTGAAGTTGAAAGTTTAATGACTCTGTTAAAAGGAGAGCCCTGTTTGAAGTTAATGTGCTCTGCTGTTAGAACTGCTATTATGCTACCGCTGGCTCTCTGTGTGTGTTTTGTTCCTGATTTGTGTGTGTGTCCGTTTATACACAGCGTTTATCTTTAATGTGCCTGTTTGTGTTTTTATGTGACACTTCATATCCCCATCCATTTATCCTTTTTTTTATCTGTTCTACAGCAGTATTACTGTATTGCTTCTGTTGAACTTTTTATTATCTTCCCTCCCACGTCTTTGAGCAGCAGGCTGGTGCAGCAAAAAGGAAGATCATTCTTCATATGAAGTGCTACGATTCAGTCCCTCCAAGTCCCATGTTCCCACCCTGCTCTAGTGACCTCAAGCAAGACTGTAAATCCCAACCAGCCTCAAGGGTGCTTCTGCTTCAATGTTTCTGTTTAGTGGGAAAGTGAAGAAGCAGTCTCTCTCCTTATGGATTTACAAACTACTTCCTGTAAAAACTCTCTGGTACAGATGTACAGTGCATACCTGTGTAGTTTTCATTTTACATTTGATAAGTACTGTTAAAAATTGTTCTCGAGCCTTCTCGTTTAGCTCTTAGATACATGTCTCTCCGGAAGATTGACTTATTTTGTCGCTACTGTATGTACAGCTATATTTTTTCTATATACACAGCTGTTTTTAGGTCTTTTGGGGTCCAAAATTAAGTCTCAAGGCATTAAGTCAAGGTTACAGCTCTGTTACTATGTTCCTTTCTCACAACCTTTCATGTTAGTTTCAGCCTGTTTTTAAAGTTTCAGTTTCTCCTCCACTCTCCTATTGTATAAGAAGTATAATGGCTGGACAATAGTTGTCCCAGTGGAGCATCAGTGGACTGTGCTTATCCCTGTCTCAGTGCGCTCTCTTTGGGCAGGTTGAGCTTCCTGAGCCCCCTGGTCTGCCTTGGTGTAGGCTGGCTGATAAGTAGCCAGGTCGCAGCGAGGACAGCCAATGCCAGAGCTAATCCTGCCATGAAACTATACCGAGGCGAATTATGAAATGAGCCCGTTTCACTGGGAGGGATTTAAATCGTCATTGTTTGTTAGAATATGGTTGGATGCAACATTGTATATTCGTGAGCAGTGTTTCAGCAGAGACACCTTTTTGTCTGTGACAGACTGTGGCATGTAAAATGTACACTATTTATACATACCTTTTTGTTTATTAGGTATGTAGGGAATTGGACTACATTTCTTTTTGTTCTCCCTGCTCTTTTTTTTTCTCTGCTTTCAGATTAAATACTTGGCCTTGGAAGTCTGCCTTTACTCTCAGTTCAAAGCTGCACACATTAGTGTTACCATAAAGAATGAGAACCCTTAACATTGGAAGCCCTTGAAAGTGGCCTCAGCGACAGCTGTCTTTATGTTGCCGTCTAGCACTATACAGGAAAAAATAACTGTGTAAGAGCTGGCTACACACTTGACAAAAGCCAGATTTTTTGAGTGCTACTGGTGCACCAATCCCCAATCCAGTTTCCCCCCCTTCTTTTGAATACTTGACCTGAGTGCTGTAGTGTTGTACGTCTCTCCTACAGCTTTCTCTTTCCTCAGTGCTCGCTCTGTAAGTGTCACTGTGTCTCATCCTTGTCAGCAAGGCTGAACAACTCAATTAATACATCACCCAAACCAGAGAAAGATGAAAGCGTGGTGAGGCGAGGGAGGGAGGTAGAAAGAGATGCTTACACTTTAGATACACCACTGCACACACTAATGAAGCCCCTCACTGCAAAACAAAAGCAGCAACTAAAAATCTCTTTAAAACCTCCACCCTCAAACACACTGACTGCCTTCATGGATATGCGCCAGACACATGCAGCGACAACACACGATATCAAAATCTACAATTTCCAGTCAAGGACCTGTATCTTCCCATAATGCATTCTGCAGCCTGAAAACCATCATGAAGGTCTCTCAAGTCTAAGAGAAAAACACAAGAAGATGTTTTTCCACTCTAAAGTGCACAAAATATTCCTTTCAGCATTGCTGTTTGTATGCAAGCTTTTGCATACCTCTCATCCAAAAGAGGGGTTCCTAGAACTTGAGTTTTCTAAAGTGAAAAGTTGAATTTCTAGACAGGCATCAAGATAGCCTTTGTTCCATTACTATCTGAGTTCTGTGCCTTCTCGTGGTAATTGATCATGGGTTTTTTTTGGGTTTTTTTTCTTATGCCAAAAGGTCTCTAATCTATTCTTTCAGACTTTCTGATAAAAGCTCTTCGACACGTTTTCACTCTTTCACATCAAAACATAAGCAACTGGATATTCAGTTCTTCTTCTTACGTGACATAAAGCAGGCTCTCTTTTACTTAAGCTCTCCAAGTAATGTCGCTAAAGCACACTAGGCTCTGTTACTCTTTGTGTCCATCAGTCGTCTGCCTGTGACTGTTTTATCTATTAGTGATGAAAGTCCGCCTCATCTTGTGTGTCCCGAATAGGGCTGAGGCCAAATAGAAAAAAAAAGAAAAATTGGCTCACGGATCCACATTGTCCTCATAATGATGGGCAATTATTTATGAAACAACCTTTTGAAATTGGTGTTTAGTCGCTAATATGTAACGGCTATTAGTCAGAGCCATGAGTAGCAGAGAGGGAGAGCTTTCTTTGTCACATGTTCTTTCTCTAACTTTTCCCTTTCTCCTTCTCTTACGGACCCTTCCTTCCCCTGCTTTGGTTTTCTTTGCAAAACATTTTTGTCTTTCTCTGTCTCGCTCTCACTTATCTGTCTAAATTTCTCTCTCCCCCCAGCCTTTGTCTAAATAGCCTGTGATTACTGGACTTATGTATTCAGTGTGTGATCATAGTGCCAACTTTGCCCTCAGAGTCTCACTGACTGACTGACTGATTGTCTGCTTAGGCACACTGATCCCTCTGTGTATTACCCGGAGTATTCATTTATTTGCACTTCATGTGCTCCTTTCCCTCTTCATCTTTCTTTTTTGCGTCTCTCTTGCCGACTTGACTTTTTTGTCGTGCTCTCTTTCATGTTGGCTCCCTTTCCTGCTCCCCTTCTCCCTCCTCCGCTGATTATTTTCTCTCATCGTCTCTCTTCACCTCCCGCCTCAGCCGTCCTCGGTGTCTCTCCACCACCCTTGGCCTCTCGCGCTCTAATCTTCTCCAAATGCCTCTATGTTATCAGCTATCCACAGAACCGTGCTTTGGGCATCCAGCAGTGTTAACCCACAAACAATAAAGTTAAGTGTTTTAGTAAAGGATCTCTCATGGTCCAGCAAGGCTTCCCTGCACTCTAGCCAAGGCGCCAGTGTCTCCTTTTCAAGCATACCCAAAAAAGAGAAGAAAACACGATTCACTCTCATTGGCCTCTAAGGGTTTTGGCTATCCAAACTGTCGTGACACTGAAGAGCATGTCTTTTTTATGAATCTCAAATAGCATTTATGTAACCTTCTATTAATATTCCTCCCCTGAGCAGATGGAGCCATGGTCTTGGGATGAAAAAAAAATGTAAGAACACCTCCTTAGAAAGAAGTTTTCTTAAGTTTATTTTTGCGGCATGAAACATCAGGTTTGATTGAAAAGTTCAGCCAGTTCATTGACGGGTGTGTTTTGACACTTGCTACTCTGTGCAAGTGTAAATAATCAAAAATCTTCCTTCCCTTTTGGTATATTAGCACATCTTCGTGTCAGAGTTCATAGCCTCCTTGTCAGAGTGCCAGCCTGTAAGATTACAGGTCTTGAGTCGCCACATCTTACAAGGCCTACAGCATGAATCAGACTGTGTAGGTTTCTACTCGGTGCTCACAGGGATGTCCATGTGCCCAGTTGTTAATGTCAATATGGCCAAATATTTGTCATGTAGCAGCGGGTATGAGATCAAAGTCATACTTTTCAAGAACACAATAAATGCTTGGGATGAGGAGAAATGGTTACTTGTCGAGGAGTCTACTACCTACTGTTTTTGATAGCCCTTATAAGGCTCCTGTAGTGGTTGAAAGTCAAAGTAGAAAACAAAAGTTAAAACCAGCTAAGACACTGAAGTTCAAGAGTGAAAGTACCTTTTTTTAAGGATGAAAATAGCAGTCTTTGCACAGAGTGGCTTTGTCTGGTTGCCAGACCTCATATTGCCTCAAGGCTGTAGGTGTTGGGAGCACCACAGGAGAGCCTGAATGTGTGTGTGTGTGGGGTCTTTTTAAGCAGACAAGCTTAAAGCATGGATAACTTTAATATCAGCAAAATCCTTTAAAAATGAGGCGATAATGCAGCTCACCATATGCCTCTACAGATGTTGATATTACATTATAGATTAAGATAAATGTGCTGATGATGGGTTTCATGTATGCCTGCTGCATACTACTGAGTATGAAACTTCTTATTTGCTATGCCAACTTTGGATTGAACAGCGTGATAAAGTTACTTTTGGTTTTCAGGCAGTACCTGTAATCAAGAATATTTAGATTAAAATTAGATTACTAAATTATGAATCATTAGTTGCAGCCTTGGCTTACATTGTATATACTGTAATTTATAGTGGCACAATTTTCTTGAATTATGAAAAGTAAAGTTTGTTGGGTTTTTTTACATAGAAAATCTTAACTTCACCTTGCTGTGTGTCTTTGATTTGAGCATCTAATGCAAAATAAGCAGTAATCCTCTGACCTTTCTCTGGCTTCACACCGCTTTATTTCTTGTGTAGCTGTCCATGGTCCTGAAAACGCTCGCTCTTGCTCCCTGTCCATGGTGCTGAGAGGAAACCCAGAACACAAGCTTTTAAGTATAGCGTTTTGTCTGCTGCAACATTGAAAGCTAACTGAGGGTTCTCTTTGTCTCTTGGCTTGTTTTGAAAGCACCAGCTTAAGTCCTCAACAGATGGTATTAATACACTTATGAAAGGATACGTTCACCCTCACCAGATTTTGGCAAGCCTGCATCAATGTTAATGGCTATCTTTCATTGTTCCGAACGTGCAACATGTCATGTTGCACTTACACTGTTAGACTTGTCAATATAAGACCACTCGTACTTGATGAGTTAGTCTTTACTGTGTTTTGTTGTTATGCCGTCATGGCACACTGTTCAAAAACGTATTTATACTGTCAAGATAAAATAAAGGCAAACAGGCTCTATAATCCCTTTCTTAATTGACCTCTTACCTATTCTCGTCTGTCTTTTTATTCCCGTTTTTTTCTTGCAGTGGTGCTGCTGAATTCTAAAGAGACTCAGGCAGAGCTGGGCTGGACGTCATATCCCCCCAATGGAGTAAGTGTGCCCAACTTGCATTCTTCATTGTCTGTATGTTTGTTTGTTTGCTTGCTCACGCGCCAGGCTCCACAACACAGCTGCTTGCTTAACAGCTGGCTCTGACCACCCCTTCTCACCCCTCCCGTTCTCTCTGGCCACGCGGTTTCTACTTTTCTTTCTTCTACTCATCCTTCCCTTTCTTTCTCACGCTTTCCATTCACTTCTCTTCCAGTTCAGAGCTCATCATTTTCCTTAATCGATGCTGCTAATCCAGGCTAGGATACTGCGCTGTCCAAACCAGCCACACAGATATGCTGCCACAGATAAATGACCCGCCTCATTATCGATCGATTTGGCTTCTAAAAACCTTAGCGCTAAATTATGACAGCAAGACAAATGCAGGAGCCCTTTTTAAAGAACAGCCGAAGCACTTTGTCACCCACTTCCCACCTGGAGTTTGGCCTTTCCATGCGCAACACACCCAGATGTCTATTATATAAACAGCATGTGTTGGACACATACAGAACGCTGGTCACATATGTACTGTTTAGTGTAAAGCGTATTGATTCACTGTCCGCCTGAGGTCCCTGTTGGACCACATGCAAAGTTAAATTTAAGATTAATGGAGCTGTCCGACTCACCTACCAGTCCCAGTAGAACTGAGAAAGAAAACACTAAAAAGAACCTTATGTTTCATTTTATTAAAAAAAAGCAAGGCCCTCTCCATTATCAATACATTTTTCTTTGGACCTTTCCTTTGACTAACACCCTCCCCCAATAAATAAAAAATAATTATAACAGTAGTGAATTGGTACAATCCGCTTAGCATTAATGACTTAAAGTGCATATAGAATTTAAGATGGTCTAACCCATTATAAATCCTTAATAATAATGGAAACATTATTTTCATATGGCCAAAACACCTTTTATTGCCTGTGGCACACACACAATGTTTTAAAGATTACAATAAACAGACAGTTCCCTTGTTCTCCTAAAAAAAATTTACACTGCCCTCCCTTCAGAAAAAAGATAACGCCCCTCCCCTTTCTGAACACTACACCACCTAATACTTTTTGTACATCCCCTTAACTGATGGCGTTATCTAGAGGAAAGGCAAAAGTAGCTTTGAATTCTCCATTAGTCATCTCGCTTTCAACAACTTTTGACAGCAGATGGATGAATGATTCTCAATTATTCAAATCAATAAAAGACAAAACCACTATTTCACAGCTCATTAGCACAGAGAATCTCAATCACTAGCTAAATGTAACTATCAGTATTTCAATGCCAATTTGAGACCAAATGTGAGTGTAGGCAGAAATATGTAACAAACACTCAAATGCCATTACCTTTTAGTAGAGGCGGTGGAGGTAAAAGGAAACCGGCTGAAAAGGCGACTAAGGTCTGACCCATAGTTTCACCTCTCAAGGCTGATGTAATGTGCAGTTTGTCATTTTCTCTGTGACGTTATTAAAGTATCTGAGTGCCAATACTCTTTCAGACACCCACACACCCACTCATTACATTATGTCATTAGACCGTTAAACTGAACTGACTGTATTCATTCTTTCTCTCTTTTAACTTCATTTTTCATTATCTCTGTTGCCTCCCGCCCACCTTACTTTACTTGTTTTCTTTCATTTCCCTCCCTCATATTATCACTTCACTCCCCACTGTTTTTTCTTGTGTTGTTTAAACTATACCACTGCCTTTCTTCCAATCTTTTTTGCCATTCCCGTCCTCCCTTCCCGCTGTTCTACGTTCTACTCCTCCTTTTCTCGCATCCTCTTCACTACACCTCCACCGTTAATCCTCTTTGCTGTCCCTCTCTCCTTCTTTTCCCCCCTCCCCACCTGCCTCCATCTCTCCAGTGGGAGGAGATAAGTGGTGTAGATGAGAAGTACAAGCCTATCCGGACGTACCAGGTGTGCAACGTGATGGAGCCCACGCAGCAGAACAACTGGCTGCAGACCGGCTGGGTGGCCCGCCGAGGTGGCCAGCGCATTTTCGTGGAGCTCCAGTTCACGCTGCGCGACTGCAACAGCATCCCAGGTGTGGCGGGCACCTGCAAGGAGACCTTCAACCTCCTCTACGTGGAGTCGGACAGGGACCTCGGGGGTGTGACCCGAGAGGACCGCTACACCAAGATTGACACCATCGCTGCTGATGAGAGCTTCACACAGGGCGACCTGGGTGAGAGAAAGATGAAGCTGAACACAGAGGTGCGGGAGATCGGCCACCTCAACCGCAAGGGCTTCCACCTGGCGTTCCAGGACGTCGGCGCCTGCGTGGCCCTGGTGGCCGTGCGAGTGTACTACAAACGCTGCCTTGCAACCGTCCAAAACCTGGCAGTGTTCCCCGACACGGTGGCTGAGGCGGCCTTCGCCACGCTGGTAGAGGTGCGCGGCACCTGCGTCAACAACTCTGAGGTTGACACAGACAGCCCTCCCAGGATGCATTGCAGCGCCGAAGGGGAATGGCTGGTGCCCATTGGGAAGTGCAGCTGCAGCGCCGGCTATGAGGAGGGACACAGCAGCTGCGAAGGTAGGAAATGAATAAATAGACAGTGGGATGCATGGATAGATGAAAGAGGACAGAAAACAAAAAGGGGGAATAAAAAGGAAGAAGAAAGGGACTGCGTAGGGAGAAGAGAACTAAAGAACCAAATAAAAGAACAAGGTATAGAAATGCTTGCAAGGCAGATGTGAAGGTAGGAGGAGGAGGGAGGGATGTTGGTTTGACTACTTCAAGTACTGTTTGTCTTTCAGTTCTTTGCCAGAATAAGAAAAAAGCTTTTAAATGAACTTTTGTGTATTTTTGAGCCCTGAAAGTTGTGTTTTCTTAAAACATTTACAAAAATAGGCCAGCACAGTAAGATTATTTCCAGCTGTTTCCGGGACAATTGAACTTGGTTTAAGAAGTTTGTAGAAATGAGTGTCAGTATGTTGAAAAAGGAGACGATTGCACTACAGTCAAAAGGTTGACAATTTAGCATTGCACTGGTATAACATTTTTGGACTCATGATGGAAAGTTTAAAAAAAGTATCAAAATCAATGCAGCAGAACAGAGAGATTTTTTATTTATTTTTTTATTCCAAGCATTCTTCTTCTTTATCATAACCTGGCGCCTACATTACCCACAATGCAACTTAACAGCCCGGAGTTTCAGGTGGGTTGTGCTACTAACGGCTAATTTATAGTCAAGCAGAGAAGAGGAGCGGGCTACAGAGGTCTGGTAAACTCACTGCATTTCCCTTTATGGAAAGAAGACTTTAAGGACTCAATAATAGACAGAAATTACTTGATGAGATGAAGATTTTTGCAATGAAACAGAAGAGAGAGAGACAGGTGAGGAAAGAAGGGAAAGCAAAAGATGGCGAGAATTTGGAAATGAGAAGTGAGGCCGCTCATGTTGGAGCGAATAGAAGAAAGATGAGGGAGAGAGAGGAGAGGTTGAGCCAGGAGCTGTGAAGATACGACAGATACTGTAAGAGTGAAGGAGAATAGTAGAAATAATTGCATGTGAGCAGGGACCGAAAGGAGAAATCACAACGAAAGCACTGTTAACAAATGTTGAGATGAGGAGAAGGATGCAGAGTGTACGTTATTTTTAAAAGACAGACAATAGAAGGACGGAAAAGCCTTTCTCACTCAATTTCAATCCGTCCCTGCTTTTGTTCAACACTGACAATGACATCAATGCTGAGGGCCTCGCTGTATCAGTGAGGTTACCTTGTTTCACGCGTGCGTCCAGAAAGTCCAAAGATATCGACATGTGAGGCGTAGTATGTGAACGGTAACGCTGAACAGTCTGAACGGCTTGGTGTGTGTGCGCGAGTGTGAACACAATGACTAATGTCCCCTTTCTTCAGATGGCCGTGTCCTATTGAGTTTAACACCACAGTCTCCCCTTTAACATTTGCATGCAGCCTGAATAGCCTACACACGTACACACACATACATGAAGCATTGTCAGTGTAAAGCCGGTGGGTGGCATGGGGTGTTGCACTCTGACGTAAACAGAGAGGGACAGTATTGCAATCTTTTGTCACAACCCATTGCTCATACAGCAGCAGCACTTTGATCGCCTGGCTGTTGCTGTTAGCTTTCACACCCCATCTTGCATCGCTGTGCAATGCAGCGTGGGTGTTGGAGTCATTGGACAGCACACTCTGTGCATTGTAATGGGGGTGGGGGGTACATTTTTTGGCGTGCTGAACTCTTTGTAGTGAGTTGATGATGTTCTGGTTGATGGTTGCACCTGATTGCAGTTATTGTAAATTAACTTCTTCTGTTTTATTTTCTCCTGCCAGTGGTGTGATTTACAGTGCAGACTTACAGAGACCAACTTGTATAGAGGCAAATGTATAAAGTATAAGTCGGCGTTGGAGGAGGACAGAGGTGATAATGGAGGAAAAGGGGTTTGGTAGAAGATTAATGGCCAATGTAGAGCAATGGAGATAATGGGCCAGATTTATCAACAAAAAACGTGCCTACTGCATTCCCCACACATAAATTGGTATTTATAAAAGATGGACTTGCAGTGAGAACCTGATTACACTAATTAATTTGATTCATCATTCTTTTTATTTACATTGGAGGCATCATTTTATTTGCCTGTGCTAATATTTTCTTTTGTTTTATTGCTTTATATTTTGCTGATGTCATATATGCCGATATTTTCCAACTCATTTTGGCCGATTGCCGATATATCCATATATGCACATATTTTTTCTACCTAATTGCAGAGAAAATCAAGTCTCTCTTGTGTTGGAATGAACATATTATTAATCCTACTCTTGTCGTGATGGCCCACTGGCAGATGCTCTTCAAATGTACACATTCACTGGGCAAATTAAGAAAACTACTGCTGACAGGTTTCTTTTTGTTGCCCGTTTCTCTTTGTTCTTCACAAATGATGGTCAATTAAATTTGAAGTGTTGAAGGAATGCGATTTGGCTCCTCCTCGTATCACCAATGCTGAGCATTCATTGCAATTAGCAACTTTGCTTTCCGTTTTGGACAGTACAAAAAAACCTCCACAATACTTTGGACACACTTTCGACAGACACACAATCTTCTCTGCCTGTCACATTGGCACAAATGTTCATTTTGGGCCGATACCGATATTTAATTTTACAGCCTTTACCGGCCGATACCAATGGCGTACCGACATTATCGTGCATCCCTAATTTTATCTTTTATTGTGAAGCTTTTTCTAACGTCTGTTTTGATAATGGTGCTATAAACTAAATCATTGATTACCTTTCTGACTTTTGGTGATTATGGAGATATCACCTCCGATGATGGTTTTATAGATACATGTGATGAAATAATGATATGGGCGGTGTAAATAGCCACAGCTGCTCTGGCCTTGTTAGTGAACATTAAACAATGTAGCACAATTTGTAAAATTGTGCCTCGTCTTTCACGTGCTTTCCATTGACCGATCTATTGAGTGGTGGAGCAGGCAGAAGTGTGGCTCTGAAAACGGGTAATTGAGAGTGTGTCTCTCTATCCATTTATGCTACTGCAGGAGTGGAAATGAGGACCGTTTTCGTGCGCCCAGTTCCACAAGGATTGAGATTTATCAAAAAGCACCACGAGTAGGAGCAACTTTAAATCTAATGAATCTAGCAAAAATAATACGAATGCATATTTGGCTTTGTGCGAACACAGCGTTTTAGTCACGAGTTTTCTGCATTTGGCCCAAGACGTTTGGGTAGAAATTGTGGTGTTGGATGACTATGGTGTTTTAGAAGAAGAACAAAGGTGAAAAACAGGTGGGTAAGGGGAAGTGAGAGACACCAGAACAGGAACAGACAGAAACAAAAAAAAAAGTTAAAGGGTTATTGACAAATCTGAATGAAAATGGAAAAAGTATTGGTAGTAAAGTTGGTAGAAGCAATTATACTGATCATAAGTAATGCAGAAATGTGGCTTTCTTGCAGAATTTCCGGTCCTACAGTAAGTGTTTGACAGTTGGAGATAAGTACTGCTCACTGATATTGGCAGTTGGTCTGTGCGCAAACAAAGTATGTGTTGCTTGACCTGTTTTTCGGAATTACCAACAATGCTTTTCTCCAATAAAAGCTGAGCAGAGAACAATAAAATCTGACGAACAGACAAACCAAGAGACACTGAGAGCAGAGTAGTGATGAGCTATGAGCAAAGTCCGGAAACACTGGAAAGACAAGGGTGAGGAGCGCGAAATATGGGATTTCTAACAGTGACCGGAGGAAAACTTTTGAAGGAAAAGGAAGAATAGGACAGGCCAGGCATGTTGCCAAAGGAGCGAGTAGACGAGGATGTTGAAGTCCAGTGACAGCACCAATGAAGACAGAAAGCCCAGAGAGAGAGAGAGAGAGAAACAGAGATCTTATTATCTTCGGTGCTCGACCTTTCCTGGGTACATTTAAGTGAGTAACACTGTGGTCTACTAGGTGACGTGGCCTGTCATTGTCCCTAAGAGAGATCTGCCCATATACACACACATACTATATACACGCGCACTAACCCCTGTCCTGTAGTGCTTAATTTCTCAGTTCAGCCGTAATGGTATGAATATGCAGCCCCAACCCCGACATCTCCCACTGCACCAGAGCTATTGATCAGCCGTAATGCTCCACTAAACTGAGGAATTGCGCTGGGACTGCTCATACACACACACAGAGTAAGGACACACACATTCAGTATCATGCTCTGGTACGTTTAACTACACAGCAGACACACACACACACACACACACACACACACACACACACACACACTTGGTTTGATGTCATTCTGTGTGTGGAAGAAAGACATTGAGCCTCTTTGTGTGCCTGATAGAAATGGATAGTGTGATAACAGCAGTGTGTAAGGGAGTTAGAGTTTGTGCGTGTGTCACAATCACGCTTATGTAAGTGCGCTTGGAGAACATGCATTACTGACTGCTGTGAAACATAATATAATGAATGCAAAGCAGCCAATAGTGTGTGTGTGTGTGTGTGTGTATACACTTGGTGCAGGTTCTATACGTCTTATTTACTCTTGGGTCTATTTGTGTAACGGAGTGAATGCAAATGCACTAAGTGTCTCAGTGCAGGTCAATAATATTGAATAGTCAGTGAGTAGTTACTGATAATGGTGCATGCGGATAGTGTTGTGCAGTCGAGAAGAGGATTATTACCACACACAATGTAACAGTCACGCCAGACCCAGGCAATACTGGATTTCTTCATGTTATAGCATCTGTTGCCATAATGTGCCTTCTCTAAACGTTTCTGCTATTTTAATGCTGAAACAAGCATAATTACTAAATTGATGACTGACTGAAGTTAACTTTATTTAACAAGCAATACCTGTGTTTACTTGTACTTTTTTACATATATAGCTATTTAATAAAAATGTGGTAAGCTAGGATTCACAGGCAGGAATAATAAAGCGAAGAAAAGATTTCAATTTGAACAGCTTCCTTTTTGAAATAGCATTAACAGATGTAGCAGGGGCCGTCACCAAACATAAACACAAATGTACCTGCATTTTAGCCACACTTCACTCTGGCAAACTACCTGATGTGTTGTGTTACATTGTGTAAGTTGAACACAATGTAACACACAATAACAATGCAGGGACACACACCATACCTGCCATATTTGTTACTTTCTTTATACAAAACAAAACAGACCCAAGCATAAATTCGTAATCACATTAGATTTTTTTTTTTTTTTTTTTTTTTAAAGGCTCAAGAAACTGCATAAAATTTTACGCAGAGCAAAATCAAAAAACATAAACAGGCATACAGACATTTAACCATCACACTAGATGATTTCCTTCAAATTACTTCACATTCTGCTGTAAATTATTTAAAACAAGCAGTTAAGTGGAGTGCAGTTTTCACTGACAAACCGTCAGTGAGGGTTTGGCTTAAAATATGTGGGAAATATCATCCACTAAATTAGAACATCAGATTTTTGAATTCTCCTGCTTGGTGCATAATAACTGAATGAATATCTAATTGCAGAAAAGCTGAAATAAAGATGAATATGGTGTTAAAATTCTATTATTCTGTTTTCCTTGCGTTGTCTCTTAAAATTGAGTTACCGCAAATAAACTATAAAGAGAATGAATGAAGGGAAAAAATCCTGGCTTTTAAAGTGGATGAGAAACACTTAATCCTCAGTCGCTCAGAATGACTGGAAGACGGTGGTGGCACTTGACCAGCTTCTAGTTGTGAATGTGAAGAGGAATATAAATGCGAAGGAGGATGTTATTGAAAATTAGCATATGTGCCCAGTCAGCTTCCTCTTGTGTAATAAAGGTGTAGACATGAAGACGACAGGGAATTAAAAAGCAGAGCAGTTAGAAGTGATATACTGTATTGTAGAATCATGCTTTGCGTTAGCTCTCTGTCAGCAAGCACTTGCACTTGCACACACAGCATTATTACTATATATCTCGACCCTGCATGCATTCACAAATTTGCACTACATGTAATCGCGGTGATGAGCGCACACATGTTCTCCAGTCCCATTATGAAATCCCACCAGCAAGAACAGACCAAGGGGAAAAATAAATTATGTAATTCAGCTTGCAAATGCTGCGTTTCATGTGCATGTGTATTTGTGTGTGTTTGTGTCACACTCATGAGCTCCATCCTGTTCTAATTAAGGCAGGCTCTTTCTATATAATTACCGAGTGTGGCGCATGCCTTCAGCAGATTCTCTTATTATCTCTGTTGTTTGGTGCTCCACAATCCGGCTCCAGGCACATTCACCACCCTGCTACTCCTTCCTATTGCTCTCCTTCCCTCTGTAATTTACTACATGCCTTCCTTCTCCTCCCCTTTCTCCCTCTCGCTTCTTTACTTCCCTCACCCATTTACCCCCCATGCACACTCTATGCTGCTAAAGAAATGTGCACTTAATTTCTATCCAACTGATCTCAGTGGTGCTTCATGACTTCCTCTAAAACCTCTGGTACTCTGCTTTCTTTCTCATGTCCTCTACCTCCTCATTTTCTCTTTTTTCCACTTTCATTCTCTTCCCTCTCCTTGCTCTTTATTTCCCCCCATTCTTTTCAATATTCTTCCTAACATGCTGTTTCGGTCTCTCCAAACCTCTCTCCCTGCCCCCTGTGGGGACCATGTGGCAGGGTGAGATGGGGTGAGGTAGGTTAACACGCTGAAATCTGCTGGAGAAGCTCGGAGACTTATCTGGTGTGTGTATGTGGGGGAGAGAGAGAGAATTTTTTTCGTGTGTGCTCAAAATTTGGCACCAGTGCCCAATCATATGTTTCTGAAGTCGCTCCCTCTGTTGCACTCATCTTCACCACTGTCTGTTGTCACTTCTTGTCATGTCCTCATCAACCCTCCCTCACTCTTTTTGTCTCAGACAGAAGTCGCCTCGTATTTTCTTCTTTGACTTTTATTTGCTTGAGCGTTCCTTTTCTCGCTTCCCTCCAATTGATTTGCGCCTTCAAACAAAAGCCCCCTCTCAAAGCCACTATCACTTACCACCCCCACCCCACGCTCCCTCTCGAGCATCTGACTCCTCTTTCATTCCCCTTCTCTCTTTTATCACACTTTGTTTTACCCCTTTTCTTTATACCAGTTCTCCCTGGCCCGCTGCCACCCCTGCCCATCTGGTCCTTCCCCCTCCTTCCATCCTTCGCCATCTTTCTCCTCTCCAGCTACTGTTAGTCATCTCTCTCCCCAGCTTTCATTTTAAATAATTCATTCTCCTGGGAGAAGGACAAATGTGTTCTTTTGAGCCCAGCATCTGATGTATTTATTTAGTCGGCCAGCACATACAACAAGTGGGAAGATAGCACACTTGAACCAACAAACATTTGCACACACTGATAGAAATGTAGAAACATTACCACATAGACACACATGCTCTTATATGCACGTGCTCACTTGCAGAAGGACCATTAAAATGTCCCTTGGTTATTGAAAATGTGAGCTGGAGGGAGGCCAGGCATTCACCATTCATCCTTCCCTTGCCTTCCTTCACCAAGGGAGAACGATGCAAGGACAGAAAGGAAGGAAGCAAAGGAAAAAATAATCCGAGGACATTATGGGTATGAAGGAAATGAGAATCTTGGGGGGGGGATATAGGAAGGAATACACAGACTTCAATACAAAGAGCGGTCAGAGAATTCTCATCTTTCGGTGCGCTGCAGAAGAGCAGAATGCATAAAATATGAGTTGTAAAAGCTGAGAATGATTTCAAACACACACTTGTGGTGTGTACAGATGTCAGTGAGAGATGGGAAGAGAAGAAAGAGGGGGAGAGGGAATGTAATGTAAGTGGAAAGAGGGAGGACAATAGGGGGAGAAAGTAGGAAGAAATTAGTGTTGGATGAGAGGTTGGAATCGAAAAACAGAGAGAGTTAAGAGAATCAAGTTGATGTGGAAGAGAGGGAAAAGTGCAGGTCATGGGGGGTAATGATAAGCAGAGGAGAACGGAGAGAAAGGAAATAAAACGGGGAGGGAAAAAGACGAGGGAGCTCTGGCCACAGGCAGAATCAGTGAGAAGATGGGATAAACCTGCAAATTACAACGTTTCTTGCATCCTTCTCTCCCCTCTCTGCCTCCTCTTACCACTTTCAGTCTTCCACACCAGGCTCATGAATTAAATACAGCCGACATGAATGCATCAAAGTTAGAAAAGGTTGGCATCCAGCTTAATCATGTTGCTAACTCAACTGACATGACAGCCTCATTTCTCTCCACCTCACTCATGACCACTGAGCTGAATCAAACATTCAGTTAAAGAGGGCGATATCCTGTAAAAGAGACTTAGGTATGATGTTAGCAAGGCATAAAAAGAGATTATTTTATTAAGACAGCTTTGTTCCTTTTCGTAACAGTTCCTTCTTTTCTCCTCTGCTTTATTTTCCAGGCATTTGACACTTTCCTAATCATTCTAGGACCACTACAATATTTCCAAGATACAAAACAATACATGTGGTTGCATATAATATTATTCACTGTAGGCTTTTAAGTTAGTTGTGCTCATTTTAGGTGGTCATGATTAAATCATCAGGTAAAAACCTAAAATGTAAACCTAGCATAAGAAATTTAAATATATCCCTGTGGGGGGAATTGTGTTATTCAGCAGCAAATAGAAATGATGTACACTTGGGACAATAGCATATAAATCAAAATGGAACAATGAGGGAAGATTAACGGAGCACCCGATACGCGAGGCACCATATGTTCTCCTCCTTGGAGGCATTTGTAGCTGACTGTTGGTGTAAGAAGCATGTTCTTTTGACATAACAATATTGCACATGTTTTTATTAAATGAAGTGAAAACCATGTATCTCCAAATTTGGTGATTTTTGAATTTACAGTAAAGAAATCCTTTTTTGGGGTTGAGAGAATTCTCCTACATCTTTACAGTAGCTAAATTAACCATTTTAAAACCTGTTGGATTGTCTGAAAAATGCTGAAAACAGAGCTTTTTTTTCCCTAAGCTCATAAAAAGTGGACATTTTGGAGACACGTGGTTTTTACAGGACAATGACAAAAATCTCATTAGACTACCAATATCTATCTCGATATAAATACATATGACGGTAGAAGTTTCTGGAAAAGTATGAGCGGTATTTACAGATTGTCTAAAAATAACTTGTCTTGAGAAGCAGAAAGGCCAATAGATGATCATTTGTATACAAAGACAGGAAATAGTGAGCAGAAAGAGAAACCTCTGTGATTTGAACCCATGTAGTGTCGAGTCTTTGGGCAGCAGTTGCAAATAAGACACAGATTGTGAATCCTGGGTGAGACACTCATAAAAGGTTGGGTGAGGACAAGGTGCCTCTTGGCCTGAAGAGAAGTCTGATTATGTCAGACTATGTAATTCTTTGTGTCCCAAAGTGACAAGGCAGAGGGACGCTGGCGCCCAAGACAGCTTGCAAGTGTTTCCATGTTATTTTGCACATGAAAGCGTGTCATCTAGGTAGAGGTTTTAGAAGTAGTCGAAGAGCGTTATTTTTCCTGGGCTCCAGGGAACAGAGTAGGGAGACTGGGAATTACACACAAATAATATGCACAGATACACACATGCATGCTTACCTGGCTGCCATTCATGTGCATCCCTCCTCCCCTGTTAAAAATGATATATTGTACAAGGCGCTGTCGAGCAATTGCCCTGCTCTCGCACGGTCACCTTTTTCCATCCCCATTCAGCCTTCACTAATAACTTTCCATCTGTTCAAAATTGATGTGGGATCAGTCTATAGATCTGTCTGCCCCCATTTAACCTCGCTGAGACGTACTTATTCTGTCGAAATGGTCAAAAGATGCGTGCGTGCACACACACACACACACACACACGTACACAGGCACTTATTCACAAGTAAGTCTTAACAGGAATTGCATTAAATCAGTAATTATTCTAACATACAGGTCTCACTGTGGTCACAGGGCTGAAATTAAGAAATTATCTTAATGTATCTAGAAGTGCGAAGTCAAAGGTAACGGGATTTTCAGAATTTCAGAAGGCGTTTTGTCACCTGTTCGAACAGCTCAACCACTTCTACTTATTGGTGGGGACTTTGACCTTTTTGGTTTGCCCACATGTTGAAGTCACATGATTCATTAGGTCACATGGCATGTGAGAACTGTCTGAATCAAATGAATGAAAATATGATTGAAGGAAATGCCTTGGAAGAGCTATCAAAACTGAATTGCAAGTACTTGCAGTGCAATCCTGACATCCCACCATAAATGTGTTAAGCGACCTGGATACCATGTTCCAAGATTGGTGTCCATTCATTTCAATGAAGTTGCTCAGCAATGCCATGTGCATTAGCCCCCATCTACAACTAGCCACTTCATGCGTCTTGGGCAGATTGGATGACTATCAAATATTAAAAGAGTGAAGTGTAAAAAAGAAGCATTAGACACACATTTAAACCCAATCTGCTTAAACCAGCTCAGGGGGTTACTAACTTTTGTTATTTTTAAGGGTGCATTCACACCTCTAGTTCGGTTCATTTGGTCCGAACCAAGGGCAAACAATTATACATTGTAGCATTTTTCAGCTTTTTTTGGGTCCTTTTCACAGCACTGATCGGTTTGGTCCGAATCAGTTGAAACGAACCAAAATGCAGCCACATGACAACATCCACATCACTCATTGGCCATGGCGTATTTCTTAAACTGCTTGTCGATTGGTCAGAATTTACGAGCGGGAAAATTCCAACAGATGAGGAAAAGCCAGCAAACAACACGGACTCAACACAACTAGGAAGAGACGACTGCACGGGCAGGTTTTGTCCCTGGCCAGAATCTAATTGCGTTGTTTGTTTGTACACACCACAATATGCAGACAATACATTTCTATAATGAAGCGCCATGCGGCTTGGATACAGCATCATAATTCACTGCAAACGGCGAGCGCGCATCGCTCATCACTTCAAGCGGAGGCGTGCATTAATTCTTCTTAACTCGGAAATATGACTACAGCAGCTGGTTTAGTCCAAAAATGATCAGTATTTTTTTGCAGTTGGGTCGGTTCGAGGTCGGATCACGTTCTCTTCAAGGAGGTCTCAGTATGCTTGTTTGGTCCACTTTTGGTGCGCACCCGAGTACGATTGCTGCTTTCACACCTGACCAAACGAACCACACCAAAGGCGCAAACACACTCTAGTACGATTCAACCGAACTAAATGAGGCAGGTGTAAAAGCACCCTTAGATAATACAAGGAGTCATTTCTATGTGTGAGATGCTCTGTATTGTATTGATTGTGAATGGGGTAAGTCTGGGGCCCAGACCCCAGTCATCTTTGTAATATTGATTGTTGCCACTATGCTAAAGTCAAAGCACAGCCTGGTACTATACCCTCATGTGACATTAACATGTGATCGATTCCAAAAGGTTTAAAGATCCCAAGGAACTCTACACCAGCCACTAAAAGCCTCTGGTGAGTTGCAAAGCATCAAGACTAAAACAGCAAATTCACTTGCCTTTGACTTAATGCTTTGAGATGTCCTATCACTCTAATGATGCATGATATCCTTCGTTGAATAATATCTAAAATGGTTGAAGCTGTTTTCTCTTTGTTCATCATTGCAAACCGAAGAGCTTCTAAGTAATTTCACTGCGCAGTTGTCTTTTATTAGAGGTCACAAACTTGTATCCCATTATTGTGCCTTTGTACAAAGGTTTACATTTGTGTTTTTATGTGACAGGCTGTGATGCCATCACTGTTTGCTGCTACTCTGCATATGGGTATGTGTGTGTGTGTGTATGTGCCGGCTGTTGTCTCTGTATTCACAGCTCCGCTGAGGGGCCTGCCGTGAGGACAGAGTGCCCGCCCCCCCTGGCTGTACGGGGTGCCTGGCATGCCAGCCCGTGCCAGCTTGGCTTTCCATTCCCCTGCCTTCCTCATTTTTTTGTCATTTGTCATCACCCTCACTATCACGCACCATCCCTTGTACACACTGATACACGTGCAAAACAGAACCTACATCCCAATGAAAATGGATGGCATTTCCAGGGACACCTGCGCCTTGGTGCTCCAAATCCTCCCCTACATGCACGCACATAAAGGCACACACCCACACATATGCATGTAAATGTACACCAGGATTTCTTGGACACAGTATTTTGCATATCCACACGCTCATATATCTCTGCGCGTGCTGAAATAAACAACACCACATATGCGTACTCAGACATGGGCTTACTCCCACTCTCTCACAGGCTCATGTGTGTTATTTGTCCATAACCCACTCCATCTGTTTCTGTCGTCACGCCTAATCAAGGCCTGCCTACTATTCAGCACACACACACACACACACACACACTCACTCATACGCTCATTGTTTTGATGTATAATCATGCATAGTTCCACAAACACCTGTAGTCCTCATATTGACTAGACAACCCATAATCCCCTTGGATGGACAGGCTCATTAGCAATCAGAGGCACTCAAAGGCTCACACATCGCTGAGCAAAAACATAAATCTAGACATACACTTTGGCTAAATCTTATATTTATATTCTGACAGCGATGTGGGGGATTTTGTCTCCACGCTATATCAATAAATGTTACATGCTCTCTTTACACACATGGACATCTCCAGAGATATAGATAGATAGAGTTTCTATCTCTCTATCTATATTTCTAGCCATCCATCCATATACACACACACACTCTCGCGGTGGGGAGCACTGTGAAGTGATTGGCATCCTGAGGCGAGTTTTATGGATGACATTTCCACTGTGCTGTGGTATAGAGGTCTCCTGCTGCGCCTCTGGTCCACTGGCACACCGAGAGATTGGTGGCGTGAGGTGGGTGGGGGGGCTGGAGTGGGGACAGAGGGAGCGGCGATGTGGACAGAGACACGTTCAAAATCAGTGCACATACACCTAAACCCTTTAAAACGACACATCTCATCCAAGCCCATTCTTGTTTAAGACTTGTTGGGAGCCGCTGCTTTACCCGAATGTATGCATAGCCTCATTTTTTAGCCTAAATCCTATTCCTACCGTAAAATACCCTTTACTTTACTGTAGCAAACCTAAACACAATTGTTAACACTATACTCGACTTCTTCTAGATTACCTTGAAACTGTCATGAAACCCAAACGGGTTCTCTCAAGAATAGTAAAGCAGGACTGCCCACACAAAAACAGAAATTGAGAGCTGACAGGTTGAAAGACTCTGAGCTTTTGTGTCTTGGCTTGATGAGGTTTAATTTCCTGTGATGTCCTAACACCACTGTGTAACAAAGAGGAAAACTGGCCATGTGATCTGAATAGAAGATCAAATCTTTTCAGAAGTGTCTCTAAAGGATAAAAAAAAAAAACTCCCAGCGCCTGAGTCTCTCCAGTGTTTTTCTCTTCCTGTTTTATCATATTCTGACACCCCCCTCTTACTTTTTGTCTTTGTCTGTATTCTACATGAAGATCCTATTAAACTACATGCAAAAATGAATCTGTAACAGCCCAGACACAGTCCTCACTTTATACAGATTACACACCATCCTTGTCTCCCAGCAGCCTTTGCCAACCTTTTTTGTGTGGACTCACATATGTCCGCACTTTTATTCAGATTGTGTGTACAGGCAGGCCTCATGGCTGAATAGTGAAGCCAATGCCAAAATGCCTTAAGCTGCAGTGCCTCAAATAGCCACTAGATGAGATGGTGGATCTGAGAAAACCTAGAATGTAGTAAAGTAAGGGGGGGGGATTATTTGACCTCTCCTTTTGTAATAGTAGTTGAAGCAGATTTTAAGAGCCCATTAAAGTTTTAAAGTGAGCTGACGTACCTTTTGCCGAACAGTGGCCACTTGCCAGAAGTGACACTGTTGGGATAGGGGTAAATGCTAAAACAAACTCCTGAGTGAACTGAATGAGGAAGGCCTGAGCCTATCACAGTCCCCCATGGTGGTTGTCGTTTGCTTGGCACAACCCAGCACCACCTAGGTTTCCTGCACTTTGGCCAAATTTGGATCTTTTGGATCCAGTAAATCAAGGCTTCAAAACATCCCCCCCTGACATTTCTGGGTGATCTAAATAAAAATAGTCATGGTCATGTTTTTCTGCAGTCCCCTAATATCACTTCTTTTAATCCATTAGCATTAGTATTACATTAGTATGTAACCTCTGGCCTGTTAGAGTTGCACTCGTAGGCAGCAAGAGTTTGACTTTCCCTCTTCCCTTATTCTCTTTCTCACTCCGTGTCTCTCTGTGTGTTGTGTTGCTCGCCATCCAGAACAATGTAAATCTACTGTTGAATTAGTTATTTTCCCTCCCTATCATCCATCACACAGGACACAGTGAGAGGGCGGAGTGCAGAGCAGTGAGAGTCTGTGTGGTGCAGTGAACCATCGCCGTCTTTGCACAGATTGAAAAATCAGACACGGGAAAACACACACGAGTTCACACATGCCTGCCAATGTACATTTTTGCCAGGCAACACACACACATATATATGCGCACAGAAAATCTTGCACAAGGAATTATTGATTGACCTGTTCATGCACAATATACATGTGTACACACAAGCTGTACTATGGACAGATTGGGCTCTCCACTGTTGTCGTCTTTTTGTGTGTGAGTTCATAATGCATATATAAATATCTGGATGGAAATACACAAACACACACGTACATGCTTGTCAACACAGACGCTCAGTGTTCCTTCTCATTACATGTGGAAGCTCATTCAAGTAATGCGTGTATATAAGCACAGTTGAATACTTATATTTTACCTTTCTTTTGACTCTACTGGATACTTTGTGTGTATGAGTTGTCGTGGCAGTGAGAAGACACATGAGACACACACACACACACACACGATCATGTCATGTGGTTTTAACTGGCCCTGCCGCCAGTGATGGATGGTGTATTTATGAAGCCCCTTTCCGTGCTCTGGATCAAGGACTGCAAGCATCATCCAGACAGACAGACAGAGAGAGGGATGGGTGGATCAAGGGATGATGGAGGCAAGGATGGAGGGAAGGAGGAAGGATGGATGGCTGGAGGGAAGGAGGAGACAGCAGAATGGAGGGAAACAGGGCCGCCTGCTTGGAGGGAAGGTCATAGTCAGCAGGGAGGCCTGGAGTCCTGCTGAGCCAGGGACATGTAACATACACACACACACACACACACAATTGGGCCATTTTTTAAATCCAGAAATAGTCCCACATGTTCTGTCACTCACTGACAAGCATTAGTTACCTTTTCAACGCGCGAAACACACAAAATAAAACAGAAGACATGAGGTGTCAGCTTGTTATGAAGGCATGTGAAGGATATTTATTTTCTTACCCATGAACTCGACATCTCATATCTTCGGTCTTTACCGTCCTAATGCTTGCACACACACCCACACACGTAGGCAGCCTCGCCCCTCACTTTCTTTTATTTGTCCTTCCCCCGTGTTCTCTCATCTAGCCAGCCTCATCTATCCCGGGTCATTATTCTCATTTGGCACAAGGATAAATCTCATCCCAATTTATGAGGCAGCAATTGTAAGCCAGATAGAGGTAGATAAACTAGCCAGTGAACTAGTAGACAGATGGGCAGAGGAGGGACAGGCAGCAAAAACAAGCAGACTGGCTGCTAAATAGGAAGATGAATAAGCAGGCAGTGAGAGTGTACGACAGACACAGACAGCTATTAGATAGAAAGAAAAACATTTTGCATGGCAGGTTGGCAGGTTGAAGACAGAATGGAAGCAGATTGGAGTTTTGGTTAAATAACCATTTCTCAAAGTAGAGCTACTCTGGAGGCTGAAATGATCTCATTGGCTGAGATGAAGCTCAAACGGTAGAGCCAAATAACTGTTTCTTAAATATTTTTGTCTCGATTATGTTGGATATATGGTCGAGAGTTTACAAGAAATGAGGAGGGGGCTTGTATCAACAAGCCAAGCATTGCTTAGCTTATTTATGGGTTATGACTAAAGTTATCACTTAATATAATTTTTTGGTGTATGGACATATTGCATTTTCTCCCGTTCATAGCGTTTTCCTTTACGTCTTGCCTTTTACCTTGAGCTTCAGGGGAGAAACTGTGTTTTTTTTTTTGTTTTTTTTTGGCTCAACCAAGCCCAAGCTTTACTCCCTGGTCATCAGTATCAGAGTTTGCAAGCCAAAGGCCAGCTCTTATCCCCTTTTCTCTTGATTTCCTGAGGAGCATACCTGCTCGCTTTAGCGCTACGGTTACTTTTAAAAGGCTGTTGCTATGTGGTATCTGTAAGTGCACTTGTCAGGGAGGCCTGCAGAAGGCTGTGTCAGAGCTGTAAGTGGCAATAAATGAACTGAAGGCTCCCACTTTCTCCTCTTTATATTTTCTTCATCCTCTAGGTGCCCATCTCCTCTAGGATGAAATTGACCCTGGAGTAGATATCCCAGTGGGATCAACTGTAGTACCACCATAAATGAAGGGTGTGGCATTGTCATGTGTTACAATTGTATCACATGACAATGCCATTGTATCTGTAGCTCTCACAATAAAATTTCCTTTGCTGAGCTTGCTGAACTAATTGTGCCTTTTTACAGCTTTTACATTTTTTGTATTTTAAATGATTATCCTGTATACCCTTGGGGACTGGTACTTTTCAGAATGAAAGAAAGGGTTGTTTTCACTGGAATTAAAGTGGTATAGCCCCTAGTAATAAAGATTATTTTAAGCATGCCTCGTATTTACACAATATTTGATGGTGCTATTAAAGAAAAGTGCTTTCTATCCCCTCAATCCGATTTGTTAATTTGAAAGAAATTGACCATCACCGCAGGAGTCAGTCTGTACTGGTGCAGCAGATGCCTTTCTCTCTGTCTGCCAACCTGTCTGGCTGTCACGGAGGTGATGTCCTCTATCAGGATAGGACAAATTGACCTGGCCCCCGGGGCCGCCTGAGGGGACACTGCTGACTGTTCCTATACCGTCTTCAGTGGCTGTCATCTGCAGAAAAAGCTCTGCCAGCACATCTTACTTAACCAACAAGGGTGAACACACTCAAGCAGTTCACACTATATAATGTCAGGGAAGCATGTGGTTTATTTCCATAGAAATCATAAAGTAGGTAACTTATTTATGGGTCTTTATAATATCTATTTAATAATGAAATGATTTCCTGGAAAGAACTGTGTATATTGTTCTTATAGGGAACATAGAGACAATGCACAGAATAAGTAGCAACTCCTTTTTCAATTTAAAAAAAATAAGCAGGAAACCATACAGTATTTATGTAATTACTACTTACGTTTATAAGTAGTTGTTGACTTCCAGTGGAGTTTTGTTGAAGGAACAGCCAAATTATTCATGAAAGGGGAAAGGGACTGAGATCCATTTCAGCTCAAGTAAAGGTTAATTTGTTACAGGAAACTTTACTCTCCGAATTGTATGCTTGATTGCTGTAATGCTAAAACACAACTTCCTTTTGCGTGTTTAACTGCTGTGTGCTGACTAAAATACTCTCGGGGATTAATTAGTACAAAATTACATAGTCCACTCCAGGAACCTTCCTAAAACAGTTACACAATCTGTTCGTTTCTAGGAGATTATTGGGAAACTATGAAATGAAATACAGTGTAACCAAAAAGCGTTTTTAATTTTTTTTTATTATTATTATTATTTTTGTTTGTATTTTGGAAGAAGTGCAGTGAAATATGCTCAAAGAAAAATTGTATCCTTGGTCATTGCTGAACGTTGACTCTGGTAATTCTGGTAAAAGCAAGCTGCAGTATTTAGCTAATATGTGTCTCAAAGCGCAGACAGTTTTAGTGCCATAGTTATGTGTGTATTTGTGCGTGTGTCTGGAGGGAATCGTGTTAGTGGCAGGCCTGCTTTGGCGTCCCCTCCATCTGTGTGCTTTGTGCTATGGCTCCCCAGAGGCCCTTGCACACTCTGATGGAACATCAGAAGCCTCCACCTGTAAACACTAGCATCAATAACTTTTCTCTCTCTCTCTCTCTGTCTCGCTGTCTCTCTCTCTCTCTCCCTCTTCCCCCTCTGCTGGCTGACTGTTGTTTATGTGCCTGTAAAATTCAATTAGGCTGCAGGGGAGCGGGCCGGCCTGCATTACTGCCTGCCAGGGTGACATTTCATTTGCAATGAATCATGGGCCAGAGGAGGACCGGGCTGGCGAGCAGAACAACACTTCTCCTATCTGTCCCCTTCTTCTTTTTTTCTTTTTTTTCCTTTTCCTTCTCTGTGCTTCTTCACTTACTACACACCCTCTCCCTGTTCCTCCCATGCATAAACCTTTCTCCTCCTTCATTTCCCGCGAGTCGTGAGTGACGGTGAGATAACCTCCAGGGCTCACTCTTGTTTGCCGCTGTCCATGAGAAGGTAGTCGTGCATTCACCGCTGCTTTTATTTTCTCCATCTTTGTTTGTCTGCTTCTCTTTCGGCTCCTCAAACCTTCCTGTCGTATCACTTTTACCAGGATGGTCACCTGATGCTCCTTCCCTTCACACTCACTTTTCCTTTCTTCTCTACCTTATAAGGCAAATTACAGTTTGTGCACTGTCTACCTTCCTTTCTTCTTCAGTCCTCTCCTTAAACTCTTCTACCACTTCTTTCAAGACGAGGATTTATCTCTGGTGAGCCTCTGTTCTCCTCTTACCTGCCTCGTTTTGATTGAGGCCAGCACCTCAACATTTTAGGCCCACTTCAGCGCCAACTGAAATCCTCTAAACGAAAGAAATGTCTCATCAAATTTTAACATGCATCACTTTCCTTGGCAAAAACAGTGTCAAGTCACTGCCACTGCCGAGAGTTGGGACATGAAAAAGAATTTCCAGATTTTCCAAGAGGTCCAGTGCAGGAGCCTGTAAGTCAGAAAATGATGGATTTAGGGGGTTTGCTGCTCGAACCATGTGAGTGTGCTGACTGCATTATTTTAGAATAGATCTGCTTAACACCACAGAGAGAACTCGGATGAGGAATTTGCGCTTGTGCTCATTAAGGCAATATAAACAGAAGAATTAATAGGGTGGCATTGAGAAGAGCATGCAATAATGCTCTAAATTAATGCATAAACGGCCTCTCTGATTACACAGTGAAGGGATTCTACATAAATCAAGGATAAACTGTGAATAATCTCATGCAACGCCATCCACGCTGAGAGGTATTAGTGTCGCCCTTGGAAGCGTGCTTGTGAAAATACACCAGTACTCTTGTAGTTTTGAATTCAATCTACCAGAAACAGACCTGCGACTCATTTTGGGTTCTGGCCTGTTATTCAGGGAAACCCACTGTACACTATTAATAATGCATGTTAAGTGTTTAGATTTTAACTCTGGTTTGTTCTTTTGTTCTTTCCCTGAGTACAAAGTTTGCGTGTTCTTAGTTTTGTTTGTTTGTGTGAGTCAGGATATTGGTTTGTTGGGTGTTTTTGGCATTTGTATGAGGTTTGTGTTTCTTTGCATGTTTGTGTCTGTGTGTGTGTGTTTTAGTGTATCTACATACATGTGTAAAAGAATGTGCTGCTGTTACACTAATACAAATTTTGCCCTCCATTCAAAAATGGGTTTTTCGCTTATTGTTACCTCGCTTCAAAGTGCAGAATGATGTACATGCAGAGTTTGAAACTAGAACGGAAAGTTTCCTTGTGTATACCTCAAATCTGAATTTAAAGCCCACACACGAGCAGGATTTTCACTAGTTTGGATGACAGTCGTGGTCCAGTATTCAAATTCTTAGGTTTTGTTTGGGGGGAAAAAAGTCCAAAACCCAACGATATTCAATCAACTATGATATATAACAGAGAAAGAAGCGAAGTCCCATGGTTGGGAACCCGAATTCAACAAATGTTTGCTATTGTCGCTTGATAACTTAAGAAACAGTTATCAAAATTGTTGATTAACTTTCTGACAAATGATTAATTGATCATTTCAGCGCTGCTTACTAGTGTGTGTCTCTTGTGGGTGCCGAGATGTCTTTTATCCACGCTGTGGTATCTGACAATCTCAACACTATATACTGGATTAGTGACAGGCCTGCTGCGATGTCCCTTCAGTCTTCTGATACTGGACCAGAGACAGAGATTGCAATGAGTGTTTGTGTGTCTGCAGGCAAATGGATTGATTAACACATGGAAGAGCCATGGGCGCATGTATTGTGTATACTGTGATGGTCAGTTCTTATAAGCTGAATACTTTATGTTCCTATAAAAATGTCTGGTAAAAATTCTGTTTACCAGCCATGTGATAGTCATGTGACACGGGAATGGCTGTAAATGTACATCAACCCCAATGGGCAGGGGAGGGAGGGGTCACTCCACGTGACACCTCCGATAAGGCCAGCTTAGGGAACAAACCGTAAATTCTCTTCCTTCCCCCACAGTGTGCCGCAGTTCGGCAGGAGAGAGCCGCACCTGACCTTCAGGTGTCAGTATTGGTATGTTATCAGGCAGCTGTATGTACGTGCTTGTGTTTTCTGCACATATGATTGTTCTCTGAACTCCGCCAGTTAAAAAAAAAAAATCTCACTTATTCTGGTTGAGATGTTCCATGCAGATTGCTTTTATAATGCAGTTATCACCATGGCACACACACACATGCATACACAGAAACACACACTTGTACACATGCAGGCAATTTTGCACTCTAGATCATTCTCTCCACCTCTCTCTCTCTTACTGTTCCTCTCTCTCACACACACACACTAACTGTTCACAGTGAGTCCGTCCCGGCTCACAGTTTAGGGATGAGCCCCGTAGAGGAAGGTGATCTTTATTTAAATCCAGTTGTCTGTGCTCACTCCTAATCTCGTCCCTCAGAAAGAAGGGATTTCTCTGCTCTGCACCGCTCACTGATGTGATTTACACCAGGAGGGGGAGGCGAGGGATGGTGGTAAAAGTGAGTGATGGGAGATGGATAGGATGCGGGGAAATGTTATCCATCTTTGGCTGTGAACATAAAGGAAAAGGACTAAAAATGAAAGATCACGGGGTTGTGGAAATCCACTGAGAGAGAAGACCACATAGTTGTGCATTTGTGGTGCTGTTTAACTTCTGGGGTGAGCGTGTATGATGTCCTGAGCTGCCATTGAGTGTGCTGTGGGTGAAACATCTCGATGAATCAAAATGGAATGCAGATGTCATACACATATTGTATTTTGGAATAAATGGAACTTCCGGTAAGAGCAGTTTCTCAGATTTCCATTGAGAACAAAAAAATCACATACTACAGGGCACTAACTACAGCTCTTGCCCCATAAACATCAAATTTAGACTTTTCTTCTAGTATAAAAAGTCATCCAGTTGATTGTTGTCTCTGCGTCTATGTTTACAGTGCAAACAGGAACTGCTAATAACTGATGCAAAGTCACTAAAATATAAACAAACATAATACTGTATGGGCTCAGGTGGGGCCCACAGCTAACTCACTGCCTCTCCATGGCAACATTATACCTTCTGTTTGCAGGAAGTGTCAAAATACATAATAATAAGCTCACATTATTTTACCCTATAAATACATTTTGTGACAGTAGTGGGGCATAGAATGTCGCATCAACATGTTTCTTATGTCCGGGACACTCTGCTCTGACCATTCATAGCTTAGAAGGTACCTCTGCAGGAGGTGGAGTGGGTTGTCCACTACTCCTGGCAACACGCCCGTGTGTCCTTAAACTCTAAACCCCAAATTATGCCATCATCTGTAGCAGTGAGTTCATATTTTTCAAGTCTGTCTTGAAACAATACTCACATTTCCAAATGTGCATTGTGTGTTTCCTTGTTGAGCTGCAGGTGAGGGACAGTAGCAGAAAAAGTGTGGATATTGTTCCCCATCACTTAGACTGGATGCATGAGGATTTAAGAAGCTAAAAATATTTCAGTGTGCATATTGGCACCTGACTGTTGTTTTAAGACAGATGTGAAAAACTGTGAACCTATCCTTTGAGTCTATATACAGATATTTGAAAAACGACAGACATACAGACAAACCCCAGACCCCCCCCCCCCAAAACATTTTAAAATGTATGTTTTTTATTCCAAATTCTTCTGGCAATTTATTTCAGCTTACTTTGTTTGTGAGTATGTACAGTGTAGTATGGATTGAATCAGGCAGTTATTTCCAACTAGAGGGTAATTCCTGCCTGAATGTACTCTGCAGCTCTAATTAAAGTTTGACTGGCACTCTGGGTGACACACTCACCATGTTCTCCACTCTGCATTGCCCAGGCATTCTGCATGGTCAAGCAGCATTACAGAGATAATTCCTATTACTCCTACCACCCTAACTGTTCACCCCCTTGAGTCTCCTTTCAACAGTTTTCTCTCTCTTGTCTCTCATTCGCTCGCTCACCCTTGCCCCAACTTTCTCTCTCCCTTCACCATTCTTCTTCACCCTTCAGCCGTTCTTTCTCAAAGACAAAAAGTTTTCCACCCCTGTCTGAGGGATTGGATCGATCCATCCTCAGACCTCCTGCCAGCGTCCTCGACCGCTGGGCCGAACCATTAAACTCTGCATGGGGGGATTACGCCTCGTTCCTCTCTGTATTCCCCTTGACTTGTCCTCCTCTGCTTCCCCATCGCTCCCTCATTCCTCTGACACTCTGATGCCGCCTGAATCTCTGTCTTTCTCTCCTTCTTTTACGCTCGCTCCTTATCTTTGATCAATACCTTTGCTTCCTCTCCACTTTTCTTCCCGCTTGTCTGGTCTTCTCCTATCCTCCCGCGTCCTTCAGCTGTGGTGTTATTTTTGAGTGTGTGTTTGTCCGAGGCCCTCCCTGCATCTCACAGGAGGAAGATGCCAATTAGTGCATGGGCATAGGATACCTTGGCTGCCAGCTGGTGTGTCTGTGTGCTCCATAGGACTTTGATTCTGTTTGATCAGTTACTCATTGTAAACTGTAACAATCATACGAGCACAAAAGTTAGGAAAGATTAGTGTGTATGGGTGTGCGTATTCAACACTGACCCAGAAAAGCTTGCCCCCCCGATTGGGTGAGTCAATACACAGTGTGAGAAAGGCAATAACCCCTGGTGGCAAACCTCTTATCTTCCCCCCCCCCCTCTTTATCTGTCTTTTTCGGTCTCTCTGTCTCTCTGTCGCTTTCTACTGCTCTCTCCCCACTTCCTCTCATGTGTGTCTTTAACCCACAGGATGCCTTGTAAACCCCCCTGGTAAGAGGAACCAAACAAAACACACAAAGTGAGATAAAGAAAACAAAAACAAAAAACAAATCAATAAGGGAGAGAACACAGTAGATTTATAGTCGAGCTCTCGGGAGATTTTGTGTGTGTTTTTTGTGTGTGTGTGTGTGTGTGTGTGAGAGAGAGAGAGCATCTTGTCAAATGCTGTTTGAGTCCATAGTGACGTGCTGTCACCTCTCAATCACTGGCTTTGACATGTCTGACAAATGATGACAAATGTAGTTCATTCACAAATGCAAACACACGCATACTGTAAATATAGATAGCGAGATATTCATACAGTGTGTGTCACCAGTCACTTTACATCGCGCTCTCGTTGTCATTACACATTCTGTCGACATTCCTTGTCTACATTTTTGCGTATGTGGTGTGGTGGGATTTGTGTTTTCGTCTAACCCTGCAGAACTCTCAATTCCTGCTGCCCTGCTCCCTAAAGACACATTTGTCACTTTGTCATTTGTCAGTCTGGCGTCCCCACGGCTGGCTGGCTTCTGTGTGTGTGTGTGTGTGTGTGTGTGTCGGCTTATGTGTGTTCTGCTGGACACGACACAGCTGCAGCACTCATTCTGGCCTCATTACTTCACACTTCACCCCTCTCCTCTCCTCCCAACTCCACATAATCGCCGTCTCCCCAGCTTCCCCTCTTCACTCTTCTCTGGCTCTCCGGGCTGCTTGTCCTCTTCTCCATCTATTCCTTTCTCCCTCTGGAGATGTTTACTTCACTGCAATATATATGGTTTTCTTCTCAAGCTGTCATGCTCGCAATCATGCAGAATAAATCTGGTTCATTTGCAGTCTCCTAAAGAGACCCATGGGGGTTTTTTTAGTTTTTTTTTTTTTTTTTTTAGCCCGGAGTGAAATGCAAAGACTTCCCAAGGAGAGAAGAGAAAAGACTTAAACTAAGACTGGATGTAATAATGGGCAACATGGTGAAGTAGTAGGTGAATCAGTCAGTTCAGTGATTTCAAATAAAAAAAAATAAAAATTCATTGAGTTTCTCACATACTTTGTGTTACCTAGCCATGCAGATAGGTTTGGTTTTATTTGTCCACTTTTTATGATTGCCTCCACGCCAATACAATGTGTGAATGGAATTATTTCTGGCGCATAGATTAAAGAAATATTTTAGGAATTCAACACCAAGATCTCTTGGCAGAAACAATGTCCCTGTTTCTCTGGATAATCCAGCCTCGAGCCTCACAGTTTTCCCCATCAGTTAGCCCAACAGTAAATTAATACATAGGCATACCTACTTTAGAATGTTAGTTATCAACACATTAGCCTCAGACAGCTTGTGGTCTAAGTTGGCTCGCTTGATTAACAATAAATTGATCGCTAAATTCTTCTAAATTGCAAATCAACAATCACAAAACAGCTATAATAGTAAGAATACCTACAGATAATGCTAAAACATGGGAGTTTAGGGAGTAGACAAAACATTTCTTCTCTGTATATATTTGTCTCTCCATCGTTTACGTTCTTGCTCAGTTTCCCCTTTTCGGACTTAGGGCATCACTAATTCCTTCCACCCCTTACCCCCTTTGCCCCACACCAGAGGGGATGGCATATTTAATTCATCAGTGTGTGTTTTTGTGTGTGAGCTGTGTAGCATTTATTGCATTAGCATTATGAGAAGATAATATGTGTGTGTGTGTGTGTGTTTGCTTTTAAGGTCTTTTCACACGGGAAGTGATTGACGTACCTAACGCAACGTAATTCTTTTTCAGTGAGAGGCGCGTGGGCAGATCCCGGGAAACTGGCGTGCTCGTCTCACACCCACCAGCCCGCCCGCTAGAGTTCAGTTGTCTTGAACTTTTTTTCTACGTGTCGTGCAGTGCGCCATGCAAATCAATGGACGAGAGACTGATCCCTGCCGTTTGTGAGTTCCCTGAAATATATAGGTCTCAAACAGGAGGGCAGAGCTTCGGCGCAAGACTGGATGTTTCCGGTAACGCTCTGTATAGTTTTAACTTAAGCCAAGCTATAAAGGAAAAACAGTTGTCCTGGCCGGGATACAGTAGTGCAGAGAAGCCTTTTCCTTGGTTACCTTGTATAGGGTGTCTGGAATTTAAAGCCTGGTTTATGGTCAACGCAGTGTCCACAGGCCAAAAAGGACATCAATGCGCCTTTCACTTCGGGCTTCAAGCTGTCGCGGCGCTTGGTCGTGCACCAATTTTGTAAACTTGGCACCCTGGGCACGTGATGCGCTTTTCATTTTGACATGGATGTCGAAGCTGGCCGAGCAGGTTTGCCTCTACAGACACATCTACCACCCTTTTTTGAGAGACCACAGGGACAGTGTAGTATGAGGGACGGCCATGTTGGATAATGACATTCTTCTGGTAACACTCCTTGACTCATTCACATGATATTTTGCCTGGCGTGTCGGAGAATATTGCAACGGACAGCGCATTGAGCATAAATGCCTCTGTGCTTGCTCCCAGCTCTGTGAAGGCACACGCTACAGTGTCTTGCGTGAGTATATACAAAGCTTTAAGGCCTCCACACATGATTGGCAGTAAAACCGGTCTGTCCTGGCTGTGCCATTGTTTTCCTATGTGTAGAGCGGTGGTGCCCAACTGGGTGAAGCGTGACCTTTGGCGGGGCACACGGCTCGAAATTGCCTCAGAGCGCTGTGCTCAAAGTTCAAATTATTTCCACTTTGACCTCGGTTGCCGGTGACCGTTCAAAGTGCAACCAAAGAGATAACAGCTGTATGCGACATAGCCAGCAGTGACACATGCAAACAGGGGAGGTAGGGAGTGATGGAAGACAAACAACCTAGACTCTGTGTTTCATAGTACCCTGAACTCTATAACACAACATTTAAAGGAAAAGCAATGCATATCAAAAAGTCAGCAGTCAGATGGGGCTACCAAGTTTGTGAATGCATATAGTTTCCAAACTGCTAAAGTTAGCTTAGCACACTGCCTCTGCGAGTGTCTGAGCTATGCGTTGCACTCTACCTCGCGGTGAGCGAAAAGAAACTTTCTTATCACGTGAAGGCAGCTTTACTCGTGGAGCGCTTGTCTGCCTGTCTATTCACACGATGATCCCAGTGAGACTCCGCGGCTCCAAGCGAGTACCCAGACGGAGTGTTGCTCCCTGTGTGAAAAGACCTTTAGGCTATCAGGAGTGGAAGAGGAAATCAGGGAACTGTAAAAGAAAAGAAGATGCCCTGGCAAGCTTTAAGTACAGAGTCCCCAGTGGACACACGCAACACACACACGCCAACATCTAACGTCTTCCTAGATCTCCTCCTATAGCATAAAAATACCCTGAGGCACAGCAGACATGTTCCACGCTCTATGTAAAAGCCGAACACACACACACACACACAGACAATGGCATCTGGCGTAATACACTACAGATTAGCATACATGCATGCACAGGGAATCACCCCACCTCCTCCACATATGGCCTGGATATTCCAATTACACTCATCCATACTTACTGCAGAAGACACGCGTCTCAGTTTTACGCATGTAGTCCCAAGCCAGTCATTGTGTACTCTCAGCGTTGTCATGCCGTCTTTATCTCGGCTGAATCCTCTTCACAGCCATGCGTGGTGCCTGTCACAATCCCTTCACCTCAGCGTCAGTGAAGTCTTCCCAGGGAAAAAACACCATCATTAGCTCCTCCTTAAGGGAGCTCTCTGCGGGGGAAAATAAGTGGGTTTTTACATTTGTTAGACAGTGCACAAGCTAGAATTCCTATTCCACTCAATTTGAGGAATGAAACGACCATCAAAGTTTATCACTGGGCTCGAGTTGGGGCTGGAGGGCTCTATTCTACGATTGTAACTCTCGCTGATCATCTCTCAATTGATTTAAAGAAGCAGTATTATCATAATTTTTCCTTTTCTTAACTGTGGGACAAACAAAAGAAATGCCATCTTCTTTGCGATTTATTTCACACCCGTGACTGGCCGTGCATTTTATCAGTAACCAAGAAGCGGCTAGGCGATTGCACCGAGCTGTCATAATGACAGCGGTGCCATTAGCGCTGGCTCCGTACATGAATAAGCTTGGCTGTGTGTACGTGTGAGTGTGAGCACAAGGTTTATAGCCCATGCTAAATGTCCCTGGGATGTAAGCCATGTCGTATGGGCGCTGTCTGTCTGTCAGTCTGCTCTCTGCAGCACAGATCAGCACAGCACTGATAAAGCGTGAAGATAACAGTGGCACTAGTCAAGGACACACTCATCTCTCTCTCTCTCTGTCTTCCGCCTCCTGTATAGATTTCTCTGTCTTACTCTCTCTTTGTCTCGCTTCATCTCTCATCTTCGTCTCTCTAAGCACCCATCTGTCTCACGTTGTCATATTTTTATCCCTCTGTTTTTATTGGTTCTGTCCCTCTCTCTTTAGCCCTAATCTTTCCTCTGCTTTCACAGTGCTCTTGCTATTTTACTGTCCTTCGCTTACTTTTTATCTTCCTATTATGTTGCCACTTCTCTCTTTTTCTTTCTTTTATTCTGAGAAATACACACCGACTTCCACATACTTGTGTGTACTTTCGATCTCAGGCAGTTTGTTAAGGTTTGGGCTAGGACACGTCGTTCTAATTAAAGGGAGACTATGTCACTTGAAAGAATAAATAACACAATCTTACTGTTGGCTAAAGGGAAATATGATGTGTCATCCTGTAGTTGTAACTTGTGGCCACAGTGACTTCTAAACAGCAAATGTTAAAAGGGAAATATTTATGCTATAGCAAACAGTGATATTTTAGACAACAATGTGCATCCAACATTTTGTCCACAGTTTGGGGAAGGCCCTTTTTTGTACCCACATGTACAAAGTGAGGTCCATGATTTTTTTTTTTTAATGAGTTTGGCGTGGAAGAACTTGACTGGACAGCACAAAGCCTTGATCTCAACCCTGTCCAACACCTTTGGGATGAATTGGAACACCAAGTGCGAGCCAGACTTTATTGCCTACTATCAGTATCAGGCCCCACTCGTCCTCATGAGGCTGAATGGCAACAACTCCCTGTAACCAGGTTGGAAAGACTTCCCAGAGTAGAAACAAGTACCTTGTTTGGATGTCCACATACTTTTCACCATGTAGTGTATGTTCATATATGCATAAATTCAGTAGCTGTGTATACGTTTTTACTTTACCACATATACACATAGCGGTGGTGGAAATTCTGTTTCCGTTTGCACCCAGACTCCACAGGGAGGTCAAAGGTCAGGGTCAGCCACACACCAACAGAAGGGCATTTCGTGTGTGAGGTGCAATCCACTTACTTTGGGTTATGGGAGGGTATTGACTGACTGATTGATTCTTGCATGTGTGTGTGTTTTTATTGTGCAAGCGTTTCCCTGCGAGTGGCTGGCCGTTATATTGAAGTGCATTCCCTCCCACCGAGCGAGAGCAGCTCCGAGCTGCTCCTGACTAAAACAGCCTTTTTAATTGCAAGTTCCCTCTCCCGCTTTCTTCACCTAACACATATACACCTGTTTGTGCACAGGCTGCACTTGAAATGAACCCTTTGGTATGTGTTTGTTATTAGAAAACTGGGGTAGAGAGATGAAAGAGAGAAACACGAGTTCCCATGTAATACTCTGAGATAAAGGGCGTAAGGAGGGAGAACAGGGGAGGATGCTTGGGAAGTGTCCTCTGACTTTTAAGTAGCTGTCAGTCTATGACGTGTCCGTCCAAGCAGATCTGAGAGCATCTGAGTGAGCCAGGGTCGCTCGCTGTCATATGGACCCAAAGAAGATGAAAGGTTCTTTTTGCATTTCAGCCCTTCGTATTACCATAATACCAGATTTATTGGCGGTTAGCAATGGACAACACAACTTCAGTGAAACACTCACATCCTCAGTGACTGATGTTCAGCTCCTAACATGTTCCTTACAAGTAGTACCCTCAAGTTCAGACAGCGGCCTGTTGCACACCATCAAAACACAATCACACACGCTCTCTCCCTTCCTCCTTATCTTTCTTTTTAATGTTAAAAAGAAAAACACTCGACATCAGAGAGCGATTTTAGAGGGCAGGGAAGCTGTGAATCAACACCTTCAGGCTGAGAAAAGGGAGGGAAAACAAACGATGAATGGAGATGATGATGAGAGATGGAACGCCCACAGCTGCCAAACCAGTTGCCCACCTAACAGGGTTTTTCCTTCTTCCCTTCTATTCTCTCTCTTTCACCTCCTTTTCTTTCGTTCTGCCTCTTCTGCTCTGCCTGAGGCACTTCCCCTGAATCAGTTCTGACTTGTCACGAGAGCTCAGTAATCCCTCCATTACAACTGACCTCCCCAGAATGTGTGTGTGTTAACATCAATGTCTCTAGGGCTATGGCCTAGATTGAATTATTCATGAAGCATGTTTATTCCCTCTCCTTTACTCCCGTTCGCTCTCATTTGCCGCTCTCCTTCCCTGCACCGCCCCTCAATTCACATGTGTTCACCCCCTCCCTCCTTGTATGACCCTGCAGCTGGATGCTAACCGACAATCAGTCTCATGCCATGTCAGCATGTTGCACGCACACATTATATGCTATACACCGCATCTATACCGTACTATAGACTTTGTGTGTGCGTGCGCATGCCTGGACACGTTGTGTTGGGAGAGGCTGAGGACAGAAATCTTTATCTCATGCGCTCAGTGTGTGAATAAGCCTAACAGACAGATATGTCAGCAGGGTGGCTCGCTAACTAAAACTTTGCCTACGCTCAGGATGACATTAATGTCATGCAGACATACAGAACACATACGCACACACAAAGTCAGGGATGAACTTAGCTAACCCATGGGTTCACTCAAGTTACAGTTTCTCTTTCACGACACATTTTCTGCATTGGTAGTTTTTGAATTTTTTGTATATTAAGGCTAGTTGTATGTTATTGATTTAAAGGCTATTCTTACTGAATCCTCATCTCATCTTGTCTAGCGCTGAAATGATTAGTTGACTGACGGAAAAAGTAAGCAACAACAACTTTGATAATGAATTAATTGTTGTTTGTCAACCACTTAGTTAATTGATTAATCAAAAAGCCTCCAATCTCATCTCAATAATATGTGTCTAAGTAAAAGCAACATGTAGCGTGTGTGTGTGTGTGTTTGTATGTCTGCCTGTGTATAAACGTGTGGCTTGCGTCTGCTGTTATTGATCTGCAGCGACCTGCGATCAAACACAATTAGGTGTGAATTCTCCAGATTGTATATCGACATGCCTCCTTCTGCCGCTGCTGCGTGTTTGTGTGTTCATGCTGAATCAATAGGTACGCAGACACTTCACACACCTAAAATGTTTGTGAAGGTGTTATCAAGAGCTGATAAATTAAATGCAGGTGCTTGGTATTGTAATGGGCTGGTTTGCCCATTTGTAACATTAAAAATAAATAAATAAATAAGAATAATAAAGGAGCGTGTATGTTCAATGCAGACATAACCACATGTTCACGCGCGCTCCTTTCTGTCTCCGTGCACCATTTTGTATCCCCCGATCTGACCTCTTCACATTTGTGTGCGCGTCGGGGTTCCACTTGTCTCTGCATTGATTAGAATATTCTGTATCACAATCCGTTATTGATTCACCAGTCAGTGTATGAGTGTCCACCACAGACTGGCCTCATACCTCATAGCCAGAGTCAAAAAGACAGAATAGATTAATCCCCCCCCCCCCCCCCCCGGCCTCTTTGTCAAATACCCTGCCAACTGTTGTCTTGACAACCTTTGTTTACCCCGTAAGTCAAGATCAATGTAATTGGCGAGCTCAGTCTGCCTCCCTATCCCACCCCCACCCCCTTCTCTTCCCACCACCAGCATCCAATCACATTCACTCAATGAGAGACAGGTATAAATAAAAGGAAGGATGGATGGAGGAACGAATGGCTTTTGTCATTTATTGACTATTGTGTGTTATTTCTCAGCATGGTTTGGTCTTTTTTGGTCTTTTGTCTCACTGCATTTGTGTGGATGTGTGTTTGTATAAGTGGAGGGGGGAGGGGGGGGGCTGAAATGTGGTTTTGTAGCTCAGCAAAGGTCATGCATTATTTGGCTGTGCCAGTGAGTGAATACAATATGATGTAGTTCCTTTTTTTCCATTGTGTCCGACTTTATGTGTTTGGAGCTCATAGGTTTGTGTCTGTGTGTGTGTGAGCAAGGAGCAATATGAAGGGCTTGGCTTTGTGACAACTGAAAAATCGAGCAGACTAATTCAGACAAAGGTACTACGCTTGCTGTATCCAATCACAAATAGGCATGCCTTCTTTTTATTTGAATACTACCCAGCAGGCTTTATGGCCATTTAGCACAGTAACTATGAGTGCGGGGCCCATTTAGAGTCATCAGATCCCATTCTAGACCAATTATACCCAGCTCTCAGTGGTAGATATCATAGTAACACAACAAGTGTCTTGAGGAAATACTAATGAGGACTCGTCATAGACACAGTGTAATGCACACACTGGAACACATGCCCAAATGCAAACCAACCAAGCAGAATTAAACGTTTTGGTACATCGAGTAGCGTAGCTGGGCAAGCCTGGCAAAGCTAATCCATTAAATGAAATTAGCAACTCCAGTTAACAAATAATTACTTAGTGTAAGCAGTTATGGAACTTATTCATCCAATAAAAGAACAACAAGACCTTAACAAATAATATTAACTGTTAAAAGCTGTTCAATTATGTATGATTATGTACATTTTAATGGTTTGTGTTCTCCTCTGTGGGTGTTTCATGAAGAGTTGGACTATAATCTTAATGTGCTGCGTGTAATCAGCCCACATCAGTTGTGTTGTCTAAAATAATTTGCCATAACATGTTCTGCTAGCAACACTGCTCATGCTAATTGTTTGCGTTTGTTGCCAGAACCATTTACGGCCACAACTTGATATACTATCCTGAAGCTCCTGTGTCACTCACTTTCTTCAGTCCCTCTGCTGGCTGCCTGTAGCTGCTCAGAGCGACTTCAAAACCCTGCTGCTGGTGTACACGGCAGCTCCGTACCTCCAGGCCTGTGGTCCAGAACTGAACACCGGCCTTTGATCTCTGCTCTGCCCCTACCAGCTGCTCGGCTGCCCCTACTCCTCCCCATGTACATGGACTCCCGACTCTGATCCTCGTGCCTTCCCAGTAATAGAATGACCCTCCTTATGCCCTCTGAAAACTGCAGAGTCAACCACACTTCCCATCATGGGATGAAAACTCATCTTTTAGAGTGTAACCTTCTTTTGCTTTACCAAGATATTTCTGGTGCCCAGTGACCATTGAGGTTGCCATGTTTCTGCACTGCACTTAGATACCTCCCTTTCCACTGTCTACATAGATGATATTGTTGCTGAATGGAAACTACAGTAATAGCTGTGCGTTGTTGCTGACAAGGATTCATATTAAACCTGCATTTTCTTGGCCACTTGGGAGCATTACAACAAGCTGTACAAAAAACATTCAATTTCAATTTTATTTATATACCCCAATATCACAAATCACAATTTGCCTCAAAGGGCTTTACAATAAGTACAACATACGACACCCTCTGTCCTTAGACCCTCGATTTGAATAAGGAAAAGCTCCCCAAAAACCCTTCTAACAGGGAAAAAGTGGAAGAAACCCTAGGAAGAGCAACAGAGGAGGGATCCCCCTCTCAGGACGGACAGACATGCAATAGATGTCGAGTGTACAGAATAGATTCACAGCAGAAAATCATAGTACACTTATGATGACAAAATTTAGATAGTAAAGCAGAAGTGAAGAGGATGGATCCACATTTAAATATCATTACCTTATGAAGTTGTTATATCGAACATGTTAGTGAACAGTTACCTATTGACACAACCAGTAAACATGGAACAACAGCTGCTCACATTGTATTAGAGTTGTTCTCCACCTGATGCGTCCAGTACTTACTCTACTTTTAGCTTTGGTTTGGTCTCCACCAACTTCTAAGGGAAATATTTGGCTCCCAAATGTTCCACTATGTTCACCAGGTAGATGCTAACTTTGTCTCTCTGGCATTTGGTGCTGGGAAGGTAGTGTACAGTGGCTATATCAGAACGTTTCCCCTTTAAACAGGGCCTGCTTGTGTCTGGAAATGACTCTGATATGAGCGGTGAGGTTGCGAACTGTAAAGCCAGAACAATGACCTGAAAGAAACTAAAACAATCCATAGAGTTGAGGGAAACTTCAGTCGGGTGATTATTCTCCGTTGGCTCGTCACTGCGAGTGACCCCTTTCACATTACACATGGTCATTTGTTCAAAATAAAAATATTGATTAGTGCAGCTTTAAGTATTTCACAGCAACATATAAAAATGACACTAATTAATGCTGCAAGATAAGATAGGGAGACCGTTGAGGTAGAGTGATTTGTGGAAAAGATGGGGTGGCAAGACAGGTTTAAAACACTGATGTAGGTTTAAATGTTTCATAAGGAAATTGTCATATGGACACATTCTGCATCTTTTTGTGGATGCACATATTTCAAGGAATCTCTGAAGTCCAACTCTGTGTGTGTCTGTGTGTTACTGGTGTGACAGAGCTGACATCTGCATCTCTTGAAGAGGTGTGTGTGTGTGTGTGTGTGTGTGTGTGTGTGTGTGTGTGTGTGTGTGTGTGTGTGTGTGTGTGTGTGTGTGTGTGTGTGTGTGTGTGTGTGTGTGTGTGTGTGTGTGTGTGTGTGTGTGTAAGTTCTGCGTTGAACAGAAGTGGACCTGTATGTGATGTGATGTCGGCGCTGTTTCCTGTCTTGCTCGTGTCACTTCCTCTCTAATAAACTGTCATGCCGTCTAATCTGCCCAGCTGGTACTGTCAGAACATGTCTGGATGAGTAGGATAGAGACGGTGTGTGTGTTTGCGTTTACATGTGGGGATATGTGGAATAAAATGTTTCTGTTCTTCCAAGGACAAGGATGGATAGGAAAACCCTACATTTTCTGTAGAATTTCAGGGTTTTATTAATTTCTAAATGTTAAAGTTAAGGCTCCATTCATGTTAAAGGTGGGGAATGCGATCCTACTCCACTTAATGTCTTTTTGTCAAATTCAGCGAATATCTCCTCACCGACCGCAGGCTGTCCGTTCAGCGTGTGCACTTAAAAAAAACTCCGGTGTTTGTACACAGCCCGGGCTCTGTAAATGAGGAAAAATGAGCCACACAACACTATTCCAGCCATGATTTATGTGTCCGGTAACGTTAAATGACTTGCCCACGGACATTCAGCTTACTTTCTAGTTTGCCAAGATGTGCTGTTGTAGTGATGTTAGCTACAGCAGCAGGAGAGTCGTGAGTATCGCTGTCTGGCGTTGGTTTGCTGGCTCTGGAAAACCACCTCTTCCTCTCTAGCTGGACAGCAGGGACAGTTTGCTAACCCACAACCTAGCTAATGTTCGTAATATTACTTGCTCTGGCTTTATTTGCGCTATATATTGGTATTGGATTTTTCTGAATCGCATACCCCACCTTTAAGTGTGAGTAATAGACATTAATTCACAACATATTGTTTATATAAGCAAATGGGATACAGTGAAAGCGCCAGCTCCACAGTGTATTCTACTTTCTACATTTCTGCTACCTATTGATTTTTTTTTTTTTTTTTTATGAGCAATGCTAATAGAAATACTGAATGCTAATAAGATCCTTGGACAAGCTACTGCGGTACTTGATGCTGAATGTCTATTATCAAGAGCTCAATTTCAAGTCCAATATTTGCTGGCAACTTGTTCTTTCACTCAAAACCCACACAGGCTATTTAGTTCAATTACAGTCTGTCTTGGTGAGTGCTTTGTCCTTCATCATCGGAGTCCCGGTCCAAGGTTTGCAAAAAAAATTGCTGGGAATGCAACCAACTCTTCACCAATCAAGACACACAAACTCTACAAACTGATCATCATAGATGAATTATAAATATGGGTTCAGTCTCACTTGTTAAACATCTGGCAACTGACTACGACCAATTATAGCACACTGACTCCCTTTATTTGTAATCTGTCTTTTATTTGTCTCTAGATAAGTTTATTAGGAAGTCACAAAGATTTAATTAACAAAATCGTATTCAGTCAAGTAACAAACTACCAGTTCTTCAGCCCAAGCAAAGCACCCACGCAGGACTATAGTTTTATTTCATTTTGTATGTGATTTGGCCAGTGAAGTAATTGTCACAGATTATGGTTCACAACATTAATTGGTGTGCGTGTAAACAGCGAAAAACCCGAAATAGCAAGTTGATAGAGACATGCGTGGGCGGGTGTATATTATGTAAATGGATAACAGCTGAGGTCTGAGAAGTCAGTTTTTCTTCAGCCAAATACCTTAAATTATTGTATTTCAAATACAATATTATTTTAAATAAATCTCTTTCAGTTCCAGAGTTGTACCAGTTTTTACAAGAGCTATATTTGCTGACTCTGTTTTCATCACAATGTTTGAAAAATTGTAATTCTCATATGCTTTTTTTGTTGTTGCCAGCAAGGAGGGGTAAACATTCACAATCTTTTTTACTGCTATTTTAGCTCTACATAATAAATGGACTACTAAAGAAGAAGGCAGGAAGACATGGGGAGGAAAGAAAAGAAAGAAAAAAGCTGGGAGACATTGAGTTTGTGTATATGTCAGTTTTGGGTGTCTCCTCAACTTTCCAGCGGGCTACCACACATTTCTTTCCCTCCGCTTTCACATCGCTGTTGTGCGTTTCACTTTGTCCTCCGACACGCAGCAGGATGTCTGCAAAAAAAAAAAATATGCGTGTCTACAGCCCACCTGAATACGACATCAAGCACTGCATGTCTGAGTGTGTGTGTGTGTGTGTGTGTGTGTGTGTGTGTGCCTGCCTATCATGTGCCCGGAAATCCACAGAACAACAGTTGGTGACAAAACTGCTGTCTTACACTTGGCAGGGAAGAAACTAGACCTTCATATGAAAGTTAGCATTGTCTTTGTAGGAGGTATACTTGTCTCTACTTTCACTGCTCTGTGCGACTAAGAGGAAAAAACCAAGGGGGTGAGACTGGCGGAAAGAAAGGGAAAATTAAATGCCATAAACCCTGCAAACTAAACCATAAAACTGTCCAGAGGGACTCATTGCGCATCCTGACATCTCTGACACTTCCTCCTTCAGCCAACCACTTATTCCCCCTTCTTTTCCCACCTTCTTCCTGTTCCAAATTCCTCTCCAGCCACCCACCTTCATCCCCCACCTCCTCATCTCTACAAGCAGCTAAACTCGGCAGGGGATTCGGTCCAGACAGGCTCGATTCCCTTTGGTCATGTTGTGGCTGTGTCGCATCAAGCTCCAACAATTTGTGTATCTGTCTCCCTCAGCATCCCTCTTCGAGTTGTTTACAACATTCAGCCTCCAGTCCGTACACAACTGCCTCCATTATAGCTGGGGTTTTTTTTGCTGTGGATATCTGTGTGGGCTGATGTGCTGGATCTTGTATTTCTATACAGCAGCATGTCCTTGAGGCTCCAGATGGTTTATCCCTAAATGGTGCTGGTACACTTTGTTCCAATACAAAGTCAAGAGCTAAAAACCTAACTTTGCTCTAGGACACTGAAGCTTGAGTCTTGCTATGTACAATTGAGGTTTACATCAAAAGTGGTACACTGTATTTGTCTCACATCTAGATAAGGTCATCTATGCTTTAACCACATCTTGTTTAGACTGTTGAATCCATTACTCCTGCCAAAGTCAAAAACCACCTGTCAGAATACAGCAGATAAATTGTACCAGATCGACTTAATTTTTGTATCCATCCATTGGTTTTTAGCTAGAAATAGAATTAATGTCAAGGCATGTTAATCACTGATCCCTGATGCTTACCCATTAGCGGCCTATAGCACCTAACCGAGGCAATGGCAGTCCTTTTTCTAAGAGTCGTAACTTTGTCAAACTAGAACATACAGATGTCATACACATACTGCTAGAATCAGCTTACCTAGTGATTCCCATGAATTTAGTATCAAAAGTAATCCACGTGATTGTTGTTTGTAAATCCATGGTTACAGTGCAGCGAGGAAGTGCTAGTAGCGAATGCAGTAGGGCTGCAGCTATCGATTATTTTAGTAATCGTGATAAAGTACATCGCACATACAGAGCTACATTTTGAGCTAATCTTTCATCATAGTAACACAGCGTGTTTCATTAAGTTAGGAGCTATAATTATGATTTAAGGTGTGAGATTTAAATGACACAGATCAATGAAAGCACGGAGCTCTGAAAGCACGAGTGCTGCGCATCACACACACGCAGTTACAGCTTGTTCTGCTTTTTGTTGCGCTTAGCTTTTATTTGAATTGTGTATTTCGGAGACATCAACTATACATGAAGTCCCATTAAACATTTCACATACACATCACAAGATGATGATGCATGCTGGTTGCTCCATCGAGTTGCTCGTATCTCTTCAGCTGACATGCAAACTTAAATGTTTTACACTATCAATGCCTTTTTTGACATAAATAAGTCAGGTTATGTTCTGTCAACATGGTTCTTATATCCCAGAAATAACAATATCTGGCAGACCTAGATGATACCTGCTGTGATTATGCTGTAAGAATTCAAAGTGTTAATGTCAACTAATGTTATTCACGGATCACTGATGGTTAAGGCAGATAATTACTTGCTCAGGAGTTCTTTATGCCCTTAAAATGATCTCAGCTTAGGGCTAGTAATCAACATTTTATCACAGTTTTAGCCATAACACTTCAATCGATTTCCTCATTACCATGGCAACTGCTCACTGCACTCTGTATACAATCCAAAAAGGTTCAGCAGGGATCATTATTATTTTGCAACATGTAGAACTCACAACTTCCCTTGCAATTTCATCAAAGGATATATTTCTTGTGATATCAAACCATGTCGTACATACTTATTTCATCTGAACTATAGAACTGGACTGGCTGCAAGCTAGCGAAAGGGAAATTACATTAAGCAAACTGCCAGCTCTGTGAATTTTCAGAGTTGCCAACAAGAAAGCTAGAAGCATATTTGTAGAAAGCCTGCAGATTATTAAGTAGTAGAAGGGAGTGGTGGTGGGTGTTTCTGCTTCTGGGTTTCTAGATGATGTGCGTTGGGTACAGACTGTGTTTGTGTGTGTGTGTGTGTGCACACGCGGAGGTTTTCATTTTCGACTTGGATCGCGGCCGCTCCTCACAGAGTCTGAGTGATCCCACTCACTCCCTGCTCTTTCCTCGAGGCACAGAGATAGTGAGAGGTATTAATGGAGAGAGTGGTGGGAGGAAAGAGGGAATGAGTGGGAGAAAGCATGTTAGAATGAGAGGGGAGATGGATGGACAGAGGGGGGGGGGGGGGGGGGGGGGGGTGAAAGAGCGAGAAGGATGGATGGACGGGAGGGGGCGGGCGAGGTCAGCAAGGAGAGCGATGCAGATCAACAGCGGGCGAGAGGAGGGGGTGTGTGTGTGTGTGTTGGGGGGGATCTAGATGGGGAGGCATTTTGGCAAGCAACCCCTCGACTGCCTCGCAAAAGAAACTGCCGTGACCCATCAGGTCTCGCCAGAAAGCAATCATAGTTTCATCTCTTCTTATAAAATTGCTCTCACTCACTGTCTGTACCGCGTCTTTGTTTCCTTCCTCCTTCCCAACCTCTCTTAAGTAGTTTCAAATAGTTCTCTCTCTTGCTCTCTATAAACTCATCTTTTGTTCTTTTTCATTTTTAATCAGTGCTATATGACCAACGTTTTAGTCCATTCGTGGCCCCTACAACTAAAAGCGAGAAATCCTGAAAAATCACCCCCTCTCCTGTCCCACTCTGTTCTGAGTATTTGTTGCCTCTGCGTAAACTACAGTTGTCGTGTGCCCGAGTCGACCCTGTGTGCGAGGACAACTGGCTGATGTGCCAAAGGCAGGATTGTAACAAGGACACCTCACAGCAGAGGGCAGGGAGCAGGGCTCGGCGTGTGTGAAGGGGGAGAGGGAAAGAGAAAGTGGCCGAGTAAAGAAACAAAACAAAAAAGTGTGTGTGTTAGTGGCAGATGTGGTGAAAAGGATAGTGAGTGTGTGTGTGTGGAGATTCTGTGTGTTTGGATGGGGAAGCCAAAACAGTGAAGGTACAACATTTCTAAATAAGCTCAGTCAACCATACAGAGGCCTCTGCTATGCATAACCAAGACCCCAGGATCTTTGTTTTCCAGACATGTGTTCTATGAAAGGGCCAGACAATACTGGAAAAAAGAAGAAGAGAGTCGAGACGTGCAGCTTACAGATGACTTGAGTGCATAATTGTTGGGAAAGAAATGTATTTGCTGTATTGTATTGAATGCCACAAAGACTAAACACCCCACACAAGTTGATTATATTTTGATAGTCATAAAGGAGCATATATTGAGCCTACTAACAAGTATTGCCTGTTTATCCAAAGCCTGATATATCTTATTCCTCCGAGCCATAGACCCCTATTGTTGTCCAAATTAAAAAGCACTCACACACACACACAATTCCACTGGCTGACAATATTACTTCATTACGATGAACATGGGCACTGCAGATTACTTTGAGCTAATCCCATATACACTGTACTGTTTGTCTATTAATCTGCAGAAAATAGTCCTCAACAAATATAAAATGTTCTCCCGTTTGAGTGACGTTTGGTAGAAACTACAGTGCCCAGCTGTTTTAGGAAAGGATTTAGTGGGTTTTTTTAATTTATTTTTTTATGAAAGTATATGTTTTTGATCCAACATTTACATCTTCAGTAGGAAATGAATGGGCTAAGGGCCACAGACAGGATATTGTTGGTTTTGGTCCAAGCTGGGAGGGACTCACCTGAACTTGGTCTGATCAGTCGTGACTCCCAAATCATAACCATCATAACCTCTTGCCCTAAAAGAGGGAGAGAAAAAATGTTCTAAAGTTGCAAAATACCATGTAACAGATCAGCTTTCATATCAGAGCAATTGTACAATTTGAAGAACTCTATAAAAGTTTATTTTCCCTGCCTGAATTCTTGAATAGCCTTTTCATTTAGTCGCACCATTTTTACAGCAATATAGAAAAACTCAATAATGAGAAGTGTACTGCATTTATGAACCAGTTCTTTTATACCGAGACCAGAAATATCCCGAAGTAAATCATTGGAAAGCATGGTGTTCGATCAATACAGCATACAGTTTTGCTTGTATGGAGAACAAGGACTTGAACTGTATAGTAATCACGGTAGCCTTTTCTTACAGCAGTGCCCCCACAGTGAGGCTTAGTTATAAATACAGAGAGAGGGGGTTATATTGAACCTCTCTACTTACACATACTCATACACACACACACACACACGCACGCACACAAGAAGACACAGCTACACTCAGAGTCCATTTTGGCTCGCCTCCCAGCAATAGAGAGCTCCAAGTGAGGAGGGTGTCAGCCAACAGGAAAGCAGGGATTGAAAAGCAAGTACAACAAATGCAAAGGGAAGGATGGTGCTACAGCGCTTCAGGGGAAGGACAAATCGATACACTCGCACACATAACACTCCCACGCAACGGCTAAATAATGCTGCTAGTTTGTCTTGCCTTCTCCCTCCGTGACCTGTGTCATTACACACAACGTGTTTATTCTTGTTTTGCAAAATTACAGAGTTTTAAACAATAGTTTCTGTAAATTTGTTTACAAAGCTCTTTCCGTCTGCTTTCTCACTATTAAAAAGCTTTTTTATTAGCTTGCAAGTCTCTTGAAGGACTAATTTCTGTTGGCTCCAAAGCCTCTGTTGTCCCAAATTGGCACTTTCAATCTGTTCCGCGTGCACGTGGTTTGCTTGGAGAAACCGATCTTTGGTTACAAAACGACTGAAGGTTTTTGGTCATTAACAACAATGTCAAGGTCAAGGGTGTGGACAGCCACTCAGACTTCACTGTAGCATTGCTTTCATATCAGCGGTGTAGCATAATAAAGCGAAATATGCATGTTTAAAGGTGCAGTATGTACCATTTGGTTGCATCTAGCGGTGAGGTTGCAGATTGAAAGGCGCTCCCCTCTCGCCTCCCCTTCCAAGTGCCAAGGAGAAGCTACAGTGGCCTTCACGAACCATTAGCCACTTGCAATGACGTCCTATACGAGTCTTCTGTCAATTGATGAGGTTCCTTTAGCTAGATCAATTTAGAAATGGTATTTAGTTATTCAGTCTATAAAACTCTAGGTCAACATGTAAGATAGTGAATATTATTAGTTACTTGTTCCACTTGTTGTACTTGTGTTAGTATTTGATGGCTAATGTTTGCTAGCTGCTTTGCATGCCAATACAAGCTAACATTAGCTTAGTAATGCTAAAAAGCTGTTTTATTCTCTTCAGTTATTCTGACAGCGAGATAGCGTTAGCAGGATACGTATTTTTTTGTCCGTTAGCAGACCGAAAGTCTTGATAGACCACCCGGTAATGTCACAGAGGGGAGAGGGAGATGTAGAGGGCAGAGATGGTGGAGAGGAGCTAACGTTACCAGAGCAGCGGCTTCTAGAGGAGAAGTCAGAGTGCAAGCCCTCCAAATGGACCGAGGAAAAGTAACAAGGGTTTGTATATCTAAAGTTGTTTTATTATTTTCCTACCTAGTCTACACTAAATGAACAATACAACACAAAGTGGTATTTACATAGTATTTTAGCTCTGTGCTTTACATTTAGCAATGTTACTGTAGCCTGTGCTCTTCATCATTCAACTTGCACAAAAACTGAATAAGCTGTCGGAACGTTTGTCTGTTTGAACGTTAAGCACTGTTAGTTTAGCAATGTGTTTGACGTAAAAAAGCAAAATGCCGTCTATAGAGCCATTGTATGGTTTGTCCGTTATGGGCTACTGTAGAAAACATGGCGGTGGAACATGGCGGCCTGCATAGAAGGGGACCCGCTCCCATGTAGATATTAAGGGCTTATTCCACAACAATTCTTTTTTTCAGGTGATTACACTAATGAAACCTTATTTATGAATATTATATTCCATTTCTACCAAAAGATCCCTCTAAATGTTACATAGTGGATCTTTTAAGTATTGTACAGTTTTAGCTCCACTTGCAGCCAATGGCTGTTGCTAAGTAACGTGACTCTCTATGCCAGTGTTTATTTTGATAATTGGCCTTTTCCCTCACAGCGCCAGTAGTAAAGCAGCCAGAGAAGAACTTTGAGTATTTCAGCAACTGCATCTGAATCTTTCAAAGTCTGCAGTTGAAGACTGAATTCATTAACATGGGTTTACAATGCTGTCCCATTCCAAAGGCCTCTCCAAATGGGGCCACCGCTGTCCATTTTGCACTGGAAAGTGCTTTAATAATGCATTCACACAGCCCTCATCAATTCGTAAAGTTGGTAAATGTGCATAAGTCGTTTCAGGTTTTTATTCATAACTAAATACCTTTTATATGAGCCAATGATTTTTTTTATCTCACTGCAGGCTGTTAACAATGGAAGCCTGGCATAAACTTTGCTGCTTGTTCTTGTTAGCAGCCTAGACGCTGCAATCATACAGAGTAATGGGAGTTAAATGGAAAAATGGACTGTTGATCTGGCATATTGCTTGTCAACATAGTTTGAGTTTCAGGTCTACTTCCTGGCATTGCAAGTGTTTTCGCTGTGAACATTATTTGGACTTTATTTCCGTAAACGCAAGAGGGAAAAAATTGTATTGGTGGTAAATTCATTTAACATTTACTAGTAACCACGATAGATGACCTATCACAGACATAATGTCTTCATAATGAGGTGAAGCAGAGACAGCGGAGGAAACCTTGTCCAGCTAAGCAGTAACAGCAGCAGCGGATGTGCAGCGGAAGCGAGTGTGAAACAGGCCAGTTTAACTGGACCGCCTAGTGTCAGTGTTTGATTGTAACTGGTGCTGATAGCCACTGTGGTGTGAATGTCTGCCTGTTCCATCTGAATTATGAGAAGCACTGTGGCTTTCTGGTCAGTAGATTTTAACATCAGCCAGTTCAATGACTCGAAGGGACTGGTTTGTCAGCAGGATCTCTGACACGTCTTATTTACCAGCAATTTGTTTGACTCATGTTTAATATAGTAGGATAACAGAAAGATTTGTGGCCCTTAATTAGAAGTTAATGAGTCATAGTGTTTATCCATATTATTTTAGATCACCCTAAGGTTTTCCACTGGCACAATGACAGAAATGGAATACAAAAATCTACATTTGGGGGTTTGGTTTAACACGCCTTTTATGGACCAAAAAAGAGAGAGAACCTGAAGCACGATGTGTTCTCACTACACTGATGACAGCCATATCCAAACTCGTCTCCTTTTGACTGTTCAGCCACCTTTTTTTTTTTTTTTAAGTGCAATCTGACTGTGCAGCGAGTTTCCAGCCAACTGTCTATTTCTCCTACCTGTTTCAAGCTGAAACTCACCACGGCTTTGTTCCTGTATTAGAAAATGGTTGTTGACAACACTAAGTGAGGCAGTAAATAGCACAGTAAAGTGGGTCTCGGAACGTCTGTCGCGTCTGCTTGTACAGCATGATTCTTTTTAGTTGCTCTCTGCTCTGTTTGAACAGTTCGTTTGAGGCAGTGAGGCCTCTTTTAAGCACAGATTGTTAGCATCGCTCTGCTCTCCGAATAGCTTTCTGTGGCGGATGCATTCTGCCGGCCCGAGACCCTCCTAGACTAGGATACACACACGTAAACAGAAAAAAACACACAAAGCAGGAAGTGAACACACACAATTGCATTCACACAGATGCACACATGCGATGTAATGCTTCTTGAGTCACTTAACTCGATGACTCACTGTCAGGTTCAGTCTGTCTCCGCATGCTACAGCGTCTGGACCATAATTCCTAGCTAAGACCTTGGTAGAGTATTGAGAGTTGTGTGTACGTGCCTGCTTACATGCCAGGTGGAAGATTGCACTCGGAGTATAATAGTGAAAACCCTTCTAGGCAGCAACAAACAATCATTCATAGCATCATATTTTAAATGACTAAACTTTTTAAGAAATGGTTGCAGGATTAAGAACAGAGGATGTTGTGACAGATGTGTTCAGAAAAGTGTTGCACTCAGGGGAAACGGGCTAGATGCAAAGAGCATTTTTGAGTTATCAAAATACAAACAGGCAAAAGTGAATGTGGTAGACCGAGACTATTGTAAAACGGGAAGGGGGGGGACAGAGATTTCACTTTCTGTACATGTCTTGTCTCCTAATTCCACTCTTTGTTTTACTTGCACCACTCCCTCCATCCGTTCTTTTCTGGGTCCCATAATTGCTTGACTTCCATCCCCTGACTCCTCGTGACGCCATCTTGCATGTCTTAATTAAACGTCTGCTTAGAAGGAAGAAGGCACTGAGTGAACAAGGGGATGTAGGGGGGAGGATTGGGGGGTGGGAAAGGATGGGTGGTGGGGATTAATGAAAGAAGAGTCCGTTAATTACACAACAAGGTCAAGGCCGCTTTACCTTCACAGCTTAATTGCGCCCCCTGATTGTGTTGCAAGGCCTCATTTTTAATTCAAACAGCAGGCAGACTAAGCTACGTTAATTGTCGTGTAGTGTGTGTGTGTGTGTGTTTGTGTGTGTATATGCATGTGCATTTCTGTTTGGGTGTGTGTGAGTGAATAGGTAAAAAGAATGTATATCAGGCAATCAGCTGCATGCATCAGCTCATCCTTGACAGTTAGATTTCAGGGCTGGTTTCCAGAAAGGATTGGTACATAAGTTTCTATATGTTTGTATACAAGCAGTCTTATCATCCCTGGTCTTTTTGGAATTTGCAAATGTAAGAATTTGTGTTTTTTCATTTTGATTATTACAATTTTTGATGAAAACTGAACACAAACACCAATAATAAAGAAATGCAGGTGAAAATCTGATAGATGAAATACCATTTGCAGTGCAATTTAACAGTTTTTTAACATTTCTAAAGGGACTGGTGCATAATCAGTGGCTTATTTGCACCCCACCCCCCCCCTAAATTTTTCTGCTCACTTTATTACGGGAAGCAATTTCTGAGCTGTGATTACCGCAGAAAGACCTTGTTGACTGTAAACTGCAATGATCACTGTGTTTTTGCAGCGGGAAACAGTCATTTTTGGAGGCTGGGAGACATAAAAACTGGGTGGAAATCACTATATATTGTAAAAATGTGGCATTTTTCACTAAAAGTCAGCAAAACGATTAGCCTTACAAACACACACTTAATGCATGTTTTGTTAATGTTTATGTGTGTTTTGATCCCTAACATAGAGCTCAGCCGTTAAAACCAGTGGGGGGGTGGGAGGGGCTGGAGGATCGACCCACCTCATCCATCTCCTTGATAGACCAACTGTTCCTCATCACATGGGGTCTTGTGCACACCCACACAGACACACATACACACGCGGTCTACACACCCTCCACAAACATTTTAACTGTCGTATGCTGTGACCGTGACTCCCCCCGCCAGTGAAAACACTTAATCAGCCTTATGGTCCAAGTGACCCCCTACCACTATCTCCATCCATCTCTGCAGCCGTTCAGCTTTTTAATAACTTTGGATCAGGACGCTGGATCTCAAATGTCACAGGGGATGAGCAGTGAGCAGGGATTAGGTTTGCCTTTAGATGGTCAGCTTGAACACAGGACTTACAGTGTGGATATAATAGAAACTTGCATTGGACGATGTTTTACAGCGGGAAAGATGTGTGCTTGGAACTTCTAAAACGAAAAGGGGGACCTACATTATTTATTGCTTCAGGATCAATACATTGATTTAAAACATTTGAATATAAGGATGTTGATACATTTCGGGCAACCAGGCACAAAACCTGCCGGAATGACAAATGACTAACTTTCAGTTTTCCGTGGAGACTGTGACCACTGAGATTTGACCTCATGACCTTGGCTTATACATACAGGTCGGATGTCAAATGAGGGTCAGACAGGTGAATCAATGAGCTATTCAACGTGCATGCCAATGTGTGTGTATGTGAGAAATCTACAGACAGAACATGGCAAAGCAAAAAAAGACCGATAAAGATAAGTTGAATGCTCACATTGTCAAGCAAACATAAGCTAAGTGACAAGAAAAATAAACACCTGTATGATGTAACACAATGCAATACAATAGCTCTGCATTACGTGCAGCCTTACTTAAAATGCTGAGTTTTTGTTGTCAATTGACAGTTTGACAGTCTTGACTAGCACATTTTGAGGCTGTACTTTGTGGGTGTGGCGTATTGGATGGCATCATGTTGAAAGGTGTTTTGAACATTTTGTCTGCCTCATTTACATATAAAAACACCTTACAAAATAATGCAAACCAGTAGAACAACATGATGTGCAAAAATATTACCACAGAGGTGCATCAATACCTTCCTTGGACGGGTCAAAAAATGCAATTTGTTTCTTAAGGCGGTATTTATTACAGGTCCACTGTACTGGAGTGCATTACAGTGGTTTCTGTTATAAGCAGATAGTTGTTCTTTATCAATATAGTCTGTCTGGCGACTTAATATTTGCAACTCATTTAACAATTCGACAAGAAACTAGATTGAATGAACTGTTCCTCAGTTTTTTCCCCTCCGTTCTCTTCTCCGCTGTACTTAAGGATATGCAGCAGAGCTCATCTATCTGCACTCTTGGGAATCACATTTATCAGGCCGATTTGTCTATATCTGGGTCACAGTCTTTATGAAAATGGCTGATTCGGATGAGGCAAATGACTATGGAATGTCATTAGTAGGCGAGACTCATTCAAGTTCACAGCCCAGATTTGAATGGCTGATTCAAAAGAATAAAATGAAATCAGACTGCAGGCTGAAGATTATGCGTGTTAATTTCCATAACCAGGCCATATTCAACACACACACACACTCCCAATGCTTCTACCAGTGAATGTGATTAGCTTCCAGTTGCATATATTATTAAATGTTTAGGAAATGTAAGATCTAGCTGTATGTCAGTGAATTACAGTCAGAATTAACTGCACAAACACATTTTTTTCAGGATTACTCGCTGTTTTCTTTCCCGCGATACTTTTTCATGACTCCTGTGGTTGGTATATACAGCATACTCACAGTACAGACGTACCGTAGACATGCACTTGATGCATTTAAATACATGAAAAATTGGAAGTAGTGAAGAATGACATTACATATTGCTATTGCAAATGGGGAGCGATGTAAGTGTCTAAAAGGCTGCTGTGTGTTTAACCTTCAGCAGCGTTACCAATCAATATTACTTTTCTTACCTAAGCTTATCTTCGCTCTCAGTTTGAACATGGAATTGTATTTTAGTGAAGTATGACAGGCAGGAGAGGTGGTGTGCACGTACACACACAAACACACGCACATGCAGCATGACTGTTGAAAAAGAGCAGAACATTGAATCTCATTTTGCGAGCGCTCAACCTGAAATTGCCTGACATTCACATGCAGACATGTTCGCTGAATTGCGGCTGATACGGTTATAATGTAAATGACTGGTACACTCCCTGCTATTGCTCAAATGCGCACACACAAGCATACACTTATACACAATATATTACCCTAACATTAATATTAACCGAAGCCGTCTTCTGCAAGCTGTTTTCCATGCAGGCTGGGTATGTGCAGTAAGGAGTATAACTGTCCATCTAGATGTGATGGTGGTGATGATGATGATAATGGGTATCAGTGGGACGTGAAGGCTGAGAGCCTGCAGGCCACCTTTCAAGGCTTGACCGATCAGTGCAAAATCTTTTACGGTATATTACGGTCTGTCGTTCTCCCAAATCTCTCTTCTTTTGTTCTTTCTCTGTGTCTGTCTTGTCAGTCTGAAGTCAGTCCACTTTACAGTGTGATTTTTGGATTCTTGGACAGCAGTGCATCTGTGTATGTGCATTAGCATTTTGAGACATGTCCCTTCTTGTGTGTGTGTGTGTGTACGCTTGTGGCTACCTGCAACCTTAATGTGTCTGTTTGCGGTTTCCACACGCGTGTGCTTGCATGCATGGCATGTTACTAGGATAGGCTCGGACATAGATAAATGCCTGTGTGATTGAGCTAAATGGAAGCCATCAATCACAGACACGGGGGAACAAATACTTCCACACAGTAAACTGGACAAGGTTGCCGATCCCACAGTCGGGCTCTCCCGATTGAGGTGATGTTTGATGATGTTAAAGTTAGGCTGTGAAGTATTTGATGAAAACAGAGAAAACGTTAAAGGACAGGAGGCATACAATTCAGTCTAGTCACAAGTTCAGTCCCCCAAACAATGTGTCTGCTTATTGCAGCGCACTCTGGATAAGAACAACGGCTAAATACCTGAAGTATAAATGAACAGCACGTGTGTGTGTCTGTGAGATGAGTGGAGGAAGTGATAATATCCTGAAATTGTTCCCTCGCAGTCTTTTGTTCCACAGCCTCTGAAAAATCCTGCGGGGGAAAAAAAGGGGAGGGAGGGTGGCAGAGAGCAAACATGATAGAAGGAGGGCAGGGGGACGGGCGGGAGGAGTGGGCAGCGTTTGGCAGGGAGCAGAGCTGATAACATTCAAGAGCTATTTGAGAAGATGAGATGGGAGAAAGGTAAACGTGACGCGGTTATTACAGAGAACGGTGAAAACATAGGCAAAGACGAAGAGGCTCTGTCAACAGTCAGTGATTGACTTCGGTGTGTGTATGTGCTCGTGTATGTTGCGTTTTGTATAATGTCAGCGCCTCAGCCTAGTGAGTCAGTGTGTGTTCATAATACGGATATGCATCCTCTGTCCATCTGTCGGTTCTAATCATGTGTATGCGAAATACATTTGTTTATTTTTATATTCATAAATACATAAGGCATACTGTATTTATTTATTATTATTTAATAAATGTTGTGTCATACCATTGCAATAGCCCATTTAATGTGGAATTACAATACACACCGTAATACCACATATGAAACGAAATATACACATCAAATCAAATAAAGTAAAATATGTTTTACACATAAACAAAGTAGAGACTGTCGGGTCTGCCTAAACAGATTCTCCCAACCGGTTCTTTTATCCGTCAAGACCAGTCAATAAGCACACAGACACAGTGAGTCTGCTTTTTTCTTGCGCAAGGG
>CM022477.1:7624712-7642767 GCA_011952105.1 Coreoperca whiteheadi
CTTTTTTATAACCTTGTTGTGGTGAGAAAAAGAAAACCCCCCCCCCTGTCGGGGGGGGGGGGGGGGGGGGGGGGGGGTTGTGGGTGTGTGTGTGTGTGTGTGTGTGTGTAGAAGAGACCTTCAAAACGGTTTGATGGAAATGAGAATTCATTTTGTGGATGTTAAAGCTGCCTACCAGCTGAAAGAATTAGCATCCGAATCAGCATCAGCCACACAGAGGGCACCGATCTGAATTAAAGCTCTCTGAATTATTGATTTCCTCCTGCTGGAATCACATCCCGTCCCCCTCGTATCTCTCCACCATGCCATCTCCTGTTTTTCTCGCTCTCTTTTTTTTTTTTGGTTCCATGCCAAACCTCTGCGAAAAACAAATACAACGGAGACATTTCAAACGGAGTATGTGCTTTGGTTGTGTGTATATGTGCAAAAGTTAGGTTTTCAGTTTTGCGTGCGTATTTGTGTTTATTCCTCAGTGGATGTGTGTGCATAACAGTGGGGCTTAAGGTGTGTGTGTGTGTGTGTGTGTGTGTGCACGCGCACATGTCTAACAAAAATCTCTTTTAGTGTTATTAATATTAATTAATGTGTGCTGTCAGGGAAGCAAAGAAACAATTCATTGCTCACGTTTATTGTATTAAGTGCTTCATGATTTATTAATGGGCATGTTTAAGGTTAGAGAAAAGAAAGGAAAGGGAAAATAAGAGAGAAGGGCAAACTATTAATTGAATCCTCCTACAAAGACAAAAGTCTATTAAAGTAATTTGTGAGCTCATTGAAATGTGGATTCTTTGGCCTTTTAGTTTTTATTCGTTAGCTGGCGAAACTGTTGGCATATCTCAAAGTGTCAATTTGATCATGCTGATTAGATCTGATACCAAGTTTTGCTGTATTATTCCTCATTTTATCCTACCGCCCACAGGCTCTTAGCAAATATACATGCTGAACAATGCCACTGTCGCATATATTCCCGCTATAGATGACCTTAGTCTCGCTCACTGCTTCTTTCAGTGTTTCTCATCTGTATGAGTTGCATGTCTGCGCTTATCTGTTGTTCTGCCTCTATCTGTCAAGCCGAAGTAGTCCACTCTCACTCCCTCCCTGTTTTAATGTCCTTTCTTTGTACAGTACGAAGCCTACCATCTTTCTGTCTCTCACACACCATCTGTCTGTCTGTCTGTTGGTGTCTCTGTCTCTCCTAACTATCCCCCCCATCCCCCCCCCCCCCTTATACGACTTGGCATGTCACTGCATATCTATATTATTACACCTTCAAGAAATATGTCTGTATGTGTGTGTGTGTGCGCACATGCGCTACCATGTTCCATTTAATTGAGGCTCCCAGTTGGCACATAGGACAAATTGATCAGTTGGTTTGCCAGCTGTCCTGGCAGATCTCTCCTTCTGTCTCCATTTCTCTAACCACCCCCTCTCCCTTTCTCTCCCCGACGCTCTCATTTCCAGTCGAACTTGTATACCTTGGCAATGAAAAGGCAAAGGGATGAAAAAAAAAACACGCCTTCTAATGATTGGAGTGGTCTTCCTTACAAGCGTCTCCTTTTTTTCTTTTTTTCTTTTTCGCTGTTGGATGCATTTTAGAGATTCCACATTCTCCCATTGGCAGATGGCTGCTGGCCCATTTTGACTGATGTGACCTTTCCTGGAATTGGCTGTTGGCGTGCCTTTGAATGATCCCTTGCTGTGGAGAATGATGGGCAGCACGCAAAGCCAGCTCCTTTTGTTATCTGAGCTTCACATATTGTCTTGATACACCCCTATCATTAGACACACATTTCCAAGGTGGGCTGGCAAAATGTGTATCCACCCTGAATTGAAGAGATAAGTTAGAATTGCAGCCAGCCACGAATATGGCTAGCCTGCTTTTAAGCATGATAGGTAGAAAATGCAAAACCCATTTCTGTTCTCATAGATCTTTGCATAATTCTGCCTTGATTCGGGCGCTATTCACGCTTGATGTCCTTGGCGTGCTGAGGGAAGGATAGTGGCGGCACGGTCAGGAACAAAGAGTCTACTCCAGAGCCGCTTGACAGGGTGTGTGTGTGTGTGTTTCTGTTATGTCCCTATGCTTGGCTGTGCTGTGAGCTGAAAGTGAGAGGCTTTTCTCTGTGTAATGACAGATATTAGAAAGTTGATTACAAGGTTCTTACCGCCTTGGAAACTCACAGGCATACACACATGAACACAGACGCAAAAAATAATCGCATACACACCCGCTCTGGCCTGAGCCAGCAGAGGCTGACGAGGCCCGCTAATCAATGTGTGATGGCAGGCCTTTTGTGGATGTGTGTGTTTTGTTAGAATGAGTAAAAGAGGTGGGATAACAGAGGCCCCTTCGTTATTGTGCTTGTGACTTGAGCCAAACTCATTTCGGGACAGCAGCTTTGTGTCTTTCCACCTGCTGTGTGTACCTCAACTTGCCTGTCTCACGCACGGCCTGTCGTCTCCTCTCTGCCTAATTGACTGAATTCTAGTGTAACACAGTGCCAGAGGTGGGAGAGATGCTCCAGCATCTTTCTCCACAAAACTCCACTTACTGTTTCGCCTGGATCCAGACCTCTAAATCTCTGCCCACACCTCAAATTGTTGTCACACAGTACTAATAGGTCTGCTGTTGCCCTCTTGAATGGCTGGCTCTCCAGTTGGACAAATGACCAAGCCAATCACAGCCTTTATGGGTGGTGCTAAAGTTGGTGACATTACTAAGATGGGAGTCTTAAACTTGGTTAATTTCGGTGCTGTTCTAAATCTGAATTCATGATTTATTAAACAACACATAACCATAGAATACAAATCATGATGTGGTAGCTGACTTGCATTACTAGCATTAGCTAATAATTTATTTAAATTGCTAATGTTAGCCAGTCAGTAGGCCCAACCTTGAATAAATCTTCTTAAATGCTTTAATTATTTGTCTTCATTAAACCGTCCCCATTTGTTTTTGGTAAGTTTCCAATAGTGACATCGCTCCCTGAGGTGTCCTCATACGCAGGAAACGATGGGTTTTGTGTTGTGGAAGTCTTCAACTCTGCCGTGTCTATTATTTTCTTATATCTGGGAACGTCATTGTGCTTTGTCACTTATTTAACCAATAAATTGTCTTTTGGTAAACAACATGTATTCTCATCACCGACTGCCATTCTCAGTGTTGAGTGGATGCGTCAGGCAGAAGGGATCAGTGAAGCCAAAGTCAGTCGCTCTTCCCACAGAAAAAACCTAACAAGAAGCCAGGACTAAATCATGAAGTGGTAAAGAAATGCCCATTCAGTCTGAATATCAGCCTATCCTTCTACTCAAACATGGGGCGTTAATGCATGGTAAAGGAAGCCTTTTGGAGGTTATGTGTTTTTAATTGGAGGAGGGAGAGAGAGTTAAATTAAGGGAATAAGATGAGGGGCAGATGAGAGGAAGAGAGATGAGGAGGGGAGTAAGGTAGAATGCAGAGCAGAGAAGAAAAAGAGAGCCATGAAGAGTGTAAAAGGGATAAGAAAGTAAGGTGTATTTGGAGAATAGAAAGAGGGCAGAGGAGAGAAAGAAAGCATACCAGAGCTTTTAATGTAGACCCGCTGTTTAGAATACAGTCTCAGAAGAGAGGAGACCAGAGCATCGAGCGGTAGCTGGCTCCCTGATTTCACACCCATTATCACCTGCTACAAAGGCACGGCAAGTGGAAAATGAAACTGCATAGAGGGAGAGCGTAAAATAACCAGTTTTATTCTGAGTGTGTTTGTGTTTATGCACCACCCGTTGTCACACATGCGTTGATAAGCTTCTGCTACATGGTGTGTATTCTTGTGTGCTTCCCATGTGAGGTCATAAGTGCTTATCACCCTCGCCAACGTTCTCCCCTTTTGTAGTCTCTCTCTCGTCTGCAGTAGTTGGGTGACACTGACTGTAGAGGGGGATATTTTAGAAGACTAGCTAATAATGTGGGAAAACAACAACAAAATTAAGTTTTGCAGTTGCGCGCCTGCACATTGCCTTGGTTTGTTTTCATTTGCCGAGCTGGTTCAGTCCTGTGGCAGCCTTTGATGCCATTTGCCAGGGCCACTGATCACACGTAATGTGAGAATTGTTTGTCAGATGGCTTTAGCTAAAGTCTTCTCTACTTTTCTCCTCTAATCATATCTTTTATCTCATATGTACTTCCCTGTGGAGTCGCTTGCATTCTACTTTTTCTCTATTCATTCTTAATTGCCTTTTTCAAGAATTGGAAGGGAGATTAGAGGTTATTTTTTTTCCTATAGGCTTTAAAATGCTGCTGTGCTTGGTGGAATACTAACTTTCCTTTCAAAGAAGTGAAAGTGCGTAAGCTATAAATTATTTTTAAAGGAGCTGAATCATTTTTATCAGCCTCTCTGTAGAAATATCACATAGTTATCAATTTCTTTTACCTAACTGTGTGATGTATAGGTTTATCCGCTGTGTAGAAATATGGTTTTCGATGGGATTTACCTTGTTATGATAAAGGGAGCAGGAATTATGAAATAAAATTTCTTGGACATATCTCAATGTACTGTATTTCTGTGTGTTCTTTTTCAGCATGTCCCCCTGGCTCCTACAAGATGTCCTCCAGGCAGCAGGAGTGTTTTCCCTGCCCAGCCAACAGTGTCGCCGAGGAGGACGGCTCTGTGGTGTGTGTGTGTGAGGAGGACCACTTCAGAACCCCCCTGGACACACCCTCGGCACCATGCACAAGTAATAAGATCATATAGGTTTATATTTGTGTGTGTGTGTGTGTGTCCTTTCAAACTGCACCGGTCCTTTACTAGTGACTATCACACCGTATCACTCACGCGCTGTATCGTTTCATGTAGACATTTTTGCGTGAAATGAGCAATTTCAGGTTTGTAAGCCAATCATTGTCACGCCCACCCATTCAGCCTTTCATATATCTGCTCTTTATCCTTAAAGACCACTTTGCCTCTGTGGTTTAACTCGTCCTTCACCCTGCATCCATTCATCCACCTCCCTTTTTTCATCGACTCACCTCTTCGTCTGACCTCCACCTCACCTGCCCAATTTCTGTCTCACCATCAATCCTCATTCTCCCATCTCCAGGTCCTCCTCATCACCACATTTCCATGTCTCACTCACCCAACCTTCACCTCTCCTTCAACGTATACCCCTCTTCTAGTATTACATTCCTTTCTTGTAGAAAAATCCACCCGAAGACATGTCAGGTGTTTCTTTTAATCATCCCAGATTGTTGACCAGGAACAAGTCTGTCGCCAACACTACAGAGGGTATATGTGCCTTGTGCTGCTCTACTGATAATAAAGTAGCGAGGTGGTCAAAGAGTTTTTACAGCTACAAGCTCAAAGGATGTGTAGGCTCAAACAAACGTCACTTTTTTAATTATTTCCCCTCGTTAGCATCAGTAAACATTTGCTGTCTTGTTTGAGGTAGAGTTAAAAAAAAGTAGGGATTTATTTTGAATGCACAGTTTTGGATGTAGTACTTTGTACGGACATCAGATAAACCCAATCGTTGTTTGACAAAATTTGCAGAGTTGATCTTCCATTGGGAAAACCTCCTCATGTCATACACGTTATTTAGTTTTAAGCTGGACTTTTCCCCCTCCCTATCTGTACATACACCCCCTTCTACTTCATCTATTAGTATACGCACATTGTGTATCCATCCAATGCCTCTTAACCTTTATCCCTTTTCTCACCCATCCATCCTTCATCCCACCTAACATTAGGTCCACATTATGTATTCATCCAAAATAGCACATCGCCCCATTTTCTCTCTTTTTGCTTAACCTTATACATTCTCTCCGTATTCCTCCACCTTTTCTCCTGACATTAGAGATCAATTTTCTGCTATATATCCATTATCCACCCCATTCACCAGACCACCCCATCTTTGTCTACCCCCTCCACTTCCTTTTTGACCCCTGAACACACATTTCCCTCCTTTCTCTCTGTCTGTCTTCTTCACTCGGCCACTCATCACTCTTCTTCCTCCCAACTGCCTTTTCACATTTTTCTTCCTCTTCATCCGTTTCATCCATGCGTGTTATCACCCCATTCTTCTCCCCTCTGTCAAACTGAAATCTCATCCCTCTATCCGCCAGCGACAAACTCTATAATCTCATCCCCACTGTCCGCACATTAGCCGTTCATCCCTCACCTCTTACCTTTTCTTACCCCTTCTCGCATACCGAATAGCATTCTTCTCCAATAAAAATGCACTACAAGGCCAATAAAACAAAGACAATACAGGGTAGCCCTATTGATTTCTGCATGGAGAACAGCCTATCGATATAGCTTAGTAATTAGATGGAGGAATAATGGGGCTCTTTATCCCAGGAGTTCTCAGGGCAGTAAAACCTTAGGGTCACTATAGTGCGTGCGTGTTTCTATACATACACATTCACTTGTGTGTGCATATATGTGTAAGTGTGTGGTCATACTGGCTTTTATGGTAACTGTGATGGAAGGGTATAATTACAATATTGATCGCTGAGCTCTCTGATCCCTGTGTGATAACATTTATAGCAGACTAATGACCACATTAATTACACAATTGATTTGGTAATTATGATCATCCCTAGATTTGGCTAATCCTCCGCATGGTACAGATGGAGAAAAGGAGACAAAGAGAGAAGTTGATGAATCTAGAATTATAAGAATAAACGGAAATATGATATGCACACCTTATTATTTCAGCAATTAAAGAATAATACCAGTGTAATTTTATTCTTCTCCCTTTGACATTTATGCCTGTGAAGTATCTGAACCCTAATGCGTTTGCCACAGTTAGAACCTACTGCTGTCTCTTTGAAGTAACGGACTCCCTTCATTGCTTTGAGAATTCGTTTGAAACAGGTGAAAGAACACACTTCTACATCATTTTAAATGAGATTCATCTTGTAATACTTCCTGACATGTCTAATTGCCATTGCCTATTTACAAATTTCCCATTACAGCACACTGGTAAATATTTTCTGGTGACAATGAAGAGGCAAAGTAAAACTTTGAAAACAGTGAAAGGAAATTTCTCGCAGAAATATGTAATTGTATTCAATTTTAGCAGAGTGGAACTACTGCTGACAGGACTGCAGTGGCAATGATTGTAGCATAGAACGCCAAGAAAAATACCTTAAAGTAATGCATAATGTTTGCCAGTGTATATTTCTGCAAATGGAATTTTGAAATCACTGGGAGCCCATGACTTCTAGGAGGAAGGATAAAGTTGCAGCATCACAGTTTTAACTTCTGACTTAGGGGAATAATGCAGACTTTTCATAAGGTTAATGGCAGTAGTGTCAACAACAAAAAAAACCTTGCTTTGGTATATCTTTAACAGGTTATTCACTGTAAATACAAATTTAAAATGTCTGAGATCTAATTCTTTTCAAAGAGGGAGGAGTGTGTCATGCATATTAGGATGGCAGATACAGGCTACTAAAGACAAACTGGCTATCCCCACTGGCTAAAAGATTCTAGCCAGCATATTACCTGTAATTAGATTCCTGCAGTTCTAGGTTTTCCTTATTTTATCTCAATGAATACATCTTGATTGTTAAAACACACACTAAAACATCATTATATAGCTGACATTATATAGCAGATCAAAAATAACTAATACGTTTAACGTTAACTAATGACGTTAGCAAGATTGTTTTAACATTAGCTTGTTTATGCTAAATTGATAATACACATAATTCACTGGCTAGGTCTCATTGATAGACTTTTTTGGTAAGTGTCCTTGTTAATAGTGAGGGAGCCTTTTGTGGTGTCCTGATATGCGAAAACACTGGACTCCATGGACATAAATACACACTCTTCTTAGGCTTTAATGACAATATTTTAAAAAATAAAATAAAATCAAGATCAAGCTGTAATTTGCTATGATGTAGTACGTTGGAGCAGCAGTGGAGAGGCCTTCAAATAGTCGTTTAGATGGACGGGGTGGAAAATGGACACAGGTGGAGAGTGAAAGAGGGCAAAAAATTTGAAAGAGAGTTGGGGAGGTCAAGTTTTAATAAGCGGCACTCCAATTCAAAGATAAGAGAAAAAAGGGAAACTTCAAGAGAAAGATAGAGTTCAAGGCCGAGAAAGTGCAAAAGTAGGTAGAGATGTGAAAAAAAAGGCCCAGCTGTGCCTGCATCAAATGCATGTATGTGCGCTTGTGTGTTCACACTCTGAATGCTCTCTGGGCTTATGTAACTCTGTGCTCCACTAGTATGTCTGGGAGCAGGACGCAGCTGTGGTGTGTGACGTGTTTGACAGCACGCGCAGAGCAGCACACCTTCACTTATTCATTACACAGCACATGCACACACACATACAGGGACACATATAAAATTCATGGCCTTTAATGGACCTAAGCTCTTTTCAGCCTGCGTGTGCAAGGACCTGCAGGAAAAGGCACAGGTCAGTCAGGACACTGACTTATTGAAGAGATTCAGTCCTCTAGCCTATTTACAGCCCTTTAAATACTGGACTGTATATTCTTAGCTTTTTTTGTGGTTGATTTTAAAACCCTTGAGGTTTTAAATTACATCCAAAGCTCTGTGCATCTGACAGTGGTCGTCCCATCACAAACTTTGACATATACAGCCTTATAGTAGGCTGCTCAGACTCTTGTGATGCATCTGATTTGATATGAATACACTCATATCAAATCAGATTCATGTTCCAGCCTTCTCCTTGGCAACTCAACTCTGTTTACTGATGGTAAGTGGAGGATTTGCTCCACACCAGGACTGTTGACACCAGTACATAATGGACAAACTTGCTAACGATGCTCATGCACACATGACAAAAGGCAATGTCATTGATAAGCCAATTCATGTTGGAAAGAGGGTTTTTTTTTTTATCTCAACACACAGCTACTGCTTTTAGCCCTAGTCTTATTCACAAGTGCTTTCCTGTCTATCTGCATCATCCATAATCCCACCTCGATCCCAATCCAATACATGTTGTTTTGACTCCCACTGCCAGACTATGATAATAATGATATACTAGTTTATCGCAGCAACAACTCCGCATTTTCAATTGCCTCTTCCCATTAGGGTCCAGTGGTTCTCATCAAAACAATTGTTTGTTAACACCAAAGCCTGGCTAAAACAGGATTATCATAGCGTGATGTGCAAACTGAGCTCATGCAATCACACCATAATACCCAATGCACTTAGTCCATCAGTCTTTTCAAATGTTTCAAGCTTCAGCAACATGTTTTTTGAGCTGTTTCTTTAAGACATGCAGGTAACTATGTTACAGTTAAACATGTTGTTGCTTTTACTCATCCAGTGAAGTTTTCCTCCGGAAAGACCAAGGTTCACATTTACAGTTGCAGAGATTACCAGAAGCGGACACTCGGAAGTAGTCTTCGAGTGTAACCACTGGGAGTAAGAATGCTGCTGCTATGATTGCTCCAGTTTGTGTAATAGGCATTGCTTAGTATTTCTTGGTATGTAGTGACATGATTAGAAAAAGTTTGAAATCCTTTGCATAACAACAATTGCAGAAGCGAGGATGTGTTTAAGTATTGATGTTTACAAAAGAGGGAATACATATTGTCTATTCCCCTCTCTATTTCTGCGTCTGTCTTTTGTTTGTAAATTCTTTAGGGCTGTAACAATGAACCAAAATGCAATTTTCTTACTCTGGTCTGTCCAGGGCCCCCCTCCCCGCCTAGAGACTTGGTCTACACCCTGAAGCAGTCCACGCTGATCTTGGAGTGGGCCGCACCATCCGACACAGGAGGCAGGGCGGATCTAACCTACAGCGTGGGGTGCCGGAGGTGCGTCGCGAGGCAGTGCGAGCCGTGCTGGGCAAGTGTTGGCTTTGTGCCTCAGCAGGTCGGCCTGACGGAAAGAACGGTGACTGTGGTCAATCTTCTCCCCAACACCAACTACACGTTTACAGTAGAAGCTTTGAACGGAGTGTCAGAGCTGCTGCCCAGCAAGAGGTTTTACACCCAGGTCAACGTGTCAACGAGCCTGCCTGGTGAGTCCCAGTTTGATCTTTTAAAAATAACCACACACATTACCCAAATTCACAGACAGCATGCACATGGGAAGGGCATTTTACATTTCAAATTACATTACAAGTTTGCACAGTCAGGAAACAAACAGATGAGCAAGAATGAGGTCACACTGTATCTCTAAAAAGATTATGTACAGACAAACCAGCACACTTGAACATCTCCTAAATGCTTTGTGCATTTAGACTACATTGCATGTCAGCTAAAAATGAATTTTAAATCAGCTGCATGTGTTTCTCAATTTGAATATCTTGCAGTAGGCCACATTTAAAGGAAGTCCAGGAGGATCTTGCTGACTTGACTGAATTTGTAGCGGCTTTTCCAAAAGGTTAAGGTGCAAGCTGCAGCAATATTTGAGCTATTTTGCTATAGATTGTGCTAATTCTGCCTGTGGGGGGAAAAAAATATTCTTCGACAGGATGTAATCTTTTGTGATCAGTTTACAACAAGGCAGCCTAGAAAATAACCTCACACAATAAAGCTATGGCCTTAGCTGTTAGAAAAAGCACCTCTGACTTCTGATGTTTTGTTTCATAAAAGCACATTAATTTCATATAACATTAGTGGAGGCAGCAGTCAATTCAGCAAGGGGTGGCAGCTTATGCCTACACACACGCCCACAAAGTATATCCGTATACATTCACACTCTCTGTTCATAAATAGATTTATGTGCACTCTCAGACACACAGTGACCTTTTGAATACGCTTGTAATTTATGTAGATTCTCACCATGCATAGAGCAACATACAGTAGTGTATACAAAGAGGCATTCAAAACCAAATGTGCATCCAGTAAAGTGACTTTCATTTGTGTGTATGCTTATAGCAACACAGACTCCTTCCCCATACTGACAGTGTGCCCGCCACTGCAGACGGAGCGAAAAGTCTCGCCAGGGCGAGGTGATCTCATTTTCATCAGCAGAAGTCTTCAGCAGGCCATTAGCCAGAGGCTTGAAAAAGCACTTTTCCAAGTAGCCGTGTCAACCTGCTCTGCAACGGCACTATTTGGAGGAGCCCAAGTGTGAAAAAAACAAACACACACACCATAAAAAAACAATTGTACAAGATCACATTCTGGCTTGGATGCTAATAAACACTCTAATACACAAATGCACACACACATTTACCTGTCATACCTACTGTGCAGATTTTTTAAAACGCTTGTTTACTCTTTCTTTGCAAATCCTTCATTTGAAAATGCTGAAAGAAATATTCCGAAGAGAGTGAAGCATAATGAAGCAAATATAGTATGACGGCAGAGAGACTGAAAGGTGCTGCACAAGGAAGTAAGTGATGGAGAAACAATGAGAAAGTGAGTGTTTTTGCCACTAATTGGAAATTGGCTTAGAGAAATATGCTACATAATGAATGGAGAGCTGTCATATGAGAGTGCTGAGGTGGCAGCAGCACTCAGTATGGGTCTCTGGTTAGTTTCAAGTGAGTTCAGTGAGCTTTAACAGCGTGTTTATGATAGCAAAGGTACTGTCATTTTTTTGTTGAAGGAAGTAAAAGGTTTACATGTCAATAAAAACATGCATTGAGTCTTTTAGTACATGTGTTGAAAATGGTTCACGACAAAGAGGGTGGCTTTAAGAAGATTGATGCTGAAGGTATTTATAACACATGTTTGTGTATATGCGTCTCAGTGGCCCAGATTCTCTTCTTGACCCATAGGCGTAAATTATGTCCCCGGATCCCCCTGCATTGGTGGAGATCTCAACTCCCCCAATGTTCAACCCAGGGTTACGCCCTTGTCCCGCCTAACTGTAAATGTTATGTAAGTGTAACATCTGCACATATGGACCACACAGGGTGAGTGAGAGGCTTAAGGAGAGCTATGTGTCTGTGTGGTATGTGCCAGATCTCTGTACTGTACATCAGTGACATGTGGTTTGAGGTCAATGTCACTCTCCTGTGTTTGAGTATCTTCCTAAAAAGGTAATTTTGTTTTGCAAAGACAATGGTTCATTTTCCAGTTTATCCTTAAGTAACCCCTTTCACCATGCTTGCATGGTATGTTTAAACTTGAAGCTGCATTAAGCAATATTTGACCATAAATAGACAAAAAAAAGGCTTCGACATACAGACTACCGTCACAAGAAGTTGTGATAGCAAACCTTGTAGCAAACATTTGCTTCTTACCGGCCAACAGACACTGAACATCATGGCCATCTTATTTTAGGGGAACTTCAGGCCAACTGACAAATTAAATTCAGAGTTCACTGTCAGTTTGACTTTTGTTTGGTGCACAAAATGTTGAGGAAAAATGTCTCTTAGCTTGCTATATACTCAGCTTTCTAAACCAGTCACTGGTTTACTTCAACCTCTGCGTTTTCGAGCTGGGTAGATTGTGTACAGTCGGCATGTTTAAGCTTGTTTGCTGAAGACTTCAGATTCCCCGTTTTTTTTTTTTAATGGAGGGCTAGTGAGAGCCTTCAGACTCAACCATACAGTGGATGTGTGTAAGGAGGTTAAAGAAGAAGCTAAAAGAAGCTAGGTTGTGCAGAGTAGTTCAGCACTATGAGTAACACTATGCATGGAGTTAAGGGATGTTTTCTCAAAAATATTACTTTATGAAGTTTAACCTAGTCCATGGGAAGCTTTAGTAACTGTTATGTTGTCGTTTCATAGGCCTTAGATTTGAATTCACCTCACTCCTTTATAAGTTGAAATCTACGATAGCACGGCTGACGCTAACATGGCTAACAAGCTACAGCTCCCTCCCTAAAGGGATTAAGCTAGCCAAAAACCCCAAGCTACAAGGTTAGGGACAGTATATCAGAAAAGGACAAACCTGTGGTGATTACTTTCCCTGTCCCCACAGTTCTTTCAACCTTCCTCCCTGTTATCTCCCCTTCCCTGTCTGTCTGTCTTGTCAGCAGTTGCCATGACGTTGATTTGTGGTTATTATGGGGTATTAGGGTGTGAGTTGTTCCCCTAACCGTGTCATCCAGAGGGATTGGACAAGGGGTTAGGAGAGTGTGTTTGCAGGGGTTTCAGAAGACTTTCTGTGTCAGGGAGGATTTAGACTGACATTTGGTGCGGGGTGTTTAATGTAGCCTGTGTGTGTGTGTGTGTGTGTGTGTGAGAGAGAGAGAGAGAGAGAGAGAGAGGGGCAAAGAGAGAGCTTTAAAAAATGGTATTTGATTTTGAAATGTGCTTTGGAATTACTTTCCGTGTGTCTTGTCTTACCTGTCCTGACTTCACCAGTCGCACGTCAGCTTTGTTCAAAGACCTGCGGTTTCCACACATGACCAGCAGAGCATGGTTCAGATCAACAGCTAACCAACTAAAGATAACCTTAAGCTCCTCAATGGCAGCTCTCCCTCAGGGTCAAGTGGGGTAGGACTGAATGTCTGTGTGCGCATGCATTTGTGTTAGAGGGCTGCAGTGGCATTAGGTACCTGCTCAGTTGTATCAGGCATGGGATATATTTTCAGTAATGCTGGTGGAAATAGCCAGCATGGCCTGCATACATCCAAACTAATGCTTGAGATAGGTGAATTCTGAAATTTTATATATGAAAATATAAGAAACTGTTATTAATATTATCATGTTTAACCAAGCATGTAAATGCATTGTCTTCCAGAAAACTGTATCCCTGAAATATGGTCATTAATTTAATAATTATTATAATTACTATAGTCATGTAGTCTGTTAGACATTCAAACAGAAAAATATCAATTACAAAAGTAAACAAAATGGCATCCCTAATCCATATCTGATCCATAAACCTTAACACTACTTCTATTCTGAAGTCTGACGTTTCAGCATTTGGTATCTGTTGCCATGGGAGACAACCAAGGCTATCCGAGAAACAGGGACAGACGTATAAAGTTGCTGTCCACTTTTAGCGCCTACTGCCTCAAACTAAATCCATAAGCACTCTGTGTGTCTTATTTTCGCGACAGGATAAGACCAACAGATTTTCAATAGAAAACCTTGTTGGGGGTGGGAGTAATCAGATCCTCTGTGCACTGTGAAGTGAGGTAGCTCATCTGCAGGAGCAGGCGGTAATGGTCGGAAACCCCGTGCAGCCACGTCAGGCACAGAACTGAAAAAAACAGTCCTGCTCAGACCTCAACCTTGTGTCCATACATGTGTGCGCGCCTCCACACCAAGACTTTACACCATCAAAACTCACTGACCTTTATGAATACTGCAGCAGGGATTTTAAACAAAGCTAACACACACACTCACTTTCCCTTTCTCACTTGCCACCTCATCATCTCTTCATTACTTTTTTTTACCTCCTCCTCTCCTCTGTATCCCAATCTGTTCTTTTTTTACCCTCTATTTCCTTCCTCATTTCCCCCACCTTATCCTTTCCTGCTCTCCCCATAAACTCACTATTCTTAGATGGTAATTTCTCTCCCTCCTCCTCCTGCCTCTCCATCTGCAACCTCTCGTTCTCTCGCCGCCTGTCTTGACATAATCACCGCTGCCCTCTTCCTCCTCACCTCTCTGCTTCTCTCTATCCTCTCTACAACTCTTTTCCCCCCCATCTTCTCTTACTGTACCATATTTGTTTTTCTGGGCATGGTAAGCTTGTTAGCAGCGGGTGGTATGGTTTAGCTGGCAGCTGAGGGCCAAGGAAGCCTGAGGATTTAAGGGCACGGTCTGAGATTGGGAGAGACAGTGCTAACGGGTGTTATATTATGGTCAAAAAACCCCAACCACAGACACACGGGGTCAATTTACATCGATGCCTATACTAAGATTTTTTTCTTAGTGGATGAAAAGCATCTGAAACAGCATTTTAAATCTAGTGACATTAAAACTCTCCATTAAATCCAAAAACAAATTGAATTCTTAAAAAGGATCACCTCACGCTGGATGCTTGCATATGCACAGTGGAGGAGTGGATTTCTCTCAGACAGATGGGGTTTTATCAGGACTCTTCAGGCCACCAAGGGGAAGGAGGGAGTTTTGCACGGTCAAGGATGGATGGATGGATAAAAGGAAAGAAGGGGGGGGGGATAGAAACATGACTGGAGTTTCATGAGGAGATGGGGCATGGGCTGGGTAAAGTGGGGATCAGTTTTGCCCAGGGCTCACGGGGCCCCTTATCCAGCTGTGGATTAGGGATGCATATATATATATGTGTGTGTGTGTGTGTGTGTGTGTGTTTGTCTCTGCTCTGCGTGCACCAGGCCATACTCACATTTTCATGTGTGTGCTTTACCATGCTTGCATGCCATACGCGCTTGTGCATTGCTTCATGCTTGATTTATGTATATGTAAGAAAGGATGCGATATAACATTTTGCCTTTTGAATTGTGTGTGTGTGTGCGTGCGATCAAAACACACTTGGTTGAATGTCTTGGCCCCCAGTGGTACATCCAAAGTGCTTTAGCTGAGGCAGGGAAGAAAAGAGGGATGCACGAAGGCTGTAGAGATGGGGTGGAGGTGCGGGTCAGGGAGGAGGAAGGATTGGCATTTCAATATCCTGAGAGGATTACTGGCCAGGCTTTAGATCGCTGGTCCCCGCGGAGTTACATGGGCCTGAGAGATGAACGCATAAAGGGAGGAGAGGAGAGAGGGATGAATAAAGAAGTGGAGGGATGGGGAGAGGTGAGCAGTGTAGCATTGTGAGCAGAATGCCTTCTGGGTGCAGGGAAAAGGAGGCACAGGGTGAAGAGCAAAAGCGAGAATATGTGGATTTCTTTAAAAATGGTGTGCATACAGTAGAAACTTTTTTGTCTGAGTTATCTGGTGCTTTTAACAAGTATCTGTGAAAACTGCATAAGGAGTACGTTTACAAGTTCTTGTGTGTGGGGGGGGGGAGAAGAGGTACATAAAGAGTCAAACCTGACTAGAAGCAAGCAAGGAAAAGTGAGATGAACAGCGCAGGATATAGTGTAAGAATACAATCCTCTGAGAACGTGAGAGGGGAGTCTCTCTTTGGTGACAAGGGGCCCCGACCAGACAAGCCAAATAGGTTTGGAACCACTGATAAAATCTTGAGCAATGCATTGTATTTTAGAAGCTTATTAAATGTAATTTTTTTTAATGTAAAATCTGATTAGTAACTATAGCTGTCTAATAAATGTAGTGGCATAAACAGTGCAATATTTCCCTCTAAATTATAGTCAAGTAACAGAGTAGAAGAAAAAGTAGATTAAATTGGAAATGCTCATGTAAAGTACAAATGCTTAAAAATTGTACTCACCTATTGTGAGGATAGATGTAGATTTGGATAGATGTACTTATTTACTTTGCACCGATGCCTGGTCTGCTATTTCCTGTATGGTCAAAAGAATTGAGAAAAAGGGAATATTGGATGTTTGAATGATAGAAAGAAGGGAGGAAGGAAGATAAGACGGGAGGATAAACCGAACGATGGAGTTGGAGTTGTCTCTGGCTCTCTTGATGTAACACCTCTCATGATTTTCTAAGTACTCTGCCTTCTGAGTACACGTTTCAGGTTGACTGTTTTTGAATATTTATAAGTTTGAGCCTGAATTCATTTGGGATCACCGCTTCCCTGCATTGTGACAGAAAAAAACTCTGGGGGGAAAAAAACAGAACAGTCATGTTTTTATTTTTTTTTTTTCTTTCCCTCCACTGAATGAGTGCTCCTCTGCTTCTTTGTCATTTAGTTTCCAATAGCCTTTTTTTCACACCTCTCCACCTTCTTTCCCCTGATCCCCGCCTCCAGCCCTCTGCGTGGAGGCGTTTGGATCCTTTTTGCCTCCTTAATTAGAAGTGATGGGAAGGTGAGGCTTCAGCAGGCAGCAAATGAATAGAGTCATCAAGCTACTTTTCAGGACTATAGCCCAGCCACTTAAGACGCTTTTTCGCCCTGTGATGGGAATTTTAATTGCCTACCTCTTGGCTTATAATTGGAGTCTATGAAGAGGCGCTCTCGGGGTCTTTAGTATGTGTGCTCTGAATGTGGATTTTACCGGCTGTTTCTTGTTGTTCGGGTAATTGTGGTGTTCACTTAGGAACAAAAACAAAGCTTAGAGGTAGTTGATGACACACACACACACACACACACACACTCTGTTATCCTCATAATCAGAATATTATACAGGGCTTGAAGGCTGTCTTTGATGCACATCTTCTGCCAAAGCCCTCTCAGGAGGGGAGTGAAACGGGTGCAAACACAAACTCTTATCGTCAAGAAGAGACTTGAGAGAAAAGTTCAGACAAATCATTCTCATCTCTTGTTTTCTCCCTCTAATACATTGTGTGGTCTTTATAGTGCCTCTGTTGAGAGCGCTTGGCTGTGTTTGTGTGTGCGTGCCATCTTTTGTGTGTGGAGTTTGTTGCTGGAGGGGAGGGGAGGTTGGCGGCATCCTGCTGTGCGAAAGAGAGCGAGAAAGTTGTGTAGAGACGCAGCTGTCTTTCTGAATGACAGCGTACTCCTCTCTGATACAACAGCAGGTGGGTGACAGACAGTTCAGCTCATCAGACCAACATTGCACACGCACAGACACACACCACTTTGTCATTCACTGGGCCTTTTTTTTTTTTAAACATCACTTTCCAAAAATTGTCTTCAAAACCGTCTAATGTACTTTTTTTGTGCAAGACTGTATTTTACTCTTTTTTTCAACATCTTAGTATACATCAAACTTTTCATCATCTTCAGTATGCATTTTTTTTTAAAATCTAAACGACACACAGTGTTTTTTTCTTAGCATTTACAGTAGGTTATTTTATTCTTCACTTCATCTGCTGTCCCCCTCACATTCTCCCAGTGGTGGAATGTAACAAAGTACATTTACTCAAGCAAAGTACACATTTTGAGATAATTACTATACACTCAAATGTACATGTATTTCCATGTCATGATACTGTATACCTCTAGTATTTTAGAGGCAAATATTACTTTTTTTTACTACATACTTTATTTGGCAGCTTTATTTACAAATTAAGATTTGACATACAAAATAAATGATCAGCTTAAAATATATGATTCACTGTTATAGATGAAACTACCTAACAGTAAACCACCTCGACCAACTACAACATTAAAATGCTAATTACACATTAATGCATCAGTAATAATAATCTAATATATATATATA
>CM022477.1:7642792-7665214 GCA_011952105.1 Coreoperca whiteheadi
TATATATATATATATATATAGGCTATAGTATAACACTTAGAGGGTCATTTTTCTGAATTATGAGTACTTTTACTTTTGATACTTTAAGTACATTTTGCCTATATTACTTACATACTTTTACATAAGTAACATTTTCATTGAAGGACTTTAAATTGAGTATTTGTATATTGCAGTATTGTGTTGTATAAGTAAAAGATCTGAATACTTCCTCCACAACTGCATTCTCCAAACCTAGCATACACTATGTGAGATCATCTCTTCTCTCAACATGTTTGGCTTGCACTTGACTTGACTTGACTTTGCACTGTCACTATGTCAGTAGTGAAGGAAAGATGATGTAGAGGTGTCAGCGTACGTGTGCATGCATTCGCTCTCGCTATGTCAGGGCACGTAGAGCTTTTCTTCACCTTCTTAGCCAATGTCCTGCAGCAGGCTTAGGTCAGCCACTCTACAGGATGTGTGTGTTTATGGAGGTGTGTGTGGGGCCTGTGTTTTTATTTGTTTGAGGCTCCGGGCACAGGCTGCCTGGCTTGACGGACGTGTTGTGATCAGACCATGCCTCTGCCTTTCGGCTAAAGCACACTGGGCCCAAAGAGTGTTCACAATCAGTCGGTGTGCAGCTGTCAAGAGCGGTTTAAGCAAGTGGGCCCCAGTCGCTCTGCCCTGGTGGGAGTGTGAGATGCCAGGTTTGACAGATTTATAAGATCAGTAAAGGCTTATCCAACAGGTAATAGGTGGTTTTTACATACAGCAGGCCCTCATGTTTTCTCAACATCTGACCAGACGTAAGACTTATCAGTCTTTAATTGCATGCATGTGCTGAAATGTTTCATACATTTCATTGCAAGCTTTTGTTTAAGCCCTGGTGTTTTTGCACAGCTGGATTATGTTGATCAGGCCCTTTCGAATATATCATACAGCGAGAGACTCTTTGTGCCACTTGCTCGCTCACTCGGTGTTCTGAACTTTCTCTCGCCCACCCACCTACTGACTGACACATTTAATCATTCCATCCCTGAGACTCTACTCTGTTACACAAACGGACCAGTCTCTCTCACACAACACACACTAACACACACACAACTAGGCGGATCAAGTCCCTGCAACATATAATCTTGTAGTTGAAATGAAAATGTGCTCTGTCCAGGTGTCTTCCCTGCACCATTCCTCCCCCTCTCAGACAAAAATTGGTGTGCGTGCTTGTGTGTTGAAGATTCATTCCCTCTAAACACCTTCCCTCCCCTTTTCTTCCTTTACTGATATGAATGGTAATAACCACAGATAATACCTGTCTCTGACTGCATCTGCTCACCTTGCCTCTGAAGCAGGATCCTGGATAATATCACGTTTCCTTTCCTACTGTTGCTCCTTATTACAGTATGACCCTACTTTGGTTATTTGGTGCAGAGCAGAATAATTGTGTGTATGTATGTGTATTTGGGATGAAGCGTCCAGGTGGTTGATGCTGATAGGGCAGATTAGACTGAGTGGTGAGCAGGGACACGTTGCCAGATAGCGCTCCACTGCTGGGGCAGGCTGATAGCCACAGATTAAAACCGCAAGACCCGCTGCAAGAAAGTGAGACCTGAGTGGGGTAGCTGCTCTTATATACAACATCATTAGATTAGGATGCAACCACATGCATGCACATATAATCACATGGTGCATCGTGAAATAAAGAAGTTGCAATTTTGAACAGAATAGTTTGGAATTGTCTAAATGTGTGTTCCCAGTTCACCATGTCTTCAATCATTATTCACTCAAAGGAGTGAATTAAGGAGTGCTTAAAGATGCATAAACATGCCAGCTTACTTTAGTCAGCCACATTAGAATTGTTTCAGATCTCTCATTCACTTTAAAGAAAAAACGTTAACTGTGTGTTTTTGTACACAAATATTACAAAAGATGCTTGAATGCTATTAAGGTGTCTTTGCTTTATTGCCCACACCATTGTGTTGTATCATGCTTTTAAACTGATTTAAATTTGTTGTTTAAATTTGAAGTTGCTTTAAATTGATAGTGATTTCACTGCAACAGCTAGATGTAATTCTTCTGTCCCACCTTTTCTCTTACATCAAAGAGCTGTTGAAAACCTCTTCCAACTGTGTGCTTTTAATTTAGTCAGTACAAGGAATGCAACTGCTTTAAGGTCTGAGGGGCTACTACAGTATTTCTCCACACAAATGATAGTTGAAAGAGTGCAGCAGTGGATTCTGCCTTCAGATAGTCAAGTGTCTGTCAGCAGGATATTTGAATAGTTAAAGTCTGAGTGACATCCGGCGAGGAACTGCAGTAAATAGCCGTTTGAAACTTTAATGATAACATTAAAGAAATGCAGGTGCAAATGCACACTCCACTGGGATTTTGGAACCATGGACAGAAATGCTTGTGGCAGTAGGTGCATAAAAAGCCCCAGGGACAGCTGAACCAGAAGAAACGTAATGTTCCCACTCCTCTTCTGTCAGTCACATAAATCGTTGCACTATATGTTTAACCCCAGATAGAAGCCAGTGGTGTGCCCAGAGGGAACAACGCTCTTGCTTCCCATTAACCCTTTGAACATGAACAGGCCCGACAGATACAGCTCTCTCAATCATTCCTGCCTACGACTTAGAGCTCCACACTCTCTACCCTCTTCTTCTCTTCATTCCGAACACACATAAAGTCACTCGCTCCTTAATATGCGTAGGCACACCGGAGTAAAGTTGCACACGTGGCGGAGATGGTGAGAAGTAGAACAATGAAAACCCCCTCCTGACAAGATGGATGTCATCTCAGCAGAGGCACAAACAGGCCCGCGGGGAGCAGCGGATACCCCCGAGAACAGAGATGCAGACGGTGCTGGTTTGGGAAAATGAAGCGATAAGGAGATGTGGAGACGGTGAGAGAGACTTTCTAGAGTAGGACCGGTAGAAGCGAGGAAGAGAAGCGGGGGGATGGGGGGGGGGGGCTGAACTGCGAGATGTTCAGCCGGGCTTGAGCCGTCACCCCTGGGGAGAGGAGCTCCTCTGCCTGTCTCCTTTTGATAACGACACAGAGATGCCAGTTGCACCTCAGCTGCCTCTGTACACATGGATGCAAGAGCCTACAGCAGCAGCTGCCATTTTGTGCCAAAGCCTATTCATAGATCTACCTGCCATAGAGACCTGAGCATAGAGCTGCCACATAACCTCCAGTGTCTGCAGGATTTTTATTGATTTATACTGAGAACCTGGTCTGAATTGGAACTTCAAGGATTTGTTCAGGAACATACTTATCAATTCAACTTTTCGATTTCCGAACGCGAGTTAGGTAGCACCTGTGCTTCTGTCTCACGCTGATGGTGCAAGCACTAGCACACACGTACAGTGTTTACAACATGGTGGACTGTGACTAGAACGTTTAAGGGCAAAATGTTATCACCACAGGAAAATAAGTTAATACAAAGGAAGAAGCCCGTCTTACATAATGAAACATTTACTGCAGTGTGGTGTGAGAACTTTAGTGGTCATGATTTTGATCCACTAACTGTGCACCGAATTTAAAGATGGCAAACACTTAACTAGTGGATTGCACGGATAGAGAATATTCACATTTCTCTTTTAACCAAACAGAATCTTAAAATAATCTATATCTAACTAAGTTATCGTTCACGGCAGCGGCAAGTAGTTTTTTGCTTTCTACATATTTTGATTTCTTTACTTCAAAACGTTTTACTTTGTGGTCTGAAGTTGTCTGGCCTTGAGGTTGTGATAAATGCCTCAAGGGTGCAGAAATATGCTAACAGTTCGGATTCAACAAAAACTGAGTCCGAGTCAGAATCTATAAAACCTAAATGATACCCAGCCCTAGCCTGTACTCACAGCACACAACACACTGAGAGGTACAGCTGTGTGCTGCCTGTTTCCCATTTCGTGCCAAACTCCATCTATTATACTTCCTCGTGTCTCACTTTTTCGCTCTCATCATAGTTCCCTTTGAAGTCTATAGACCATTATCTGTGTCAGTGATTGGTATGTGCACACCACAGCTTTCATACTGGATCTTATCGAAAGCTGTATATCTTTGTGACGAGTGCCTATCAGTTTGTCTGCCGTGTGATTTCTGCTGTATGATGAGGCTTTGAAAACGTCTGCTGTGTACTTCCACAGCAGAGCTGGAGAGGCTTATTGCCCACAAGGCCATCACCTCTTCTATATTACTTGAAAAAATCATTGTGCAATTGTGTATGTTGTGTGTGTGTGTGTGTGTGTGTGCGCGCGCGAGTGAGTGCAAAAGCCATTTCAGACCGCAGTCGGCATCGATTTCTTCCTCTCAAATACAGTGCCAAATGCAACACTACCTGCCGTTTGCTGCCATACACTCTTGTGTGTGCTGTGTATGTGTGTTTGTGTGTGTGGGCGTACAGTAATGCCCTTATGCCTGTTTGTATGAACAGATAAACGTTTGTGTATGTGTGTGTGTCTTGGAAACTGTTATATCTATGTAGGAACCATTGCTCTGTAGTTGTCCAAAGTCTTCATAGAAACACAAATAGGATCGGCTTTTGGAATGTTTGTGAAAATTGTGAAATAGTTAGAAACTTTCCCATCATTCTTTGTGACTTCTTGTTCCTGAAAGACATTTTCTAGATGATACCGTACTGTGGATAACAAAATGGAAATAGCAGCAGCACACATCAGATTTCAATTCTGGTGTGTAATTTTTTATAATTTCACCATAAAATGTTTGAGACCATAAATGAAAGCAGCTGAGTTTTTCAGGCCTTTAGAAAAGTCACTTCCACTTGAATATAAAAGTTTGATCATATGTATTAGTGTACATGTCGCATATACACTAATGTGTAAGGTAGCTTATAGTGAATGCCTCAAGGGTTTAAAAATTGTACTAACATGTAGGACACTCCTAGTTTGTCTCTAAGAGAAGTTGGAGCCCACTTCTTTTCAGCTGCAGAGGTGGAAACACCACCTTAACCGGTGTATTACTCTTGTATTTGAGCCTTCCAGTGATCGTCTGTGCGTATCGAAATTGTGCGCACCTGTTTTCTGTGTGTCAGATTGAGCTTTGTGATCTGGGGTTTGGAGGCAGGAACCAGTCCTATGCATAATTCAGCACACAAGGAAGGAAAGAATAGCAGACAATAGCCTGCAGTTGTAGATGGGGAGAGCAGGTTGACACGGTGTTTTTGGTTTAGTGTGTTAGACAGAGTTTCTCTTTGTGTTGGGTGGCAGGGACTTAGAGAACGGACGGGGTGTTAGGACCTCCTTTCACTCTTAACCGTCCTCTTACTACCTAGCTCCTTTCTCTTTTCTTTTTCTCTATTTCCTTAATATTTGTCCTTTGCCACCTGTGCATTTTATACTTTATTGTTTATTCTTTTTTCCTTCTGCTTTTCATGTACTGTGGGAGTAATTAAAAAAAAATAAAAATTTCTAACATGCTGGACTGCAGTCTGTTTCCCCCTTACTATATAATAAATACCTGTACAGATTAATTAATCACTGAGAATCATTTATATACAACTAAGAGTGTTTATTTACATTCCTCTGTACTGTTCCTTAGCATCTGTCCTTCTCCTTCAGTTCCTTTCTTTTCTACAATCACCCTCCCCCTACCGCTTACTGTCTATATCTTACGTTGCATTCACATTATGTGGAGATATTCCTCAGAATGACTTGATGCCTCAAAGCAAATACTTTCAAAATAACACTAATTGGCTTAATTAAAGTTGTCTGTACATGAACTAACTCTGACCAATGCTACGTTGGTCACACGAAACAGACATGGAATTAGTAACTTTTAAAGCAAATCAAATATTACAGTACAACCTCAAACAAACCAGTTATCTTCTGAGGTTGCATTTTGTACATCATTGCAATATATCGCAATCTCATTTTACTTTTTCTGTAGTTCTTTTTTTACGCTTCACATTATAAGTAAGACTAACTTCTTATCCTTTTGTGTGTGTGTATATATATATATATATATATATATATATATATATACCTGCAAAGGCTCAATGTCATTGAATCCAAATGAACTATCATTTTTTAAATACAAATTTCACATTGAATTGTTAACCTGCTCAATGGATTTCCCTTTATGATTCTGCATTTGCAGAATTTTTATTAAAAAAAAAATAAAAATGCATTCATCATTTTTTTTAATTAAGGACAGAGCTGCAGTCCTACTACTACTACTACACACACACACACACACACACACACACACACACACACACACACACACACACACACACACACACACACACACACACGCGCGCGCGCAGGCCTATCATATTGCCCAGATTTTCTTCCTCCTCCATTCAGCTTGATTGAGCAGACATAAAATGCAATGATAGATTCAGTGCTCATTGGGACACGCACAAACAAACATACAGATACAGACCCACCCGGACTCTATGATGTAACAATTCACAGAAGCCGCCGTGTATAATCGATGTATACCTGTGTTTTCAGAGACATCAAAAACAGACAGATGGAGATTGACAGTGAAAGAGCGATACAGACAGATCGAGTGTGTCTTTGATCCGCTGCCTAAAATGACTGTAATATCCTGCTGTTGGAGAGAAGAACTGAAGGAGCTGCACAGATGCTTTGTGTGTGTGTGTGTTCACATGTTATTTTTTTCTCATGTGTGAGTGACAGGCAGAAAGAGATGAATTGGTGGTTAAAGGTCAGGAAAGAGATGAACAGGAAGTGGGTAGCGCAAGAAAGAGGAGCAGCCAACTGATGGGGTGACTGAGGGGAGAATGGAAAAGGACAGAATAAAAACAGGTGGCAAACAGGAATTGAATCAGGGTCGGAAAGAATGCAAGAAATAAGAAAAAGGGACTTTCGTGCCATTGAAAGTCCTGAGGGTCATGTCTTTTCGAAAGGGGGGTATTGAAAGTGGAAAAACAGCAATAATTAACATCCATTACAAAAGAAATGACAGAAAACACCCCTTCCCCTCCCCTACTAATCCTAACCCTATTGGCCTTAATGGCAGCGCTTCTCCCAAACATAAAGGCCTTTTGACTAAGCTAACTGCACCCCTTTATTTTTCTTGGTATTTTTGAGTGACAACCCATTTTCCTACTTCATTATACATGGCATAGTTAGCACTTAAGGAAGAGTGGGTGGTGCTTGCTGATCATACTACGTGCTGCCTGTCATTTGTTGACAGAGAAACAAAGAACTGGTCTTTCCTCAGTAATGAAATTGTTTGCTTAGCAAGCCAGTACCATTACACACTGTACCTCAATTTGGAAATCTTTTGTGTGGATAATTCATCTTCTGTTTTGTTCTCTATTGTGATCAATAAGAGATGAAATATCTGTCAGGACAAATTTCACTGCAGCTCTCCTAGATTGAGTCAGAAAAAGTTCCGAGGTCAGTTTAATTGAGAGACTCAGAGAGGAAACGGGGAGTTCAGATTAAGAGCGTCTCCATCCGTTAGTCTCGTGTCAATACAGACTTGTCAGTCAATCCATATCTGTATTGATCTATTGTCAGTCCCAATGTACCGACCCAGGCACTGTTCAATGCCACACACACAAACACACACACACACACACACACACTCAGACAAAGAAACATACCCAGTGTTTGTCCATTCATGGAGTGCGATGAAGTTGTCTGCTCTGACTAGCCATTTAATAATTAATCTGTTGCCTCTCGCCTACCTACTTCTGTTCTCTCTTTGTGCCTCTCCTCTCCTTACATCCTTGTTGGACTTCTCCATCTGTCCTTTTGTGCCCACGATCCACATTTCTTTAGCTCTCTCACCTCAGATCTGAGAATACAACAGGGTCTACTGGCAAAATCCACCTTGTGAGAGAATTCACTGTATTCCTCCCTTGACCTTTGCCAGCACAGTCAAGAATGTGGAAATACAGGAGAGTAAAGACTGGTCCTGATGTCCTTGAGAAAACTCCTCAAGCTATTATATTTATATTGAATGAGACTGGAAACCCCAAACTCATCTCTCTTCTTCCCCTCTCTCTTCTCCACTTACTCCCCCTTTGTAGCACCTTCTCTGATCAGTGAGCTGCGAGCAGAGAAGATCGAGCAGAAGAGCATAACCTTGGTGTGGAGGGAGCCCTCCTACCCGAACAGCAGCCGCACTGAATATGAGGTCAAATACTATGAGAAGGTAAATCCACTGGTACATCATAATCTGTCCACATCACTGTTTTTCTGTTATCTACATCACTAATCAAGACTTTGATTACTGTTTGCCATGACTCGTAAGCTCTAGTAAACTTGAATTCCTTATCTTTGTTCTTGACATACATTGTGTAAGAATCCAGCAACAAAATGGAGGAAAGAAATAAGGGAATATAAAGGTTAAAGGAGAACCCAAATGATACATCTGCACTGCTGATCTCATTGGCCAATTTGATCTTATCACAGATTTATCGGTATCTGTGCATATGGGGGTCACAAAGTAACAAGAACTTGCAGTACAGAAATTCCACAGATATATGTACGGTAAAACAGGGAAACAGAGAAATGGTCAAAATTGCCGCCTCAGAGGCCAAGATCTCCTGACTGTATGGGTCAAGCTCCAAAAATGCTGGATCCTACGTTTCCCATCATGCAACTCAGGAGTGTCTTTCATTAGACCCTCCCTGCCTCCTAAACGCTTGCTTCTCTCAACCCCACACCTCTTTCACCGCTGCTTTCACAGGCTGAAGTAGTACTCCTTTTTGACGAGTAAACTGATCTTCATGTGTAAAATTGATGGAGTGTGCCCCTTTAATCAAATATTTTTTGTCTTTATGTTAAGGGTTTCTGTAAAAAGAAAACAATTAAGAGCCAATATACTGTATAACTAGTAGAATTTTTTTTAAAAACCCTCAAATATCAATATCAGTATTGGACTCAAAAATCCAGTATCACCCGGGTTACAGTTGGTATCAATGATGACACAGTTGACACCAAAATCACCTTCATGTCTCCTTTTGCTTTGGTGTACCATGCTAATTTGCCAGTAAACCCCATAATACTAAATGCATGTGCATTGATTTATTTAAGGAGAAGAGAAATTGACCACGAAGTCCACTAAGGGAAGTGATATACTGACTGTTGTTAGAATTTGGAGCAAATTAGTGGTACTATTTTTACAACCCTTTCCATAAGATTAAAATATTGTCTTATACCGCTAACTATTGAGATATTGTTCAAAAATCATGTATTTGTTTAGTGCATTTCAAGGGCCAACTATGTATAACCCCGAGTCCATATTACCGCCTCATTTTCTTTCGCTTTTATGGATAACCATTGTAATTTCATCGGCCTTATCACACTCATTTAACATAGCACTTAGTCAGATTGCGGCCGCCCCGTCAACAGTCATAGTCTTCGCAGTAAATCTGTCATGCACGTAAACCACAGCTGTCACGCTCACGCCTCTCCATTTTCATACACTGCATTTTCTGGCCAGGTCTTTGGTATTTGGCGGTGTCACACTCTCACCCATTTTCACACCTCCTTCTCTTCTCTATGCTTCACCATATTTAATAAAGCCCTGCTCCTTACTGCTCTACTCCCACATCTTTAGAAAAAAAGAGGGAAGGATTTAGAGGAGGGACGGGTGGGGAAGGACTTGAGAAAAGCGAAGAGATATACAGGAGGTATACAGTAGAGCATTTTGAAATAATGAGATGTCTCTGTGTGATAACGGAGTCAGAGAAAAGGGGTATAAGGGACAGATGAGGGGAAGATGACTTTGTGGAAAGATGCATCTAAGAGCACAGTGATAGAAAGAAATGAGTAAAGGTGCTTTGTGAGACTAGGTGCAGAAGAATAGCAGAATGAAGGAAACCGATGAATGGAGAGAGTGATAGATGGAGAATAACAGAGTGAGACAGGGAAATTGTTGACAGGCCATGAAATGAAAGGCAATACAACTACACTGCCGCAAAGAGACTATTAAAGTATAAAATATGGCTTTTCTTAGTCAGTATATAGCCTTTTTCTTCCTTTTTTTATCAAGATGCATCTTTACAGTAAAGGTCCACATAGTGCTCAGTGATATTTATAAAATCACTTTGTTTCACTAGTGTTCTAAAAACATTTGAGAACACTAACATATGAGGTGTTTAACCTGGATCATAAGAAATAACACATTGTTGACGACAATAATGACTAACAGTGATAATGAATAACAGTGGTAATGACCAGTAGTGATTAATTCAGTGTATTCCTAACTTAATATTACAAAGAGTCATCTCTGACTCTGTCACCACCGATCTTTTCTGAGAACTCTGATTTCCTCTTGACTCCTCTCCATCCTCTTCTCTGTGACACATACTATATTAGCTCACTCCACAGGAGCCACTCATTATACAGTAGCTGCCATTTTCATTCTCAGTTAATCTCTTTTTATTTCACTCTGCCCGTGTCCCTCTCTCTGACTTTCTGCTTTCGTTATTCCCTCTTAGTGCAATGCTATTCTTGGACATACATAGAAAAGCAGCAAAGTTCATGCATTGCAGTTCCAAATCCTCATTACCAAGGAGCGTAATTGGGTTGCCGTGATTACCTCATTTTACTTTTGCACGTAAATCAGATTTATCATCAAAGCTCATCCTCACTTGTAGTGATCTTACTGACACGCAGAGGTATGACATGCAAACATACAATAAGGACTATTTGTTGAACCAAGGCAGAGATAGGAAATGGACTCCAACGAACAGGCAAAAACACACATATCATACAACAAGAGGAGTAAGTATGTTGTGTGTCACCTCCTCACTGCCCCCATTGTGCCCACTTTTGCGAAGTGTGAGTCATTCTCACAGAGAGAAACAGATGAGCACCGTCAAGCTTTTATTAGTCTGGATTTTTTCATCATTTATTTCTGATGCGCAGGGATACTCATTTTTTGAAAGCAGAAGTCAAACTCCTCAACTTGGCCTGACAAATTGTCTGACTCATTGAAACACCATCTCAATAAATCAAACATTACCAAAGCACTTGATGTGGTTACAAAATTGTCTCGCCCGTCCCCCAGCATTACAAACTGTGCCTTGGAAATGAACAAGGCATCTCACAAATGGATTCCACCTACTCGTCTCACTCCTTCTCTTTCTCCTCCTGTGTCTCTGTCTTTGTTTTCTCTGTCTCTCACTTCACTTTCCGCAGGAACAAAAGGATCAGAGTTATTCTACTGTAAAGACTGCCGCCACACGGATCAGTGTCAACAACCTCAAACCTGGCACCACATATGTCTTCCTCATCCGCCCTTTCTCCACGCCGGCCCCCTCCTCATCCCTGTCCTCCCCCCCTCTCTCATCCTCCTCGTCTTCATCCTCTGCCTCCTCCTCGTCCTCCTCTACTTCTTCCGCCTCTTCTTCATCCTCCTCCTCCTCCTCCTCCTCCTCGCCGCCACCCATTGACTACGGAGCGTACAGCACTCCCCTGGAGCTGCAGACACTTGGCGAGTGTGAGTACCCGTTTTACGCCTCCTCCCCTCTTCTCCTCACTTTCTCTCCTTTCTCTTCACTCCCTCCTCTCAGCACCGCCAGGCAGATTGGGATAGGGGGTTTGTGTAGGCACCTGGCCAGCCCACACAATGAGGCGTGCTGCTAGAGTGAGAGAGATGGGGAGAGACATAGAAGGGAATGTGACTATGTCTGAGATTATGTGTGAAGATTCAAGATTTTACCAGTAAGCTGTGAAATGGTTCTTCTTTGGTGTCCCTTGTGCCACCTCGGGGTCTGGTTGTGTGTGTCTGTGTGTGTTTCATGCCTTGTACTTCACATGAGTTCTTTGTTTTGAACATTTTATTTTTCCACGACAAGGATTTGTTGAGCATTCATAGTCATATAGCGCTGAGCTTCAGCTCCAGCACAACATTTATACAGTTTAACTCGGCTGAGAGCAGCCCTGCACAACCATCATCTTCCACAGTTGGCCAAAGACCAGCCCTACCACAGATTATTAATATTTTTTTAAGCGGATGGGGTTGCACACTTCTTTGTTTTGTTTTAGGGTGAGAGGTCTTAGTTGCACAATAACCTTTTCGTAAGATGCATATCTAGTTTGCTTAATTTGCCTCAGGCTAGGTCAACTGAAGATTTCCAGACTCTGGGATACACACTATGTTCCCAGAGGGAGGTGGGTCAACAAACCTGACCCACTGCAATTTGCATATAGAAGGCAGCACGTAAGATGCTCTTTTGTATGTATTTCACAGGATTTACTGTCATCTTGATCAAACAAAACGATATGTCCGTGCTATGTTTATGGACTTTTCATATGCATTCAATACTATAAGACTGCATATTTTAATGGAAAGGCTGTTACAGTTAGAGGCGACTGATGGATCACAGTCTGTTTCAGTAACTGCTGCAGTGTCCTCCCCTATTATTACAAACACTGGGGCCACACGAGCGAGCATTATCTCTCCAGTTCTATTTACTCGTTATACAAATGAATGTAGGGCTAATTCATCTGATGTTTTCAATGTTACATGTTCTGATGATACAGTGATTGTTGGTTAGATCACCTGAAGATGAAACAAAGTATCATGGATGAGTTTGTTGACTGGTGTCACGCTAGTTTTCTTCGTTAAAATACCAAGAAAACTAAGGAAATTATCTTTGATTTCGGAGCGAGCAGAAGGACACACCAACAAGTAGCTATTAATGGTGACTGTATTGAAGTTGTAAATTAATATGAATATCTAGAGGGGAAAAAATGTATGGAAAAACTCTCATTGGATTTAAACAGGTGTCATTTACAGGAGAGGATTATAACTTTGACTTATACTTTATACTTCGACAGTTTGGAGTGGACAGACATATTCTGGTTCTCTTTTAGCATTCATTTGTGGAGAGTATTCTAACTTTCTGCTGTATTGCTTGGTATTTCTCACTGTCTGTAATTAACAAGACGAAACTCAATAACATTGTTAATATGTCTAGCAAGATTGCGGGTCATCAACAACACAGTGGGACACTGCTTTGTGAGTCCTGAGTGGCGGGGGAAAGGGCAGACAATCCTCAGTGATTTATCACACCCTCTCTATGGTTAATATGGGTTGTAACCATCAGGACCGAGGTACACAGGCATGCAAAAAGATTTTAAACAATATTAGCAATACATTATCATCGACCTTAATCACATTATGGCATTTATCTGTCAAGTGAATAATGCATTAGGAAAGTATAACTTATTTGTGGGTTGATTGTAAGCCAATAGAAAGAGATTGCAGGTGCACGGCGACAATACAGGGAGAAAATCTTTACAAACTTGTACTCATGTTTTTTTGGTTACGTGTTTACGTTGAGGCACTGAAGATTAATGTTCAGTTTTGTAAAGATAATTACTGGCTACTGCATGCTCTGATGTGTCCCGGGATAGTAAGAACCTCTGTGGATTAATTCTCTACCGTGGAAACAGAAGTTGACAAAACAGTTGGCTGCAAGGTCAACTACACTGAACCTCAAATTTTAAATCTACATGGATGAGACGTCTTTAAATTAGTCAGGAGAAATTAATATCTACGATTCTATGGCAAACTTCATCTGCTGATGGAAACGAAAGTGCCAGAAAAGCTACTAAATAGATCTTAAAATGAGATTATTTTATCAATGACTGTAGTTCTGGTTTACTACTATCTAAACTACAACAACAGTAAGTATATTGTGCATTACAGAAACTTATTTATGTCCCTTTGAGTCAATTTAGTGAAGCAGAATGTAAGTAAACACTTTACTATATAACAGTGGAATATAGGATGGTCAAGTGAGAATATTAATAATGTAGGGGAGGTCGTGGCTTTCTAAAATAGGAAAATGTCAGTTTACCCTCCACTCTAACCAACTACCTAGGAAATTAATTAGACCCTTAAGGTCATACTTGCCTACTTGCTCTCATCTCCTGTTCTTGTTCACACTTAATATGCAGTAATTTAATATATCTGCACTGCATGCTGGTGTGTTTAAATTGTGTCGTGATGGTGTGATGACAAATGTGTACAATGCACAAATGTGCCTGTGGTTCTTTGCCCAACTAATTGCTGCACACCCAGTTCAGTTAAGGTGTGTGTGTGTGTGTTTGTTCATATGTGTAATGAGTGTGGTTTGTCATTTCCAGTGGCACTGGCGTCCAGCGAACAGAGTCCCGTGGTGATCATCGTGGTTGTGTCTGTGGCCGCCCTGATCATGCTGCTCTCCATGGGAGTTGGACTGCTCATCTGGAGGAGGTAGATATCTATATACAGACGTAAACATGCGTACAATTCATTAATTAATTCACTATCCACTCCCTATGGCTCATTCTATCATTCTCAGATTTTAATACTAATCCTTAGCACGTTACACAAACATACACTGACATGCACATGTGTACAAACGATCGTAGACTCAATCACATATTCAGTCAACTGTCACGAGCTACTCCATCATAATCCAGGTTACAGTAATCCTGTGATAGGAGGAGTCCCTCTGTGAAAGGAATGTGGAGTGACGGCGAGAGAATGGCTCAAATTCCACAATAACCAGTTAAACTCATCGTTTAATATGCAACATAAAGAAGTCAGCTTGATAATGGTGCCGTCTGCGTCAAGGGGGAAACGCTGGCAGGGTCAAATCCTTCTTTGATCGTTTTTTTTTGGGCTCTGAGGTCATAGTTCTTTGCTATCTAATTAGTTTTCACGTAGAGTAGTGGGAATTGTGAAACAGCAGAGAGATGAGAGGTTAAAGCTGTGTCACTTGCATAACAGCTAACACATGGTTTACTCAGACCAATAGTTTGCCTAATCACTTATAAAGAGATTAAAACTCTTCTGTGCTTTTTACAATACGAGTGGACAGTCCAAATGCATTATTTCACTCAATTTTCAAAAAAGATCTAGTCTTTAACTGAAAGCACATGGGTGGAGATGCAGGTAACAACTATGACGTCCTCCACTGCTACTGTGACCTAATTTTTCTAGCGTAATGCACAGTCTTGTTAAATTAAGATTCTTTCAATTGGGAGAGTTTAGGGTTGGCTGGAAGAGACCGTTCAGACTGCACCAATCAGTGTAAGAAGCTTTATTTCTTTATTTATAAATTAGAGTGTCAGCCTATTACACTTAGGCCCACTGGGTCAGTTTTAGAACTTAAGTGCATGAATTGTGATGACCATCATAAAATTAGGTTAAGCAAGAGTTATGTGTTACGTGTTACGATAGCATGGTTTTGAAAACTGTAAATTAGGACCATTTAAATATACACACCTGAACCATTAATTCATTTTTGTGCCCTCGGGCGATTTAGTAGACATTGCTCCAGGAATAACAGCATTTTTGGTAGAGTAGAGTTACTCTGAATGGACTGAAGAATGAAGCAACTAGATAAAGAGACACAGACAACAGAATTTTGGTTGATAGTTAAGAATGGCCATTTGCATCTTACAGGCAAGCCCTTATTAAGGTTAAGTAGCCACACGAAATTTGACTGCCTGCTGTGAGTAGCTATTAGCTGTGGGAACATTTCAGTAGACAAACATTTTACCATGTTTGACTACTAAGTTTGTGTTTGGGGCTAACTTGCCAACCAGTGCAGTGCAGTGGTCCAGTATAATACTAAAGACAATGTAGATAAACTTAATAAATGACTAGTACACGATAGCAAAACCTGCCAGACTTAACTGATTAACAGTAATTGTTTTCTTATGTTATGGAGGTTGAATGGTATGTATGGTATCAACTGGAAATTAGGACTTGTAAAACAAAGATTTTAGAATAGAATAATAATTTAAGAAGTCCAAAATGGTCTAGATGTAAATGTGCACCACCTAACTCCTTTGTCACAGTTTGTGCTACTTGAAGGTCTCGCTTTGTTTTTTTTGTTTTTTACTTAGTCTTTGTGGGAAGTATCACATAAATTAACTTCAACTACTCAATACGTTCCTTGTTTCAATTCAGTGCTGCTATTCTGTGTTGTCTCTGGCAATTTAATGCATGTTTTACTGTCTTGTTTATTGCACCAGAGTATATCTTGCCGTATACTTGCATGTTTTATTCAGCCCAGCAGATATGGGGGGGGGGGGGGCATTTCTGCTTACCAATCCAACCACTTTGCTCTTTGACTCCTGTCCAATTCTATATTCTGCCAGCTTCGCCTCACACACGCCCACACACAATTTATACTGTATACTCCATCACACATGCAAGCACATGAGCAGGGAGCACATATCTACTCCCACACAGTTACACAGCAACACACACACACGGCCAGAAAACCATTGTTTTTTTTGTTTTTTTTTTCATTTCCTTTGGCTGGCATTCAATTGATATCTGTTCAGGGAGATTTTCAGATATATTCTGAAAGCATTGGTTTGCGTAGTTTGCGTGCATTCTCTCGTTCTTTCCTCTACACACACACACACACACACACACACACAAACACACACAGATCTACATCGTGCCACCTCTCAGCCGGATAAAGTACCTCTTCCACGGGTAAACCTACCTGTATAAAGAGGAGACTGTGATATAGAGACCACCGGACCAAATCCAGATACACACAAACAGCGCAATGATGGAGTCAACCGGGTGTTGAAGTGGGTTCTATTCACTCACAGCAACCCCATACAAACTGGTGCTGTCAGTCAAACACACACACACACACACACACACACACACACATATACATACATACATATATATATATATATATATATAATATAAAAATATGGGAATAGATGTACACACATACTGCAGTAGAAAAACACAGAATATGCAAAAATGTGCTAACTCTCCATACACACGCACATAAGTATTTAAATATATTGTTGCTTTGAGGGAAGGCAGCATCACCCCCTTGTGCACAGCCTAGTGCTGAATAATAATGCTTATCTTTCTCTCCTTTATTTCCATCATTGCATTCATTGCAAGTGGTCTCCATTGTTCATCACTGCTGGACCATTAACTTGCTCTTCATGTTTTGCATAGAGACAAAGCGAGAATGGCTTGATGCCTCAATTACCATGCTCTCGTGTTTGCAAAGACATCCAGCTCCCGGCTACGGCTGGAGGGTCTCAGTTACATCGATCTAACTGCTCACATAGACACATGCAAATGAGTCCCACTGTGCACACATGAAGGCATGGACAGAGGCAGTCGGACGCATTGCAGGCATGCCTTCACATTTATGGAAACCCACTTCATTAGAAAATCTGGCTTAATGTCTCACTTTTAATGCAAGGCGCGTGTCAGCAACAGGGTGGCTCTGCCTCTTTTTAAGCTTTTTTTCCCTGTAGTCCAAAACACACCAACAGCTTGTTTTCTAAGGTGTGTATCAGCATGTGCGGACTTGCCACACTGTAACAGGATGCACCACCGTCTTATTTTCCAGTATTTTTGCTGGTCGATGATTCTAAACATACCGGTAGCCATTTTTTCAGATTTGCTTCCTCAATTGGTGAATCTGGGCTACGGTACTGAGTTCTTATCTTGTTTGGTGATATCAGATCTTTTACTTGTACCTGTAACAGTGGATGAGGTGACCGTTATTGAAGTATATAAAAGTCCAAACCTTTACAAGGCACAGTCTCAGCATGGTAAAGATAGTTAAATTAAATTAATACACCTGTCTTGGTGAACCATAGCTTGAGAGATTGGCTCCTCAGGAATTCCATACTATTTTTTAATTCTATGTTATACTTCATACTTTGTAGTACCTCGTTGAAGTGCCATGCCGTTGTACCTCGGATGCTACAGGTAATAAAGGCCTTCGTGGTACTTGCTGCTGCACGGTCAGTGTGTTTTGGACTTCAGTCTCTCTTTCTTCCCTCCTTGACCCACATGGACATGGAAATATTCAGAACTCTCAATAAGAATAATGTGGGGAATAACAACTATTATGTATTTTCCTGTCTTTGAAGCCCTATCTTGACACCGTATCCCATCACTTACACACACACACACACACACACACACACATACACACACAGAGTCCATTGGTGCCTGACAGAGTTTGATAGAGCCAGAGTTCCAGGGCATTGCCCAAACATTCTCCAAGAAGCCCAGGCTCGGCTGGTCAGTGCGGGGATTGTTTACCCTTCACTGGCCACACCAGCGTGTATGTGTGTGATTGAGTGTGTGTGTGTGCGTGTATGTCTATGTCTGGAGAGTAACAAGTTATCAGAAGATGGCGAGGAGATCAAGAAGAAAGGAAGAAGCAGAAATTAAAGCAGAGGGTCATTTCTTAGGGCCATTGACTCTTGGCGACACAATGGCAAAAAGTGGGAATCGAAGGGGAAAAAACGAGACGAGGGAGAGATGGGTAGGCCAAGAGAAAAGGTCTCAAGCATTGTAGTGTAGTTCCCTGCGTGTCTTGTACAGATCAGTGCTTTCATGTCTCAGAAAGCCCCCCACCATCTGACAGAGGCATGTTCCATTTAAAATGTGTAAGTTGTCATTCCAAAGGGCTCGGTATCTGTTTTGGAAACATATTGCCATTTATAATCCATCAGTCACAAATGAATAAATCATTTATTTATTTGTAAGTATGGACCTGTTAATGGTTCCTCACCCAAACCTAAGACTATAGTGTACTTACTTTGGACAGGCTTTAGATTAAAAAAGTATTCCCATGCCCCAAGGGGGATAAATGCTTATGGTATCATCAGGGATCAATCCAGTGTAGATTTTCAAGCAGCAGCTCCTGGCAATGGAAGAAAACAAAGGTGTCACCGTTTTACTCATACTAATGGATAAAATGTATGACGAATAAAAGTGGCTTTTTGAAATTCTCTAATTTCCCATGCATTTTGCTCTACATAAGTCTCTGCTGGCCTAAATTCCCTCTGCTTCACATTACCTGTCAGCTAGGATTCTATCCCTGCTCTCTCACCTATTATTCATATTATTTCCATAACCGCACTTTATCTTAGAGGAGAATTCAGGTTTGGAGAGGAAAATATGGAATGCTTTTTTATTCGATATTAAATAAATACATAAATATGCCTATGAAATGAATAAAGAAATATGGCTGTGAAAGAAATGAGTCAATATAGTTCAATAAATAAATAGGTTTTTATTTCATTGGACTTGTATTTCATAATGCCACATTTATTTGTTTCATGGGACTATTTCATAATGCCGCATTTCCATTTGTTATATTCAAATGAAGTGGTCACGGTTATCTCACAGAGCTGCAAGACCAGACACCGCCTCAGAGAAGACGGAGGCCAGTTTGCAGACACGCTGTAAGTACTGAGGCGGTTTTCTTTCCGGGTTTGGCTCCTGGCACACCCGCTCTGCCTCAACTCTTGGTGATTTTATGGCGTTTCCTGATGTACAGATAGCTTTACTTGCTTTAGTAGAGTAACATTACCTGCTAACTGGTGCTAATGGTATCTCCTGCTAGCTTACGGCTGTGATGCTGAGCTAGGTTATGTTGTCCCCACCACCCCTGAACTGAAAACCTCCTCCTTCAGGCGGTCCAAAGCTCCTGTGCTAGAGGCGTAAACACCAACACGCCCCCAGTGCGCCGAGCTCCCGGTCTAGGCAGAGTCAGCTAATAGGACAGCTAGCGTCACGGCTAACTAGCTAACGGCAGCTAACGTTAACAGCATTCAGCGGTTACTTTTAAGCAACAAGTAAAGCTATCTGTACATCAGGAAACTCCATAAATCACCAAGGGTTGATGCAGAGCAGGGTGACAGGAACCAAACCCTGCAAGAAAACTACCTCAGTAACGTTTCTGTATTCCCTGTCGTGTCATCAAACTGCGAACTGGCCTCAATCGACTCTGAGGCGTCTTGCAGTTCGGAGAGATAACCACGCCCCCTTCATTTAAATATAACAAAAGGAAATGTGGCATTATGAAATGGTCTCATGAATTAAATACATGTGGCATTATGAAATATAATTCCAATGAAATAAAAACCTAATTATTTATTAATTGAACAATATTGGCTATTTATTTCATAGCCATATTTATTAATTTCATAGGCATATTTATCTATTTATTTAATATTGAATAAAATGGCATTACATGAGAGAGCAGGCAGTGAATAGGCTTCGTTTACATGGCATCTGTTCTTTTTTCACTTTAAAGTTCTCCCCTGAACACGCTAGTGTGTGGGCGGCATATATGATCATTCACTTAATGAGCAAAAATTAGAATTTGCCATTTAGACGCATATAAGTATAAGTTAAGGCTATTGCTAATTTTGTCATCCAAAATCATGATGACCTGTGAGGACAACATGTTGAATCTTGAAAATAAGCACATTTTTATATTATAATATTTTTTGCAGGGAGCCGAGTTAAGCGCAGAGGTCTTGGACCAGGTGATTAAAACTGGTAAAAAAGCTGAATAAAGCAGTTTCATGTTACAAATCAGTGTTTCTCTGACGCTATTTGGCGGACAAAGGACATCCCCGAGTCAAGCTGCCGCTAACGTTTGCTCAGCTTTTTCCTGTTTAAGATCCAGAAGTCCGATGACTAAAATCTTTCATCCATTGAAAAATATATTTAAAAATTACCAAGATCTAAAAAATTTTAAAAGTCAATTTATGACAGCTTCTTGCAGGCAGCCACAATGCTGACGCATGTACAAAGGGGACATGACGCCATTGACAGGCGACCAAATAAAACGCAGCGTTACCTTGATTTAAAATTACAGTTTGAAAATTGCTGGAAACATTTGGGATAATGTAAGAACACAACTCAACAAAATATATAACATAGGTCTAGTGGTTTTTAGACATTTTAAGGCTGAAACGTTACATATCATATCCTTAAGTTTAGTTTTCAGTAATTATATTTTTATTCATTTAAAATGAAATGCACATTTAAAAATCTGTAAATGACTAAGATGAAGAAACTAAGATGAGAATTCTTTCCAAAATTAACATTTGATGAGGCTGAGCTGACAGTGACAGAGTTTGGCCAGAATCTTCAGTGTTTTGGCATCTACACATTTCTTTTTGCCATCTGGTTCTTCTGAAGTGTGAAATTTAAAAATGTATCCAGAATTCTAGTAAAAAAGCATAAAATTTAAACCAGTTTTGAGAGTTTAATAGACTTCAGGATATATTTTCATAACAGAGAATATATATCTTCATAGTTATGACTAGCACTTATCATCTATCATCACCTTTTTTTAAAAATAATTTTTGCATGTTTTCCTGGCAGCATCCGCCATTTTCCAATGATTAGAATGATTAGAGTTATGATAAAGGAATCTATTGAGCAATCCGACGTTGTGTTGACCAACCATCTTTTAAAGAAATGAAAAGAGCCAGAATTGACATTGGCACTCCCCCCTCCCCTCCCTTGTTTTCTCCCCAGCAGCGTCTGCTCGAGCTCCTCCAATGTAACTCCTGCTAGCGTGGTGCTGCTCTCGACCTCCTTCTCCACTCTTCCTCCTCCTCCTCCTCTTCTTTCTCCTCTTCCTCCCTTCACACAGCTGATGCCCAGGTACACTGGCATGTCTGCACTCCCCTCCTCCCTAATCTTTTTTTTTTTTTTTTTTTTCCCCCACCTCTTTTCTCCTCTTTTAATTCCCTCCCAGTTGTCCTGCCATCTCTTCTCGCCCTCTGTGCTTTTTTCCCTTCTTTCTCTAGCTTTCTTCATACCAAGAGAATGCTAATCAGCCAAAACCATTTCCCCCTTTTCTTCCCTTTTTTGTCAAGCTGTTTGGCCCAATTCCATATAATATCCTCAGTACTTCTACCACAATATGAAATGAACTTAAAAATGTGATGGAGACTGTAACCATTGAATTCATACCCAAAAAGAAGCCACCCACGAAAAGAATTATCTATTTTCTATTTATTTTTTGTCACATCTGTGACATTTCAAAATAAGTAAAGGAAATGGAATCATGCAACTTTTCCTTCATGCAGCCCTATCAATTATTCTTCCTTATTTCCTTTCTCCAAGGCTTAGTTGCCTCCTTGTCTCCTCACTTCCTTCATATCGCTTGACTTGTCCCCTTACATCTGTTACGTCTGTGCTTCTGCTTGCCGTTTTGCTCATTAGCCATTCCGTTAACTCATCCTGCTGTATGTCCTAGCTGCAGGTTTTCATCACTGCTTTGCTTGCTTTATCTTCAGCTTCCATTCTTGCCCTGCATTCCTCACTACATCCTACTACTTTCTTTCTCTCCTTGCTTCTTCCTCTGCTCCTAACTGTGTACTTCATGGGCTATAGTTTATGCCTCTTCAACTATTTCGCCTTCCTTGCATACGATGCTGCCCAATTATCCTCTTACCCGTAACCTCTGATTTTCTTGTCACTTCCTCTGCCTCTCCGTCGCCCGACTTCCTCACATTTTTTCTCGATGATTTATCCACTGCTTTGCCCTAACTCACTTGTCATGTTCCCCATTTGCTCCCTTACCTCCTTTCCCCCTTACGTCTCTTGCATCTTGTTTCGCTTGGTATCGCCATGCCCTCCATCCTCATCGCCCTCTCGCCCCCCCCC
>CM022477.1:7665239-7688784 GCA_011952105.1 Coreoperca whiteheadi
AAATTGCCTCTTATAAACACTGAAATGTTGTGAAGAGACCCCCCCCCCCCCCCCCCCCCTCCTCCCCCCCCCCCCCCCCCCCCTCGCTCCTTTTTCCGCTGTGCTCCCTTATCTATTAATTCTTGTCTCTTCTCCCCTGTCTGGTATCTCCTGCCCTGAGGATCTGTGCTGCATGTGTCTGCTGGTGCGTTTTGATAGACAGGGTCCTGACCTTGTCTCAGACCCTGCTGCTACACAGGCTGAGGGATGTGTCAGCCTCACCCTTGATCACATCTCCCCGCGCAAATACTCACAGGGACACGGACACGCAAAAAGCCCACATTCTTGTAAATGCACGAACGCGAGCATTTGCACGTACACACTTGTGCATAACCCCGCACGTATATATTCACACGTGCATACACGTAAAGAAACAAAATGGGTCCGTCTGTGAGCTCCCTCTCAGCTGTGCACCGGTTCTGTGTGAAGCGCTGATGTGTTCTGACATTCACATTACCACACGGCTCCCTGAGCAGATATTATATTTCACTCAAACACACAAGTGCGCACACACGCCCAGGTCTGTAGACAGGTGCATGGACAATCTCACTCGTTAACTTTCCTATGTACAGACTGTGCACCTCAATGTCAAAGTTTGAACTTTCCACGTTGCCATCAAAGCTCGATTGCCAGACTGTCCCTGTGTTCCATCCTCCCTGAAAACATGGTGACCAGCCACAGTAATTCTATTCCACATTTACTTGTTGATATGATGCTTGCAGATATAAGTACATGTACAAACGTTTGGTCTGTCATAAAGCAGTATATGAACTAAAATGCTGCTGAGGACTGCAAAGAGTTCTTCAGATTTTAGCTGGAGGAACACCCCAAAGTGTTTCTGATCTTGTATTTCCATAAATATTAGGGATATATTTAGCATATATTTTATTAGCACCCTGTTTGTTAGAAGAACCTCTGATGTACTATAGCTTTTACCATCAAACCTTTCTTTAATTCCATGGCTGTATCCCTCTTGTCTTGTTTTTCATCCCTCTCTCTAATCCAAATAAGCATGGTGCTGGCCGTCTGTTCATCACTTGTTAATCTGTCACTTACAGTGTGTTTGTGGAGTGTGTGTGTGAGTGCAAAGAGCCACGTCTTCCTCTAAGCTGAAAAGCCATCAGCAGTCAGATCATAGAGAGCCCTCTCCTCTTTAGACTCCCTGTGGTGGCAAGGGATGAGCGATAACAGTGTGTGCACATACGTGTAGAAAGTACAGTTGCCCGTGTGTGTACGCGTGTTCATCTTTTTCATAAAGATCCATCAGGGTGAAACAATAGTGTATCAATTCCAAGCCTATCGGTGTGTATCTATGACTCGCTCAGTCAAATCACGCAGGATTTCCACTTATTCAGCCTTGTAGATCTTTCTGTTGCTCATCAGTGCCATCGCATCAGGGGTCTCTCTGAATGCCTCTCCGTATCCTTTCCATCTCCGCCGTCGATACTCTTGTCTTTGATTTCTCTCATCTCACAGTTATTGCACATTCCATATAATCTATCATGTTGCAAGATAAACAGCGTCTGATGCTTGTATTTGTTTGTGTCTGCCAACTGGGACAAAACACTGTCTGAGACCCGAATTTGTTTCTCTTTGCAGACAATGTGGATACAGCAAAGCTTCTCAAGAGGGAGACGAGGAACTTTACTTCCAGTGTAAGTGACAGCGATGATCACTCTATTATATCACAGGTGTGTGTGTTAACTGTAGGTGTTTATGTTCAAACAGGGGGAGGAATCTGTCAAAAAATGCTTTCCTATTCCATGTGCTGGAATGCATGTGAATAAACACATGTGCCTGCATTACAGATGACTTTTGAGGCATTGGCGCCACGGCATTAATTCTTAATTCTGAGTGCATGCTTAGCCAACTCTGAGCACACTGACACACTCCATTAGGTGGTGTGCGCGGCTGAGTTTGATGGGGAGAGATTGAAATCAGGAGGAGGGGAAAGATAAAGTGCTGGAGATGGGGGGCCAGGGAGAAGGAGAAAGAGGGTAAAAGCTCCAGAACAAGGCAGCAGCAGAAACTGGGCTTCCAAAACAGACATTAAATGTTGTTGTTGTAAATGATGTTGTACAAGGTTGTAAATGCAGATTTTTATTTTTTTTTTAACTCTGCTCACAAAACTCTCAATAGGCTTTTTGTTTGACAGTGACAGAATGGAAGTAGTTTGACATATCTCTTCCTGTTTGTGTGTAAGTGTGCATGCCAGTGCTTTGCTAATGCATGTGTGTTTAGAGTTTCCGTGTGTGTGTGTGTGTGTGTGTGTGTGTGTGTGTGTGTACAGTTTTGTAAATTCAATGTGTACAGTTTTGTAAATTCTGTCTGTGTGTGTGCGCGCGCGGGGGTACACGCGTGTTCGTGCTCATTTGGGTTGCTTAATCTCCCAGCATGCTGAGCCCTCTGGAGAGGTTTGGAGCACTATGCCTGATGAATAATGAGCCGAAGCCATGCGGCTGGGAATTAAATCTGCCCAAACAAAGACATGCCAACAGCTGACAAGCACGCAATACACACAGAAACACACACACACACACGTTATTGGCCTGCTTTTCAAACACACACACCTTTCTCTTGTAGAACACGGACACTCCCATAAATAGCCACAAAGACACGTTTTTGTTCGCCTTATCCAACACATGCTCTTCAGTCCACTTGCTGTTCTGTGACTGTGGACTCAACATGTGTGCAACATGCCCTCATGGTGCTGCAGGTCTGCCTTGTCTGAAAATATGGAGAGTGGGGTAGTGAGTGTCATGTAAGCTTGATTTTTTTATGTTCCCCTGCTAGATTTTTAAAACACAAATTCACGACCAAAGTTGAACACTGAAAATGAGTGAATAAATGAATGTGCGAGCAATAAAGTAGGAGGGAGGAAGGAGAGTAAATGAGTGAATGAAGAGTGCAGTAAGAGGGGTAGGGGATGGAGTATAAAGAGGTGGGTTGGCAGAGATGGAGAGACTCATCATAAGTGACACTGCTCAGAACATTAGTTTTATGTCTGAGTATGTGACCTAGAAACATGCGGGGGTTGGGGGAAGGAAAGAATCATGATTGCATGTGAGACAGACAGAGAGAGAAGGTGTCAGGGGAAATGAATGGAGAACGATTGTAAGGCATTGTAAAGAGTTTGTGGTTTTTGGTTTAGAATGAAAATATTTGGGGCTGGGCATGCTCCTTCTGTCCACTGAAGATTGTCCAGCCAAGTGTGAATATGCTTTAGTTTCCCCTCAATCGCTCATGGCAGAGACACAGTTAACCCTGAAACTAAGCAGCCACAGAGCCAATGAAGTGTGCATCTCTGTGTGTCATATATGTATCATGAACATTTGCAGCCATTTTCAGCCTATATGGTTCATTTAATGAGCCATGTGAGCATCCCCGCTTATAGATATGTGTGTGTATGTGTATGTGTATGTACTGGACAGCTGGGTATAGGATACAAAAGTGTGTTTGAAAACCCTATTTCACATTCTTCAATCCTCCACTCAGCCCTGGCCTTGATTAGAAAAGGTTTCATTTGCTTCATAATTGGACTTTTGCCTTTATTTGTCAAGTGTGTGTGTACACAAACGTGTGTGTCTTTGTACACACAAGCAAGCGTGTGTGCGTTGGATCAATAAGCCGTTATGAGGCAGCCAGTATAGGATTCCTGAGGTCGATCAAGAGCTGTAATCACATTTCAGAGCCTCAGCCTGGACTTTGGGAAAACCACCAGGCCTTTTCCTGGAAGATTAGCCTTAACATGTAGTAACAAGTATCAAAGGTCGTCTAATTGAGAACTATACCCCATTGGCTAATGGTTATTGGCTATCTGCTGGCTGGTTTATTTGCTAGTTGTTAGTGTTCGGTAAATACAATAGGCAGTTGATAAAGAAAACAAGAGAAACCAGGTTTTTATTTGGTTGTGTACAGTGAAAACAGTCGGGGTCAATCTCACTTGCAGTTTTAAATGTCAGCTGAAATTTCCAGTTGTGTCTCATTAGTGTCACGAGAGCAGTTTTGTAGAGGTCCTTGAAAGGAATTAGCCACGGTAATCGTTAATAATAACCTTTTTTTTTTTCTTTGAAGAAACACGCAACATGAAATAATTTATCTCCTTTGACTTTACACTCCAGGTTTCTATTTTAACTGATATTAAACCTTGTTGTTGCATGTTAGCAAGTTGTGTGGCCCACTATACATCACTTTTATACTTACTGGTCTATTTATCAAATGTCACATTGTAGATAAAGGACACAGAATAATGGTATTTTGGAGATTTTTTGTTTCCTGAGGTACCTAAGCTGTCATTATGTTTTGGAAGTACCAGCCCCCGTTCTCTAAAACTAACAACAAAGCAGCAAGCCAACTACAAGTACCGTGGCACTTTAAGGTTTCTCTGCCTCAGCATTTTACTGTCTATTATGGCCTGTCCCACTTTCTGACTGAAGATTATATTGTGTTTGTGTGTGACTGTTATTTTGCGTGTGTGTGTTAGTGAGATAACATTTTGAAGCAAGCAGAGAAGACAAAAAGCCCTCGTGGAAGAGTGCTGTGATCTGACTAAAGCCGTGTGGAGGAAACCCAGAGTCAGATTTAAGCAACCGGAGCCTTTGATCTTAGTTTTTCTCTCTCTGCCTCTGGAGTTCGCAAGGTCAAAACAAACAAAAACGGAGAATTAGACAAGTTATGAATACAAAATGAAAGCATTGTGTGTCTTTTAAATAAAAACATCATCCTAAAACAGTTACTAACAAACATATTGGGTTATGTTTGGTTATTATAACCACAGATATCTCAGTTTGACATGTTTAGCTAGTTATTTATAGTAGGCCTACAGTTAATAGTGGGGTTTGATAGTAGAACATGTTTCGGCTATCTCAAACATCAATGGTAAAAGTCAGGTATGGATTTCAGTCTCTGGATCAAAGAGCAAGGACTTCTTCCTAGACACAACATTTTTGTCTAATGTTCACCAATCATACAGAGAGGCCTTCTTTGTTGAAGAAGGCGGAGAAACCAATTTCTCCACTGAATGTAGCCTCAATAGAGCACAAAGCGATGCAAACATGACAAATGCTTTGCTTTGTGTTGAGAGAGAGAGGTACCGCCAGGGCCACATACTCCTATGCTAACAAAAAAGTTGGCTTGCAATTGGTATTTATTTGCTCATACACAGTTGAATGGTATCGGAATCTGAGAGTGGCTCCTTTTATCTATTATTTGCCTCATGTGGACATTTTGCTGCTGCGACTCCAGACTTTTCTCTTTTTGTGTTTCTTTTAAGCATGTGGATGTTAAATTATGTGTTGCTGTCCTGTTGATTTTTATGGACTATGGAAAGTACAGTTCTAAATTCATTTTGTGAGCTATGTTTTATGTTGTGTGTTTGTGTGTACAGTTAAGATCCCAACACGCAGGACCTACATTGACCCAGAGACCTGCGAGGACCTGCTGCAGGCCGTGCACGCCTTTGCCAAGGAGCTGGACAATTCGAGCATCAAGATAGAGAGAATTGTGCACACAGGTACATGATTGTAGAGGGGAACAAAGGGGGATGGTTTCACTTTGCAACTCTTTGAAGTTGGCCGAAACATCCTGACTTTTTGGGACAAGCATCTTAAACACTGGACTCTACATTTCCCAGAATGCAGCTCAATAGCATCTTTTGTTAGACCCTCCCTACCCAGTGAACCAAGTTCATAACACAGACTGCTGTTTAATATTTCGAGTCACAAGCCCAATCGGCGATAACCCCCCGATGACATCATCAGGGTTTTTTTCAGACTTTAGAAAGCTCTCTTCAGAGTAACAGAAGCCATTTTCCAACTGAATGGGAATACAAGCAAAGATAATTCCACCATTTCTATTGTAAAATATGAAAAGCTAAATCACAGTATGAGCAAAGGCAGCAAACAGAGTACAAACTATCAACAGAAACCAGTTCACTCAGTCTGGCATTTTAGTGATCTTTGCCAAAATCGAGCTCCACTGTTCTGGCTGTTATATTTGCCTTGTCTCTGCTTGATGTTCCACTGTTTCACCTGCACCCTACCCCATCTTTGATCTCCCTTTGTATCTCATGTATGCCCCTCTCTCTCAATCGCGTCTGTTAATTTGTGTCATGTCTCTTCCTCACCAGTGTTTGTTTTTTTCCATCTGATTCTGCCCCAGCCTTTCCCCCTCTCTCCCTCGTTCCCCTTTCTGTCTAACCCTCATTCACTCCTTCTGACTTTCTTTTAATCTTTGCACAGATATTACGCCACATTATCAGGCTGACCCGCCCTATTCTTTCTCCGCTCCTTCTGGTTGTTCTTCAAACAATAGGGATCATGATCTGTTTGTCTGTCTCCCCCCTACAGGCGACTTTGGGGAGGTGTGTCGCGGCTGCCTGAAGCTGCCCAGTAAGAGAGAGCTGCCGGTGGCCATAAAGACGTTAAGGGCTGGCTGCTCTGACAAACAGCGCCGCTCCTTTCTCAGCGAGGCCGGCATCCTGGGGCAGTTTGACCACTCCAACATCGTACGGCTGGAGGGCGTCATCACCACCGGTAAGAAGGATGGGAGGGAGATCACGCAGTAAGCAGAAGGTGATTCCACTGGGAAAAGAAGGGGAAAACAAAGGAGAGCGGGTGACGGTGAAGGGAAGCATAGAGGGGGAAGAATCCTGAGTATCCAAGGATCAAAGCAGGAGTGGAATAGTTTGACCACCTCCAATATCATAAAGAGGGGTTCATCACCTCCATTACCAAGGAGGAAGGGATGGGATAAAGAAAGTGACACTGTAGGGAAGCTGAATGGGGTAAAAATTCGAAATGGAATTTGACCATTTCAATATCACACGTGCTGAGGGGGTCACTACTTCTAACTATGTAGAGAGATGGGAAGAAAACTGGAGGAGGAGCAAAGGCAATGGACAGGGGAAGAGCACTGCGATACTCCGACAACTTCAATATCACACAAATGGAGGGGGTCAACCCTCACAGCGAAGAGGGCGGGACGGGAAGATGGAAAAGAAGAAAGGGTAGAAGTGTAGAACGCAGGATGGCGGGATAGATGCCATACGCTAGAAGCCGCTGAGCTACATCAAGGCCCACTTTCCGCTGACAGATAGCAATTGAGGTCCTAGAGCGAAAACACGATGGAAGGAGTGGGAGAAAAAAAAGTTGAAGGGTGGAGACAGAGGAATGAGGCCTGAGAGACAGAGAAGATGAGGTAGAGGTTAATGGGAATGGCAGGTGAAGGGAGACATTTTAAAGAGTTTGTGAAGTTTTTGTTACTGTCGCAGTGATGCTCAGTATGGTGTGTGTGTGGGAATGGTGCCTGAACACACTCTGTGCTCAGTAGGATGGCAGCAGATGTGCAGGGTACAGTAATTGGTGCTAGAGACCCAGCGGGGCACTGAGATCCACTCCAATCTCTCCCACCATCATGTGCACAAACACACACACACACAAAGTCAGTCCCATATGCTCACTTTCTCTTTCACGATCATTGACACACACACACACACACACACACACACACCTGCGTGCTTGCCTCCTCACTTGGCATGAAATCACACACTAGCACACACAAACAGTACACCCACACCCACAGACTGTTACTACAAATCACCTGCTTTGCATCACTTACCCCCCACCAGATCCTCACTCAGCCCTCTTCCATCCCTCTTTGCCCACCTGCAAACAGCCCCCGCCTCCTTACTAATCTCCCCAGCCTTTCTCCATAACTGAAGGCCACATGAATGAGCCAGTCAATCCTGGCTCAGTTAACATTGTCCAAATCAGAGTCGAGAGAAAGAAATGTCAAATAGACAGCATAGCCTATAGCCAACCGCTCTGACGGAACACAGCTACTGTAAGGTCAGCTCTCTAGTTTGTGGATTTACTAGCATTTAAATGGTCTTACACCACTGACACCTTTTGTCACGAAAGCCCTCTTGTCTCTGGGTGCTAGGCACCTTTACCAAGTATGATTGGCTGTGTTGATGTTTGTCCTCCTTGTTTTTTCCTACAAGAATGTGATATTTTCCCCCCCTCAACGAGTGGATATTTCAATTTTCAACAGCTACTCTGACAACCCGATTGAGTTCATTGACCAAAGACAGAGAGAGCTCAAAGAGCCACACACTGTTTAAAACAGTATATAGTAAAGTGCAAGGATTTTCAATATGTATTCAAATTATGACTTACAAATGTGTATGAATTTGTTTGTGAGGTAGCAGTCATTACTCCCTCCCTCTTTTTCTCTGTCACACACTCAAACGTATGCGATATCCTCACAAATACAATGTTTTTAGCCAGTTAACCACATGACAAATGATTTTAACTAGGTCCTTGTTTGTAGATAAATGTATTTGTCATTCCAGCACTGCACAACCCACAAACACACAGTCAAACCACTGATTCGCTCTCCAACTCGCATTAATTACATGATGGCTGGCATCTTACGGCAGTGTTGCTGTGCTGACTCACAGTTCCCAAGTGTTGTTGCTAACCTTTCAGAATAGCTTCCTGAAAGCCCAGTAATACTGGCAAACCATGAATGGTAAATATTGCAATGCCAAGTTATCATTTTTGTAATATGCCTGCAAAAACTGTCAGGACTGATAGCCTATCTTCCTATATATATTTTTAGATATCAAGTTGTTTACATATCTATCAAGGTTTATCTTACTGTCTCAGCCTCCCATAATCCGCTCCTTCTTTCTCCTTGTCTCGTCTCTCCTTCAACTGCTGCAGTCTTATTTTCCTCCTCTGTGCACTTCATAGCACTGCTGGATCCCTGCCATCTGTGCCTGGCCACAGTGTGTGTGTGTGTGTGTGTGTGTGTGTGTGTGAGCATGTATGCGTCTGTTGTGCACGTGTGTAGTGTGTATGGATTGTGTTGATCTTTGTGTGTCGTCGAGCACAGATCGTGTGTGTGTGTGTGTGTGTGTGTGTTTGAGGGTCGTTAAACTTGCTGAGACAGCCAGGGCAGCACACAGGTTCTGCCGGCTTCACCACAGTTCACTGGGTGAGGAATGGCTTTGCACAATGCCTGCCGTGCTGCCAAGTGGACTAGACTCACTTTATTCTCTCTCTCCCTGTGTGTCTCTATTACCTCTCTCACTTTATTTTTTTCCCCTTGATTCTCTCACTTATACCCCAATTTCCCTTATTCATATACTCTACTGTCTTGCTCTCTTTGTCTTTCTCCAGGTAACACCATGATGATCATAGTGGAGAGCATGTCTAACGGAGCCTTAGATTCCTTCCTTAGGGTAAGATTTTTTTGTGTAATTAGTATGTTTATGCGTTTATCTTTACTATACATGCAGACGTGTTTTCTCATTGTCTGATTTAGAAAATAATCAAGCCTCTTCTGTTTTTGAGACGTTTCATAAAGAAGGCATTTTGTTCTAATAATCCTAAATTCACTACTATAGTGCAGTCCTAGGGCAGCAACACTTAGCCTATTACAGTAATAAGGAAAACGTTACATAATTGACTGCACAAATGGAGTGTTTCTGCTTAAAGATGCTGCAAGCTTCTGTAAACTGTTATTGCGCCCCTCTGCTCTGTGAACCACTGCGGCGTGGTTTATAATGATATGAATTAATGGCCTGTTTGTTTTTATTCTTCAAATACAGGGATTCAGCTCAGTGAGCACAACATTGTACTGTAGTAACAGATGTGTCACCTTTTTTTTGCTTCCTCTCTCTTCTTTCCTTTCGCCTCCAATAACCTCAGAAACATGAGGGCCAGTTGAGTGTAATGCAGCTGATGGATATGCTGACTGGGGTGGCATCAGGGATGAAGTACCTCACTGAAATGGGCTTCGTCCACAAACGTCTGGCCGCACACAAGGTAAGGGAGCAGGTGGGATGAGATGATCGAGGGGAGTGTGCAGGGTGATCTATGTCTCAGGCTGTTGCAAGCTTTCACAAGTGGGTTACAGAACACAATTTGTCCTTGTCTGCAAAGAACTTTGAAAATCACCTGTAGGTTTTTATTTGAGTAACACATGAAGCTGAAAATTACGAGACAATACTGTCAAAATCGTTGTCGTCAGGTTTCACTGTGTGGCATTTTCCTGTCTGGAGCCCGTCTGTCAAACTGCAAATGCAGTGGTCATGTTGGGGAAAATGAAGAGCAGGACCATTTGTTCTTGTAAACAATCAATTGTCCCTGGTGCGATAAGAGCTTTCCCCACCAGGGTGGTGAGCACTCATACTCATACTGTTTCCCCTCCAAATGTAACCAATGCTAATCAGTTTGTTTTCCCGATCTCAGGTGCTGGTGAACTCCAACCTGGGCTGCAAGGTATCTGGCTTCAGACCTCTTCAGGAGGACAAGATAGAGGCCATCTACACGACACTGGTAAGAGAAAGCCACGGTGAAAGTGTATGTGTGTGCTGCAGCCAGGAATATTTTAGATTCTGTACTTTACATTCTACTTTCCTAATTAATGACCCTCAAAGCAGCACATAGCCTGTTAGTAGGAAGTTCACACATGTAAGGGGTGATATTTAATGAGCCTTGGACCAAATAAGTTAACCCATCATGTCAGGTTCAGTGGAGGTCATATAATTCCGCTGTCAGAAAGAAATATTTCAGTGCTTTATTTCCCTGGATATTTTTGGGTTCCACTCAAGGTGAACAGACTCCTCTAAAGATTCTTTTGATCTACTGAAAATATGTTCAAAAGCTTTTCAAAGAGAATATTAAAGCTTTAGTTTTGTGAAGTATCCACACCCTTTTACGCCATGTCTTAACTCTCCTGCAGCATGGAGGGAAGAGTGTGGTGCTGTGGACCGCTCCGGAGGCCATCCAGTACCATCGCTTCTCCTCAGCCTCAGACGTCTGGAGCTTCGGCATTGTCATGTGGGAGGTCATGTCCTATGGAGAGAGACCCTACTGGGATATGGGCAACCAGGATGTAAGTGTGTGTGTGTGTGAGAGAGAGAGATAAAAGGGTGCTTTTCATTAATCTCTCCAGCCATTTCCTTCATATTCCTGCCTCCATTTTCTAATATATATATATATATCTGCACTTTACCAGTCTCCCACTCTCTTTCACCTCCCTCTATCAATGAACTCTGTATCCATGCCCAGCTTGGATCTTATTAAAAGAAAGCCAAGAAGCCACAGTACCTCTGAAAGCTTTTGCAGGGTCTAAGTCCTCCTCTTTAAGTCTGCATCAGCTCCATGACCAATCCTGTTTTCTCTTAAGGACGCATTGACCCCCTTCTAGTGGCCTTTGCCTGTCCCTGAGTGCCATCCTGCTCTTAAAGTGTTTTAAAAAAAAAAATAAAATCGCTCTGGAAAAATTCATCTTCTTTCAGGAAATGTGAAGAGCTTGCTATTTGAGGTTTGAAGAGATTGTCCCGTCGATAGGGCCCTGCCGCTTGTCACTAGCAACCTATAATTTCCAAGTCAATGTGCGTGGGTGCTCTGTTTTGCTGTCGTCAATTCTACCTCTTTGTCCTTCAAAAGAAGGTTGTTTTTATTCTACTTTTCGAAGGAAGTCTTGCTTCTAAAGTGCAGTTGAAAGCATGATGCAACTCTGCTAAAGAGACGAGAGAGCAGATTATTCTTTGTGACTAGTTTTCTTTTTATTCAAGCCAACAACACACAGAGCACTGCAAAGTATGAGAAGTGATCATTTTAAGACATCATTCATCAAGGCCAAAAGCTTAATCATGCTAATGCCCTCTCAAATTACTGTCATCATAAAATAATGCCCACACTTTATGCAGGCAGGTGCATAGTTAAAAAGCAACGGATTATTAGCATGTCCCTTTTTTTGAATGTCCAAAATTAATATGCATGAGATACTCAGCAGGCACAAGAATAGCTAGCTTTTTAGAGTCCTTTTTTCTGATGCCCTTTCACAAAGCAGGAGAAAGTTTCCTCTCAGCCTGGTTCATATTATCAAACTTTCCAATTGAGAGGGCAAAGGTCAAGCTTGTACAACGCCAGGGATATTAATCCACTTTAAATTGATACATTATATCATAACGGAATTGTTGCTCGGCCTGTCCACCTGTGATCCATCATGACCTTTACCTACCGACTTTGATTAAATGGAAAATGTCAAATGCTGAAAAGCATTTTATGAATGCTCTTTAGTGAGATAGGAGCTTATGGGGCTGAGAGGATGGTGGAGTGGGGCGGTGGGTGGGCAGGTAGAGAGAAGAGTCTTTTAGGAAATAATGCCACTGATGGATGTCATTTTGTGATTATGCTCTGACTTTATTTCCTCTTTTCAGGAGATTGTATTTCTCAGTGATTCAGGAGGACGCATCGCATGTCCCCAGATATATTGAGAGGACATCTCTTGTGAGGTGTTATGGTGAATGGGGATAACATTAGTTTGATGGAGGAGTGAGGAACATTGAGGAGGTCTGGAGATGCTTTCATGCTCAGCTATTTGAAGACCGTGAGGTTTCACAGAGCTAGATGGAAAAGATGACTCATTCTATTTAGTAGCTTCTCTTTTAGAGTGGGTCAGGTATAAGAAAATACTGGCTCTTATGATCGGTTTGTTTCATCTCTGTAATTTCTCTTCTATTTCAAACCTGTCCGGATTGTGTTTTTTTTATATTCACAGGCCTACAACATATTGTATTATAGGAAATTAAAATGTTATAATACAGTTTTCTGCTGATAGGAGCCCAACTATTGCGATACCCCATCAAATTTCCTGTGAAGTGACACTAAGAGACATTGAATATCCTGTCAAGTGATCTTTCAATCCAAAGACAAAGTCAGTCTGTTGTGATGGAATTTGCATTGTTGGGTTTTTGCAGGGATACCTTCTTCTTTCAGATAACAATTTGCTGTACAGTTCTAATTTTAGGTACTTAGTTGAGACATTACTGCACATTTGTGTTCAGCTAATATTGTTTAGGTTAGCAATATCTCTGTGAAATTCTGTTTGTTTTGCAGTTGGTGCTGGCTCGTAAAGTGACCTTAAAGGATGCTGCCTCAAAATAAATTCAAATACCAAAAAGCAAAACAATGTAGTGGAACATTGTAGGTGGTGTAATTAGTGACAAGAGAAAATGAAAGCACCAGCACTTTTCTACTCTTATTTATCTAAGTAGGACCTGTACTGTCCCAAAGGCTTCTATTCTTGGCAACTAAGCTCCACTGTAAAGGGGGAAAAAAAGGTTTGAATACCTTAACTCAACTTATTTTAATTAGGACAAAAGCTTTTTTTACATTTCTATTCATCCTACTCTATTAGTCACAAACATGCTCTTTTGGGAATTTATCCAATTACAGTATAACTACTGGAAAATCACAACACTAATTCAAAATTTTCTGACCTGATATAATTGTTTTCCTTCATCCGCATGTCCTGTAGGTGATCAAAGCCATCGAGGACGGTTTCAGGCTGCCGGCTCCAGTTAACTGCCCTCCACATCTCCATCAGCTGATGCTGGACTGTTGGCAGAAGGAGAGGACAGAGAGGCCCAGCTTCAGCCAGATCCACTCAGCCCTCAGCAAGTGCATTCGCTCCCCTGATGGCATTGGTTCCTCCACACTGGCACGCAGGTAATGTCTGCTAACATATAGGGCTCGGTAAATGGATGGCTGTATACTGTACATTCATTTCTTCAAAATGTCGTATTGCCACACAACTCGTATGTCTTCTGCTCTAGAACCCTGAGTTCATCCATTACGCTAGCAGAGAGGCCTCTCCCCTCCTTCCCATCCTTTAACTCCGTGGGAGAGTGGCTGGACGCAGTGGACATGGGCCGATACAAGGACAACTTCACTGCCGCAGGATACTGCTACTTGGAGTCTGTGGCACGAATGACTGTACAGTGAGTGGCTTTATACAACTTTAGAGAGGGTGACGAAACGAGATAAGAGAACAGATCATTAAAAAGATAACTGCATGAATAAATAAGTGACTACCCATAATTGGTGACATTTTTAGGTTTCACCAATTCACCAAACTGTTTACTAAGAAACTAGTTGGAAAATTTATTGATAATGTAAATATACTCTATAATGGGAACAAACAAACGTTTTGTAATATGCTGTAAGGACATCTCTAACTTTCTCCAAACTTTACTTTTGAGTGATGTTTATTTAGTTATGAATATTTAATGTTCTTTAGAAATACTTAAGATTTGAAACCAAGTTTTCAGGGCTTTAAAAACAGTAAGCGTGATCGATATGATTATTAGAAACATATTGTTCTTCGTGGTCACAGAGTCATTACTAATCTTGGTTAAAATATGATCTGCGTCCACAGAGATGTACTGAGCCTTGGCATCACTTCCCTTGAGCACCAGAAGCTGATACTGGCTGCCATCCAGACCCTCCGAGCCCAGGTCATCCAAATGCACGGCCGCGGGGTGCAGGTCTAACGAACAGGTCGACACACCTAGTCTCACACTGCTGCTGCAGACCCACACGTATGTGCAGATGGATGATGGGGTGGAGAAGAGGAGAGAGCGAGAGCTTTTCTAAACTGAAGGAAAGATGAGAAGATCTTTCAGCTAACTGCACTCTTCTATCTACTCCTCCTTCCCACACTTCCTCATGCCTTCCTTCTTTACTTCCGTTTTTCTATGAATCCCCGCAGAGACGAGCGGTGTTCCTGTCGCAATTGTGGGATAGCAGAGGAGTGATGTCGCGTGACTTTTTCTGTATCTGCACTTTGACGTTCAATAACTGTGTCAGCTCCACCTCCCTGGTTCTGGATCAGTGCGTAAAGACAAATGAAAATTTGTCTGGAGCAGGACTGGCTCGGTCTAAATCTGACCTGAGCTGCGGGAGGGGCTCAAAGAAACATCTACATTTTGGGTGGAATTTCCCTTTGCCACAACATTGGTTGACTTAAAACAATATATCGTCAAAGCCGGAAACTACTTTACTGGCCTTGGATCAAATTACTCTCTTCTCAGAACTGGCAAAGCTAGTTTCACATTAAACAGGAACTACAAGGAAACACAATCATATCAATGTATGTCAACGCTGATCTCACATCAGATGCTACAGGAACATGTCTTCGGATTAAACATGGCTGAAATGTAAGCTACAGTTTCAGAGCAGCAGTTTAAGAAGACTGTGCTGTCCACCATGTCAAGGGTCCAGTGAGTCGGATGAAGCCTCAACAAAGGCTAAATGAACAGGGCTAGCATACAGTGTAGTGATGGGATGAACAGAGCGACAGTAAGTTATGGGTGGTACTGTACTTTTAGGAACATCCGCCTGCTTTTCTTTTCTCTCTCTGAGGCTGAAACAAAAGCTGCAGAGGATACAATTGTAAAGCGAAAGGTTGGAAACGTGTGTTTGATTGTCATATGTCCCTGTCTGTTTCGCTACTCTCAATTGTATTGTCTTTTATTTCCATTATCTTTTTCTTCTATGCTTTGAAGTTGTTTTCTATGTGCAATTAAAACGTTAAATTTTCCCTTCAGCCTGCTGGATGTCATCTCAGTAACATAATCCTCCTCTCCAAAGCCTCTCTCACCAACATGTTTAATACTCTGTATAGAGCACGGGCCAACTCTGGAAGATGGCCTGATATTTATCCATATTTATTTATGTTTACAGACTGTAAGACATGCCTCACCAGAAAAAGAGGTTAGGAAGGTTTATTTAACTTTTATAATATTTAAAAAAAATAATTAAGCAAAGCAGTTGTCTCTCGGTTTATTTCTATTTTGTTGATTTATTATATGACTGAGTTTATACCTGGACAAATGAGTTTTGTACACAGGAAGTGGAGAACACTGGAGGATTTTGACTGTCAGCGCACAGTATCTGTGTATTCTTGAACACTGGATTTGGTACAGTTAATTTTAGGTCCATTATCATTGGATTTGCTGTATACATTAGAGTGTGTGTTGCAGTGTGGATAAGTATTACAGGATGTCATATGGACTTTTTTTTGTTTCTAGCTGATGGATTATCATGTTTAATTTTATGTTGCTGTTAATATTATGCTCTGCCATACTATGTGGTTGCACTTTTTCTTCCAGATAACTCCCAGAATTCTCTGTACAGCGATCTGCCCCCTGCCTTTTCTGTCCTATTTCAATAGGAGACTTGAAGGAAGAAGTTTATTTGGGCATTATTATATCGTTTCACAATAGAAGGTACATGCATTTTTGACTGGAATATTGTAACTGGTTTGTATTTGGTACAAAATTAGTTTTTGTTCTTTCTCCTTGTACTCTCCTCTCTCTGTAACTGTTTTGTCAAATTAAATAAACTCATATGTCCTTATAGATGCTATCACGCAAATGTTAACATATCTGAGGAAACACTCTGGTGGTCCCTTTGACACACACACACACACACACACACAGTATTTGCTAACACACAACAAACTGGACCTCGTCACCACGATGAATGAAACTCAATTTGTTTCCCCTCTCTATTACTGTGACCATTACGATATGTTTAATACTGTAAATATGTATTTGAAAATGCCAAATCTATTTTTATAATTTGTTTGAAGAACAATGTGTTGAATATAATATCTGCTCACTGTGTAAGGGTTTTATTTGTTTGAATTTAGGGCCATAGCCAAGAAACTGATGTTTGGAATATAAAACTGAAAAAAAAAGAGATCTTTTTTTCGTTAGTTTTTTGATGATTTTTACCTGTTAGAAGAAAATCTGATGGCTGTTGCAATATTGAAACGTGTTATTAAAAAAGCTCTAATACAAGTAAATGTTTTTTTCTCCTAGTCTTCTATTTTGAGTGAATGTAAAAAGCCACATATTATAGCTGATACTGGATTTCTGAGGCCGATAGATATTTGAAAGTTAAAAAAGATCCAATAATTATACAGATAGTACATTTTCTCATTAACATGACAATTGTTGCATTATGGCCAAGCTATGTACTGACCTGGGCATTTCTCATTTGAAAATAACACTTGTCAGTGCTCTATGGTGGACAAACTATGTAATGGCGTCATTGTTTCTAAATTTCTTCAAATATTTTGTCATTTCAATCTGATATTTCTGGTTACTTATTGGCCGACATATACGCTCATGGCTATCTGAATAGGCTAGGACCACCCAATATATAGTTCTAGCTCTACCACATAGAAGATCACAGTTAAAGTATCATAATTCGACATTCAACTGGAAATGCTGCTTCTGCGACAATCCTGCTTAATAGACACTAGTTTACAAACATGACTTATATGAATGACAATTAAAAAGGCAGCAATTCTATGAAAATGACTTGTAATTTACTTGAACTCGGGGTAACAGTCACAACTGTGTGTAGTCATCTACACTTTTAAAAAGATTTAAATCTCACAGGTTTTACATCCACGTTTGAATTTTTTAGATCTATTCCTGAATATTTGAATGTATAGTGGCAGAACAACAATTTCAAAATTGGGATTCAGGATGGATTAGTATCCAAAACATTTCAAACCACATTACTTTTGTTTTTGATCTTGCCTTCTCGCCTAGAAAACCTTAGTGTATGACTGGCTGGCTGAAGTGTCAGTTTACCCAAATTACCAAAAAACAAACAGATTCTCATTTGGCAGGCAGATAGTTTTCATTTAAAAAGGCACCCTATGGAGTTTTCGACCACTGGAAGAACTATAAAGCAAGGCTTTTGTGAGTGACTGTACTTGGACAATGCTCAACGCAGTGGAAATTTAAATTAATAAAAAAATTCAACAGCAAAATATCTTTTTAGAAACAGTGACCCCTGACCTCTGGGCAATCTACAAACCTCACCATTAACAGCTTTCACTGGAACTATTTCTTTGGTAGAAAGTAGTCCCCCCAAAAATAAAAGTTTTCAGTGCTGTTAAAACGCAATTCACCTTCATTGAATCAGGGTGGCGGCAGAAATCTGAAATATCTCGAAACCTGGCCAAATGAAACCAAAACTACAGGTAAGAAATAAAAAAAACTTTTTGATTTTGGTGTCCTGTCTAAAGGGAATAGGGTTAACAGTTAAGGTGAATGGGGTCTAAATGTTAAACTCCCAATTATCTGTCTACCCTTTAATGTCACTAATGGTACAAAGAAATGAACCGACGGCCTTTAGAGCTCACTCATTCCTCTAACCTTAAGGCTACCTGGGTCTCTCATACTTATCTATGCGTTACAAGGTTAATGTCCTGTATCCACTTACAACCAAATTCAACTTTCGGTCACCCCTCCTAGCCTACTTCTGTGGTTCATGGTTCTCACTTACACGCTCTTGCGTCTCTACCATGTGAACTTATTAAGTCTGTCTCTCCAGGATTGAAGTTATATTACTCACTGCTTTGTTACACAACACACAGCTTTAGACTAGCACTGACCGTATGGGAAATTATTGTAAATGCAAATTAACTTTGCGTGGGATTGCTGTGGGCAACTGTTTGGGTGGGTAGAAGTGTGTTTGCTGGTACGTGCTTATGTTCCTGCTCGCATGGGTCAGTGTGTGTATGTGCATTTTATGTGTGTTGACAGTCCATGGGCATACATTTGAGAATGAGATCATATTATTCATCTCATACAGTTGCAACAGCAATCCATACTTTTTATATTACTGTCTTATTGGAGTTGAGGATTGGAGTCTGAGACTTAATGAGTTTCATCTCCGAGCCATTGCTGGCTGCAGCTTTCTAAACCTCCCACGCAATCAAACATCACCTCCTTCAGATGGTGCTTAGCAGACCCCAGCATTTGAACTCCCGCTGCAGTAACACTGGATTTGGATAATTCATTATCGGAGGCTTCACATAGATTTCTTTTTTGCATTTAAGATGTAATGATAAAGAAAAAACGCAAATAAAGCTGATTTACATGTCAGGCTCATCAAGATTCTGTCTAAGAGACAGAAACACCCAGAATATAACTGGTGGCTCTAAAGAAATGTTAACGCATTTATTTAGATAGACAATTGTACACTTAAAAAAAATATATATGTTGCTGCTCTAATCTACATAGAAGAAATTATGAAATCCTAATAGCCTTGACACTTGACTCCTGCCTGCTCTGGGTCATAAGCCATCTTAGCAGCTGCACACATGCTAAATGAGGCGAATAGCGGGCCTAATCAACTGCTATCTGCCTCCTATTCCCTTGCGGTACAATATAATAAATGCTAATAGTTTGACTGTGATATGTTAGTATGCAAACATCACATCCCACAGTAACTCTCCTCAGTGGTGGTGGGGGGGGGGGTTGTGTTAGTTGGTATTTTACCAGGCTTCTCACAGTTTGAGCGTTAATCTTCAATCAGATTTGCCTGTTTATTCACAGTAAATGAGACTGGGACAGGGAGATGGGTAGGGATTCTTCCAGGAGATTAAAGCAAATCGTGTTTCAAAATGCAAAATATAGATTGTTGTACCTGAAATCCATCACTTTTTCAAAAATCAAGACATGTTAAAGGCCTGCAAATAGCTTAAAACACACTGCATATGATGCAGCTGTAAGGGATTCATCAGGTGGTAGATTTCCTTTTTGAGTCAATTATCAAGCAAAAATGGCAACTGTCCTTTTGTTCCAGCTTCGCCACTGTCTTGTCTCTGTTTTATATCATTTTAAATTAAATCTCTCTCTTTTTAGACTGTTGGACAAAATGAGACATCTGAGTAGGTCAACTAGAGCTCTGGGAAACTGATGGCCATTTTTTATTTTTTTTTTAACTTTTATAAATGAAATAATCCATCGATTCATTGAAAAAATAATTGTTAAGTGCAGCCCTAATTTGCAGGTTCCAGCCTCTAAAATCTGAGGATTTTCTACTTTTCTGTTAATCATAAATTTAATACATTTTAGTTTTTGGACTGTTGGTTGGAAAAAACATGCAATTTAAAAAAGAACCTATAATGAGAATTGTTCTACTATCTTCAAACATATTGTAAACTAAACAACAAAATCAGTTAATTGTAAAAATAATTGTTGGATGAATCAACAATGAAAATAACAGCCCTGGGCATTACACACTTTATCACTATAGGATATACCCTTATAATGAAAGATGCAAGCTTATAATGAAAGAAGCATTTGGCAAAGAAAACACAAAAACATATTTTTAAAAAGAGTCCAGAAATGTAAGAGGAAGAAATACCAGAGCGGTAGCGATAGAGGCACATGGGAAAGCAGATGAAACCTCTGTAAAGACATTAGTGATTCCCAGCTGTGTGTTGAGAGCCCTCTCCCCTTCCAGTCCTCCCTCTATCCCGCGCTCCCTCTGCTCCGTGTGAAGATTAAAGCAAGCGGCATAAAGGGGAGCGCAGTCCACCTCTAAGCTAGTGTGAAGGGGAAACTTCCCCCAGCACAAAAGTTCTGCTCTTCGCCGAAGCATGCTGCAGCTCAAATCGGCTTTGAGGAATTAATCCCTGCATTATGGAGGGAGTAAAGTAAACAAACGGAGGACAGGATGGGGACCTGCGAGTGGGGGAGGGGGGGATTTTGTAGGTAAAAGCTTGTTTCTCCAGAGAAAAAGACACGTGAAGAAGGCTGTGTGCGCTTGTACACATGTGAACGGGAAAGTTTTGGGGGGGGGGGGGTGAATGAAGGAAATGAAGCAGCAAAAGCCTCAGCCTGCCCAATCCTCTGGGACACTCCTGGGAGAAGAGCGTCACAGCCTTTTTTGCTGCATGATCTTAAATCCCTCTCTCTCTGTCTCTCATATGTCCAGCTTATTACTGGCTTTGTCTTTCCTAGCTTCATTCAACCACTTTGCCCCTGTGGCAAAGAGTCATTGTCTGCAAATCCTCCTCCTGCAGCCTTCTCCGCTTTCCCATCCTATCTATCCACTGAGAGGGTACTTAGATAAGGCCCGGGGTTCAGTCTGACGAAATCAGAACTTCCCACTGAGCAGAGATTAAACTCTGAGTGACCGATCAGACAACTTCTCTCGCTCTCTGTGGTTGGCTGGCAGAGTGGAGGCTGGCGGAGAGTTTCCATCTCTCTTTTTGACAGTTTAAACACCCGTCTGTCTGGGCGCCTCCTGAGACTCTCCATAAGTGCACTTTCAGTCTCTCTCCGCTTGTCTGCGTGTTGCCTCTCCCTGTCTCGCCATTCATCTGCCATCTATCATCACTCTCCGTCGCTCAACTTTTCTGCCCATACTTTAAAAAGTTCTACACACATATTTCTCGCTCCTTTGTCTCCCTTCACAACTGCTCAAGTCCATCCCCATTATATACACAGTAAGTCCTCATTTTTGTGTGTTCTACAGATATGTCCTACTTGTCTCGACCTGCTAGCGATTTGACCCCCCACCAGCCTGATAGACAATATGTTCAAGGCCAGATTAGTACACCCCTCACCTCCCTAGCACCCACACCCTCCAAAAGGGAGGCAAGAACAAAGCTATTGACACCCAGCAAACTGCAGGGAACCTGATGGAAACAGTCGCCCCACCAGACAGACTCCACAAACACACATCCCCAAAGCTCAGGCCCACCTAAATGTTTTGAACCTCCAGCCAAGCTGGCAAGCCTACTGGTCAAAAGCTGAATGACTAGTCCAGCTGAGCAGGCAGCAAGTATGCCTGCCCAGCTCGACACACCACCCGAACTGCCATCTCACTCACAAATCACTAAACAATGATACAATTAATTAAAACATCCCAAGGCAGTGTATGGCTCAAGACCATGGCAATAACAGTGTTCACTGAAAGTATTTGTGAAACGTGACTGACAGAGGATACAACAATGCCAGCACACAACACAGCTGAGTGCAGGTTGCAAAAGAGCAGAGGGCAACTCCAACACGCCACCATATAACGTTACCGCACTTGACTAAACTAACTCTCGCAAACAGCATTTCACATAAACTCAGCTAAATATATACGTTGTATATGGTCACACACCCAACGGATTACATTAGCCTACTCAAGCCACAGATAGCATAACGTTAGTAGCTCTTACCTTTAGAAGTTCTTCCTTCTTGTCTTTTTCGTCGTCAGAGTCCAGCTGCCTCAGCAGCTCGGACTCGATGGCCATCAAGGACAGTGCAAGAAGCCTCTTCTGACCCATAGCTGTCCTGAGTTCATTTAAATTAAAATCCTTTCAGCTGTGAAAGTGTCCCCGCTCTCTCCCTCACAGTTGGATACGGGCAGTGGGAGGGAAAAAGCCCGAGAGCAACAAAAACGTTGGGGAAGGTTGTCTGGGGGCCGTTCCTTCCTCAGCATAACCTGCAGGTTAAGCAGGTGTGTTATCTTGCTCAGTGCTGGCAAAAGACCTAGAATGAGCCAGCTCATCAGCTAAGGGGGTATCCAAGTCAGTTGGACACCGACTTGGAACGGTTTTGCGTCACCGCTGTCTCCTCCCGTTTCTTCGCCAAAGTTAGCAACCGTAAGCAACCGTTAGCTGCCGTTAGCTGCGGCTGAGCACACTAGGCAGACGGAGATGCTTCCAAGCTAATGTTGGCTAGCTCGACATCCTCCTCTTCATTACTAGCTTTTTTTTGGAAAAGCTACTTAAGTTAACTAGCGGGACATTAGTTTTTTGTTTGTTATTGTAGCCGCTTCTTTCTCTCCGCTTTCCCCTTTGGTAAAACGCATGTTGAATCAGTCGGATGTAAACCACCTGCTCTCTGCCCAGCCACCGTGATCATTAGCCAATCAACACAGCGCATCGCGGCCCGTTCCCACGGTGACACGTATTACCGGACACATCGACACAGACATTCATGAGATTTCATTTTTTGAATGCCCGAGGGCCCCTGGGCACGTGCCGAGATTGCCCATAGTATGGTAGCTCCGGGTCTGATCCTGCTGTTTGTGTTTTTTCATGCTCCACAATCCCTCTCAATGAAGCAGCTGATCAGAACGACACCCAGCCATTGACCTTGAGGTGCTGTTAAGAGGGTCAATCTTGCAGGGGGGGGTTTGCAGTCCCATACTGCCACTTGGTGGAATATGTGAAAACTGCACCGAGCCGTGATGACTTTAGTTGTAAGCAGTTGTGCAAAGCAGATTTACTCAAGTAATGAACTTAGGTACACTTTTGAGGTGCTTTACTTGTACCTTGTATGATTTTCTATTACTTTCGGCAAGAAAGCAAAGGAGTGTATTTCCAAAAATGTCCAACTATTCCTTTAAGCGTTACTGTAGATTAATCCACAAGGCTGTATAGAAAGTAGTTTGCTCCACCTCAACCAGCTGCAACAATTAAATGCTGCCTATATGTAAATGCGTAAGTAATAACAATGCATTAATATATACAGTAATATAAACACTCTGGATGCATTAGACAGAAATCATAGTAGAAATTCATTTTATTGTAGCTGGTTTAGTCCAAAGTTTAAATTCAATTCCAAACTTACAGTATGCATTCAGAACAAATTCATAATCTTTTTGTGCATTTGATTGATTAAAGTAATCTACAGTTAAGAGTTGTTTCAAAAGAGCCATTAAGATGAGTATCTCAGATTTATCTCACATTGTAGTTGTTGGTTATTATTTTTCCTATGATATTCCTTCATCTGCCCTTATTTTTCTTAAATCTCTTGTCTAACCATTCACTTTAGTTGTACCACTAAATTCTTGTCTTTCAATACATTTTTCTTATTTCTGCAAGTGTG
>CM022477.1:7688809-7853761 GCA_011952105.1 Coreoperca whiteheadi
ATCTCCTCAATCCTTCCAGCCGAGCCCAAGTCCTTCCAGCCGAGCCCAAGTGTCTCAGCGATGAAGGAAAAGATGTGTGTGTCCTCCAAGATAGCCTTGGCGGTGGGTTTCCCTGCACCGTGCCCACTACGGGTGTCCACCCTGACCATCAGAGGCTGACGCTGCACAGGGCTACTGCCAACTCCGTGCTGCAAGGCAGCACAGTACTTCAGGGTGTGGAGAGGCACCACACGATCATCGTGATCTGCTGTTAGAAGCAGGATGGCAGGGTAGGGAAGGCCAGAGTAAGGCGGCTGAGGCAGATTATGGAGAGGAGAATACCTGGAGAGAAGGTGAGAAAGAAGTGTTGGAAAGAAAATGTGAGCTAACTCTCTTATCAGAGAGAAGAGAGAATATGGGAGTGATTCATGAACTGCAATGTGATTCAGTTGCTCTGCTGTGTATTTTTGGTCTATGTGGGTAAATGTAAAGCTGTGAACATAACTTGAGATTATTGAAACCAACAAAGACTAAACAGCCGACACTTAATGAGTATTTACACCCACATGCGGAGAGTTAGTTAGTCTTGAGATTCAGATACTAAGAAAATACTGAACAACTGAGTAAATACAAAAGGACAACACATGATGACGACTATGAATAGAGATGTGCCGCTAGACAACCCACAAAAATCCAGTGGGACAACAAATTCTTATGTGTGACTAAAAACAGACATCCATCAAAAGCTGTTTGCCTTGCTAATTTATGCTGCAATCAGAGCACAAAAGGCAAAGAAATGTGGGAAAACGGATAATACATGTGGGCAACAAGGACTGTGAGCTTTCAAGGAGAAAGCTGAAGGTGAGTGAACGACACAAGACTGAGGTGAACCCAAGCGGCAACCTCTGGGACTGAAAAGTGAAGCCAACACAGAAGTGCAAAAAAAACTGCAGTTCCTCCGATGGCCACTTGAGGCTGGTTCTAAAAGCAAGTCAATCTCCATAAGTCCCAATGTTAAAATGCCCAACTTCACGGCAGAAATAAACGTTTACAGCCTGGTACAAAAAATGGTTTGGTCTCTACATCAAATTTCCCCCGTTCACGACAGCAACTGTACGGGGGGTGAATTTTTATATAACTCACCCACTCAAACTATATCGAGGCTTAAATGTATGCATAATTAAGGACACGGCTACTTTGAGCGACAGGTGGGTGTCGTCACAGGTGGCTGGTTTCAGCAACCAGGTTTCATTCGGCCCACCTGAGCTCCACCCACGCCTTTGCCTATTTTTGGAGTTGCAGGGAGCCTCGCAGACTCAGGCATTGCCAAGAGGGTGTCGGCCAGCGTCACGACACTGAGCTTCACAATCTCTCTTCAGAAACCTATGGGTGATGTAACGGGGACTGCGTATATATTTTATATAGTCTGTGGGCGAACCTCAGGTGAGTTGTAGCTCTGCACAGAAACCTGAATGAACAGCATTATAACCTAGTTCTCAGGTCTCATGCATGGCACAGTGCACTATTTAACTGTTTGCTTGCTGCTTTCTTCTTTAACTATTATTTTTTTACCTTTCACAAATTGTCATATTCACAGTCCCGACTAGAGTGATTCTAGAATGACAGGAAGGGAACTGATCAGCAGATAAATTATTAGAATCATTAAACATCACAGGTCGGAGCAAGTTGGACCCAGTCTGGGTCAGTTGGTGGTTGTCCGAGTGTGTCACGACGCCAGCGAGACATGAGGATCATAGCGGATGTGTGATACAGCAACTATAACGTTTTATCATGTATATTTTAGTGATTTGTTGTGTCCGTGTTTTTCGTACTTGATGAGCCACTTGAACTGCTCCGGGTCGTCAGAACAGCCGTAGTCGGTGGTCCAGGCGTGGCCGATGGTGAATTTGTGAAACTTCAACATATCCATCACCCCCACCTCTGCCACAGCACAGCCAAACAGGTCTGGACGCTGGTTCACGCATGCCGCTGTGTGTGGATTTAAGATTTGTGTCACAGATTCCATTTCCTTACAAATACACACACTCAAACACACATACATCCCCTTTACTTCACACTGTAGGACACAATCCCTCCTAAATGGCCACTCACACACCAGGGAAGAAGGCATTAGTTGGGTTTGTGCGATGCCATATGGCAGCCAGCCTTTGGTAAATGATGTGACTAAGCACTGTTTAATGTGCTGCTTAATAGCTAAATTAATTGAAGCTAAGCAGCTAACTACTGTTAGATGAATTTGACATTAGCTATTATGCCAAAGATGTAATATAAACAATACAAAGCATTGTGATCAATGTAGCTGAGACTAGCAATGAACCAGTAATCTCAAATGACTCTTAGCTGGCTGCATAAATCGGTATATGTGCAGAGATGTACAGAATATGTACTGTTGGTAGCCTTGAGAGTTAAATTGCATAGTGAGTGGGAGCTGAGCTGTTAAAATGTGGAGGGGGTAGAGATAAAGCTCCATTACCGGATTTTAAGCTATAAAAACAAAGATCAGGATTCCCCCGCCTCCAAAATTTCAACTCCTTAACATAACACGTAATGGACTTTTGTATAATGGTCTCCAGGGTATACCTTTGAAACCTTTTCACTTTCTCTTGCTCTCTATATCTGGTTATCACACTAAATACATAAACCCACACACACATACACAGTTTTCCCTGTACCTACCTATTAGCAGCCCTCCATTAGAGGCTCCGTTGACAGCGATGCGGCTGGCTGTGGTGTACTTCTCCTGGATCAGATACTCTGCTGCACACTGGAAGTCATCAAAGCAATTCTGCTTGTTCCCTAATGTACCAGCTGCAAACACATGATACAGCGGAAGCTGTGTGAACAGAGAATTAGACTATAGCAAACTTCTGTTTAATGTTCTCTAACTAACACTGACATACTCCTTACAGTACAGTCATGCCTTTCTGGGAACATTCCTTGGATGTCTGTACCTTTGTACCAGGTAAGGCCGTACTCTCCGCCCCCTCTGATGTTGGCCACTGCCAGGATCCCTCCCAGGTGTCTCACATACAGCAGGTAAGCAACACTGACCACAGACAGGTAAGACAAACGAAGCAAGGCCATATAATTACAATCAATTTTATGGATCATCACGGGAAAATCGCAATAGCTGCATAAAAGTATGCCCAAAATCTGAACAAAAATGGATGTTTTAAGATTTGAAATGGTAAATGTAGCATACGTAGTGTTAGTAGAAGTGATACGTTTAGGTTAAGAATAGAGCGATACCTTTTAAAAGATTACTTTGAAATCACATTCCTACATTAGATCATTTTTAGATAACACTTTCTACCTTTAAATTACATTTACATTCCACTTTTGTGGTGATGTATTTTAAGAAGGCATTTAAACTACAGCGGTGGTACAGTTGTGTAGGTTACACAATAGGATAAACAATGTAGTGACCTCTTTTTCATTGGGCATTGAGTTTACATACAGTGTGTCTCGTGCACCAACACCCTATATTTTACAGAGAAATCAGACACACATTTCTACCCGTTTTGAAGCATTGGAAAATGGCTGGTATGTTGGCAACAGGGGCATCAACCTGCATTCAGCTCCAATCAGAAATTCCCCTGCCAATCTTATATAACCGCACTGGTTATTTTATAATGCATCTTTCTTAAAAATCAATGTGTGATTCGTGAATCATTTGCATTTTCACAATGACATGACTACTAGATATATCATATTAAAATGAAGTTACTACATAACCTAAAAGACGCACACAGTATAATAGTGACAAGCCAGCAGATGGTTTCGCAGAACAAACATGGCAGCTCTTTTATGTTTCATAGAAAATTGGTATATCGATATTTTGGTTACACCCCGCACTTCAGACATTTTGTAAGTGATTAGTGTTTCTGCGTCTGCTTGGCTTTGTCAGAGAATGACGGAGAAGAGAGTGGTCACATTGGCTTGAGATTTCCAGCACAGCAGTTGTACTTACTTGTAGAACGGTTGTATGGAAGCCTCAAATCCTCCGTAACCATAAAGGAGGACAGGATGAGTCCCGTCCTTCTTTAGGCCTTTGGCGTGAACTAAGAACATCGGGATCTTGGTTCCATCTTCACTGGGATAAAATACCTGTTTGAGAGAAGATATTTGAAATCAGTCAGTCAGCTTAGCTTTCAATATATCCCGCTTGTACAAAACATCTCTTATGTCAATGTTATTAAATGGCACAGGTTTCACGTCAATGTTTCTGTTTTTAATAAGTCCAAAATGAGCTGTTCACACACACACACCATTTACCACTTCCTCAAAAATAGTGGCTAAGATTCAGGGAAATCTGCATCATGATACGAATATGCAACTAGTAGGTGTGATAACTCAACAGTCCAGTTTATACTGGACGACGACGAGGGCACAGAAAGTAAAAGTACAAAGAAAGAGTAATGAGGAAGTGTGAGCATGGAGACATATGGTTTACAAAAATAGAGGAAATAAGTAAAGGAGATAAAACAGGAGGACATTACCTGGCTGGTCTGATAGTCCTCTTGCTTGATGCCTTTTACCTCCACCTCCCTGAACACTCTGGGCTCTGGGTTCAACTTGCTCAAATCACAGTGGTAAATGATACCTGGGAACCACAGAACAAAGGCCACACGGGTTAGAGGTTACTGTATCTTTAATTGCATGGGGATATATTAATAACTGATATTTAGTGAGAAAATTTGATGATATAACACACACTAATTACATTTCAAATTACATGACCTGCAGTCAAAACAAAAAACTATTTTGGTCTTTGGTTTGACTTTTTAACTAACATGTAAGTATTTCTTTCTCTGAAATTTGATGATGTATTATTCCAAAGTATTAGAAGTTTCCATTACAGTAGCAATACAGCACTTGCAGCAATAGATTAAAATATTTTTTGAGCAGCAAATAAGTTTTCCATTTTTCAAGCAAAAATGCCAGAAATTGTACTGGTTCCCGCTTCTCAAATGTGAGGATTTCCTGCTAGTCTTTATTACATACGTTAATAGACTGGATATATTTGGGTTTTTGGAAGGACAAAACAAGGACTTTGAAGACAACAACGTGGGATTTCTCACAATTTTCTGACATTTTATAAAAATAAAAATAAAAACAATCAAAAAACAATTAGTAGATTACTCAACAATAAGAGTAATCATTAGTTGCAAGTTTTTGTATGCATTTATGGTAACTATTTTTGCATTTCCTTTTCCTGTGGGATTAATACAATGATATATTTAAGTATTTTATAGCATTAACTTTACTAATATAAGAGACAACTGAAACATAATTTATGAAATGACAGTATTACCAGGTGTAGTGAAGGAGGTGAACTTGTAGAAGAAGTCCGAGTGTTTCTTCTTGCAGCTCACTCCGGCCACAGCGCCAACGTCCAGTGGCAGATCCCTGACCAGCCGGCCTGTAGACAACTCATACAGCTGCAGGATATCCTTCACGTCATGGAGATAGTTTACCAGCAGGTGGTGCTGGTTCACAGAGGAGACCAAGCCTGCAGAGGGATTTAAAAAGGAAGTGATGAACGTGAACATGGCAACATGTGTAGCTGGTTTTATTGAAAATATTGTAACCAAGGGAAACGGCAACCAATGTCTATCTTCCTTTTTATGTTACTACAAATGTCAACTTCTGCTCTGCTAATTCTTCTCATTTATCTTGATAATAAAGAGTCATCTCATGATGCTGCCAAATACAGTGGCTATGGATTGAACGTGAACGTATTGATGAATTTAGTTTGTTGAGATGTTACTGTACAGGTAGAGCAAAGGTAGAGCTGATACAGGTATGGACTATGGATCCAATACAATGCAACATGATGAAATCTCATCAATAGCCAGCAGGGGGCAGTCTAATATACTACAAGTGTAATACATGTAAATGTTGAAACAGAAAGGGCTTTCTTGCAATGGAAAAACATGATATCAGATGTAACTCTCAACTACTCAACAACTACTGTGTACTGCATGCATACCATAACCATTTGATACCATGGAGTGCTTACTAATTTAAACACGTGCCTCAAAAATTGAAATTGGAGTGAACAAAATATGAAAGCCGTATCATTGATGTCACCATCATTCAGTAACATTTTGGTAACAAATACACATTTTCCCTCTTACCTGTAGTGCTATTTATCCATCTAGATTGTTTTGGTGTGATTTGCAGAGCTCAGGAGATATCAGCAATTTCATGTAGGCTCTATTACCTAACTGCTCACAACAAATCAGTGGATTATCTTGAGTAGCCGGATCATGATTTCAGGAAAGAGACATTGCAGTTGAGCTGTTCCAAATGTATTTTATGAAGCTTTGAGCACCACAAGCTGAGTGCCATACAGTCCCATTATATTAAAAAAATGCAGACATCTCTACATCTTCACAACTGGGCAACTCACGCAAAAACAAACTAGATGAATAAATAGCAATAAAGGTAAGTGGAAAAATATGTATTTTTGATTTTGGGGTGAACTGAACATTTAAGTCCCCCTTTTAGCATTTTTAAGTAGTTTACAAACATTTAACAGATGGTTTATAACACCCTATAAAGTAGTTGTACGCAGCTATAAGGACATTTTAAGTGTTTATTAAAGTACAATATTTGTAAGCAATTATAACGTCTAAGAAGAAATACTGTATTTAATATTATTACAACAGTTTTACTATATTGTCACTCATTATCCATCAGCCTCCACTTATAGGTGCCCACAGGAGGAGTTGTTGAAAAATACATTAATAACCACATATCTGCTATCAACCACATTATAGTGTGCTATAAAACATTTATTTAAATGTTTATATACCGCTTATAAATGCTAAATAGGGGGACTTCAAATAAAGTGTTACCCTATCAATCATTTGATTTTCCTTACTACACTTTGCACATTTCTTTTTCTCATCTCAAAACCTTGTACTAATGCTCGCATGTGTTTCTCACATCGCAGGGTACACGTGGACATGTCATCTCTAGGTACAATTACCATCATTCAAATGACTCATAAGCAAAAAAAAAAAAATTAAGGAAAAGTGCTTATGGGCCAAGTTTCACTTTTTGAGCAGAGTTCCCTTTGACGAAGGTCTTCGACCACAGACACAGAACTTCCCAGTTGCTGTGGTTGGACTGTCAGCGGAACATTAGGACAGATATTCGGCGAAAAAGTGTTTTGCAAGATTTTAAGAGCTGAATTGTGGAAGTATGACTCCACGTATAAGCCCTTTACGTCGTTCTAGAGCTTGGTGGAGTTTTCACACCCTCCAACACAGGCCCACAGCTGTCATGCCAACAAAGGTCTGTTTAACAAATCACCGGCACAACTGCTGTACGAACCTTCAGACATATTACATTTCTTCTGTAGAGAACTGATAATATATAAGACTTTGTCTTCTACTGCATATTCTATTAATATTTCCATTCAGTCTCACCCAGGACATCCTTGTCGTGCTGTGGTATCAGGGTAGTCCAGTGCTGCCTGTCTGGTTTCTGGATGTCTATGTTGATGAGACAGTACCGAGGAGCATCCAAGTTGGAGCGGAAAGTAAACACAGTTGCCTCATTGGTGACATATGAGTACTGGGCATCAAAGTTGTCCACAAGTTTGACCCATGGCAGCAAGCCTGGAGGAGAAGATGAATAAAATGGCAAAAAAAACTCACTTTGCAAATAATAAAATCTTTGGCACAGGCACAAAAAACAAACAAAAAAACCCCACCCATCCTGTCCACCTGAATTATTGTGGCTTGACCAATACCACAATACCCAACAGGCTTAGGCATTAGAAAGTGTCAAAACTCCTTGTGTGTGTGGGGGAAAATGTTCTTTTTGAAACCAGAAACCTAGCCTGGCATTGCCAGACTAATTCGCAAATGCATATTAGTTGGGAACTTCTCAGTTCATTTTTCATTTCCAAGGGAAGTTTGGACAAAATGGATTAACTCTATCCAAATTGGATAGATCTACCATCAATCGGAGCAACAAAACGTGTGACGTAGTGCTGAGCAACACATGCAAGTTGGGGCGGTGCTTGGTCCCTATTCAAGCAGGAAAAAAATGACGGCCTGGTCACAAACTTTCTCAACTTACAGCTAAACAGTACACTAAAATGTGTTTCTGAAAGAATTTGAGGCGGGAAACAGTAACAGAATCTTGATTCATATTTGATCAGTACAGCCTAGTTTGACAATTTGATCTGAGTTTGGTGAGCCTGGTGCGTTCAGCTGGATGGACCTGCAGGTCCAGACCTACAACCAATCAGAGCAGCGAAACGTTTGACACGTGACATTTCAAATCTGGAACGATGAGGCTCCTCTGTCAGCCATCGTATCAAACCTGCACCATATTAGATAAACGGTTGTGATTGGCCAGACCAGATCCAAGACGGATGGAAATCTATCTGAATGGGAGGAGGCTCGACGTATCGGCCAGAGCAAATGAAACATGAGCTCGACAGATTCGCCTGGTTGCCATGCTCCCAGAAAACATGCCGCGTAGTGAATTTTGAAATCTCAGCATCTGGTGAAGTAAACGTTGAGTCACTGGCATTGGAATCAACTACTTTTATGCTGACACAGCACATGTATTTTGTGCTATGAAGCTGTAGAGACATTAACAATTTCAGCTTGAAAATCGGCACTCTAGAAAAGCTGGCATGGTTTTCCATGATTCCACGTTTGATTTGGGAGATGACACTAATTTCACCAGAACTGTTAAAGCAGCACTTATAGTAAAGACAGCATTGAGAGTAGATACAAAAAGAAAAACAATGCGACAGTAGCAAGACCCAAACATGACATGATATTTTGTTTTAATGCTGTTTTAATCTCCTGTGCCACTAATAATTCCTATTAAAACAGTGAGAATGCTAGAGCTGCAATGATTAGTCGATTCATTCATTAGTTAAAAATGATCTATTTTGATAAATCGATTAATCATTTCAGTCTTAAAGCAACATTTTCTTATTCAAGTTTCTCAAATAAGAAGATTTGTTGTATTTCTTAGTCATATAACATTGCTAACTGAATATTTGTGTTTTGGACTTTTGGTTGTACAAAACAACACATGGTAAAACATCACCTTGCACTCTGGGAAGTTTAAAAGAATTTTTGGATATTTCATAAACTAAATGATTAATTGAATTAATAACAGAAAATGGGCAGATCAATTAACCCTTTAAAATAAAAAAATTATTCTGAGACGTCTCCTTCTCAAGAAATGTTTTACGCTACAGAGATATATTTAATTGTATATGCACACACATCCACGGATGCTGTCAACCACCAAATCAACCACCCATTTTTAACACTTTGGGGATCACTATTCATCAATGTTTGTGGACTTCTTGCCGTACATATACTTACAACTACAAATATGCCAAAGCAGCCCTAAGGATTCATTCGGTACCCCGAATCCTTCTTCTTATGAAAATACATGAGTTGTTGCTTAGATCTCATTCGGGAGTTTGTCACAAGGATACAGACCTGTGATGCCATCAGTGAGCTGCTGAAGGTCACAGTACCACAGCTGGTTGACAGGCTCACAGCCTTCAGTGATGGACAAAACAGCGTATCTACCATCATCTGATATCTGGAAAGAAGAAAGAATGAAGATAGGTAGGAAGGAAGCAAAGAAAGATGGAGAGAAAGGTACGTGATTATGCAAAAGTGAATCTCTATGAACAGATATCTGCATACGAATGCAGACTCTATAGCCAAGGGACCAGATCTTGGTATCTGAAGTGTTCTGGTTTCCATTTGTAGTCCGAGTAGTATTGACCAATCAAGTTTGAGCGGGCTTTCGTTGCATGCAGGTAAACGGTACGTGTGCAGAGCAAAAGAGGCAGCACGCATTGGCCGAAATGCAATCTCGGAACCCATCAGCTATCGTCTGACGACAATTTAGCTTTTTCTCAATCTTGGAACACTGGAGATTAGCTATTTATTAGCTTTTTAAAATTTATCTGCATTCAAATCGTCATCAGAAGATAGCCGATGGGTTCCGAGATTGCTAATCGGACTGCAAACAATGACCAGCGCATGGAAGAGTAAGTCTTGTCCCGGATCTCCATTATCCTGATATAATCACTGGCTACAGCGGAAGCCCTGAAACATTGGCCCTGGGTTCCGAGATTTTGTGAATATAGTCTTTGCTATAACAAGTTTTATAACAAGTTTTTGTTCATATGCAATTCTGTAATAGAACTTTAGGTTCAAATGACCTTGAATGCAAATGAGTGATTCTAATATGTGATTCAAGATTTCTATAGACTTACGGTTACTGAACTGTGCCACTTAGGATGTTCGGGGAACTCCGCAACCAGAATGTCTTCTGACTGTTTGGTGCCGATGGTGTGGTAGTAGAGTTTCTGATTGATGCTGGAGGTGGTCTCTGTGCCTTTAGTGAAATACAGAGGGGGTAAGTCTTGAATGCATTTGTAATAGTCTTTGCATGGTGAATGGTTTTGATTAAAAGGTGGTTATCTTTGATAGAGTACACATTTGTGGCTATGGCGATGCTTCCTTACCATCAGTTTTGCCTTCCTGCCGTGGGTAGCAGTTATAAAAGATGCCCTTGGCATCGTGAGTCCAGGCCAAGCAGCTAAACTTAACCCTCTCCAGTACGTCAGGCAGCGGGGTGAGGTCATCAGCCTTCATGAAACGCACTGTTACCCAGTCTGAACCACTGCTGCTCAAACCATATGCAAAATACTCACACTCCTCTGACAGACGGCCCACTGGATGGAGAGAGGGACAAAGAAAAGGAGGAGGAGATCAGCACTGTACATCTTTTTGTTAATGTCTCTAACTGTCCGGTTATATGTGAACAATAACGTGCAGTATACAGTATGTGTTCTGCAGTTTGGCTCACTCTTCAGTGCCACAGTGCCATCTTCAGAGAGTTTATTCGGGTCAAAGAATACGGTGGCAGGTCCATCCAGAGAGTCCTGCACATACAACACATTCTGGTTCTGGAGACCTTTGTTGTGAAAGTAGAAATACCTGGAAATAAAAACAGGAAACTACATGACAACAAGCATTTTTTATTTTTATTTTACTTGTAGTTCAAGTTAGTCCCGCTCATAAATGTGGCCATTTTTCAATCTGTGCAGTGCCTATCCTTTAAATTTGAACTAGTACCTATTCCCTCTTTTGTAAGGGCAGCTGTATTTGGGATAGTCATAGATCTCAGTGAGGCGCTTGTGGAACTTAGCCCGGACAGCACACTGCTCCAGGTACGGCATGGTCAGTTTGTTCTGCTCCTCAACAAAGGCCTGCGATACAAAAAGGAGAGAGGTGGGACGAAATTTGGAGTTGAAGTGGTAATCAGCGTTCTGCAAGCGATCAACACATACCATTGTTTCTGCACTGTCAGGGTCTTCCAGCCATGAGTAGGGATCGCAGATCTTAGTTCCATGGTAGTCATCCACCTAGTGCAAAGATATACGAGTTAAACAGGAAGAAACATGCAAACGACAACTGTGCAGTGCAAACTTGATTTTCTTGTCAGAGGACACTCTTGTGCAATACCATGGTTGTAACTTCCCACCAAAAACTATTTTCTGTGGAACTGCAGAGTATCTGTATTTTATCAAATGTGTCATTAATATTTGGCTAGTCAGCTTGTTAGCACTGGAATAAATGGTGTTAGTTTAGGTGCTTTAGAAACACTAACCTTGATGCACCATTGGGCAGATTCAATTTGTTTCAAGTTCTCTCACCACTCAAGATGTGTCCGCCCATTCAACTGGCGGCACCTGGTCAATGCTCTGATTCTTGTTTCCAGTAATTGCAATGAAAAATTATTTTTCCACTAGTTTTCTATTAACCTAAAAAGACGTGTTAACATCTTTTTAGGCTTAGATGTTTAACATTAGGTTTAGATATTAACACGCTAAAGAATCATTAACAGTCTTGGTATATTAGCACTTCGAAGAAATACAGACAGCCACACTTTCCATTTAGACATCAAAGGGCAGCAAGCTGACCACATCGCTGGTGGCTTGTGGAGAAAGAGGCGATTTCTGAGATTTCTGTACAGGTGAATGAGATAGCCGAAGGACATATCCTTGGATTATTATGACAAGAGCTGTACTCAGATTCCAGGGAAGTTTTGCATTATCATTCCTGAGAATTTCACCATAGCTTGGCATCACTTAAAAGACGATACAATACAATCAAAGTAAAAGCGGTATGCGCAAGTTTGTTACGCAAGTTGAGCCTGTGAGACGCTGCAGGAGGGAGTGACAATATTGGTGAATGACACGTATGACATGTAACACAAATGTATGGGTTGTACTCCCATTCGGTCATCATTTCGTCTCTTTTATTGGGGCATTTTACACATTTCTGTATCTAACAATGGAGAGACCAATCTGATATCGGATCGATACGCAGTATCAGCCGACACCTGAGTTGAGGTATTGGAATCGGTATTGGGGGAGAAACGTTTGACTGGTGCATCTCCAACCCTAACAAGATGGCAGCATTGAAGGAGAAAAATCTCCTCTCTGCAGAGAATCTCTTGTCGGGAGGCTCATGTAGAGCTCTGACACTCCTAAATTCTGGTTCCCAAGAAGTCAGAGGGCATTTGCTCTCATGTACAATGTATCAAATGGCTTCGCAGGCTGACAACAGCACAAACTCCCAAACTAGGGTGTGTCAACCTTTTTGCTAAGGTTTCCGTCCATTTTGTGCTCCTACTGGTAGATAAACTCTCAAACTCGTCATCTTTTCTAAGAATAAAGAATTTCCAAATATCAGATGTAGCATTTCTTCTGTACTTTAAAATTAAAATTAAAAAAACAACATAGTATGAACAAATTAGCGTGATATTCTAAACACCTGAAAGTATCTACAGTATTTGCAAGTAACCAGTCTATTGAAAAGATCGGCTTATTCATGGTATTCACCTGTGATGTATTTTGTGTGTATTTATTACCTGGAAATATTAAAATGTATATTATTTCAAACTACTGAAAAATGATTGTGATTGGCCATTGTCTTTGCAACATAATTATCTCTTTTTGCCTGTGAGCGTCTACGTCACCTCTTTTCCTCTTTGCTAGTGCAACTCTCTCTCCTCTATTAGACATGTTGTCATTTTTGAGACATTTCCCTTTGTTGTGCTGCATACGTTTTGGCTGTCTGCAACTGATGCAACAGGAACTCAGGCGATGCCTAGTATCTGACCATGTTGTGCTCTGAAAGCTCACTCACTAAAATGGTGATGCTGGTGTGTCAGTTGCAAACACTGCAGAATGTTGTGCTGTGGCAAATTTCAGACATAATAAAAACATACACCCAGGGATGTAGTTACCACTGACTGAGGTCATGTCCTCATTTGCAGATTCTAATCACCTCATGAGTTTACATTCTACAGTTGCACACAAGTGATATAAATGGTGGGTTACTTTTTTAGGCAAACAATTTCAATAATAATTCATTCATTAAATTAGAACTGAAATTAGTAGTCAATTGATAAGTTGATCTACAGAAAATTAATTGGCAACAATTTTAATCGGGGGTTTTTTAGGTAATTTTTTTGGCCTAAGACTCCGCCGTTCCAGCTTTTTATTCTGGTTCTCGTTGATAGTAAAATGAACACCTGTGGGAAAAAACAAGCCAATTTAAATAGCCTACGTCAGCTAGTCCTCAACATTTTATAGAGTATTCAACCATACATTTTTGATTAATCGATTAATCAGGAAAAAAGAATTGTAAGATTAATCAGTCTTTCAAGTTATTGTTAGTTAAAGCCCTACAGTCGATCAAAATAAAAACAGATTTAGGCCAGTAGGCCCAATTCTCCACCAGAATTATACTCCTGGCAGTGTGGTGAAGGCTTTGAAACAGTATTTCAACCATCATATTGGCAGATTTAGGATTACAGAAAACATAACTAATCAGCTGAATGAACAGATATATATGGGCTGGGTGGGGTGGGGTATTTATTTAGTCCTAACCAAGAATGTCTTATTCTAATGGTGCACTAGGGGAGTCAGGACAGTATTAGTAAAGTCCTGGCAACAGAAGTAATAAAACGGTAGGGGTGCATACAGTTCAGAGGAACAGTGGTCACAAGGAAACCTAAACGGATGCTAACTGCGAGACGCTGAATCAACAAATGTGACAGTGCAGGGCTGACAGCGAGCCCTGTGAACATGTTGGTCCCGTGGCAGGCCGCTTTCTTGCGTTTCAGCACACTTTGAAAAAGGCCAACGTCAGCCTACTCCCTTACGAAGCTAAGGGAGCCACTGGCAAGAGTTCCCCTTGAATGACTCTTTAAAGTTTTGTTTTTGTTTCTTCGTCCTTTCGCCATTTGCCTTTCGGAGCCTTCACGATGACTTATCTTCCTGGTGTCGCTTTTCCTGCGTGCGTGCTTGCGCCACAGAAAGTCGCCGAGTGACAGAGAGAGAAACAGCGAGAGAAAGCGCAACAGGACTTTGACACTGACCTTACTCGCATCTCTTCTCGCAGCCGGATACTTAAACGCCATGGTGGGGTTTCCTAAAGTGTTGCTCCGTTTCCTTGAGGCGCCTATTCTGTTGCAACGTGGTTTTTTTTGTTTGGTTTTTTATTGTTCTGAATGCAGCGTCTCGACCGAATCAATGGAGCCTTGAAGTGAAAGTGAAAGCTCCCCCCCCCACACACACACACACGCAAACCGCCATGCAAACATCCCGTACCACTGCTTAGTCTTTATACAGGAAATGATGTGTCATCGAGGGCAAGTGATGGCATACTCGCAGACAAAGTACGTGTGCTCACACGAGATTGTTCATTTAATTTGGATCATTTGCGCAACTTGTAACGATCCCCGTGGGAAAAAAACATGCTGGTAGTCTGCTAGTAACAAAATAAAAAGAAACAAAGAAAAGGGAAAACATGAGATGGGGGCATCCAGACCTGACCCTGCATGAGCGAGAGTAAGTTGTGGTACTAAAAACTGCAGGTTTGTGGAAAACAGGACATATGCACAGATGTTAAAACCTTTGTTAAAACCAGTGTTGCTCAAAGTCTGAAAACATCTACATGGCAATACAGGCCTTTCAAAACCCTGCAAGCTTTCTAGGCTGCACAAAAACAATGTCCTGTTTCCGTGTATTGTTTTTAATTAATCAGTTAATTGTTTAGTCTATAAAATGTCAGAAAAGGTGAAAAATGCCTATCACAATTTCCCAGCCACCAGATGATTTCTTTAAATATTTTATTTTGTCAAACCATCAGTCCGAAACCCTAAGATATTGCATTTACAATGATATAAAACAGAGAAAAGCAGTAAATCCTCACATTTGAGGAGCTAGTGCTTGCACAAGTTAAGGGATATTTATTTTCTTCTAAATGATTTACTGATTATTTAAAAAAAAAAGTTGATTATTTTTGATTGATTGATTAACCAACTAATGATTTCAGCTCCAAAGCTTTTGCAAAAAGACGTTTCTTTTTATTTCTGTGCTAGAGGGAACACAGCGGCAGTGTTTTATTTCCATTAGATTTAAACATGTGATTAAAAATAATTAGCCATATTCCTTTACCTGTCTTTCTGACTTTCCTTCTCCCTGCAATTATTATTTCTGGCTATAAATCGAATCTAGTGCAATCATCTGACAACAAAATGAAGGCCCTGCATGCGTCAACAACACCAGTATTGTGTGATTGGAAGCTAAACACAAAATGACACATAACCCAAACCAAACCCACAAGCATAATGTGTTCCTTTGTTGGGGGAAATCCACAATTTTCTGTACAAAGCCAAAGAAGCAAGTTCTACAAATATAAGCCTGTCACTTTGCCACGCCTAAATGTCACAACACTGAAAATAATTCGCAATCTCATTGAAAGATCCTGTATATTTGCATAGGTGTGCTTCACATATTCCCGAAGAAGCAGGGAACCTGCTGTTCCAGTAGATTAACAGGTAAATAGTGTTAGCTTTGCCTCACAGTATGGTGCATAAACCCATCATTCCATCACTTTAACTATATCTATTTGTTGTGTTATGAATTGAGCTGTACCAGGTTTCAAGGTAAAACAACATGTTGAGACAGTGTGCATCCTGGATTAACACCCCTCAAGATACAGGGACGGGGACTGATACAGATAGAGAGAGAAAGAACAAAAAGAGTTTCAGACGGGTAATCTGTCTAATCCGCAAAGCTGTGAAAACGACTGGGGGGAAAAGGGGGAGGAAAGATGGAGGACAGGGAGTTAGAAAGAGGGCTAATTTCAAACTAATTTAGCTAAGGTGATTAAGTGAGACTGGCTTGATGAGAAAATAAGCTGTTAGAAGGCCTCTGACCTTGTTTCAGTGTATTTACCCCTCTGTCTCAAAGGTTGTGCGTACATATATGTATGTGTGTAAGATCATGGTCTGTAGCAGTATCACAGTCTATCTGATTTATATAAGAAACAGTTGTTAAAGTAAGCAGAATCCATCTTGTCTGACAGCACCCACCCCCTGCACCTAGGGATTCAAACCTTGCCTTCGGGTTCCCGCTATACCCACTAGCCAAAACCAACAGATATAAACACTCCTTCACACCCTCAGCGATGTCCCTGCTAAATTCCAATAGTAAAAGATAATATCAGCTCGACCATCCAACCACGCTTGGTAAATTTTGCTTTTAGTACTTAAACACAGAGTATGACAGCCACCAGATACAATAAGAGCACAATTTCTTAAGGTCATGCACCAACAAAGCCAATATAATTTATAAAACAATGGTTAGATTACATTACTTCTACATTATTTACAAAAACGAAAGCTAATATCTTCAGTCTGTGTCGTAAAAACCAAGATGATGCATGATACATGCTAGATCGGTCATTATCTAACAGTAGTTTAAAATGCTGACTACGAAAATATATTTAGTGTAGTTGCAACATTGATAATATCCACACCTCATTCCTGTTATGATAAGTTATGATCAACTCGCTGTTGTGTGTTTAAACTTTGTAAATTTTTTACGATCTTCTGAGATTATTTAAAGAACATTTACTGCTATACTGTCTTTTAACATCTAATACATCTAATACTGCGAATGCTAGAAATTCTGCATGTGATGAAATTTCCTGTTATCTTGCTATGTAGAAAAGGAACCTTTTCTGAATTGCAGAAGCAACCAGGATATAGAGACAACATTTGTTGCCGAAGTAGCGCACTTAACCCAGTGATGAATCATAGCTTTGGTAATTACCCAACAACTGTATGGCAACAAGTGCTTTAATTGGCAGTAAAGTCTGCGGAGAATCCCTAATCTTTGGGACTATTGGGGATGAAAGTGGACCAGGCCAAGCCAGAGGCAGATGGGCTGTTATGGAAGCAGATATTTGGGGCCCCAGACAGCCTGAGCCATTGCTGAGCCCTGAAGCGGCCTGGCTAGGCTGGCTGGGCCCCTTCAGTGGCTGGCTTTGGCCTGGCCTGCCTGGTGTGCTGTGCAGATGGGCCCTAATTGGCTGGAGAGTAGTTTGCCAATCTGCGAAGACAGAGAGATTAGATTAGCCATGTCAGATTACAGTAGAGCAGAGTCAGACAGTGTCATCTGACTGTGATGCAGCTCCAGACTCACCCACTGAGAGAGAGGGACCAAGGGGAGGGGGAGGGGCTGAGCTGTTGATGTTTTGAGAGGGAAAAAAGGATGGTGACGGTGTTTAAAGTAGAGGCTCCATTTTCAAGAAAAAATAATAAAAAAAAATAAGTAAGTGCCAAGGAGTGAGAATAAAATTCACAAGCTGAAGAAGAAAAGGTGATATTAAGAAGTCGTATTGCATGGTTACAAGATCTTGAAATACTGTAGCAAAGTCAAAAATACACACATCTGCATGTGGCAAATTGAAGAAGTAAAACAAAAATGCCTCTATGTAAACACACACAGATATATACACAAGTGAACATTATTCACCCCCTGCCCCACTCGTCAACAGATGGTGCAGAGTGCAGCCACTGAAACAGATAATCCGTTATTGTTCTGAACATTTTGATTATCATCCCGGTTGTCATTTCAAAATCAGCCACAAATCACCTCCTAACCTTAGCTTGATCCTGCGTTTACCGCTGCTCTGAAGCTAATATCTTTGGCTCAGGTCCCAAAGCCGTATTGTAATATAACTGAGAGTGCTAAGCTTCTCATTTTAGAAATTAACAATGCACAGATTTGTTTTATTTAGAGAGCATAACAAGAGGCTTGGGGGAGATTTGCCGAAGGTGTTTACAACTGCTGGCTTGTGCTGCTGCCCCAAGTTGGATTTAATCCACAGACATACAAAATTTTGATATGTTTTCTCACATTTCCAAACTGTTAAATATATTATCCTTCACCCCAAATGGTGCTGCTATAGATCTCAAAAATAACACTGAATGATGACAGTATGATTTGAGTTATAAGTTTGACAACTGCAAAGATACTCAAATGTTTCTTTTACAAACAACAAAGATTATTGCTGTTTTGCAGTGCAGCCCGAACTTAAATTAGTGCTAATCGATGGACCATGGTGGTAGCTGCAGCCTGATACTGAAATATTGATCTGTGGTTAATGTTTTTGTTCTGCAGTACGCATGACGCCCTGGGAACAATAAAAGACCAGTGAGATTAAGACAATTAGGGGGTTGATTGTTATCCAAAAGACGAGAAGAAGAAGATTAAATGAGGAGATTTAGGTCAAAGTGGTGATGTCCAGAGGAAGGAGGGAGGAGGGGTGGGGAAAAGGAGGGCAAAGAAAAGGTGGGAGGAGGTGGTGGAAGGATTGGGGTCAGAGAAACCGATCACTGGAGCCATGGAGGTTGGCTCTGACCGAGGAAGAGAGTGATGGAGGGAGGGAGGCCGAGGCTGATGCCAGGCAAGACTACAATGGATCCAAGAGCAAGGTAGTCACCTAGTCACATGTACTTCACCTGATTTCCACAGATGGCATGCCTGCTTGGGGGTTTTCCCTATCTGTCTAGACTTCTGAATCAGCACTTGGCTCGCTCTGATGTTTTGCTTTTCTTTCTTCTGTCTCACTCTCATCCTGCCCCCCTCCCACCCTTCTGGAAAGCCTAATTAGCAGACATTTTTATTGATCCGCTGGATTTGGTGCTGAAATCCCCCTCTCTGTCTGCCAGACAGATCTTGGCTAAAGTCTTTCTCTTTAGCTGGTGGTCTGTGAGATTGTGGAGGGGGGAGCATGGGCCCACCTGTTAACCACAAGCCAAAAGCGTGCAGACCTTGCTATACCCTTACATCAGTCCTTTCTTATCCTTATTCTCCCCCGTCGCACCATTTTTTAAGTCTCCCAATACCCTCTGTAGCCACCCCCCCTCCCCAATGTCCCCCTCACTCTATTATTGTTGGAGCTCATGTGATTTGGGCCTGCTAGATATGAATTGCAGGCGCTGTCGGGGATGGCTAGAGTCAGCAATAATTAGGGTTTTAGGCTAGTAGTCTCATTAGTTCAGAAAGTAGGGGATTGAGATGCGTGGTGTACTGGCTAATAAACCATAATCCGTTGATAACATCTGCAGCAAATTACAATATATTTTCCTTACCTCTTGTTGAGGAAAAAAATTAATAAGATTGTAAAAAATAAACATATCGATCAATCTACAATCACTGCATAGAAGTGGGCTAAAGCAACTAAGTAGATTAACTCCTGTACTTAAATTTAAGGTACTTGTACTTTACTTGGGTGTTTTTATTTGCCACTTTATACTTCACTAGATTTCAGAGGCAAATATTGTACTTTTTTTACTTGTAGGTACTAGTTACTTTTCAGATTAAGATAATGACAGTTGTATAAAATCCAATGCATTGTTAAAGATTAAACCAGCGCTACCCAAGCCCTTTGGCTTGTAACCCTTTACAAAAACGTAGTGTCTGGTTGGGGCCCTGTCACGTTTCAGATGTCTATGAGTTGTAAGCAGCTCCACCCAAGAGTGATTTTCCCCTCTAAACTTTTCAGATGGTTTCATTTCATAGCCCAAATAGGTTAAGCGCTCCAATATTACACAATAAGTCAAACGTTAGTGAATAGTCCAAAAAAAATGAATACAGATTTGCGTCACAGAACTTAGTTTTTTCTTATTTCCTACCCCATTAATCATCTCAAGACCTCAGATTTATCTTGTGACCCTCTGGTCTATATATTAAGCAGTTAAAATTTGCTTCACCTAGATCAGCTACAGCGCTGCATACGATTTGATGAATCAATATTAACATGATGGAGTATTTTTACATTGAGGTGTTGGTACTTTCACTTAGGTAAAGTAACTGAGTTCTTCTCCCACCACTGGTTTATGTTACAATTGTCTTTCTGTTCAGCTTAAAGCTCAAGTTTCAAACTGCATAAACTTAAAAGAAATTTGTCTCGTGCATTATACGGTTCATTTGATCAATCTTGTGTAATGTTTCAGAAATATCAGGTTTCTTATTACAGTCCACCAGCGTTTTGGGTTTATGTTTAGTGATTTCCTGTTTTATTTTGTAAGATTCTCTATCCCTCATTTGTTTTAGTTTTGCCTTCTGCCCTTGATTGCCTTGGTTGTTTTCACCAGTTCATCTCCATTGCTTCTGTCTTTTGGATTTGTAGCTGCCTACATGAATGCTAGCCTGTTACCTGTTCATCGCCTGTGTTCCGGCCTCTAAGTCAGTGAATAAAATACCATTCTAGTCATCATCCTGTCCTCTGTCTGCGTTTGGGTCCTTTCCCTGTTCTCTGCTTGCCGAAACAACAATGGATATAAGTGCACTGCAACTGTTTGTCTGGAGTACCGTGTTTTTTTTGTTTGTTACTCAAGACACATTTTTGAGGAACATGACAAGAGACTCAAATGTAATCACATTCAAGGATTATCATTTGAATGCAGAGCTCAGTTATGAAAACCAATACAACCCAGTCACAAAAAGCACAATGGAATCTGTAAATTTGTTTTCAGAGAGAAGTAACTGTTGCAAATAGTATGTAAATATCCCTAACTGGTGCTGTGCCACAGCATCCACATGTTCCCCTTCTACTACCAACTGATGCGCTAAGTGTTAACATTCACGTTTAAACGGAGAATCACAGCATCACTTTACAAATACATCTCACATACGTCCTTTGATTGAGCCTTTTTAATCACAAACACCTCTCAATATGTACAAAAGGCTTCTTTCTGAGAAAGCAGAAGAGACTGTGCCACAGAACAAGAGCTGTCAGTAACAGCAAGAAAAATTTCAATACTCAAAAAACAGTATGTACAAATGTTTGTGGTAGTGACACTTAGCCAATATAAGTATACAATCAAGGTTATTTTATCAACATTTGCCTGAGCAATGTGTTTCACTCATTGCTTCATCAGAGTCACGAAAAAATACAAGTGCAGGCTGGATTGCATACAGCCTACAAAGCTGAGTGGGAAGACAAAATAAAACGTATAAGATAACTTTCTATTTTAGTAAACCAGAGGCCAATGATTATGTGTTTAATGTGGGTGACTAAATCGATACACCTCTGTAAAATAACAGAGGTAAGACATACGCAGAGTATGTCTGGTATTTTGAAGAGGTGTATCCTAGATTAAATTAGAAGTGTTGAAAAGTCCCCCATACTAACTCCGATATGGTTCAAACTTGCCATATGCATGGTAAACAGACATGATGAAGTTGCAGATAAGGATGTTGTTTGTTGAGGCCTCTGGCTCATCCGTCTCCTTCCTTCCTCTTCTGTGATGGCATGCAACCCAGAGGAGGTGTGAAAATGAGATGGGTTATTTTGGTCTGTCACAGTCAGCCTCTGAGAAACTCTGGCTTATGCTACAGATGCTGGTGAGAAAGTGTGATCTCTCACTTCGTGTTAACCTTATGAGGATAAACAGACATGCAAAAGCTGAAAAACTGTCAGATTTTAGAAAGGATCATTTGAAGTCACCATGCTCTATGCTTAAATCTGTTTTGATTTCAATTCAGTTAATGACTGTATATAACGAAGAGAATATTACTGTGGCTGAGTTGTGTCTATCATACACAGTTACAGTGAATGGATTATAGTTGTGCAGTGTCAGTTTTCATTGCATATTTGAGTCATTGATAAACGGCTTTGCAAAAAGACGAAATGACAGGCACAACCAGTGCCAGCAACTTGTTTTGCAATGCAATGCGTCTGCAACAGAATTATGCATGGGTATATGCATGGCTAATAATAGCCACGCTTTGGCTTGAGGGTGAAGGTAAATTGCATATCTGGACCACAGAGTCAATATTGTGGCAATCGGTTTAAGAAAGTTGAAATAAGTTAAATAAATCTTCAAGTCATTTCAAAGCCACAAACCTGTTTGGCATTTCATTAGGGCTATGTACACCAATGCCCTTGTCTTTATTTGCCAGGGCTTTACTAAGAAAATGAAATTGCAGACCATCTTAATGTACTGTTGGAGCTTTCAAATGAATCCACTTGATCCAGGTAGTGTTAATGTATAATCTTTATTGAAATGATTATTGAACCCCTTGCCTCTACTTCTTCATCTCTCTAGCTTTGCCGGAAGCTAAGCACACACTGCAGTACCTGCAGAGTGTGAGTATCACTAACAAATCAAAACAGCCCCTCCTTAAAATGTTACTTTTATCAAACCGGTTTCTTGTCATGTTTCGTAAGAATTGTGTGTAGCTCCGCAGAATTTAACAATGACCAAAAAAAAAAAAAAATAGAAGAGGGTAAGTGGTTGAATTCGGGGGAAGCAAACAATATCCAACACATTACACACCTTCAGACAGATGGAGAAAAGGAGGATTTAAGTCTGTTGTTTTTTTTGTAACCTCTTATTGTAACAAACACTTGACAACGCATCTTTTTAGACCCTGGAGTTACTTGCTGTCATGGACTGACAAAGATTACACATCACTTTTCAAATGACGCTTTTGTCTTTCAAATCTTACCTGGATTATGTCTGTCGACCCCCTTGAGATACAGATACCATATAGGTCTTTTTTTCCCCTCCCCATATGTAAACACGAGTGCTTCCATAAGCTTTAAAGCAGTTCTCATCTGTCATTTATTTGTTTTTGCCACACAAAGGCCTCTTCCAGTGAAGTTACAGTATTGCCTGAAGCAACATAGCAAGTCAAACAAGTTCAGAATTATTTTGACAGAGATGAATGTTTGCAAAGTCCAACTGTATCATGTGTATAAACTGAAAATGAAACACATTTTAAAAGAGCTCTGCAGTAGATGGCGGAGCATTTTATCTGTCTGCTGACATACAAACAATAGATTAAAAACATCCATCATCTGGTTGCATAATTGAGTTAAAGGTGATGACAAATGATTTGTGAAAACAAAGCAACCCAGGGACAAACTCTGACTTTAGGCTTTCCAACCACCAAAGACCTCTACCCATTAAGAAAACAAAGATGCTTCCAGGAAAACAATTGCCTATGCATATTAGTGATAAAATGCAATAATGTAATCTTACATATTTAAGGTTCAATTAGCAGGGATAATCCTTCTGGTTAAAGGGGTCTGATGGAAAACTAAGCTGGCCAGGCTCAGTAAACAACAACCCCCCAAAAAGTGGCTACTTCCTATAGGTCATCCACTTCCTGATAAAATGGATGTGGTTGTTGCTAGGGACAACAACTATAGTACCACAGTAACGATGCATTAACAGCCAAATAATCCTCTTTTTGTTTCTCAGGATCTGCGTCTCAGCTGTTTGCTGTTTACCACGGCGGATCTGGAAAAACACCAAGGGAGGGGAGCACCAAAAGAATAAGAAGGATTGGGGGCACCCTGAAACAAGAAAGACAGAGTGACTGATGTAAACATTGTCCTATCCCTAAGTATCATATATTTAGGGGAGTGGCATGTTTCAGAAGAACTGCATACTCAGATTCTGACTCATGGCCAAGCAGCAGTAAACAGACAATGTGAGGTGTCACATTTCTTCCATGACTGGAATGTTTCCACTTTCATTCTCACTGAAAGAGAAACACTGGATCAGACAACACAACACATCAACATTACTGATGTTACTTGACTTTAATGTATGTAATCCAGCACACGTTTCTATCCCTGTATTACCTTATTTTCTTTTGGTGGATCTTCCCTCAGTGTCTCCTTAACAGCAATTTCAATGTTACCGCCTAATGCATATTCTTGTTTTTTACTGAATGCAAATGCAACACACATTAGCAGTGGTCACTAGTGGGTTTTAATTTGCTCCTTGTGGATGGACCCAGTCAATGTTTAGTGTCCATCTTCTCATACGTTTCTCCTTCAGTATAACCACCACAGCTATTTTAAAACATTCACAACCATGACTATGTGTCTTTTTTAGCAGCAGTGAATTCAACTCACTTGTAAAATCACCATTTGGTGGACCAGGTGGCAGCTTTCTCTGCTGTTACTGTCACTAGAGCAGTACAGACTTAGACTATTGCATGGCAACAGTATCCATTTAGATCAGCTTATTACAAAACACCCAGGTACCATCAACTTAGTATTATCATGTGTCGGGTCACATCACTTTGTCTGATTTTCTCTGTCTCAGACAGCTTCAATATAGCTGACCTCAGTTCTTTTCTCCACTTATCCTTTTCGTCTCGTCTGGTGCGGTTATCGCCCTCCCTCCCTCTTCGTGCTAAGGCCCAGTACACCTTGCCCTGTGAGCGATGGTTCCCTCCCTAGAAAAAGTGTGTCTGGAAGTGTGTCTGTGTATCTGAAGTCCCGGATGTGATGTGTGTCCAGGAGTGAGATGAGTCAGCTAGCCTGCTCTCCTGGAGTGCCAGGTCTTTAGCCTCTGAGCCCTGAGCCTGAGCCCAGACTGTCTGCAAATTAGAGAAATTAGCCCAGCCAGGCACAGGCCAGTGAAAGAGCCCAAATCCCCACTTCCCCTCCCTCTCCACCATACACACACGCTCCTTCTACCACCGCCATTAACCCCAACGCCACACTGGGCAGTAGAGCTCCACTCTTGGAAAAGCAGTCTTGCCATATGGCAGCCAATTTACTATTTCACCAGCCAAGTTAGGAAAGAAATGGGGAGAAGAGGAGGGGTAAATGACGGACACAAATATAGTTACAATGTTTAAAATAAAGATATGGCTATATCAATTTATAGTAATTACAAATAATAATGAAAGCGGTATATTTTTCCAGAATGTGAAAACATATATTTTGTTCTTTGGACTTAAACTTACAATATTTGTGAAATAAATTTTCATCTGTTTCTTTTTAACTATTATGTGAATCCTGGAAATCAAATACTCTTTGTCTCATAATGTTTAAGCTTCCTAAATGTTTTCTTGTGGCTTTTATTTATTTTTATTATATAACAGGCACAAAAACAGAACAGGTGTGCATCTTTTTAGGAAAAAGGAATTCAGGAATTGAGTCCATCATTCATTTTCCACCAGTAATTTTCACATTTTCAACCTGCAGGTTATGTAACATTTGGTAAATTCAGGCAAAGATGCACTCTGTAATTTACAGTGAAAAAATCTAAATGGAAAAATTATTAATTTTCTGCACAGTTATGTGTGTCACCAGTGATAAAAATGACTAAGATTTCAGATGTGAAACGTAAGCCAGCACAAGTGAAAACCTTAATTTCACGTGTTTTCTTTTTTCAGATGTGATCAATTTGATAGATTCACATGAAGCCACATGTATTTTAATATATTTTATGATTTAAGGCATTTCACACATGAAAACACAAACTCCGCATTTGCTTGTTTACACAGGCCATATCTCCATTTGTATAGAAAAGTCACATTCTCTTTTTTACCCTCCACGTTGGTTTACCTGCTCTCTCCTGTCCTGGCTATCTTTATGCAGGTGGCCAGGTGAGGTGACCCTGAGCTGAATATAACTAGACGTGCATGTGTGTGTGTCTGAAAGTAAATGGGACGCTTACCAGACAGGTGTCTAAGTCTCTTTCTTGCGTGCAGGGATGACCTGCCCTACATCTGTACCTGTGAATGAGTGAAGGGCTCCAATCGGCACAGGGTATTTATCTGTGTGCGAGAAAGAGAGAAAATCATTATTATTTTTTCCTGATTTAATAAAAAATGTCAATATAGAAGAAAAATTGAGTTCATGTGCATTTGTATAGGTTCGAGATTTGTAGACAGTAGGTGTGTGTGTGTGTGTTTGTGTGTGTGTGTGGCAGGGGTCTTAGTTAAACAGCGAGATGTAGGTCAAGGAGATACAGTGGCAGCAGATTGCTCATTAAGTGCCAAACCAAGCAAAAGTCTATGAGTGTGTTTTTCAGTGGCAACAGGCCAGCCATCTGCTCTTCCTTTATTCATGCATTAACATGCCTTCTTTGTGTGTGAGGATGTGTGTGTATATATGTAAGCATTCATCACAACAGCCACTTGCTGGCCAAGTGTACAACGTCACTGATGTTGTTGTCCAAAAAACCAACAGTTGTGTGTCAGATGGCTCAATCACATGACCAGAGTGGCTTGTGATTGGCCAGGGCATTACGCTAAAAAAGCTTGCCGCAATCAAGGCTCACAAGTTTCTGGTGACGGTGACCGAGTGGACACAGCGAGAGCGGATACCCAAAGGATCTAACTGAGGGGAATCCCTGACGAAACACTGGAGAAAGAAGAGAGTGTAAAGAGGAGAACAAAGGAGGAGATACAAAATAATCAAGGAATGACATAGCCAAAGAAATGAGGATCCTACAGCTGAATGAATGTGTGAAAGTAAGTCATATCTTGTTTGTTTTTGGCTTGCAGGGATAACCTTGGATAAAAGATGGATAAATGATACAGAATGAGCAGAAAAGGACAAGCTGACCTGTTGGCCTCATGGCTGGTTAAACTGAATGGCCACTGCTGGGAGGTTGGCCAAGAACAGTGTCAATTAACTTTGGTTCTTCATAAATGGAACCAGCTGCCTGAATAATGAATGTATGCCAGAAGGCATTTTAAATAATGGAAAATAGTAAGTCTTACAAAAAGTATGGAGATTTAATGGATTTCAAACTTTTATATTTAGTTGTCTTTGGATACTGAGATTACTTGTATTAAACATCAGGCCAACCAAGTGTAGTAATGTTTTACTTTATATATATTTGTCATACTGTCAGTTTACAATGGGTAAAGATGTCAAACAGGATTTACAAGAAGATTTCCTTCTGTTTCTGTACTGCATATTTTCTTTCTATCCAAACAAGTACTTTTACTTCAAAGTCAACATGATAACAACTGATTTCTCTGGCACTAAAATCTATTTCTCTCTCCTCCTTTCCTTTTTCAGATCTTGAGCTTTAATCAGCGTACCTAAAACAAGGGACATACCCAACCAAACCAAAGTACTTCTTTACCAAAGCAACCTAAACCAAACCAAAGAGCTAAAGCCTGAATCCATCACCTACAGTATATTGAATATTGTCAAGATGAAGCTGGATCGCACACCAGTAGACATGAGCGGGTGGAGGGAGATGGACTTTGCCCTCAACTGCACCTACATTGTACCAGACCAGGTGTCGGACCCGAGCTTCAGCCTGCCCAAAGCCATGACCTCCATCCCACGCAACCTCACCTTCGAATATGGCACAGACAATGAGGTAATAGCAATTCAATTCCTTCAGATTGTTTACCCACTGAGATATAGAACGGCTTACTCCTGAAACTTCTTTTGAAATCAAATACAAACAATGTACGGCATTTACTGGCAACCAAGCAGCCATATTTTAAACAAACAACTGTAACTTTAATGCTACTTTAAGTTAGTTGCAATGCCTGATAATTGTTTTTGAATAGTCAGTTTGGTCAGATTAAAGCTTTAGTGTTTAATCTTCAAAATATTAATTGTGTTACATAACATTCTGTTGGGCCATCTGCATCGGGTTACTTACAAAAGAAAAGAACAAAAGATCTGCTGACTAATGAGTTCGTCACACATACAGTAGAGTGCACTGTGTGTGTGTGTGTGTGTGTGAACGTGGGGCAGTGGACATGAGGCCACTGGCAGCTTGAGGTCAGGGGCCTTTATAGGTCTTCTGGCCACCTTAACTTCCAATGTGTCACCCTAACGTTTCAACCATTGTGCAGCTTCTTTACACCTCTGTCTTACACATGATGCATGCAGACACTCTCTTACTCAGGGCATAAGCACATACACACAAATAAGATGTCCGGCATCAGCTTGGCTTTTGCCAAGTGATTTCAGACTCCTCTCTCGCTCTCTTTTTTTTTTTTTTTAAACAACATTGCCTGTTCTATTTACCTCCAACGACCACTCCCACTCAGGTGAGCCAGGGAGCGCATACACAATAACCCTGAGCTGTCTGAGTCAGCTGACTGCCTGGCTTGCAGTCCAGTAAGATCGGGTATCTGCCTGGACATGTTATCCGCGCTGCAAAGCACTACAATTATGTCTCCAAGCCAGGTTTTAAACGGGGATTTGGTCTGCAACTAAAGAGAGAATCATCATCTTAAAAGGAAGAGAGAGATGTCACACACTTCTTTTGTTGTTGCTCTTAATGCTCAACACACTGGTGCTTGCGGTTGACTTCGCTGTCCCCTTCCTCTTTCTGTCCTGCACGAGGCAACACTTTCTGCCGTCGTTCCTCTTCTCTAGCCCTCATACTCTCATCTCTTCCTCCTCCCTATGCAGCATTTACTGCTGCGGGATGAGAAAACCATGCAAACTAAGGTGATAAAATCACTTTGAGGGCTAATTTCAAATCCCCAGACCTTGTTTTTCAGCAACACATCTTACAAAATACTTCACACACACACGCTGCAGCCAAACTTGATTTCGCCATTTGCTTAATATTTCACACACTCACCCTGGCTGCAGCCAAACTTGATTTCACCATTTGCTTGTGTTCACGCAACAGTGCATAATTACTATCATAATTATAAAAATAATTCCCGTCAAAAAGAAGTGATCTCATATCCACAACACTCACCGGCAGGTAAGGGGCTAGTGAATGCATTATGTCAATGAGGTGTCCAAATGAATATAGTAACACAAAAATGTATGCGTGTGTGTGCATGTGTGATCAGTGAGTCAAAAAGATATAAGATAAGAAATGAGACATGAAAAAAAAAAAATGTTTCTCACATGCTTGCCCGTAATCTTCTTTGCTTAAACTGGCCCTCATTCATTGAGTGGTTTCCCTTCCTAAAGATGGTGTCATGTGACTCTTTCTCCTTGAGTCACTGCCATTAAAACTGGGAAATTAGTTTCCTGTGATGATCATAAAACACAGCTGCTCCTTTGTGTGGGTTTGTGGGACGGTGCGTACGTCACCTTAAATGCAAGGCACAATTCCCTCAGTTACCAGGAAAGGTCTGACAGAAGGGATTTTTCACACAGGTGAGTATATGGAAGGCTACACTTGTCAGTCTGGTAGATGAGTCAAATCTAAAGAGTCTGGACGAAAACAGACAATGTAGTCGACTCCCTTGTCTTTATACATTGGTAGCAGATCATCATGCACATCAACACACTTGCTGTAAGTGTTCACCAATGTTTGGCTACTAGGAGGAAAGATGGGGCCCACTTGTCTTCCTATCCCTCGTAACTTCTTCACATCTTTTCTAAACCTCCTTATCCTCCCAGTTTTATTCTGAAGCGTGCCAGGAAATGCGAAGAAGGGTGGAAGGGGCACGTGGCAGATGGGGCGTTAGCAACGGGTGCCAGTGAGCCGAGAGAGAGGCAACGGAGGGGATGGATGGGGAGGGAGAAGCTGAGGAGAGGAGGGTGTGTGTGTGGGGGATTTAGGTTAAAACCAGATGATTAACTTTCGTTGGGGACAGGCGGCCAGCCAGGCATCAGGCTTCAACCTGGCGGACGCACGGGCTATTTCGAAGGAATTGGAGGAGGGTAGGAGAAAAGGAGGGCGTTCAGAAGTGTGATAGCGTGGGTCCACTTAAGAACGCCCCACCTCCCTCCCTCCCTCCCCCTTTCTCCCAACCTGGCTGAACTGAGCGGTTAAGGAACAGCGGCAGCCACAGCAATTCGTTAGTCACGCAACGCCAGCGAAGCACAATGTCACTGTCACACTGGTTCATCGCATCCAGGAATCACCTCACTCGCCTCGACGGCCGCTTGAGACACACACAAACACGCACACACACTCCTGCCGCCATCAGTGACCTGTTGTTCTTCTAATGAACTGCTTATACACACCCTTCATAGTGTGATAAATATTCATGAGGTGTTCAGGTGTTTGTCATTTTAGTTTTGTAAGATTTGACCTTTATACAGGAGGCCATGAAAATCCTTTTGAGGGTCAGTTAGAATTTTTTAATTATAATTCTTCAATGGCAGGAATAAAGAGTGTTTACGTATGGGGGGTGGGGAAGGATAGTCGGTGGGGGGTATTTAAGGATTGAACACAAAGCTCCTCAAGACACTGAGGCTGTGTATGACACAGATGCTGCTGCCTGATGGCGTGTGTTTTGAGGAGGGCTGACCCAAACCTGTGCATGTTCTATGAAAGTGTGAATCATTTAGCTTTAGCTGTTTTGCACAACAAAGAGGACACTGACATATCCTATGCATCCTCACTATAGATTGAATATTTTTTATCAACACAATGTTTTCTAATCCAACTCACTAAAAACCTTCTCACACGGTTGGAAATGGCTCAACCTGAAGAACAGGACAGGTTTTGTTCTTAACCAACTACATTACTATATGTCCCTAGGCAACAAGGTGCTCACTCATGGTAAAAAATAAAAAATCCCACACACATTTCCCTTTTGCAAAATATGTTTGGACAAGCTTTGAAATATCTATTCCAGGGAATAGACAAAGGATTGACTAATTTCCATGTCTACAGGTAGAACATTTTGTAATCAGGGATTTACGACTTTGAAGCAACCTGTCTGAAGAGCTAATCACTACTAGGTTGTTGTTTTTCTTTTAAATTGCTTCATATACTTTTGTTTTTGTGGTTTTACAGTAACAGTATTGTTTTACACTTAATAAATGATAGATCAGAGTGCAGCGTTCAAGATGTTCACAAGAGAAACAACAGGGGACACTACATCCTCTCTCGCGGTGTCTCTCTCCCTGGACAGCTATGAGGACAGTAGGTCAGAGATCAGTGGAGTAGGTCAGAGAAAGTGTAATTCCCCTCATTCGTTTAACTCATTAGTGTCGAAAATGTGTTACCTTGTGGGTTTTATTAACGTGCGTGGCTCTGGAGCTGTCTTGGTCAACATGACAAAGCCACCACAACTGCAACTCAAGCCAACAACCTGCTGGACATATATAATGGACAAAGACAAGCGCTACACTATATATATTTTTTTATAGATTTAAAATGAGAGAACTAGCATATGGATAATAATTCCTTAATTAGTGCTTAAAAGATCAACTTTTGTGTGCTCTTGTGACCCAAAAGATGACTTTTTATGTTTTCTATGAAGGCTGATTTAAGTTGCTGTGTGATATTCCACACATGGGAAGAAGCCAAACATGGAAAATGGACTCTAAATCTAATGATGTATTTGGTCTGTGTTCCAGGTGACAGGCGTGTTCAGCAAAGAATATATTCCTCAGGGGACTCGCTTTGGCCCCCTGCAAGGAGACATCTTCACCAAAGACAACGTTCCCAAACAGGCCAACAGGAAATACTTCTGGAGGGTAAGGGAAAAACATGCATGCATCTACACAAATGTACAATATATACACGTACTCTATGCATAATTATATTTAGGCATCAATACCGTAATCTAGCTCAATGTGATCCTGGTTAAACATGAGGAAACTCACATCTATATGTAAGAAAAGGACCCTGCAAATTGTTGAGGCTGGGGACATGTTTTCATCTTCCTCTATTATTCACGAAAAAAATACATTGGTTGCTCAGATACAGAAGTTTCACATCAAGTACATGTCTATACGTCAATTAGGAAACAAAAAATCTTTCACAAAGATTGCACTGGTGTACAGGGGTTTTGGTCAAAATTTTAGAGGAAGTTGTGAACGCTGGTGGCACGTAACAATGGATTCACGCTCACACAGTCATGAGAGCCTTACCGGCACTCAGGTCCTATGCAACATGTGTCATATACTCAAAGGAAGGGACTATTGTTCAATAAACAGTACACTCACACACACACACTCAGGCAATCATTTGCTTTCCACCCCCTTTTCGTCTACAAGCACCATGTTTCTTTTCTCTCTCTCATCCACACACTATGTCTGGATGAGACTTGTGTCACTCAGGAAATTTTCTATTCTGCTGAGTCAATTCCCATAAGGACTTTTTGCTACCATCCTACGTATTTTCCTTCCGGCTTTGTTTCCTGTAAACCTGTGCAAGGGGTGTTCCTGCCCCCGTGCAATAGTGAAAGTCTGACGTTCCCTGGGAGTGATTGTTTTCAACCTCGTGACACAGGTGTAGGACAAGGCAGTACGTGCTGCCAAAGGCATGTCTGCGTGCGTGTTTTTGGCTGCCTGCCAGCATCTGTCAGAAAGCCACCAGTTATAGTTCCCTTTCATTTTGTTTGTTTGCTTGTTTGTAAGTCAACCCATACATTTGTTTTTTATAAAAGGAAGGGATCGTAATTAAGTGTACCACCGGCGCGTATCGCAATAACTAAATGACAAGACAGAAACACTAATAATACTACGAAGTGAGAAAGAGAGAAATAGAAAATAGACCACACCTCCATGCTTTCATGCCTCAAATAAAGTGACGGCACAGGCACAAACTCACACGACTCTAGCACTCAGGACACGCAGAGCTGTAGGGCGCAGACTAACAGGCGCAAGAGCAAGATATACTGTAACTGATAACTGAAGAGGATATTTAACTGTACATGGCAGAGGTGATTATTCTGACTTTTGTCTTTTATAATCTTGATTTATTTAATTGTTTTCCTATATGTTGTTTTGATTGTATGTGGATTTTAATTGTTTAATTTAAATCAACTTCATATGTGTCAAATTGTATTAGATTATTTTACAGATGGTCAAATAATAAAATAGTTAAATTATATGAATTCATTTGACCATTTACTATACTAATCAATTTAATATACAACTAATGTTAAAATCAAGCTTCTGTGTACGGATTTTAAATTCAATCTTCTCTCCCTTCTCCTGCAGATTTATAGCAGTGGGCAGCTTCAAAACTTCATTGATGGCTATGACGTCCACAGGAGCAACTGGATGCGTTACGTCAACCCAGCCCGCTCACTGGCTGAACAGAACCTGGTGGCTTGCCAGAACAGCCGGGACATCTACTTCTACACCATCCGACCGGTGGAGCCCAATCAGGAGCTGCTGGTGTGGTACAGCCAGGAGTTTGCGCAAAGGCTCTGCAGCCAACAGGGCGACATCAAACAGAGTAAGTGCAGCAGGAGTTTTTCTAGTTTTGTATTACAATGTGATGGTGTTTTCCACAGGCTTTGGAGAGGTACAAGTAGAAAAGACTAACAAATATCTTCAGGCATGGGAAGCAAGGAATGTGATGGAAGTTGTTGGAATTACAGTGGCTTCTTGGCTTCATTTTGTGACTAAAATGTAACTTAGAAATAGATTTGCTGTTCACATGCAAGCAAAACAACCATCATGTTTGAACTCGATTCCACCGTGAATCTTGCTGAAGAATGATTTAGTGAGAGGGAGTGAATGACAGCTGATTAACAGCTGCTTTAATGGTGAGGCAGCACAATGACACAACAAAATGTGTGTTGTTTTTCATTCTAGATCTGATAAAATCACAGATTTAGATCTGTGGCTGTGACTTAACATGTAGAACAAAGTTTGCGTCATGAGAGCATAGCTATCATCAGCAAAATACTTTCACTTCAAAGTGCATAAAGACACAGTATTACCTTCCTGTGAAAAAGACATGTTATCTCTTACGAACAGTAAGGATAGTTGGTTTGATGGTATTTCTTCCTGCCTGACTTACTGGCCAAATATTTATATAAGATCATGAGAAATACACACACGTAGACCAAACAAATCTCAGTATTGCATGAGATGTGGTAAATGACGTGGGATTTTAAGGAGAGTGGAGAAATCTAAGGGGAATAATGGTCGGTCAAAGTACCTATGTGAGTCACTTGTTTTCAGCTATTAGTAGAACAGCAAGTCATACCCTCATCATCCTGAATGATTTTCTGTTGCCACAAATCTTATGACTCATGCCAACTGGATACACCAGATGCGTTGCCATTCATCTTGGTGACTAATGCTACAGGCGGTATCACTATGTTGTTTAATCAACTTAAATGATCTTAAAACCATTCACCATCCTTTTTGTAAAAGTCTAGGTTTGCTAATTGTTTGTCTGCCGGGTTTGCCTTTCTGATATTCAGCGAAGGCATATCTAGTTCGGTAGCTCAGATACTGGTTATTGAAGCTTCGGGGCGGCAACGCATGAATGCACAAACCCAGAGGACATTTTGAATAAGTTTGGTCTTTCAAATGCATTATTTTGCACCTGTAACATAACATAGATAAAACCTACAAATAACATGATGCACACAGTTCAAGTCTCTGCAAGCTAATTGTCATATTACGCTAAAGAAGAAGAAAAACTAGTGGCTGTATTTCAGATCACATTTAGATATGTAAAACTATGGTGTGGTTTGGAAAATCGTCGAAAGCAATTTAAAGTACTAATCAATCGTAATAAATAGGCTAAACTGTGCAAAAAAACCCAAAAACTACTACAGCCCTTTATTAAATAACCGTAAATGCGATTCACATAATGAGCACAGTTGACATACAGTAATGGTGACAAATTTGACTAGCCAGGCAAGAAAAGGCTTTCTCAAAAACAGAAAGAAGGAAAAAAGGAATAGATGTTTCACATTTTCTTGTGGCTACTACGGTAAGACGGCTATACCCAGAAATGGTTTCACAAACGAAACTCATACTCTTGCTGTAAAACTGCTCAAACATGACATGACACATGGACACCCACATACTTTACCACCAACCCATTCTCCCACAGCTAAATCACTACTGTGACTGACAAACAGAAACCTGTACCGTATGATTTACGCGTCAAAACTGAAACTACTATCATTTACCATAAGAAGGAGGGCCTTCTGTGGGCGGATGTGTGTCTGCATGTGGGAGGCATTTTAACTTTATTTAGGAGTTAAATAGATATTATAATGAGCTTCTCTACAAGAATGTGGGTTACATTTTTTTCTTCTGTTTTGATACAGTTATTCACTTCTCAAGCTCTGTGACAATACTCAGTACTTTTAATCTTCTTTCTCACAGAATACATGAGTTCTGATGACAACCATGAGCTGGAGTACACCAAACAGCAACTACATCAGCAGACATGGCTTAAAGAAAGAACAAAGCAAGAGGTGAAAGAAGAGAGAGATGAAGATGGAGAGGAGAAGATCGATGTGGAGATATTGGAGAGAGATACTCCACCCGACACGCCTGACGACCAGATAATGGACTTCAGCAAAAAGGTTGAGAAGGAGGAGAAGAGCGACAGAGCTCCAGAACACCGGGGGATCAGTCCTTCCCCTCAGCTTGAACACAGAGAGCCCAAACTGTGTTTAAATAACCCGTACTTACAAGATCACCATCCTGCGCTTCCATCCCCACACCGAAATCTCCCTCTTCACCTACACGGCCTCTATGGCCACAGGGAGGGCCTTGTTTCATCTTACCCCCTTTACCCCCAGTCCAGACCCCTCCAGCCCCCTTACCAGCTCCTTCCTCCCTATGGCCCACACTATCCTCGCCTCCTCCTCCCCTCGTACTCCCCTCCCTTTCCTGGGATGCTGCCCTCAAGAGGATCCCTCCGATACAGCAGCTATCTGGGCGCAGACGGACATCCATATCCACCCATCGGCCAGCCTAATCTACTTCCAGTGTCCCTCCCCTACCCTCCGTCTCCACAGGGGGGTCTGAAAGAACTAACACCAAATGTGTCGCCACCACGAGGAGCCCCAGCCACCCCAGAGCTCTCCCCCCTGCCCAAGCCCGACAGTCAGCATCAGTCCCCTGAGCAGTCTCCCTCTGGTTGTGAGGAAGCTATGAATCTAAGCCTGGCTACGACCAAAAGCAACACAGCACCACGCAACGGCCCTGGCTACAAATCCCTGCCCTACCCACTGAAGAAGCAGAATGGCAAGATCAAGTATGAATGTAATATCTGCTCGAAGACTTTCGGACAGCTGTCAAACCTCAAGGTAACACCTCAAGTTCCTCTCTCTTGTAATTATAATTTAATACATTCTAATTTCTAGACAAACATTTTAATCATCATTTGCCATTTCTCACTAGTGCTCATTACTTTATTTTCTGTGATTTGTATAACTGTAGGTCCATCTCCGAGTGCACAGTGGTGAGAGACCGTTCCAGTGTAATCTATGTAAAAAGAGCTTCACTCAGCTGGCCCACCTCCAGAAACATCACCTGGTCCACACAGGGGAGAAGCCACATGAATGTCAGGTATGTTGAACATCATAACCTAAGTTTTTGTATTCCTTTCTTTACAAGCTTCTTACAAACGCTTTAGTGATCTCACCATGACAACGCAGTGTCTGTTTGATTTCTTTGAGCCACTACCCACCTTGTCATCTAATAGCATCTGTATGCTTTTGTTTGTAGTGTGACTCTGTGGGTGTGAGCGTCGAGTAAGACTATAACTGGTCTTACAAAGAAATAAAAATAGTCCCTATTGTTTTATTACCACAGATAACTGGAATAACATTGTCAACCCTGATACTATATTATTAATAACATCAAGATGACATCATACTGTACTGCAAAGTTTTTCCAGAATAATCCTAAACACAATCCATTTAGTTTTCTTAAGGTGTTTGTAATCAGTCATGTAAACGTTGCTCACAGAAATTTTAACCTTTCATTTTGTGCTTTCCAGGTGTGTCACAAACGCTTCAGTAGCACCAGCAACTTGAAAACACATCTGCGCCTCCACTCTGGGGAAAAACCTTACCAGTGCAAGCTGTGCAGCACCAAGTTCACCCAGTACATCCACCTCAAACTGCACCGTCGCCTCCACAGTAGTCGCGACCGCCCCTACCACTGCCAACTCTGCACCCAGGCCTTCTTCCACCGCTTCTCTCTCCGCATCCACCAGCGCAGTTGCTGCCTGGCTAATTCCAATGCTCCTGTCAACGTACACATGAAAGAGATGGTGGAGCGGTTCGATGCCAGCCAGGAGGCTGACACGCTCATAGAGACCGCATCGGCACCGCAGGTGGAGGAAGCTGTAGAGTGCTGGTTGGCTCGTACCTTGGAAGGCAAGGGAAAGGAGGACCAGAGGGAGGCTAGCATACTGCTGAAAGCTCTGACAGCAGCTATTAATACACCAGCAATGCCCATGACCCAATCAGCTGTACCTACATCACACCACAGCCCTCCACTGGCCTACCAGGAGAGGGCCAGCGTTGTCCATCTCCACAAACGGCCAACAGTGAAGACAGAAGGACAGTGAGAAGGAACTGAAGGAGGGGGAAATATAAAAAGACATACAGCATAACATCAACCAAGAAAACAGATGTGGCCAAATAAAACTCCCCATGTCGTCCATGGAGGGCGTAACGGGGAATATAAACTTCCATAGTCCATTGAGCGCAGCACCAAAAGAAGAGCATTCCAAAGACTGGGAGAGGGTATTCAGTGACTGTACTTCCTCCCAAATGTCAGTTTAAAAAATCAAATGGAGGATGTTGTTAAGCTGTGAAGTATTTAAAACTGTTTTCACTCAGGTAGAGAAGTGTTTGCTTTTTTGTGCTTTAACTTATTACTTATTTTTGAAATTTGAGTCATCTGTCATCTCTATTTATTTAGTAGTATCATAGTTAGTTTTTTCTGCTAGTGTTTATTATTTTTTTCTTTTATGTGTTGACATTTCCAAAGAGATTTGACCTCTTTGGAAAACCACAAATAGACTCAGCAACTACATGGCATAAACCTGTGGATGAGTCTCATGTGTTGTTTTGTGCATTGTTTATTGTGTCAGCATCTTTGAGCTTCTGGGTGCATGTGCATGAGTTTCTATATGAAAGACAGGGCACAGTGATAGCACAAACACCTTCCTGCTCCTCAACTGTTTGCAACTATTTTATTTATTTATAATAAAAAAGGGAAAAATCAGGTATCTTGAAACTGTGTCAATAAGAAATTGCCAAAATTACAATCAAAGAACATGAATGTGTAGCGTCCGATCATTATTCAACTGATTCTATCATTAGACGGGTCAGAGGTTCAGACAAAGCATTATTCACCTTTTCTCTTAATTATTCAACAACTTCTCACAGCTAATTTAGATATCACATATACACTGTGCTGAACAAAACCAAATACCACAAAAAGAAATAAAATACTACAGATTCAATGTGATCGCAGTGTCATAATGAAATATGTTCACAAGATCCTCTGAATGTTTTTTTTATTCTTTCTTTCTGCAATGTTTTTATTTCAAAACGTAATGGTGAGTAACTAAATGGATCGCCATGTAGCTTTTTACTGGATAAAAATGTTTCAGATTATTTCTTACGTACAAAGCTTTACTGTAAATATTTGTAATCTTTAGCTTCATCCAAATCTAAATCCAGACATCTGTACCTCATTCAGCATGTGACAACAAAAACGAGCAACACAAAAAACGAGCACAATTTTCTAATATTGTTGATATTTTTCTCACTTAGCACTGAAATGAAAATGCTACTAGGTATGTGTGCTTTGGGTGTTACCCCAAACCAGAAGGCAGGAATTGTTCTTGAAATTTTTACTCCTGAGCCAACAATGTACTGCTTTTATCATATTGTAGTTTTTTTTTTTTTTTCTACACTGTCTATGTAGTTTATTTTTGGAAACAGGTTATGATATGTTAAGAATTTATATGTGAGAGACTATTTTGATTATACTTTTATATTTACATGATGTAGCATATTAAAGATATTGTTTGTATACGTCTAGTATTTTGTGTGTGTTTTCATGCTGGTATGAGATTTGAATAGTGGAACAATACTGGGAGGACAGAAAATAAATGAAACCTGAAATCCCATAATAAATGAAGCATTGCATTGTTTATGGCAGTGCATACATGTCATGCTAACAGTCATCTGATAAACCTTAGCTCACTCTGTATAGTCACCAATCACCACGATGAGACCAGACCATGATTAGGCAGTTATCATATTAAAGCTGTCACCCAAAATGCTGCTTTACACCCACGACACAAGTCCTTCAAATTAAACAACAAAATACGCTGTTTGTCCATGCCCACTATAACAACACAGAAGTGCTATCTGATCTGACGCCCCTATCAGCAGGACGACACCATTTATCTCTGCCTAGGGAACGGGAAACAAACAGCGATTTCCTGTGTCAAAGTCTAAATTTTTGTAGACCCAACTATCCCATCCTGCTCTACAATAAGGACACCTGGCCCACCTGATGGAGAGCTTTGTCATTTAAACGTAAACATTTGTACTTTTGGGGCACTTACTGAAATGACTGAGGCTGTCGTTCTTTTTCGGAGGACTCCCGTTCTTATTTCAGTCAGCCAACTCAAGTGTAAACGTATTACGTGAATGTAGCTCTGACCTTGTCACTCCCTACAAGAAAACAAACAGCACAGCAGGGAGTGGCGATCAGGATGAAGAGTAATCCATAGGAGTGTAGCAGCAGACTAACCCATTCTCTTGTGGAGCACACCAGTAGTCCATCCTTAGTCCCTTATTAGTTTCAGTGTTATGCTGATGACACACACAGCTTTATGTCCCTTAAAGTCTGGAGAGACAGGTGTGTCCTTTATTATTTCAAACTAATCTGAAATACTAAGAATTTCCTGCAGTTAATTAATTACAAGTAAGTGAGCCTTGGGACTTCTCTTCCCAGTCCTTGCAAGGTTCCCTGTGGAGTTTTCTTGTAAACAAAACAACAAATATTTTTTAATGTTTAAAATTTAATTTATGTTTTAAATAGTACATTATTTAGATCCATGTTTACTTGCTAGCAGTCTTCCTTTTCACTGCCTTTGTTGGGTGCATTGATACATTTACCAACTCATGATCAGCAGAATACCATGAAAACCAATGGCAGGATGGGAGCCCCGCTACCCAAGCGGACATGTGTATCCTTGTACATTGTACAAACAAAATGGCGACCCATTTGTAAAAACTACTCAAAAAATCCACAGGGTACTTTTAAAGCAACTACATGGAAATTTCATTTTGTGTTGATTTTGGCAGCCCCTATTGACAAAAGCGGCAGTGAGCCATCACCTTGTGTCATCAAGATCTTGATCTGGCTAGCGCGGGCATTTGTTTTTAAACACCGGGTTTTGCAGGTAATATGTCTATTTGTGGCTATGCAAGCTGTAATATGTATATGATATACTTTGTTTTACTACCGTTCATACACCTAGGTTACATCTAAGCCTGCAACTAACAGATTTGGTTGCTCAGTAATAGTAATTTTGTTGAGAAAGCTAAAGTTATCAACATTCCCTAGGAATGCTATGTCTTCTTAATAATAATAATAAGCCATCAGCAAGACATAGTTCGGTAGCAAGGCAAACATAAAATGGTATGTTATAGTCAGTTGTATTACATTAATATCCACCATGACCAATACCTCCATGGACTGTACCCAAAATAGGCATATTACATACATGTCTAGGAGGAAGAAGGCCAATTCAGGTTCGGTTTTGAATCCATTCAAATCCGGCAAATCTCTCCTGTTGAATGACCGACCAATGACCAGATCATATTTTCACCCATGCTCTATCAATGTCACTTTAAGGTTTTGTTTGTTCTTCGGTCAATTCTGTTATTTTTCTCTTTGCTGATACTGCCCCAGAATCGGCCATAACCATAAAGTATAATGTCAAAAATTTTATTCTATAAAGAAAAATCTCCTCCTTTCTTTTAACTGGCTAACGTACAACTCACTTCGAAACTAACCCTTGGAAAATTTAAATATAGGCTCTTCCACATCTGCCGTAAATCGTTTCATCTGATTTTGTAGATAGTTGAAGCATCAGTATTAAATCGAGACTGTTTCATGACAAGTTAAAAACTCCTTGTAGCTTTAAGTCTGTAACCATCACTGACGTCTCATATCAAAGTAGCCAGAAAGGCAACCATGTGGACATTGTAAACTCTCTATGAACACAATAACTAAGAGTTATGATGACATACTGTAGCTACAGGGCCTGTATATTGTAGACAGAAACACAATGCATACGCCCTTGCAACATCCTGCTTACTACCCCTCTCTTTCTGGTAATAAACTCTAGGAAGTCCCACGCTACATCCCCCTGATTGGTTCACTTTACTTTTCACTGGCTCTCTTTCCTAGAAAATACAGGAAATGAAACTAGTCAGTCACCAATGAAACTCAGAAAAAGCACTGGTTACATCACGATTTTTATACTACCATCTGTCACGTAACTTTGTGCAAGGATTTATGAATAACCGATGCTGGCAGTAATTACAGTAAGGAACATTGCAGATGTTGTATCACCTTTTGGTTATTTAACACCTTAATTATAGAACATTCATTGGAAGAACTGCTCTGAGGTCAGACATCATATTTGAGGTCAAAGTCACTGATTATTGCCATTTTCTCAGATAAGACGTTTGGAGATTTAAAATCTGAATCTTTTCTTCTGCTTTTCTCAAGACAACAACAATGTGGTGTATTTACGGGCACAGCAGGCATACCTGAACGAACATGAAACCCCAAAGCATGATTCTAATTCGATCATTGTCATTCCATCGCAATGAGACAGACTTTCAATCAACAAGATTTATAGCAAAGTTACTGTAAGAATGGTATGCTCTTTACAGTAATTCTCACAGTCTCCCTCTTTCTGTCTCTTAACCACTTTCTTTTTGCTGTGCAATGACTCCTCATTCAATACTATTTCCTCTTGTGATCTCTTGCTGTGGGGGAGAACCCCACAGCAAACACCTACACGCCACTGACCAGAATAAAAACACTCAGACATTTAATGTGTGCAGTCAAACTGCAGTGGTGACAGGAAATCCTTTTTGTCTGGCAGGCTGCCAACAACACTGCCAGCAACACGTTTATCCTTTTGTGCAATTAGGAAACAGAAGCAGAAGCCACAGTGAGAGTTAGAGAAAATGTAAAATACCTGTGTAGTGTTCTGAGAATGAGAATAAAAAAAATAAAACATAACATGATAACATCCAATAAACCCACTGTCCTTATCATAGAGAGATAACTGGTTGTTAAAATAAATAAATAAACTAAACGTACCTGCCTCAGGCTTAGGGAACCTGGGCCAGCAGCAAACGAGCCTGGAACAATGAAGAAAGGAACACAGGAAAGCACTGTTGTCAGCTCTGACGTACATACAATTTCACAAAACCGACTATTTATGCTAATAAATTCTTAATCCACATTTCTCTCATGTATTTTACACGCGTTCATTTCAAAACGCCGATCCAAAAGCACCTTAACTTCCCCTTTAATGACGTGTAGGCCTACTAAACATTCCGCTTTTCCCGGCATCACATACGTTTATACCCTAGCCAAATGATCACAATGGATTTCCAACTGAAAATATATGACCTGTAAGGCTTCAAGTAGACATCACTGGCCCAGTGAGACAGTAGAAACCCATGCAAACTGACCCGTTTAAAGCGAACACTGCGTGACACTGTGTATGCGGCTGCGCGAGGGCGGGCTGTTAACTGACGCCGCCATTACATGAACATTAGTAAACACAGGCATTTAAACACAGTGTTCACTTAATTACCAGTAGCTTCGTATAACTGCTTCGGGTTGCTTTACAGAAACCGGATATCAAAGCTGTGCAAAGTGAATATTACTGCAGGGAGGTGGAGAGAGCTCCGGCCGTTAGCTTTAGCTTTAGCCAACCGTGGTAGCTAACGCTGGCTTCACTCGACATCTCGTATAAACGCTCTTCAAAACCCATTTCTTCAACAATTCATATGACTATAAGGTGATAGCTGAACGATAGGTTAATAGGTTTTGGACACACTCGCACACCTGGAGCAATGAAGAAAGGAACACAGGGAAACGCCGTTGCCAGCTTGTGGGCAGATTTATCCTGAAGTGCGCATGAGTTTAAAACTAGCAAGTAGTAAGAATGAAGGAAGGACTTAACTCGCAAACTTTGCATAGATTTTCAAATAGCCGATGCAACCCAATCCTGCTCTCCAGGTGCTTTAGGGCTGAGTACGAGTATTATGTAGCTAATGTTACATGTGAATGACCATGTTTCAAAGGACGTGGTGTAACGTTACATGTAGAGGGTTAGAAAATGGGCCTCTGTTTGTAGTTTAAGAAAACACCCCCTAATTTGCTTGAGCAGAGGTTCGTGTATATAGCCACAGTAAACTGCTTTTGTTTATTCTCTTAAAAAACGGCCACACGTTACACCATCTCAACAGTAGGTGGCGCCGTAGGCATGGAAGGGTTATTAGGTCTACATCCCTAAACCCCCCTAAAAAGGAGGCTGTACGCAGTCCTGTCCAGTCCAAATGAACAGTACACAAGCTAGGAAGCAGCAATCCTGTCACACAAGATACCAAAAGAAAGGCCAGAAAGTGAGCTAGAAGCCATTACCAAGCATCCACAACCAGAACAAAACACAATTACAACCTAGGCAATTATACTCATAATGTCCAAAAACACACAAATATGCAAATCACAATTCCATGATTTCGCTATTTTCACCACTTCCAGCAATCCACACAAGCTTTACACCCTCTGAAAGGGCAGATGCTGCAGAAAACAAAGATACCAGCCACGTTGCCATACGATGAAATATCAGCGATCTACAGTCATAAACGTAACAAACTATCATAAACATTTTATAAAGCATGTCTTACCTTTGCTGTCTTCTGGTCGAAAGTCATATTCCGATTGAAAAATACGGTTCTAGCGTGTTCTCACAAAAGCACAAACAGTCGAGTCAGAGGAGGGAGGGAGCTTACGAACAGAAATAACTGGTTCTGGTCTTACTGCCTTCTGGATGGTGATTGGTGTTGCTAAGCCAACCGTGGGCGGTTTCAATCAATTCTATTGGCTCTAACGGTCACAAAGAGGTGTCATTTATGCAGATCGGCCAATGGGCTGCTGATTTGTGAGTGTTTGACAGGCCACACACAGACAGCTACAGAGACATAATGTAGGTGCAGAGAGAGTCCCTAGGTGAATCTGAGCCAGATTATAAGCTCTAAATGACTCAAATACAGTTGTATTTAATGGAATGAGTTACTATACTGATATATTAGTGAAATATAATTAGTTTTTACTACCTGGTACCTAAAACAGGTCAATGGCACATATGGATCCAAATGGGCCCAAATGTCATATTTGCTGGTTCCGCCTGGAAATATCTGTGATAAAATGTGTGTTAAACTGCTTAGGTTCACTTTTTTAGCATCTACTTTTGCACAGTTACTTAGCAAATATTATTTTAATCATTCCTACAAAGTTTAGGCTTATTCTTTGATGATTCTAATGTGTTTTGACTATAAATTATGTGGGGTTTTTTAGGCGGAGGTAGAAATTTCAATTTTCTACTGCTTTCCAGATGCATATTATCTGACAGAGTATAGATACCTGAATCCCTACACTTCTATTGTAATCTCACAGGTCTTAGCTTTCTTTTGAGACCAAGATTATGCATATAGCCTTTGTGGTTGTTAAGATATACTCAATCTATTTGGGCATGTAATTTCGGAAAAATAGTTGGAAAAATGGGCTTAGGGATGATCAGGATTTATTGGATTTAGAAAAGATCTAAACTAAATGAATTAGAAACAATGCCAGAAGCAGACATCCTGTTTAGACTTTCTTCCTCTCTAATATCTCATTGGCACCTGACTGTATTTCTTTCGAAAACTATTCTCATCTGTTGCTGGCTGTATTGCGGACTCAGTTCATCCACTCCATAGGAATCACAACAGGACATCCTCTTATTTGCCACACAAGGTTTGGTTGACAGGCAAAAGTGAAAGAAACACACCAAAAAAGGAAGAAAAACACAACATCATTACAATCATTCAAGTGAATGAAATAATGGTTTCGAAGTTAGCTCCTCCAGAGTTCATCATCAGGTCACTGGAAATGGGATGTGGCCTTTTACTGTACATGCATCATGCAGTCCCATACCTACCCATAGTGTATTCTTCACAAGGAAGTTTTCTTCAGTACATGTTGTGGGGTAGCCTACCAATAAAGGTTTCCAGGGAAATCGATATCTAATTTCAGGATTGCACCATGTGTCAGGCTATGTAAAGTTTATTCTCCTGAAACTTGATAGACCTCAATTCCAGCAGGAAATCTATGAAGTTTCGAGTTTATCTGGGCAAAAATGTACACTGGGAGTCATTAGTAGATCTCATACGAGAAGCACTGCTTCATTAAGGCAATATCACACAAGAGGGAGTGCTTTTGAAGTGAATATCAGCACGGCTGTGATTTGGTCATAGGTAAGAGGCCACAGGCTGAGTTCCGGAGATAATCTTTCCTTACATTTGTCCTCTTCTGACAACCATTCATAATTTAATTCAAATGTTACTGGTGGAAATATGTCCATCTTCGCGGTGCAAAGTTTGTTACAATCTAAGAGCCTAACGGCCATTGTTAATGCAATTAACGGGTGTTAGAACGCCTGTAAAGTGGAGTGATACATATAGTTAAAGGTCCCAGTGCTGTTTTACTCTATATCAGCACTCATGAAATGCCTCTTATCCAATCAAATTACTTGGTCGGAACTAACTGTTGTTTAAAGTACAATGGCAGGTCAAACTGGAGTCATTTCTTTTGTTTCAATATTCCAAGAGAACAGTATGCCTTAGGGGCAAAATGCACACCCACGGAGAACTCAGAAAAGAGCTGCTGGACTGCTTTCATTATAGTTGGACACATTTGAGCATGTCATACCTGTCTAGCCACAACCCAGTCGGTAGTGCTTTTACTTTACTTCCAAAAAGCCATCACCAGCCCAAGGAGCGCAATTAGGCACCATCAAAACGGACCCCTGACCCCTGTATTTGGCTGTTGATATTGTAATGGATGCTACAGTGACATCACAAATTCTGGTGTGTGGCCTGATGTCCAACTTGCTTGAACTATGCGGTCAATAGAGCAAAGTGCAATTCACTTATCCCGGACAGTTCAGTGGGTTCATTACCACTACTTTAACAGGAAATTTACAAGCATTGTCTGGACACTGTGTCAGTGCCTGCCGCACATTATATCCACTCCTTTTCTTAGACATGATGATAATCGTAAAGTGATTCAGTACATGAGAGACACGGAGGGGGAGGAGAGAATCAAAGGCAAAGAAGACTAAAGAAATTAAAGAAGGAAGAAACAGAGTTAAGAAGTCATTTATGCTCAGGAAATTCATTGAAATCAGCTTGATAGTTTCAGTGCCAAATTAGACCTTGGTGAAAATTAAAAGCTCTCATGAGCCTGTTAAATATGTAGCCTACTTTATTTTTTACTGAAAAATCAGTCTCAGTAAAACAACAGAACCCCCTTTGATCCGAAATCACTCATCATCATTAACTCTCTGCTCGTGCATTTATGGTCTAATTCTCCATCAATGGCTAAACCAGTAAAATGTGTTGGATTCAGTACAGTTCATGCTTTATTGGCTTGACAGTTTCAAGAACAATGTTGCCAAAGCATCAAAATATAGTTTATTCAAATATTTGGACATCACACAATAAAAGTAATATGAACATTAACACAACATTAAGATTTAAATATATTTTGTATATATATATATATATATACAGTATATCCTATGCATGTATTTGTGTGTGCTGAAGAATAGTTTATGTATCAGGGGTACAATGGCCATATTGACATCAATCCCCAGTGAACAGTAATGTTATGGATCATATGTAGGAACAAAGTAACTCACCCAGTAACCATCTCCCCAATTACATTTCAACAGATCATATCACACTGTGCATGTGTGTGTGTGTGTGTGTGCGTGTGTGTGTGCGTGCGTATTAAAAAAATGATCTTAACTAACTTTGGTTACTGCACAATATTAAGAGAAAACAACGTTAAAAAAAGAGTTACCTAAATAAGTAGAGTGCGTTTTAAAAGTAATTATTTAAATTTAAAACATTTTACATTGAGTAAGAGTACATAGTAAAATTGTAGTGGATTGGTAAAAGATTTCTGGGTAAAATATAAAAAGGTACATTTTTATCAAATGGAAAAATGTCCATTTAAATAGTGTAAATAGTAACCAAGCAATAAATCAAGTTAATAAACAGATGATATAGAAGCAGTGTTTTTGCCTGTAGCCAAGCCCTCTTTCTCTCTTACTTGGAAGTGACCTGTCTTGGATAATCACCACATATCTTCACCATGTTTCATCTTACAAACAACTCCAGCAACACCTGAGCATCACGTGACTTTCTGTTTTATTTCAGCAGAAAGATTCCAAGGATGATAACGTTAAATGGCTGACGTGTGTGTGTGTGTTTTATGTGGGCGCCAAAGACAAAGACAAACAGACTTTGCTCCGATGCCAACGTTCCCTTTCAGTTACAAGTTACTGATAGCCAGCAATTGATGTTAACAAGACAACAAACCTTATTTTTTTCAAACACAGATTAGAGCCTTTTGTTCAGAGGTGCATGTCGTTAATCGTCCATCATCGGGGGTTCACCCCTACATCATTAGCTCCAGTTTCGTCTCAGTGTTTGACTTTCAGTCGTAGTCAGCAGTAAAGGCCATATACGTGGGTGTGGGGCACTGAGTAATAAGACAAGGCTGTGACGCCGTAGCAATCAGTTAAATGGGTCTAAAGGTTTAACAAATAAAGGTTTATATCACCATATTTAGTGAGCTCACTTTAGTGAAGACGCCATGGAACAATATTGATCAGTTCTCTGAACTCTGAATTATTGAGAGTCAAATGTTTTGAAAAGTAACCCTTCTGCTGATAAACTAGAACTTTTATTACAAAAAATGTTATTACAAAAATTGTATTTCAAAGGATTTTATTAACAATAACAAAAAAAAAAATGCTACGAAAGGAATGTGACACCTATTTCTAAAATATGATAGATCTAGGACTATTAAAACATAATATGCTTGGTATTACAGTAATAGATTAATTGTAGTTTTGTTTGGGAACATGGGGACATGCATCACTAAAGCTGACACAATACTGGCTTAAAAGGAATAGTCTCTCATTTTAACTAAAATAAACTTAATCATTCACTGGAAAGAGGTTAGGTGAGGAGATTGATACTTTTCTCATTTAGTTTTGGTTGCCTGGAAAGTGCTCAGAGCCAAGAAAAATCCCGAAACATAACCCCCCATAAAAGAAGAAATTGTCGTTTTTTTACCATTTGGTTTTTGTATGGATTAAACAAACAAGATAAAACATGCTGGTTGGTGGATTTTGTTATCAATCGACAGAGCCAGGCTGGTCATTTCAGTTTATTTTTGGTTTGGGTCCTTACTGTGCTATTTTGTTGCCCTTTCATTGCATATTCTCAGTATATTTTCAAACATGAGCTAATGGAAATTCGACGGAGCGCTGTGTAAAATAATCAAGGACTTCAGAGGTTCCCACACTGTGTCCCTGGAGGTTGCTTCAGGGGAATCCCAGCACAATGAGGGACACTATTATCTCATTACAATTACCCTCCCTGTAAAAATGAAATCGTGTAAGATGTGTGTTTTCAGTCTCTTATCTCTTATCTCCTCGACATTAACAATGCAACCAATGTGGGTGGCTACTGTTACAGTACAGCAATATAAGGCAATATCAGTGTTAGTTTGATTATCAAAATGATAACATTTTACAGTCTCATGTGTTTTTAAGTGAATTTATGACTCTTTTTTTCCAAAATAAATGAGAATATGTTGATCTGGGAAGTGTTTGTTTCTGTTAAAGGTACAGTGCATGTTGACAGTAATGTCATATATAGAGTCACTGAGAGGGAAAAATAGAGAAAAAAGTCAGTCAGTTGCGTCAGTCAGTTCATAGTCATTTCCTTTTCAAAGAAGTACCCAAACTGGAACTGACTTTTTGCTTCTAGCTTGCGGTCTTTGATTGGACTGAGGAAGCTGGTAGCGCCACCGTGAGGCATGGTAAGCCACATGCACACATGAATGTAGGCCTTCGCACAGGCCTACCCGAGTAGTTCTTTGCCCTTGCATCTGATCTGTGATCAGGTTGCAGACTGCATAAAAACCACAAGATGTCGCCGTTCATCCACAGAGATTGCACACTGTAGCGTTATAGCCCACACAATGAGGACGTAATTAATAAATGTAGGAGATAAGCTACCTCACCTGGACTTTGCTCTTCTCAAATGCCTATTTTCATAATTGCCTATCTCCACAATTATTATTATTATTATTATTAGGCACATAAGCTATAATTTGAACTAGGCTAAGAAGGTTATTTGTCCTTGAAAGTGCTCCCAGGCGGTGGTGGAAGAAGTACTCCGATCCTTTAAGTTACTTGCGTAAAGGTAGACTGCACTTACACAGCGCATTCCGAGTCTTCGGACCACTAAAAGCGCTTTACACTGGTTACAGGACAACATTCACACACTCACGGCCGAGCCTTCTGGAGACATTTGGGGGTCAGTAGCTTGCCCAAGGACACTTCGGGAATCTAACCGCACATGTTCCAATACGTGGGCGACCTCTAAGCCACAGCCGCCGGAGTAAAGGTTGCCTTCTCATTATTAAAACTTTTCAAACTATTTGTATAAAGGAATTTGGTGCGTGTGTGGTATGAGCGCATTACCTAAGGCCCTGGCGAACTTGGGGAAACCACGTAACATTATGCCAATAGGACAATGAAGTAAATGAAAGCAACTGATGCTGAATGCTTTTTCTTGCATTATATGGCGAAATGCAGCTCGTCATTGGGAGGCTGTCTGGGTTCTGGGTGTTGCTCCTGCAGGGGCGTGTCGCCACACCTGAGCTCCGCGCGTACCTGCACAGAAAATGAAGCGGCTGTCATCTGTCAAGAACAAGGGCCATCTGTGCAGTTTTCTCCACTCCTCCTCGACATCAGCTTTGATCAGCTCTTAGGGACCGGATCATCAGCGGGAAAGCAGTCGTGACTCGCGTAAAGACCCGCCCGCACTCCCCTGCCCTCGCTGCCCTCGCCCGGTAGAGATGGCGAAGAGCAGGCGGTCTCTGAAAGGTTTGTTCTCCAGGAGCGAAGCCGGCCTGGGCGAATCGGTGGAGAAGGATGTGGACAAGACCGAGGGAGAGCGGAAGAAGTTCCATTTCTTGAAGTTCAAGAAAAAGTCGAAGAACGGCTCTGCCTCCGAGAAGTCGGCAAGTGAGAACCAGCAGATGCTCAGGTATGCTCGCAGAATGTCGTGGGTTTGGAAAGCCGGTGCATGTGTCAGAGGGCTTCTCAGCAGCAACACAAAGCAGCTTCAGACGCTTAAAAAAATGCAGTGTTACCTACCTCATGTAGCCTACTCCAAATGTATTGCTCACTTCATATTAAACCTTTTGTTAAAAGACACATCATTCAGCCTTTATTTTGAGTTTAAAATGAACCCATACTGTTATTGCAGTCTTCAGTGGTTTACACCACTATTACACAAACAGGATGTATCTTGTGTGAAGTTTTGGACCTTTGGGTTGATGCTTTCACAGCTGAGCCTTCAACATGCTTGCCTTAAATGAGACATCAGTGGCCATCAGTACATCAGATCTCATCATGCAGGAGGCTGTCCAGCTGTCTGTGCAGACATGTAACAGACGACAGGCATTTTCACCTGTTTAATGAGGATAATGACGGCTGGAAAGGGCTATCCCCAGCTCCATGCCACATCAGTGTCTTTAGGTTTACCGTGTTACTTTGTAGATGTTTCAGTTGATGGTGATTTAGATAACCCACACGGGACATTTCTGTCTAGACAGGGCAGTTGAACTGTGAAATCCCTGAAATTGAGCCCATCTTCCCAGTCATTGTGTAACTGTGCAAAAGAGCAAATGAAACCGGGAGAAACTGAATGTCCTTCAGTTCTCTGAAAGCTTGAACAAGTTTTCTTTTTAAGTCAAACATATTGCAGCTACAGCACGTATCACACGTGTGAATGTTTTCTGGTTTTCTCAGTCTTCTGTGATATTAAAATGAATAGTTTTGCCTTTTGGACTGTTAGTTCAATACGTGAAATAATTAAATCGATCAACTTTGGCTTTGGGAAACTGTCATGTTTTTCCACACTTTTCTGACATTTTAAATACCAAACGATTACTTGATCATTGAGAAAATAATTTGCAGATGAATCAATAATGAAAATCTTCAGTACTTGCAGTGCTTAATTTATGTTTAAATGGAATTGTAAACAAAATAGCAGGACACAACGTGACTATAAAGTAGAGGTGGCTGATACTGGAGTTTTGGGACTGATCTGATCTGTAGTAAAAAAACAAAAACAAAAAAAACATTCAAGGAAGATAAAAAAGATGCAAATCCCTGAAATTTAGCCATCAGTACTTTTACTCATGTGACGTGCTGGAGGCAGGCTGTTGGGCAATAAAGCCGTTGCTCTAAACAGAGCTAGAAACACCATCTGCTGAACTGTGATATGCTCATTTGTAAACAATACAGACTCCTGGACATGCTAGACAAACCGTCTGAGCGACTTAAAATTATGAGCCTTAAACAAGGATCTGTGTTTCTGAATCAATGCCAAATTGTGCCAATATACTGTATATTTGATTAGCCAATATTGGCAGTTAGGTAGGTCCAGCAGTCCAAACTAGTGTAGGAGTCCAAAGTATTGATGCTTTAGTTCATCAATGACACATCTCACACTGTCAGTGTACACTGAACTAAACTGATGAAGCCTAAATGCATATCTCTAGCTTCCAAACCATGAATGGGCTAAAACTGTAATTCTTTTAATTCCATTTACCAGTATCATACAAGCAAGAAATACACATGGAACACTTTTAAAATTCAGTTTGGACGCATTCAACCCTTTCAACCACTGTATTGGTCTGAGAAGTTTACAAAAGAGTAAAGACACCACTCTGTTTTAACCTCATACAACATATAAGCAAACGGCGGCTTTGCATAAACACACAGGTGAAGCGGTGATGAGGTTCTGGATGTGGTCTGATGTACACCACCACAGAAGTCACATGCTAGGATGATGTGATCATGTTATTCATGTGGCTGTAGACCAAACTGAGTGACAGGTTGTGTTTGCACAGGGGGAAAAAAAAACAAAAATGATGGGCTGACACTGCGAGAACCGCCTTCGCACACAAGAGCCGCACACAGGGGTTACACGAGGGTAAAGCTTAACAGTGCACGGAGGACACCCATTCAGTTACAATAATAAATAGTAACAAACATTAAGCTTTATGTTCATATTAATTTTCAGGACAAAGTTTAATAAATTAAAACAGAATGAAAAGAATAACTTGCCATTTCTCTTGATAGCCTCTTATCCACTGACTGTTAATCACAATCCCTTTTTGAAAGTGTTAATACGGTGTTCTATTAGTTTTCTATTAAAATGATTTGCGTTCTTTAATTTACATTGTCGATGAATGTCCTAGATCAGAGTGAAATCCAGACATAGACTAAATCTGTTTTTGTTGTTAGTTAAGGATTTAGTTTTAATCCTTGTCCACGGTTTTATCTGGGAAAGATTTAAGGATTGCAGGGTCTAAGAAACATGTTTACAAAGTCATTTTTTTTGGTTTGACTCCTTAGCATGTCACACAGTTCAAGGTGATGTCAAAGTAACACTGGACTTCTTTGAAACCTTACCCCTACTGTATGAAATGACAGAGGCAACACACCCACAGTTTTAGTATCCGGTAAGGTTTGTCGGGCTACAGAGTGGATTAATACTGTAGTGAAACCTGCCACTCCACATGCCTATTATATTATCATGAAACTACAATCAGTTACAGAAATTCACACACACACACACCATCATTGTGCCTAGGGATACAGGTTGGCAACATAATAGTCACATAGGGTGGTTACATAAGGAGTGTTTCATGTACACCTCACAGTAGAAATACTTGATTATTATCACAGAAAACATCATTTTTATCGAAGCAGAATAAACTGTTATTGTGCCCTAGCCTACACTGTCAGTGAATGTGAGTTGACGTAAATGGAAACAGATATCGTTTCCTCAAAAGTATGATGTCTACCCTGTATTTGCTTGATTGTTACACGAGCCTGTTAAAGGGATATAGTCCTGAAACAAGATTGGAGTATTACAAAGATAGTGGTTTCGATTAAATGTTAACAGTCACATTTTGTCTCGTGATTCAACTCACTGCAAATATTTTCTGTTGAGATTTCTGTACCAGATCATGGTCTTTCGCTAACCTTAACCAGGTGCTGCCAGTGCCTACACATATTCATAATCGTCACTATGAGCGGATATTTTTCAGTATCGACATTTTTGCGACCTGCCATTTCCTCAGTATGCCAATTTATCAGTTATCATCAAAACGATTTGCTGTCGCAAATTTGTTGAATATGAACAGGATTTCTAGGAGACAGGTTGATACGGACATTTTACAGTAGAAAAATAAACTTGTCAGCATTCTCTGATTGACAAACTATATAGCAAGATTGTTTCAATTACTGTTGTCTTTATTTCTGTACTGTCACAGGCTGTCACAGGCTGTCACAGTGGTTTCTTGTCACTTAGTGGCTGATATATACACTGATATCAATATATCTGCTCCAAACTAATATCGGCTGATATCTCGGCCTAGCAAATATATCGATCTAGCTCTGTCTTAGAGACTAAATGAGCAGTCAAATGGAGAGATTAATCAATAATCATTAGTTGCAGCCCTAAAATGATACATTTAGGATTGAGAATTTACATTAAGAATTAAACCCATGTAAGGTTACTGCAGGACATATACAGGACTTCATTTATGTCTCTGTTCTATTACTTAAGATCTTAATTAAAAATAATTAATTAATTAATTAATTACATCTGGGGTTTTTTTTTAAAGAAAATTTTAAACTTAAAAAAAAAATGGTGCTGTCTTATGTTAACCATTTGTCTGGAATTCATCCTCATTTTACTTTTCTTTACTATTGTCTGGGCATTATTGACAGACCAGGTTAAATAGCAGTAGAGGAATTCATAGAGAGGGATTCAGGGAAGTTAAAAATAGCTTTGTCAGTAAAATCAAGTAGTAAACTGGTGACACTGTGGTCGATTTAATTTATATGTGTTCCTTTTAATCTACTGTTCTTGGTTAAATGGGGGAATTAATTCCAAATGATACCATGGCCTAAAAATGCCTAACTTACATCGTTAAGTATTAGTCAGACAAAAGAAATAGATGATATCCTGTTCAACGGAGAGATCACTTCTCTCTCTGCAAACAGTACTTAGTCATTTATTGACATAATATTGAATTTAACTAATTTTGCATGTTTCGCTAGTGTGCATTTCATCATCTGACTACAAGCAGTATTGGGGGGAAAAACAAAATTTCATTTTCGTTTTCACATGTCCTTTTATGTGTGTTCAGGAGCAGTAAGCCGTCATCAGCTGTTGCTACGGGGACGTGTTTCTACATCTGCCAGAGAGGCACAATTATCTTGCATGATTCTCTACAGAGAATGACAGTGAAAGCAGCATCAGTCTGCCTTTTGTTGTGTATCTATTTGCAAATGACTGATGATGAGTACCAACATCAGTTAGTTGTTGCTCATAAAGTGATAGCTGTGTGCTCTGAACAATGAAAATAGTTAAACATTAACTTTAATACATCCCCTTCAGGCAATAGCATTAGTAGAGTAGCACAGCAGTAAGGCTCTCGTCAGCTAACAGCCACATAGTGATACTGAAAACTTTGAATGAAGTTGCATTTAAAGCCCAATTAAAATACCTTTGCAGGGCTAAGTAGCCGTGACATACTTTTCCTAAACAGACTGGAACTATAAAACAGAGATTGACCTACATACTGTAGTCTGTCATCTCCCTTAAGTCCTGGTTATGCACGTCTCCCACGCTTGAATGTGGTACGCAAAGGCAACGAAGACTTCTGGTGACAGAGGAAGTAGCAAGATATAATAATAAAGTACTTTAAAGAAATAGTAATAAAGTACTTTATCATTATTTAGCAACGTTAGAAGTGATCAAACATGATTTTAGAGAAAAGAGTCATTTATGTGTTTGCCGGGAATTAAATGAGAAGATGGATACCGCGGTCTTGTTTGTGCAGTACTTATGTAGCTGGGACTAGCAGTCGTGTTAGCTTAGCTTAGCGTAGCAACAGCTAGCCAGGCTGAAAGTAACACATACGTACTTCCTACCAGCACCTCTGTAGCTCACGTATTAACACGTCACATCTCATTTCTTCAACTCCCCATGAATTGGGTTTTTTTGCTTTGAACAGATTTTTTTCTTTTTGTGTCGTTATGTATGGATTAAGCAAACGTATTATAATGTGTTTATTAGTGAGCTGTAGAGGTGCTGGTAGGCCGATTTTGTTCTGTTTGGACAGAGCCAGGCTGGCTGTTTCCCAGGTTTCTAGTCTTTATGCTAAGCTAACCAACTGCTGTCTCGTATATTTCCAAAATATTTTTCCTATTATTCCTGTAAGGTGACCGAGATGGCGCCTGTTTTAGTCCATCTGCATACAGAAATCGTGGTTTGGCTGTAGCAAGTGTCTGCCACATTGTAGATACAGATGCAAATGTGCAGTAGGCCTCACTTCAGCTCCCTCCCTCACTTCCTCTCCCTGTCTATCTCTGTCTCGGTCTTGTTCTTATGCAAACAAACATTCTCACCTTTTACTGCACAGCCAGAGAAAGTACAGAAGCCACTTTCATTGCTGTTACATCCTGTTGAGCTTCATCCAAATCAAGGCATTCTTAAGATTCTTTTTTTCAGAATGGCAGTTGTTGCAAATTCACAGAGTGACATGTTGACATCTAAACACATACCACTTAGGGAAAAAGCCAATGACATGACTCATCCTCTTATCTCTTTTCTGACCAAATAACCGCTTATTTGTCTCACACACTGCAGTTTTTAATTACTTGACTGATTGGCAGGCTGCTGTTGTGCATGGAAAAACACAAATACACAACATTTGGTGAGTGTGCCTGTCTGTCTTTTTTCATGTGTGTGTGTCAATGTGAGCCTGTCCTATTATATAACAGTGTGAACTCCCAACTGTTGAAGCTGCATTATGCCGGTGACAAAAGTGAACCTTCTTCCTGCACAACAACAGATGCAATGGTGTGCATTGCTGTCAGTACACTTGTGAATATGCATGGTTTTTGATGTCAGCGTGGTCTATAAATTATGGCGATGCTTTTGCTTGTCATTTGGCTTCCTGTTTCATCCAGTTGTGCAAAGGGAAACAGCTTTCGTGTATAAAGCTGCCTTTGTTTGATGTGATGACAGCTCGTGATTATTGATGGAGCCTCTCTGTTGACTTTGAAGCCCCTGCAGCCTCACACTGATGCTGACGTCCCAAGACAGGAGTCGGAAAACAATTCTGATGGAAAAACAAAGCCAAAAACTTGTTTTATCTCCACAAAGTGACAATCATTGAATAATGGTCTTCTTTTGGCTTGTAGCTACCAATTTCTTGTTTTAGGTGACTGCTAATGTGGCACCAAAGCAAGTTTTTGTGTTCAACTTTGTCCCAATGGCATAATTTGCCTTTGTTCTTTATAAAACTAACACTTAACATGGAACGCTGTTCTAAGAAACACAAACTCACTCTCTGCTTAGCCGGTTCTGTTCAACATTCCCTAAGCAGTGATTCACTGTTTTAGTTTGCTAAGCAGCATGTTACCCCTCTTTTTAAAAGCACTGATCATGAAAGGATGACATACTGTATATGTGTAGTTTTCCATTGCAGCAGTATACCATAAACTATCATTGTTAAAATCCCCTTTTGATATCAGTTTTATTGTACTGTTTAACTCATTAATTCTTCACAAAAGGTCATCTCTAATCACATAACTTTAAAAAAAAGTAAAACATCAGATGAAAGCACTTCAAAGCTCAGATTAGTAAAATTTTTGTCTGCTGTAGGAAACCTTCAAAAATATAATTTTAGCTGACATATTTTCAAGTGGATTCAGTTAGCGGAGACTCTACTAATTTCATATTTTTAACTGTGTGCCCCTCAGTGCTGTTGAGCCCAGTAACTCTGCCGAGGATGGAAAGGCCTGGGCTGACAACATCCTCAAGAGGTCCTCTCTCTATGGCACTGCACCCAGGTCAAAGGTCAGTCAAGCTGTTTTCATTGTTGACAACCTTTCACAGGCAGTTACTAAACAATTGCTGTCAGTCCACAATTTTTCAGCTTGTAAGAATTTCATACAATGCAGTCAAGCAGGAAAGATATTTAAATAGGAGGGCTTTGTGTGTGTGTGTGTGTGTGTGTGTGTAATATACTTGTGGATTCAAAATAGCATAATCCAGTTTAGTGGTACCTGATATGATTTAATTACACTTTTTTGTTATTAATAGATTGGCTTTAGGTTTTTAAAAGTAAAAACGACAATGATTTACAGTCACACATAAACTCAGCATGCGACTTTAAGTGTGAAAATGTGTTGCAGATATAAAGCCACACATCGCTGTGTGACTCTCTGTGTCTGTGTAATGGGTGAATAGTGTGAAAGTAGGGAATTTCCCTCCGTAAAGTGTCTTATTTTCATTAACAAACTAAGTGAAGAATAAAACGCCTAAAAGAAAACCTTACTTAAAGAAAAGAAATTATAGAAACCTCAGGAGATGCCATTTCAAGAGGGATCCCTCTTTCTCTGATGACTCTGGGTGCCGCCGTAGGTGAAAAAAGGCAATATTGAAGACTGAAAAAAATTGTAAATTGGAAAAATTATATATGAACATAAATCAACTATTGGTTTGCACATACAGAAACAACTTATTAACCGTTAAACATTCTGTGCATGAGCTCTATAGACAGTAGTACCGATACCAACAGTAACTGAAACATATCAAGGTCCGAGAGCTCAGTTTGCACCATGCTTCTATAAACCCAGCAACGTTTTAAAATTTACTCTTGTTTACTGCTTCTCAAAATCCCAACTGACTCTTATTTGATAAAGCCAGCAATCTGATCTGGTTTAAAGCAGGTCATTGTTCTGCATATTGTATTTTTCCCTATACATAAACTTACAAATGCATTGTGTCTAAATGACTAGACAACTAGACTATCATTGTTGTATTTAATTTAAGTGATAATATAGCTGGGCAACTTGTTCGTGGTGAAATTTATTTTTCTGTGTGTGACACGCAGACAGAAATAAATGTGTCATGCCACATATCTTGAGTCATCCGGGGGATCATCATTCATTAATAAAATATGGGCCTTAGTTACACAAGACCATTATGACCATAATTATAAGCAATGCAAATATGTCTGCTGTTCTGTCAAGCTTGGCAGTCAAAAGCTGATGGCTGATTGCCAGACTTGTAACCAGTTTTTGCTGTGCCCTGCCCTGAAATGATTCCCCTTTGTAGTGAAGTGTTAACAATTTCCTCATTACTTAATAGTGCTGCCACAGCTTGGATGATTTCTGTGGTAGAAATTCTGAAAGGAGACTGTCTATTTATTTATTTATTTTTTAAATAGCACTTATTACTGCCAATAAATTGTGTCTTTAGCTCAAAATGGTCACGTGATTCGACTGATCCAGAACGGCTTTGAGACAACAATATTGAATGACTGGGGTTTTAAACTCTATAAGCTTTCTGATAAAGACAAGATACATGTTTTACTCAGGACATAGATGAAGCAACAGCATCTGAACCTCTGAAAACTTTATCTTGTCTTTCTCTGCTGCCTGGGAGGCCAACAGGATGATATTCAGTTGAAACTTGATATTAGTCCCTTTGGTGACAAATGGGAAGCACATGATTTAGCAAGTTTAAATAAAAATCAATTTGCTTCTACGTAATAATATACATGGAATAACAGAATCACTTAAAATGAGATACAGTATTTCTTGTAGATTAATTATTTTGGTTAGTAAAAGTAATATATATATATTTTTTCTTCTTGCTTTGCTAGAGCTTCTTATCCACGCATGCTTAAAATGTCAAACTAATTTAAAAAGGCAATAAGGCGTTCTCACTCTGAAGAGTTTGAAAGTAGTGAAATAATCTTGTGTAGAGCCCCAGTCTTATTTAATCATCCCTAAAATTGATTCGTACATATACTTGTTACAATGTCTTTCAAACTTATCTCGGTTTTGCGCTCAGATCACAGGACAGGTCTGTAGGTTTTCTCTCAGCACTCTGAAGATCAGATCAGAAACTTGTTTGAACAAGAATTAACTTGGGGGCAAACGTTTGTCTGTGAAAATGAGTGAAATGGCTCCCTATTAGGTGACTTCAGCGGCAGCTGGATTCAACCTAGGTTTTTTTTTAATCTTCCTTGGGGTATTGCTTGCATAATTATGACCCCTAAGCACTATCCAAATAAGAACAATCATATTTATCAATTGTTATTATTCAAACACACTTATAATCTCAATTGAGTTACACCTACAAAGAGACCCATACAATTAACCAACATACAGGACTCCCTTCTACTGCCGTATGTCAAAAAAGAACACACACAACGAAGTATGTCTGTGAATTTGTGTTCAAATTCAATGAAGTCACTTGTGATTGTTGCATACTTTATGTGCACAATGCTACAGTTTAATTTCATCTGCGTTACTCTTGCCTTGTTTCCCATGTATGCCTGCAGTACATATAATACAGAGGAACAGCCACAATATAACAAAGAGTTTTTATTCTCTCCAGCAGAGGGTGCCAGTGTTTACTAAGCAGCAGTGTTGTGGTGAAAAACAATTATCATCTGGCACGTGGGAGAAGTTTGCCCTCAGGGCTTTCTGGCTATCTTTTTTCCTAAACCTAACCAGTTAGTTTTTTATGCCTAAACCTAAGGTTTCTGGCAGAAAGGCTTGAGGGCAAACTTCTCTCATGTGCTATGATCTGACTGCTTTGTAGTTGGCATGGAAAAACATGGTAATCCCACTTGTATGTTTTACTTATTAAATTTTAATCCATTGATTTAGCAGAGGCTACATACAGTACAGCATGTGAGCATGAAATTCAGAAGGCGAGTGAATGAATGCCGTATATGAGCGTGTTCAGTATATGCTGTGTATGTGTTTAGAACATGTCAGGTCTCAAAATGAAAGTGACGCAGAATGAGCTTAAAGTGTGATATAACAGACTTTAAAAAGAGCATTATGATCCGTGGCATCCAGGTGGGTTTGAGCAGTGGACCAGTACATAAGATAACACATCAACACCTTTGGTGGACAAGACATGGGTCATTTAGGATGGCTTGGGCCATAAAATGTAATTGTCTGTTCACACAAAAAAAAAAAAGGGGTTACATCATGTGTTGACACAACAACCTTTACTACCTACTGATGGTCAGCCATAACATCAATAAGGAAAGTGGGAATATTCTTTATTAAAGAAAAAAAATGACTTTAATGACTTATTTACAGACAAAAATGGCATGAAATAAGGAATTGCAATTAACAATGCAAAAAAGCTGATCAAATTATTAAAAACTTAATCTGCATTCGTTTAATTACTTATGAATTCAATGTTTTATTTGTAACGCTAGGTTCAGACAGGAGGCGGAAGCGCCTCTAAGAAGTGCGATGTGGCACCAATGTTAACCAATTGGGCTGTATGGACACAACGCGACGCGGCCGGCTCGCAAGCCGCAGCAATAGATTCAGCGTCTGGTCTTTTTTCTCAGTGTGACGCGAGCAAATCTGGCAAGAAAACACACTGATAATCTATTGCAAAATATATAAATTATAAAATATGCATACCATGCTTGTCAATGGTTATGATTTTCCTGAATTGAGATATCGTGGCACTTTCTGCCTCCTGTCTGATCCCGGCGTAAGACAAAGATTATTTCTTCTTTCAAAACTTCTCCTTACCTTTTTATGTTAAGTTTAGACCTAAGTTTAACCTGTAGATAGGTCATTGAATTACTGGATTCACAGTGATAAATAAAAAATAAGCGTTCTTTGTTTAGTTTTCTTTTTATGCGTGGACATGTACTCGACTTTAGATGTGTCCGACACAGCAGAGTTATGCTGTCCATCCACTACACACGCAACCACGCCACTTTGATTATTGTTTTTGCTTCTTGTACTTTCTTAACTATCCATCACTGAAGGAAGAATTTGAGCAGGCACACCCAGTTAAAAATCTGGCAGATGACAGTGACGGACAGACTCATGTCATCGCAGCTCAACAAAACATGCACACATAATCACCAGAATAGCATCACCTCTATATTTTCAATCAATGTTGGCCGGCACACTTTAGTATCTTTATAATAAAAGATATCTGATAAGGAACACCTGGGTCATAGTAGGTGCTCTTCCAAGATATTGTGATGTCTTTTTAAACTTTTGTCCTACAAAAAGCTTTGGAACAATAATGACACGTAGTGTAAATAGATGCAGAAGTTTCCTATGTCGATTATGACTTGTACTTCTATGTGTTCATGCATGTATTTGTATGTCAAATCTATTTACCCAAAATAAGCAGTCGTCCACTTAAGATTATTTGGTAGGAAACTGACTCTCACTGGCTACATACATATGTTATTTGCTATAAATCTATGATAGACCGTGAGCTACATGATACAGTGTACTGGATTAATAAAAAGACGTTGCATACATTTCTTTTTAAACTTTGACCAAGCCATCCAAACCACAATATTTGAGTCAGCAGCTACTCGGTTTAGGAGATCGTGTTCTACTAGTCTTTCATTTTTTTGGGGGGTGGAGCAGCTTTTACTGCTTGGAATGAAGTTAGGGTGTCAACTGTTTTTCTTGTTTACAAGTACTCATTATCTGTGCGTTGGAATAATTTTTCATTGCACAATATCCTCATTCTTACCGCTGAAAGAAGCAGAAGGGGTTTCTATTCAACCCTTGCCTAGGGCTTAAAATGGTTAGGTATATTTGGTATGCATGTCCAGTTTATATAATATTTAATAAAAGGCAGGATTTGTGAGCTACAGTATCTTCTATATTTACAGCAAGCCATAAGAGTTACACTCCCAAGTATTAATCAGTGTACAGTATTGGTTAAGGCAATATATTTCTAGATGCTTTTAGTAACGTGTTTATTTTTGTAGTTAATATTTACCTTTTGAAATTCTATGTCTTGAATTTAGCATTTCTTCCTCCCTCTCTCCCTGTGTTACTTCCATCCCTCCATCCTCCACTCTTCCTCTCAGGGCAAAGAACTGAGCTACTCAGAGTTGGACCTCCGTAAACCCAAAAGGGTTTCTACCTTTTCCTTTGGTCTTCGAAGGAGGAAGAAGAAAGATGAAGAGAGAATCTCTAAGAGCACGTTTGGCCTTCATAGCCCGGGCGTTGAAGAACAAGATGAGGTAAACTCATTTCCTGAGGGTTGTTTTGAAAAATCTTTCCTTAATTTATTGTAACTGGAAATTTGGTGTATCAGCTGCCTATATGCTATATAGCTATATGATCATATTGTTTTCTCTGACTTATCCATAGCCCCAGCATGTGCCTCTCATGTATTATTGTTATATTCATGTAATTGTTATGTTATTACCGCTGCAGGGTTAAGCATTTGTTTTTCTGAACGACACACCCGGGACGATCTTTCAAAAACCCAGAAGGTTGTTTAACAACTCTTACAGCAGTTTTGAAGGTATTTCCAGAATCCTCAAAGACTCTTGTGTCCATCTGGATCAAATAATATTCCATCTGCTTCCCAATTAAAAAATAATTTTTAATCCGTTTCCCATGTTGCGACTCAAAAAAAAAGATGGTACCCAGAGATAGATAGATATTTATACTTAATAACAAATTTACACATGGAAAAATATAACTTCCAACTACTGTACCAGAATTTTTTTTATATATTAGGTAATAGACTTGCAACTTGGGAAACCGTTTAAAACCATTTTCTTTTAATCAGTGTACAGAATATTTTTGATCCAGCTGGTTACAGGTCTTTAAAGCAACTATAATCGTTAGTGTTATGATAATGGGAAGCAATGTGAAAGGTGTCGCTCGTTCGTAGCTCGAACCTACAGAGAATTGTCACCCAAATCTGTTGATACCCTCAGCTCTACTGAGCTTTTCTAGTGAGTTTCAGCTCATTGTTTAGCTGTTTGGTTCGCAACTAAACTGTTTTGGTTCACTCTCACTACTCTCATAGCCTTGTTTTCAGTCTCAGCAGGCAGCCTTTTTGTGTGTGCAAAAGCTCCAAAAACACACTGTACGCTACCTGCTCAGCACCATATGGACAGACAGACACAGTTAGCAGCTAGGTGGTGAACATAGCGGGGCATTTGGCAGCTAAAGAGCCAGATATTTCCCTTTTAGTAGTTAGTAGAGAATAAAAACAGAGCCAGAAACACAACTTGAAACGAATGATAATGTTGCTTCGTAACTGCTGGGTGAGTGAATAAACAGCTGTTTAACTGACATATTATTACCATAAAAGTTGATGTAGTGGACTTGTTAATGTTGTGTTCACAATTGTTTCTACTACCCCCTAGAATGACATAATGTTTGGCCCTGTGGCTCGTTGTAATGATAACACAAGAGCGGTACAAACTTGGGCTAACTTTTCCATATCTACAAATGATTATTACTTCCCTAAGAGTTCCATAAACGACAAATTCTTCATTATTTTATGAGTGAAACTGTAAATAATCTTCTTCTAGACACCTCTGGATATCAGTCAGACGGAGTTGGATCAGGCCAACACGAAGATGTTGTTCAGTATGTCTCAACCAGTGCTTGACACCAGCGATACATATGACATCGCTTCTCCTCCCAGTGTGGCCACAGACCAGTCAGAATTTGATGTACATAAGGAACCGCAGAAAGCACCGATTGTTACGATTCCTGAGATTCAGCTGGATAATTCAGGCTCATCAAAGGAGAAAGAGAACATTCCTGTTAATGATTACTTATCCAAAAGCAATTCCAATTCCTCTGCCCCCACGATTCATACAGAAACCACCTCTGATGTTGTTAACCAGAATTTACCTATCCATCCAGCTAGCCAGCCTCCAATCAGGCTTGGCACCTTAGATCACAAAGCAGCAGTTGTTGACTCAGTCTCCACAAGCAACAGCCCATGTAACAATGACACCCTCCAGCAGTTTAACATAAAAACAGAAACCTCTTTTACTGAATCCACCAGAGTTACGCTATCACATCATCAACCTGATTCCCCTGACCTAGCTGACAGTACAACTCCAAATGGTAAACCCTCCCTGGCGAATGTTGACCCCCAAATTGATGCCACTATCACAGAGTCGACCCCTCTTCTTCACACTGACAACTCAGCTCTCAATGCAGATTCTGCTTCTGTCCATCAAGAAGTCACAATTTCTCGCACTGAGAGATCTATTCCAGAAACTGCCAAGAGTGTCACTACAACCTCGGCTGTTTGCAGTGAAAAGATTACTTGTCCTGTCATTCAGCATGCAGTTTATGGAGAACTGTATGACTCACTTTTCCCCCAGAGTTTCACCTCAGAGGTAATGTCATCTCTCTCAAACCCTCCACCTCAAATCCGTACCGAGGTAAGACATCTTAACACCAAATCAGAACCTGTCATGGTTAAAACGCTTAATGAGTGCACAGAAACTAATGTTATATGCTCCCCCCTGTCAACTTCACTTGAATTTGACTCTGCTGCTCGCAGAATGGATGATGTTGTAGGTGGTTACACTAACATAAATACCACCATCAGCGAGAGAAAGGGGATTTCTTCTATTGAGAGCTCCAGATTTACCTCTTACCAAACTTCTACTGCTTCTGATCCTCATAGAGACCCAGATATCCATCATAGATATATACCTTCCTCTCTCGATTCAGCTTCTGAACCAGTTGAAAGTGATAACATTCCTGACTCAGAGCTGAGTAAGAGCACCCTTTCAGAGGTAAAATCATACAGTTTCAGCCACATTCAAGACACTGTCAGGTCAGTCCCTGTGGTTCAAAACTCCGCCCCTCCTGTTACTGACTATGTAACATCCCAAAGGACACATACTCAGGTTACTGACTCCAAACGGAAAGCGATCCTAGTCAAAGAGTTAGTGACAGAGGAGGCGAACTTTGATCCTGGCTGTCCCTCTCCAGTGCCTGAAATAATGAGTGCAGTGAAGGGCCTTGAGATAATAATTGAAACAACAGAGTGCTACAGTGCTCCTTCTGGACAGATGGATGGGTATAATGGGCCTCTAAGTCCAACATATTTGAGTGTGGGGTCAGATGATGGCAGTGTCATGGAGATCTACTACAGTGCTGAAGAGGACAACACAGAGGAGAGCGTGGATGAAGAGATGTACACAGTGGAAGAACGAGGAGAAATTAGCGTGGCAGACAGGCTGAAAGAGGTCGTCGGGCTGCGCGAGGATTCTCCACTGCTGGGGGAGACTGCAGAAAGAGGGATAAGCAAGAGAAATAAGGGAGAATTGAGGGTGGTAATTTTCAAAATGCAGAATGAGGGCACTGAAGAAAAGAGAGAGGATGTCAGAAGCCGAGCTGAAGTTCAGCAACAACTAAGAGGTCAGGGTTCAGAAACTGGGACTTCTGAGTTTCTTGTAGGCAATGATGCACAGACTCAGGAGAAAGAAGTAGCAACCACAGCGTCTGTGCAGGTAAAAGAAGAGGGGCAGGTGGAGAGGAAGGAGGCGTTACCAGCCACACCGGTTCAGCAGGTGAACACACTGATGGTATGCGACTCTCCTCCACCCACCAGTGAGCCGCATGGGCAGGGTTCAGAGGGAAACTGCACCAAGGATTTGGAAACCGAAGACCACCCTAATGGAGAGAAGCAACTCCCGAGCTGGGAGATCCAATATCTGGCTTACAAAGACATTAGGGCTTCTGAATTTATACATGCTGCTTCCAGTAACACACTAGAGGACGACATGATCACACCCACATTTAGAGAGGAAGAAAAGCAAGTAGTAGTAGAGGTTGTCACGGGGACTTTGACACACATCGATGAGCTGCAATCGAATTCCACGGAGATTGAACACAATAGGGCTCCACAGAGTAGTGAGTGGGTGGATACAATTATTCAGAGCACAGACAGAACCAGGACGGCGCAAGAACAGTTGCCAGTTGAGCTGTCAGCCCCGGGCGCAGGCACACGTCCTGATACCGAAGCTGCAGACACACTCTCAGAGAGACACGAGCATCTGGAAGAAGCCCAACCTGACCAGAATCAGGGGTAAGTGGAAGGTCTTATTACTGCAGGCGTACTGGATCTTAAGCTCATAACATAAATTATGTGAATGAACAGGTACATTAAATAATCCTTAATTTCGTGTGTAACCGATAGTTTGCTGTCCATACAGGTCAAGTTTAGAGAGCATTAAGGGAAAGTGCAACAAGTGTGTTATTTAACAAATTTGTGAATGCTGTCATTTAGGAAATTGCACCTCTGTAGCTACTTTGCTGGCATGTACAGCATGCCTAATGAGTATGTTGGACACAAAAACCAGCGTTGATTTCATGTTAATGTAAAGCAATTTAGTTGTGCAGCCAAGATGATATACTTTTAAATGGGTAACCTTAAGTTTCTTGCCTTACCGTGTGGTCATATGAAAAGACCCTGAATGGCTTTTCCTCTGGAAAAAAAGGGTCAGCACTGGATGAGCTGCCTTGTTTACCAACAGAGCTGCCTACATACCTGTGAAGCTTTGAACACACCCTTTTTAATGCATCACATGTTGAGTGATATAACCCAGCATCACTGTCACATACAGTACCTTCAGCTTGACCAGTTCAAGCAGCATTTGTAGTCCACAAGTCACATGTCATGATCCCTACACATTGTAAAGTTAGCAAAAAGAATACTAACCGTTAATTGATTGATTGTGCCTTTGGTCAACCCTGAGCTATCACTCGGTACAATAAGGCTACGGTATTGATTTGTGGGGGTGTAACAGTACAGTCAATCTGTTTTAGCTCCACTGCATGTCCTGACACCTGTAGCACTGCCAGAATGCTCGTTTGCTTATTACCACATTTATTTTTTAACATTACAACACATTAGGCACGTGTTTTCTTTATGACCTCTGCCTACTGGTTTGTTTGGTGTTTGTTGAAAGTATCAACAGTTGCAGGCAAAGAGCATGGCTTCTTTTTTTTTGCCTTGGAGAAGATAGATTTCTGAGAGAGACAAGATTTCCTGAGGAATGGCACATGATGTGACAGGTGCAGATTAACTATTACAGCTCTATTATGTAAACATAGCAAAGTCTGAATTTACGGTAATGCGCAGCACAAAGAAAAGCTTTAATCTCACTCGATGTATTCACAACATAGGGGGAATCTACTGAATATACATGCATCACAAAAAATCATCAATATCCACTTTGTATAATATATCAACTGCTGTGTAACTGGTTGTGTAACAGTAATGATGCATTTAGTCTTTAAATCACTTAGATGGATGTTGCTGAGGTATTTTTTTTTTATTTTTAAAACCACAAGATGGCAGCAAAGACATGTCTTTTACTTGTCAGTGGAAGACACTGACTGAAGACAGACATGCAGATTGCCATATTACAAATATGTAAAAGGAATTGGTGTAGGTTCATGAGATTATGTAGTATGGTGCATGTACTGTATATATAATAACAATGGCCAATTTGCTAATAGGCAATAGAAAAACCCATAAATCCGAATAAAGAACCCAGTGTAGTTTTTCTTTTTCAAGCCACAACTTTATATTCAGCTATTTACGCATGCATAAATTTTTTATTTTCATATGCAAAACATATGCTTTGGTAAAAATTGAAAGAACAAATTTTGTAGAACTATATGCAGGTTGAGTGAAGGCAGGGAGTTATTTCATACCAAGGTTTTTGGCCCAGAGTCTCTCGGGGGTCAGTTCTTTAGAGGCTGAAGGGGGGCTGTGGGCCAAGGGGGAGGGGGCGGCTAACTAACTACATCTCTATCTAAACTCGTATCTCTAAAGGAGTACTCCAGCAATTTAGCATTTCACTCCTATAACATTGTCGGACGGATCAAAATCGATGCAGCAGAACCAGAGATCTTTTTTATTCCATGCATTCTTCTTCCTTGACAAAACCTGGCACCTACATTGCCCACAATGCAACTCAAGCGCCAACATCCGGGTCTGAGATTCGGGTGTGTTATGCTATTAGTGGCTTATGTAGCCTTGAACCGCTTGCCTCAATGATGGGCGGGCCACAGAGGTCTGATAGACTCACTTCTATCGAACTCAACACCCCCTGATTTTTTTTTCATTTTCAAACTTCACCCAACCAACACAGACTCAAGTGACATCACTCGAAGAAATGTATTGGATTTCGCGCAGCTCCCTCTGGAGCCACAAAACACTTTATATATTTTTTTCACAAATGTAGTAGTTTTCCCCCTAGACCTGTAAACAGACATTGCACTGTAAAATTGGTGATGTTTCCCTTTACTGTCTGGATAGGGCGTTCAATGCTAATGCTTCATGGTAAGAAGACAATGTTTAGCAAGTAGTCATACTAATTAGATTAAACACAGGGCACTGGACTTGTTAATAATGGTCAGTCAGCATGACCAAATGGTTGTGATATTTTCATGGTTGCAGTTTAACAGAGTGATTGATGATGTGTAAAGTACACTTAAACCCTCCTCCTTGAGCTCAGTAAAGCTGCGGGGCTTGCTGATGTTTGACAGCCAGACAGATGGTTGCTCTTGCAGAAATCCAAACAGTCACAAGTCACACTACTGTACACTATGTAAATCATTCTTTAATCCCTTATAGATATGTAGAGAGAAGGGAGGCTAAACCAGAAAAACATGCCAGTAGGGGATACAATGCACTCTTTTATCACTCCTAGATTTCCATATAAAATATATACACAGACACTCAAACAGATATGAAAATTGTCTTTGTTCATCCTGTAATTATTCAAGGAATCACTTTTTGCCTTGTGTCCTCTAACGTGAGTTAGCTGCAGCCCTAGACGTTTCCACTCTGGTTCTGCTGTGTTTTGAATTTGCAGCAATGTTTCTATGCATTTTTTAGAAAGCGTAAAATATCCCAAGCATCCAGCTGTACCTTTGGGTATGCACATGGTTGGCGTTCTTACACCTAAATGCCTTGAGTATTTGCTGTTAAGAAGAGTTAAACATTTACTAAGAAGTTACATGGAGGCAGTTTAGAAACAAAGAGTAGCTGCTAAATATAAAATGAACCTTAGAATTAAAGGGTAACTGCACTCTGGTTTGTGATTTAGTTCCCATTTGTTTTGTAGATCCAGTCTTGTCTTTAAAATACAAGGGAATATTAACCACTACGTCAATGTTATAGTAAACACCGTGTCTAATCATTACCTTTCAGCCAGATCTGCAGAAGCAGCAGTTTGAGAGTGACTCATTCTGTGTGGTCAGTGTGTGGACACGAGTCCGTTTAGGGCCACTGATACTCAAAATATTTGCAGCCATGCACATAATGATGCTTTGCATTACTATGTACAGTCATTTAGAACACCTGCAGATATTTCGCCACAGTTTTCATGTGAGATAAGCATTTATTTCTTAAAAAAAGCATTTTGATTACGTTTGTCCTATTTTCTGTTACGTTCAAATGACTATCTGGCAAGAGGAAAAAATAAATAGTTTTTTCTTTCTTCTTGTAAAGTAGCAGCAAATACCGTTAAGTAATTCACTAAGGCAAATGTTGTCATGACCTTTTAACAATCCACCCCAGGCATTACACTCATGTGTGGCACCTTTTTTATAAAAAACAATAGGGAGTGATTCCGCATATTGTGCCAAATAGTTATGGGGTCTAATGTCAAGTTTGATGACAGTGGGTCACAATGAGCATTATTTGTGTAGTTTCACAACCTTGTCACCTTTTACTGGTAGTCACCCACACCCCCTCTTAGAAAAGCATATTCCCATTTAAGTGAACAATTAATAATCTTACCTGCTATACAGAGTGTGGAGTTCCAATGATCTATTCAATGTCAATTGATCCACTGATGGAGGATTAACTCAGAATTACTGCTTGACTGAAAGCTTCTTGACATTCAATTCAATGCTTATTTTGGTTTGGCAAACAATACGGAGGGTGATGATGAAGTTTTATTAATTATTATTATAGTTTTATTATTGTTTTATGACTTTCAGTAACTTCAATTGTCAGCTAGCAGTGTTTTGCTTATATACACATGAATCCTCCGAGCACAAACGCGTTGGTTTTATGAACATGTTTATGCATAGTGAAACCAGCTGAAACATTTGCTTAATTTAAATTCTTTAGCGTATTGTTACAAACACATCCAGTTTCTACAAGAAATTTCTAATTCATTCATGTCAGAAATGCAAATAATAAATTAGATAAATAATTTGAATTATTGGTCACAAAGCTGTTGCAATTATTAGGCTTTTGTAGACTTTATTTGACATTGCATGCAAGTCAAGATACTAAAAGTTGCTTTGCATAATTTGCATTGTTGGCATTACATGACCATTACTCCCAGGAGGCACTGCAGCACTTGATACACTGTCGACCAATATTATAATCAGACTTTCGCTCTGTCTTTTCTGTTTTTGTTTTTGTCGGTATTTATCCAGGTCCCTGACAGCTTCATGGTTGCCCACAGCAGCTTCAGAAGTCTTTGCTTCAGAAAATCCCCTGACTAAAGCTGAGAAGGAATTGGTTGACAACATGAATTCAGGCTACAGCAGCCTTAGCACCAAACTGTCCATAAAGAATTCATCTCCCCCTAAAGAGGATGAATCCAAATATCGTTTCCGTAAAGTATCTCTGATCAGTGAGGCTGTTACCAGCGAGGTCAGCCAGGATACGGTGGACTGTAGCAGAACAAGCACCACTGTAACTGAATCCAATGGGACAGATCTCGTCTCAGACTTCAAATGGAAAAATAGATTCGAAGGGGTTTCTCAGTATAAACCATACAGAACAGAGGATTCCTCTTTTTCTGATTCTCCGAGTTACAGAATGTCTGACACCTACTCCAGTACCTCCTTCTCCTCCTCCTCTGCTCTCCCCGAGGCTACTGCATATAAACACTTCGGCAACGCCTTTTCCTCCTCCTCCTCCTCCTCCTCCTCCCCCTCTCCAGAGGAACATATTACCCTTGGCCACAGGCTGAATGACAGGACCGAAGTTTATCTGAGCCGTGAGAGTGAGCCAGCGGGAGAGCGGGAAGATGAGTGGAGGAGAAACTTAGTGGAGCAGGAGGAGCCTGCTGCACCTGCAGGTGAAAGAGAGGGAACGAGAGAGGCAGAGGCAGAGAGGATAAAGCCAGGCTGGGAATCACAACAGCTCCCTGTGTCCTGCTTCTCTTCGCCTCAACAAGCCAGCTACAACAACATTGACAGTTTCAAAGAAGAGGACGACGACTCCTCCCGTTTTACTGGAGTGTTCCAGGCCACACTCGTGGAGCTGGTCTCTGACCCCACAGCTCCCACCTCCACTCCCCTTGCCTCCCCCGACATTGACTCCCATATCCAGTTTGAAATGGATAGCCTGGTGGATACCCTGAAGAACATGGGACCTTCCCTGAGGCCGAGGAACATGAGCCTACGTGCGCCTCCTCCGGTCCTGGTCTCCTCCCTGCCACCAATTGTCGAGGATGCTCCCAGCCCTGTCACCTCAGACATCCCTGCCTCCCTCACGAGTCCCACAAAAAAGATGGAAGCTACAGGCAACCCTGCCGAGTCCCTCAACGGTATTTACACTCTGCCTGCTGACCTGGGACTGAGAAGGAGCGCCACCAGAGAGACTCGATCACCACTGGAACTGTTGAAGCAGAGCCAGCAGGTATAGTACATTCAGACACAAATTCAGTAAATTGTCTTTGCTTAGCGAAAACATATCCATAAAATGTCAGCTGTCCAGGGTTTAAAAAAATGCAGCATAAATTAGGGTTAAATGGTTTTCACAAAACGACGGTCCATTGCATGGAGCAGGAAAATGTAAATGTAGGCTAAAGACATAACTAGTATTTGTATTATCATATTTTTTCTATTATAATAAGTCAGATTGTGTAGGTTTGTTTGGTCTTTAAAGGTTCACACAAGACAAAAAAATATATATTTTCATTTATGCCACAAACTCTTTATCTTGATGCTTTCAACTCCTAATATTCGCATAAGAGTTGTGGATGCAAATGCGCATTCATTCGCATTTTCTTTTGCAGATTTTCTGGAGATTCAGTTGAAATGTGTGTTATGTTTGTGCTACACCAAACTAAATAAGAAAATGAAAATAAAAATGACATTCACTGCGATTGTAACCTACGCAAATAAACCAAAACAATATGCATGTCTAGATGACTTTTATAGGAACATGAGAACGTGTTTGTTTTTTGTAACTTGGGTGAACCAACTCTTTAACTTACTCCATCTGCTCAATCACCTACAGGAGCAGCAGCAGCCTGGAACAAGAGGCCTCAACATGCCCCTGAGAGCATCTACTATCAACAGTTTGGTAATGAGAAAATCCTCTGACTCTTCTCCTGATGACTTAGCATCCCCAGTGCTTAATGGAAACGGAGTACTTCAGTCTTCCAGCATTGGCTCTCGCCTAGACAACAGTGTCATCTTTGGAAGCTACAGATCAGCATCCATAGATCAGACTTCGGAGAACAGAAATGCCCATCGCCCCTTCTTCCGCACTGGCTCACTACCTGAAACAGGGCCTTCAAATGATTGCATGAGTGTGGGACAGAAGGAGCTTAGTGAACTGGGCACTGGAACAGACCCAGTGGGGTCCCGCTTTGATCGCTCCTCCTTCCTTTTGAACTTCTCCCACTCAGCGTCAGGCTCCTTGACCAGGGCTGAAGACCCCAGCGCTCGTATGAGTCGGCCTCCACCACTAAGCATCAGCTCGCCAACCTCGAGCAACAGTCCCACCCTCATCCTCAGCCCCACCAGCTCCATAGACTTTCAGAGACCATTCACCACCCCAGACTCCCCCCTATCTATGTTTGGCCAGTCACAGGGGATAGGGATGGGGATGGGTGTAGGTACTGAGACACTGGGCACTCCCATCCTGCAGAGAGGCTTCAGTAGTGATGGCGCCATGGGGGTCCAGCAGACTTCGCTGTTCAACAGTGTGCATGGAGGGTCTCAGTTCCAGAGACATGAACCTGAGCCTGAGAGGAATTTAGCATCAAAATACAGAGCCTTCCCTGATGCTTATGTGAGTATTACTAGTATTGTGTATTTAGACTTACTAAGTATTATTGTTATTGCTTAGGTGACGTTTACACATCTACCAATTCAGGTGAGAAATTATCAGATAACGTTACATGAGTTGAACAATGCACAAACATGATGTCACTGTGGAAAATGGGGATTTTCGAATTTATAAGGAATCCTGCATTTCCACCTTTTGGTGAATAGCTTGTAGAACTAATTTATGTAGGAACAGGTCCCAGTTTAGGGAAAAGACGTGCACACAGTGTATGAATAATGCATTTTTCTGCACTCCAAGGCAAAGGGTAAGTAGTAAGGAAAAACTTCATTTTAAGAGGCAGAAACCTCGAGCAGGACCAGACTCTGTGTTTATCTGTGTTTACATATTATGTAGGCAGCTCTTAGCCTCACTCTTAGATCTATTCTCCTCACTGTTTGTGAAAAAGACAATCGGTCAGCTTACAATAGGTGAGAGAGATGACTTCATATGTGGTTTGTTGTGCACACAGGAAATGTTCCGCTTTGTGTGGCTTTTGTTTGTGTCCATATACCTTCACATACTGGAACATGTACCATTTATAGAGCTATATTTGTAGAGCACCTACAGTCATTAAAAGTTTAAAAGATGGTTCCAGCAACACCCAGTGCATTAGTAGTGTCAAAATGGTCCTTCGGTAGTCATGCATTGGCGGTGGGATCCAAATCCCTATCCCCCACCTGTCAGGCACATGCTATTCCAACTGAGCATCACAAAATCACCACAGAAAAGGGTGTGTATCCATCCTTGTGTTCACACAAGCACTTGTTCTTACATGCAAGCATTCATGTGGGCATGTGAAGGGCTTAACTGATCAGGACCTGTCTTAAAATTATTTCTATTGGCAAGAGAGAGAATATCTACTCACACGTGCGCTGCATACATGGTGGCGCACACACCGTCTCTCTCACTTTCCTGTCTGTCTCTTTTTGTCAACACATGCAAACCAATTCTGGACCACACTGCCACTTTCAGGTGTTCTTCCTCTTTCACAGCCTAGCAAGACACCACAAAATATTGATTTCAGGCTCAACCATTAACCGTTATAATTAACCTTTACACATTGTGAGTGCAGGTATGATAGTAATAGTTAGGAAGCACCACGATCACAGAAATGACCCCCTGAGGGAAAGGTGGGATGTTGGGTAAAGCAGTAAAACCAGATCCTTACCATATGCTTTTTAATGATGCTGTTCTCTGCAATATATCATTTGTTGATATTTGTTTTTCCATACATAACACATGATAGTGGTGTTATTTCTGTTAATGCAAATACAAAAGGAGTGTCAGATGTATTCTAGAGGTGTAACTAGCCAACTAGTCTCCAGCTGTCTTGTGTAGTTTTAATACAAATGTTTGCGCAGGATGTTTGTTCAAACAATACTTAGTTTGCCTCTGCAACATTCAGTAGTATGGCTCCAGCGGCTCCTTTATCCAGGCCAAAGCACACAGCATGACCACAGCTCATATTACTGACTGAGACTGATACTTCAGATGATGGGATTGAGCCTCTGAAGATCCATGGGGGGGAATATTATGGCTAGTAGATCAAGCTTTTTAGTCTTTTTTTTATTTTTTTAAAAAATTTTTTTAGTTTTAAACTGTCCTCTCTGTCGAATGTCCAGCAGGTCTAAAGATGAAGGTATGGAACAAATGCCGACAAATGATGTCATCACACTTGTCGCAAATACATAGTTGCGACTTGAGTATAGTTACATGGTTACTTCTACAGAGGCAGCCGACGATCGGTAGCCACCTAGGCACCTTGTTTGATCTGGATGTGAGGTCACTAAAAAGGCTCATTAACATTTTGCTAGTGGTTATAATGCGAATATTGTACTATAATGTAGATTTTTAAATTGTGTAGAAACTTTCACACACTAGATGTGTGATCTAAACATAGTGTCTACAGTATATATGTATATAATAACATGCCACTGATAGCTAACATGCAATCCATAGATTTATTTTTTTTTCTTTTTACATAATTATATATGTACCTATATAAAATACAGCCTTTTGCAAAGGGACCCAGACAATGCACTGGCTTTTATCAGTAAAAGTGTGTTAGTGTACTATTATGACATGGGTGTGAACAGTAATGTATTTTACAGCTTTATCCTGCTTTGCTCCTGTCAACTGAAAGAAAGAAGTAGAAAAATATGGATTAGGTATTGATTCTAAAAAATGAACTACTCCGGGAAGAGAGAGAATTTGGAACACCAAAACATGACTTTAAGGGAACGCTGCTGGACTGATGTATATCTCTGTTTGTCAAAGCTTTGAAGAACAGATATGAACATCAGTCATGCTGTAAACTCCTTCATGCATTTAAACCATCAGTGACACTTTCTCAGCCGGTGGGTGTGAGGCAACTCAATCATTTAATCCTGGCAGAACACTTTCTGCTTCTCTCTGTTATCTGTTTCTCTCTCCACTGGGCTCCCCACCCATTCCATCTATCTGTCTTTTCCTGCAGAGACACAGCCACGCCTTGCCTTTTGTATTTATCCTCACATTTCTCCCCTTGTTTGCCTGATATGTGATGAAGTGGAGTTGACAAGGAGAAATTTGAAGGTGGGAGGGTGAGAGAAGATGACAAAGTGATTATCTGTTCCCTTGTATGAGTTTCCATTTGCTTTGTTCAGCAGCTAGATGCAACACATGCTCATGTGTTTTTTTTTTGTGGTTTTTTTTGAATATGTGATTTGCTGAAAATACACATTCCATCTGCGGTAATAAATTTTATGGGAGAGCAGATCTTGTGCCCAGGCTGCTGGGAGGGAAGGGAACGGAAGGGGAAAAGTGTCTGTTGGAGTTTATGTTTTGTTTGGGCATCAAGGCAGCAGTAAACACATAACTCCCCATGAATGATGCAGTTGTTTGACCATGTTTTGAGATGTAAAGAGAAGGAAAGGACTGAAGTTAAGAAGGAAGTATATATGAAGAAAACATCCAGACACTAATACTTTCAGCATGCTGCATTGGATCTTTTTGTGAGAGAAATGCCACTTTTGTGCTGGGGCTGAACATGCACAAGTTTTAAATTGGAGTCCAATTTTCAAATCGCAAGAGCTGCAAGTGCCTTAACAAGCTGTAGCAAATAAAAGTTTAGGCCGGGGATCGCTCACTAGCTAGTGCTAATGTTAGCTCAAACAGCTACAGTGCAGAGCTGTTAAAATGAGGTGTCATCAGTTAGATATCAAAACATTGTCAGAAATGATTGTCCAACTACGCAGCTGTTATTAATACATGCAACGACATGTCATGATTAAGTTTGAATGGTGGGTAATGTATAGTACTTTAATCTTCTATTATTAACATTTTTTTATGATGAGGCACAAGTTTAACTTGTGATTATGTTTGACAACCAATACAGGGGTGGAGTTTCATTAGTTTCATTCATTATAGCTAATCATCACAATTTAAATTGTAATCGCTATATAAGTCATAAAAATTGCAATGTTTTCCTTAAATCATTCAGCTCTATGTCAGGCTGTCAGTCAAGTTGGCCTCTTCCAGTGGTGCTCAGATGATCCGAGGACTAGTAATTTACATTCTTATTAATTTCACTTCTCATTACATTATAAGGGTTTAGGTTACATACGGTTTGTAGGTTTTTCTGCCCTCGAAAGCAAATGTTGTTTTAGATTTTCATTTATCGTTTTGCATCTATTGTTTTATGTGACTGAAACTATCATTTCAAGACAAAGCAGTCTTATTGTTTTTACAGCTTCTAAGAAGCAGCACTGTCCTGTAAATTACCCGTAAGGAAAACCTGTGAGACCGACTCAAGTGTCACAATCGGACAGGTTATGATACCATTTCAGCACTTTTCCATTGTTTCAGCATTGTTCGCACCGGTTTGGATCAGGTTTTTCTGCCCAAAAGCATCAACATACACTACACATGTTACTATGGCGTGCTAGAGGATCGTAATGCTGACTTTGAGTCTTAATTCTGCAATATGGCAGCCCTGTCCTATGATAACCTTGTTTAGTGAAACCAGTTGCACCCATGGTTGGAGGTAAAGACAAGTCAATCAGAAATAGAAACAAAGCATATGATCGCATACAATACAACTTTATATAAATTACTTAATATATAGGTTGTTGACAAAGGCATCTTGCCATCCTGCCTTTATGTTTCAGGGTATTGTTTGAATAAATTACTGTAGTTTGCCCAGTGTGACCCTTTTGCTTTGATAAAACACTTATTTCTTCTGTCATGGCAAGCACCATACAAGTTTGTGTTGTAAAATAAAAAGAGGTTTACATCTGCTAAATGTTAAAGCTTCTTGACTTAAAATGCAAAAACATGTGCAGGAAATTGACAGATGGAAGGAAGGTCAAAGCTTTTGAAGCTTTTTTTTGTCGTTTGTTGCTGTCTGGTATGTCTGTGAACAGTAATGAGTCACGCTTTTATTTACTGGGTCAGTGATGAAAAGGCACCAGACAGCCATTCAGCCCCTCAGCTTGCTTTCACTGAACATGTAAAAAGGTGTTCTGTTGCAGTCTACAAAAAGCAAACAAATGCCATTGTCCCTTTAAGGTTCGTGAAATGTGGCTGATATTGGTTATTGTAATGTATCTAATTCAAAAATGTCTAAATTAATTTAGGGCAGGGACGGACACTAGTGAGGACTGTTGAAATAAAAGCTTCTGTAGTAGGCCCTCTTTGGTGGGTATCATGGCCCTCTTTGGTTGGTAACATGATCCAGATGATAACCTGTTTCCTACAGAGCGTCCAGAGAGTAGGGGCCAAATGATACCCGAGACCACACAAAAACACACACCAACCTCTAGTAAATCTATATGCAAATTGCAGTTAATTCATCACTTGCTGGCTGCAGGTTACAGGGGAGGAATGTATTCCCACCGTTCAACGAGGAGCTTGTTCTGTCATGAAGGATGTCCTCTTTTTCTCGCTTCCTGATGCCCCCAGAGCCTGTTAACTCTGTACACGGTGACATGAACCTGACCAATGTTTGGATTGTCAGGCATGTGTAAATTCATAATTTAGAAACTGAGTGTTCTTTAAATGACTGCTGAGGTTGTTGCATCATTACATTTTGTAGATGACAATTGAAGTCAGCTAAAATAAATGTAACAGAGTGGGGTCTAACCTTTAAATCTGATAATGGTGATCAACTGGTACATTCTGTATTTTCACATGTATAGATACTATTAATTACAGTATTCCTTTCATATTTATGGTATTTTGATTTGTATTCAGTCTGGTACTTATATCATGGCTTTTATCTTGACTTTTTATCATATTAATGAATTGCTTCAGGATATCAGAAAAAGAAAAAAGAGAAGAAAATGCACTGCTAACTACTATACATATTAGTATGTTTGCTAAAATATATATATTTTTATTTGTCCATAGCTCACTAAAGAGAAGGAACATGGGAAGCTCAATCCTCGTCCTGGAAAGGTGAGTCTCCACACAAAATACACTTTTGAGTACACTTCAGCCTCAGGTTGCTGAGATACATGTGCAAGTTCACATTCATAGCTGGCAGCTGCTTTCACTGGGACCAGGAAGTAATATCATCACTGCGAAGGCTGTGTTTCTGTGGAATTTGCTGTAACACAGGCTAGATAAACAATTACTTATTTTTCGCGTGCTGACAAATAGCACAGATTTTCATGAAGCTTGGTGGAAGGGTGTAGCATGGGCCAAGGAAGAACCCATTAAATTTTGGGGCAGATATATATCCAGTCATATATAGTGGTTTGACTGGACTATTGGCCTTGGCAGAGGTCTGCACTCTCCAAGTGCCCTTCTAGTATTACAATGTTTTTTGCAACATTCACTGCAGATAGATGTTCAATCAGTCTTTGTTTCTTGTTTTCTATGAATAAAGACAAAAAGAATTATAATGTCATATTATTTTTCTGCAAGACAATATACACTAGAATATTAGCGGTGATTTTCAGTCACTACGATTTTAAACTGCGTCAGCACATAAATTCAATAGTAGAGTAGTTTGGTATAAGCAAACTGCAACGATAGCTGTTTGTTAGCAATGCTGTCCTGTGAATCTCAGTGTGTGCTGTTCATGTGTTGTGGCATTATGCTGTTATTAATTCATTCACAGAATACTTAACTGCTTTACCTTGGGGTGGGGGGGGGGGGGTGGGGGGTGTGGGGGAGTTCCTTACGGGTAACACGTGTCGTCCCCATAACTGTTATTTCATAACCTTTTTTCCGTAAAAGTAGCAGACTGTCTTGTTAAACTCGCTGTTCTTCACCAAATAAACAAACTCTTATGTGGAATTTCAGGCTGTGATTGATGCCGTTATACTGCATACCTGTTACTATGGCCTATCCCAGGCCACATTTGTTACAAACTTTTAAATGTCAGGCCTGCTCCTGCATGCACCTGAAGAGCGTGCATTTTCCCACTGAGATTGTCCATGAAGGATCCTGAATGCTAGAGGTGGAGCTGACATTTAGGTTCAACTTCTAGGTATTCTTCCATGCTGCAGGGCCTGAATGAACGAAACATGTCAGTACTGAAGACATTGTTTTTTTTACTGCACCTTAATTCAGCCTTAATAAAAAAAAATAACTTCCTAGAGAAAGAGAACTTTTTTTTCTAAGTAAAATAATTTTCATGTTGATCCATTTTAAAAATACATTTTTTTCCTTTTATTTGTGCAGAATGTCACTCTGCTTTTTCATGTAGCATATGCTAATAATAAATCTTCAGGATTAATGCTACTGTGAAACTCTAATACCGTACTGTTACTTTCTACCTTTTGTACAGTTCTTGTTTCAGATGTCTTAAGGGGATTAGCATGAAATTTAAGATTCATTCTTAGACATGAAAGGAGACAATGCCATTGGAGGATATTTGCTCCATTCTTTAATTTCCCATAACCATATAAAAGATTCTTCAGCAGCACAGGCTGAGCTCTTGCCTGCAGTAATTCTTTGTCATTACTGTCATTTTACCCGGTCTGCCATTTTATCATTCTCACTGTCCAAGTAAATGGCTTCAAATATTAAAATTGACTTTCTAATCACCATATTTTATTTGATAAATGTCTCCCTTTGCAAAGCGTAGGTCTGATTTATCTTCGTGCTTAAAGAACTTTACAAAATGTGTTATTGAGGCTACAGAGCTGCATGTCGAGCAGGGAAACGCCTTTCAGCCACGCAGCCCGACTTCACACCTGTGTTGGCAAACATGTGCCCTGTTGAAATTAGCTAAACATTGAATGCCCATTAATATCTATTCTTACGTCTTGTCCATGTTTTCTCTAGATTTATATCTTTGACCAGCCAGGGATGTGCGGCCAGAGGATCGAAGTATGCGGTGATGTCATCGACGCTACATCCTGGGAGCTGCAGGAGACCATCTCTATCAGGGTCATCAGAGGAGGGTGAGTGGTTGAACTGCACACACAGTTGCTAAGTTTGCTATGCCACATTTTCCCTTAAAAACAACCAGGTATGGAGTCTTTAGCTGTGCCCCAATTCAATAGTACATAGTAATTGAATACAGTATGTATGTATTATACCATACTTGTCATGGCACACTGTTTTTGCAGTTATTATACAAAAGATCTGCGTATTTTGTACACTTACACTTTAAAGTATGCATACTGACTATTTTGATGTATACTGTATTTTGTGACGTTTCTAGTATGGACACACTATATACTTAAAAGCTGCTTAGAATTATATATGTAGTATGGGATACACAGTTATTGTCTAGAATTTATTTTAGCTTAGCTGCCGATCTAAATAAAGCACGTTTCATACATAATCTACTACCAAAACTGAGTCCAAAATCATCAGAGATATGAAGGTCGAACAGGAATTCCTCACAAGTCTCGAAGAAATAGCAATACAACATATGCAACATAAAAATGTTTTCCTTGTTTTTCACTTTCAGCAGATTGTTTTGACTATCTGGTCTTGCAAGAATACAACTCTCACTACGGTTAATCTGTGTCTTTTCCTCATACCACCACCACATATTTGGCACGCCATTAAAGAGGCTTCCGGAGATCTTCAAAATGGCAAATGTAGATAGGATGACACCTCCACATCTTGTTTTTCTTAAAATGTGACGTGTGTAATTAAACACGGCTTTTTTTTGAAGAAACAATCTCCCCAATCACTCATGTAGCATCAAAACAACAGCTATTGATGCACTGTGGACATTCACATGCCTTCAATAGTTAACACACCCACACACAAGCTTAAACACACATTTACCTCAGATGTGGAATGTTTCTTCAAACACAGTCAACAGTGTTAACCTGCAGTAACACTGATAGTACTGCTCTGACCTGTACTACTAACACCAGGCTAACGCTTGCTTGGCTTCCTGCAGAGAGATAATTATACTTTCAACTCACGCATCACACACTGCACCATTGCCCAAACCACAGCTAATGCTGTAATCAAAGAGTTTAGTGGAGTTCGTATCCCATTAACCCCAGACTTAAACTAAGATCTTTTAGATTTACCTTAGTCAAGCTGCATTGTGCTTAAGTACAATTTAAAGGCACTTGTATGTTACTTGCTACATACTACATACTTGCTACATAAAGCAGTGCCTAGTTGGGGCCCCTTGTCATGTTTCAGATGTCTGTGATTTGTTAGCAGTTACACCAAAGAGTGATTTCCCTTTAAACTTTATAGATGGTTTCATTTAAGTTTTTTGCTGAACAGCGACCAATGGCCAAGTGACAATTATGGGATAATGCTAAATGCTGACAGATCAAACGGCGGCATCAGTGAGAGGATTAATGTGATGGTTTGTTCCCCCTGTGTGAAACACTGTTTTGATTGATTTCAGAATAAGAATGCAGTGATGTGACACAGAACAACATATTTACAATTCATCAACAGGGTCTATACATTTTATACGAGCCCAGAGGAACTGCAACACAGATCACACGTAGGAGGTTGTAAACTTGTGTCCGTTTCCGATCATTTCCCCTTTTTGTTCCCTAGATGGGTGATGTATGAGAAGCCTAACTTCGAAGGGGAGAAGATCGCTCTAGACGAGGGAGACATAGAGCTCACCTACCCTTTCAACCCTCCAGAGGAACAGCTGCAGAACAAACAGAAGGAGGGTGAAGAGCAGAACGGTGAAACAAGTGATGGGCAGACAGAGACCAAGCCAGCCAGGAGGTTCATTATCGGATCTGTTCGAAGAGCTGTCAGGGTAAGACAAGTTTTTGGTTTTTGTCAAAAAATACTTGACAAGCACCGTCCATTCAAATCTTCTATGATTATGATATGATCAGTCATGATAAAGTACAGTGGAAATCCATTTTAAGTATTATCTCCTTAACATTGTTATCTAACGCTAAAAGGCAGATTAGTTCTTACAGATGTTTTGTACTGTAGCTTTTCAGTGACTATGTGCTCTTTAACTCAGTAGCACCATCTAGTGTCAAAAGTAGGAGCGAGCACTTGTTGCTCTGACTGGCAAAAGTGTAGCAAATGTCAATTATGTCAATACATGTCAATTTTCTGCAATTAATTGCATACATACATACAAAATCTAGTCTTGTATATATTACATTACAGAATTGTGACCAAGATATGTATTGAGCGGGACATTTTTTTACAAATGAGTGCTCTCTGGTGGACTATATAATGGTGTCAACCATTTCACTATATATATTATCAAAACGGTTTTATCTATTTTATGTGTTTATGTAAAAAAAGGGGAATAATTTTGGCTAATATATTGTCATCATCATATTTTCTCAACTCAGCCTTAAAAATCTAGTCTTGTTTGGGCTATGAAACTAACTTTAAACAGCATCAGGAAACATTAACAACAAAAAAGATTTAGTTGTGTAATATTATTCTGTGTATTAAAAGGCCTGTCAGTCAATATGGGGTTTAATAGCAGGTTTCAATCATCTGTGTTGCGCTTTGGTGGCGAGACAATCTTGTTCACATTTGGATAATGATTTGTGCCTATAATGTAGTAATGTTCCCACTGAGGCAACTACTGGATATTTCTCAGTTCCTTCAGGTCTGCAGCATTACAACCCGTTATTTTCTGTATTACATGACGTTAATGGATGCTCTCTGTCCTCCCTCAGGACTACAGCGTCCCAGAAATCTGTCTTTTCCCAGAAGAGAACGGAGAGGGGAAGAAGGTCATCTTCAGAGATACATCTGAAGATGCCAGGATTTTTGGCTTCCCCATCAAGGCTAACTCCATCATCATTAATGCTGGGCTGTGAGTTATGAATTATGAGAAAATGCATGGTGGTATTCTAATGACATTATAAAAACTGAATTTTTATGACAGTAATTATTTGTCATTTGTCCATTATTTCATATGATTGTTTCTACAGATTGTTTGGCAAATTGGATGTAAGTTGCTTTCATTGTTTTCACTCATATTATCTTTTCAACTGCTCAGATGGCTTGTGTACGCACAGCCCTTCTTCCAGGGTGTACCACGTGTCCTGGAGGTCGGGGGGTACGCCAACCCTGCAGCCTGGGGAGTGAAACAGCCCTACGTGGCATCACTACATCCACTCAAAGTAGTAAGCGCACTGTTAGAAATATTTGCAAGCTCTGTTCTTCGCTAAGTCTGTATAATTCTGTATAATAGTCCTTTGCAGTAAGCTAATGTATGTATTTTTTATCATAGGGTGAACCAAGAGTGGAAACTATGAGTGAACCAAAGGTAAGAAAGCGCTATCGCTGCTAATAAATTCTTGCTAAATCAAAGTTATACTTCTACTTTTACTGAGACTGTGGAACTGGTTATCTGACAGCAGTGATATGAATGACACCTATTATTACTGACACTGAAAAAGTTATCAGTGTGTCCTGATTGTAAATTACAGTCTTTGTCTCCAGATGGTGATCTACGAAAAGCCGTACTTTACTGGGAAATCAAGGACCATAACCGCCAACATGAGAGACTTCATGACCAGATTAGAAAGGCAGCAGACGGCCTTTATGTGCAATGTTGGCTCCCTTAAAGTACTGGGAGGAATGTGAGTCCTGCTTAGCAGTGTTTGTATTCAATGAATCTTGAAAAGATCTAGGTGATCATGAATGAGTTTGGTTAAGTAGTACTGCCGCACAATTCAGGTGGGGGGTAATAGATAATGCAGAAAGCCAATATCAAACAGCTCCCAGGCCAAAATAATTGGAGTCTGATCAGATTTGTATGCGTTTTAACCCGGTGCCTCTCTCACTCTGTTACTGCAGCTGGGTGGGCTACGAGAAGGAGGGCTTCCGAGGCCACCAGTACCTGCTGGAGGAGGGAGAGTACCATGACTGGAGGGTGTGGGGAGGCTGTGATTCTGAGCTGCGCTCTGTTAGGGTGATACGAGCAGTAAGTTGCAAGCCATATTTCGCTGCAGTTGGTATTTGTTTAATAGGTGAAAATTCAAATGTTTCTAAATCCTCAATCCAAGCAAAAGGAAAGGCGCTGCTCCCACTGTGTGCAAACTCCAGATAAACGGTCTAGGGATTGTTTTTGTAATGAGTGAGTGGAGGCGGATTTAGAAACGCTGCAATATTGAATAAACTAACAGTGACATTATTGTTGTAAGGGTACTTGGTAACTTGCATTTGCTCATGAAAATCAGTAATGTAAAACAAATAGACCTCCAGTTGATGAAACAGCCTGTTGGCTCTAGGAATCCATGGACATGTAGGCCGCGTAATATTACCCACAGCACAGTAAAAAAGGAACTCCTCTCCATATTGCTGCAGTAACTGCATACACTTTGCCTTCGTGCTTTGGCACCAAACTGTGCTTATCTGTCTTATATTTACAGTATATTAGATTTTATGTTCTCTTTCTGTGCTTATGTATTGTATTGTATGTGGTTGAATAATTTTACTTCTGTTCCCGTAATGACCTAATTTTATCTCATACATCATGAAAGTCCTACCCAATCTAAAAAGTGACTTGCACTCTGATAAATGGCCATTGTAATCCTGATACTGAGACCAAGTTAACATGGTGAGGTCTACAAATAGCATATATAATACAGTAATGAAAACACTATAGCACCCAGCAGCAATGACTTGCAACATACCTGTGCTACCTTATTTAGTGTAACCGAAGTAAGTTAACCCATTTTCTTGCTCTAATGCAGGATCTGACCGACCCCTTGATGGTGATGTTTGAACAGCCAGAAGAAGGGGAGGATGGCAAGCAGGAAGAGAACACCTTCGAGGTGACGGAGGCCGTCCCGGACGTTGAACTGTTTGAGTACAAAACCTCCACACGCTCCATCCACGTACTCAGTGGGGCGTAAGTTGACGAATACCCTATTTACCACTGTTGTGACACTAATTGAAGTGGTGCTGTTATACAATCATCAGTAAACTGTTCGTTTTCCTTCCAGATGGATAGCCTACTCCCACGTAGACTACTCTGGGAACCAGTACATCTTAGAGAAAGGTTTCTACAATAACTGTGCTGACTGGGGTTCTCAGGACACTCGCATCTGCTCAGTGCAGCCCATCCTACTGGTGAGGACCACTGTGAAGGGGAGGACAAAAAAGCTATCAGCAAGATTTGATGAGTGTATTGATAAGTTACTAACTCACATTTTTGTGATTTTTTATTTTTTTATTTTTACTTTTTTAGGCTCTAAGTGACAGCTCAATGATCAGGAATCAGGTGACTATACTGTCTTGACATTCTCAGTTTTCTGTTGTTTAATCCACCTCAGTCAAGTCATTAGTCTATGATACTTTTCATCTAATAAGTGGTGTGTATTATCGGCAGTTTTATCTCACTTAGATAGGATATTTGGTGTGCTGGGCTTGCTGAGCGTGACTTGACTTTGAATAATTTTCAGGTTAGAGAGAAGTATACAGTAGGCAGGGTTTTTGAAAAACAGATGAACACACATCTCAAATGCCCAAGGGGAGTTTTGTAACTTCTAAACTATTAAATATCCGCAATCGTTTTTCGTGAGCACACAGTGCAAAAGGTTAACTCGACATTGTGGCACAAGCTGTTTCATGTGCTGCATCTGCATTTTGCTCCATGCAGGGAAAACCCCGTTTTTTGTACGGAACACTCCAGGAAACTGATCTGCTTCAGAGCACATGGGTGGATTTATCTTTCCCATGTAAATATCCCCTTAGCCGGGGCACACGCACGTTTATCCAGTCATTGCCCTCCACTTTAACTTTTTTATTTAAATGTTGCAAGTGAAATATTTTATTAAGTACAGTACACAACATCGCAAAAATCAGAATCAAAAGACTAGTTGCCGAAGCTTGACCTATGACAGCTGAAAATAACTCCTTCATAGGGCCACAGCAACATTGCAGTAGTAGTACGTTTGCATTCAGTGCTTTAAAGGCTACAATAAAAAAAGAACAAAAGGCTTCAGGCTATAAATGTGTTCATCTAATTTCTCACTTTCCATTCCTTTAACTCCTATCTTTGTCTTTCAGGTAATACTGTACTCTGAGCCAGACTTCCAGGGTGAGTGTCACGTCTTTGACCGCAATCAGGAAGCAGTGCCAGAAAAATTACTGACCAAGTCCTGCCGAGTGTTGGGGGGAAGGTGAGTAATTAAGTATTACAATTATCCAAGGAGAAAAGGAAACAAGCATAATGTGCAAAAAGGCTGCTAATGCAAGGGTGAACAACAAAATATGCATGATGGTGAAGCATGGAGGGTTGTTATGAGATTGGGGAGGATTTTTAAGCGAATATGTTATTGCTGATAGCGAATCAATAAAAACAAAATACATAATTCATTTCTATGTGTTTCAGCTGGGCACTCTACGTGGATAAACAGTACTCTGGGAACTTGTATGTCTTATCTGATGGAGAATATCCCAATTTAACCAGCATGGGATGTCCGCCCGGCTGCACCATCCGCTCTTGCAAGGCCGTGCCAATGGTGAGAAAGCACTCAAGCACAAAAAATGATCTGTATTCTTTCCTCTGTCTTGCTCTGAAACTCCATCTCCCCCTGTAGTCATTCTCAGTGCCCTCCATCTCTCTGTTTGGCCTTGAGTGTCTGGAGGGCAGAGAGATCACCACAGACACAGAGATCCTCAGCATGGTTGAAGAGGGCTTCAACAACCACATTCTGTCTGTCAGAGTCAACAGCGGCTGGTAAGTGTTTGTCTCTCTGTGTATGTTTGGTCATATACAGTTTGTGTGTTTTGCATTTGCAAGTTTATGACGTGCATTAATGCAAATAAAGTGGCTTTCTGTTTTTTCCAGAGCATCAACATCTTTTTATGACAGTAAGGTATAGATGGGTGACAAATTTAAAGGGAAAACCAACATGAAGTGTGTTAGTATAGAGTCAGGCCACCACGAGTCTCCAGAAGCTTCAGTGCTCCTTGCCAAGTCTGTGGAACTCTATTGGAGGGATGAACACCATTCCTCCTCAAGATATTCCCTCATTTATATACATAACCTTTATTTAATCAGGTATTTGAGATCAAGATCTCTTTTGCAAGAGAGACCTGAGTACGGCAGAAAGAAAGAAAAACAAACATGGCCAGACATAACAAAAGGACATATAGCATCAGAGACAGTCACAGACATCACTAAATAGATTTGAAGATAAAAAGTTTAGATTATATCATTTGGTGTTATGGAGATGGTGGTGGAGAGCACTGTCTTAGACGTTGGTCCAAAATCTTCCATAGGTGTGAAACTGGGTTGAGATCTGCTGACTGTAACGGCTGTATCATTTTATTCACAACATTTTCAAACTCACCAAACCTTTCAGTGAGCCCTGGTGCACGGAAGCATCTGCATTTGATTTGTTTCTCCACTCTAGAATTCAGGTTTTCCCTTTCATTTGTCCCCCCTCTGTAGTTAAAATAAACCACATGGATTGGGCATTTGTTGGTTGTGATTTGAAAAATGCCTGTTAAAACACCTTGATAGTCAGCTGTTAGGGTGACAAACATACCAAAGTGCTTGCTTTGGGTCCCTTTGTATGCCACGTGATATTAAGCAACCGATTTTTCCCTAATTTTCTCACTCTTCCTTTGCAGTTGGGTGATATGTGAACACAGCAACTACAGGGGGCGCCAATTCCTACTGGAACCAATTGAAATCACCAACTGGCCGAAGTTTAGCTCACTACAGACGATTGGCTCAATGTTCCCAGTCAGACAGGTCATGTCATGTTTAAAACCTCTTTTTAACAATATAGCCATAAAGAACACATTTTGAAATGCAAAATATGCATCCTAGCCATCTCAAGTTACTTTTTATTACTTGACACAATCCTTCCAATCCTACAGAATTGGTTGCCGTTAACCAAACACAAATATCAAAAATGACATTGGATAGCCAAACTTAACCAATCTGTGATATGCCTTTGACATTTAAGAACATGGTTTAGCTGTAAAGGATCTTCTTAAAATATTGATATACAGTACCAAGCTTCACTGATCTGTGACTATTTAACCACAATCATTTTTGGTATTTTTCCTCCTGCAGAAGCGGCACTTTTTCCGCATCAAGAACAAAGAGAGAGGTCACTTCATGTCTATCCAGGGCGGCGTGGAGGAGATGAAATCAGGACGAGTGGTGGTGAGACCAGAAGTGGAGCCCATGAGTGACATCTGGTTCTATCAGGACGGCTTCATCAAGAGCAAGGTAATGCGTGATTAAAAGGTTATAATGTTGGCAGCATCTTGCAAATCAAAACCTGAACTGAAAAAGTCATCTGACCATGTTAACATGGAGCTGGTCTAATCAAGTACTGTATGCGTGTGCTGTAGTTATCACCAACCATGAGCCTCCAGGTGATGGGCAACATAGAGCCGGCAGCCAAGGCGGTTTTGTGGACAGAGACCCGGCAGCCTATCCAGACCTGGACAGCCCAGATGAGAGGCCTCATCACCAGCCTTACTTTCCCCGGCATGGTCCTAGATGTCAAAGGTATGAGAATTGTCCTGATTGCATATAAACATTTGACTGCATGCTTCCCTAAATATGCAAAGTTTTAGGAGTAATTTAAGTTCCCTCCTCAAGGTAAGGGCTGGAATTTGAAAGCCTAAATTTTGTGAAAACTGAAAACCCATTGTCTCTTGATGAACGATGGTGATCAGATTGTTCTAAAACATTTCTATTGGCTGCTAGTCCCTCTAATCTAACAAATAAATGTGTCAGCAGTGGTGGAAGAAGTATTCAGATTATTTGCTTAAGTAAAAACAGCAATGTAAAAATACTGCAAAGTAAATAGCAACTATCACTGTCCAATAAACAGCACTTGAGTAAATGTGCCTAGTTACATTCCACCACTCTGTGCCACTAAAAAGGCAGTTTTTGTTTTTTCTAGATGATCAATACAGCGTTATCATGATGACTTTGACTTTTTCAACATTATTTTTTTTCCTTTTCTTCAGGCGGCAAAACGTACGACAAGGACCATGTGGTGATTATGCCGGAGAGTGAGGAGAGGCCAAGCCAACAGTGGGAGATAGAGCTGCTGTAACCTGCTATAAAAAAACCTCATGTTTCTCTCATCAGTCAACAACAACAGTGCTTCTCTTTACAACTCCAGAATGGTCCCTAAATATACTGGGAACCAGCACTGCCACTGCATTATGATGTTTTTCAAACCCCATGATCCATGTTACTAATATGAACATTGCAACTGTAAAAATGCAATTAAGCAGTTCGAGGCCTGAAAAAGCTGCACCAGGCAGTTAAGTGCTTTGCAAGGTTTTGTTGTTTTTACCCTTCATGAAATTACTCCATTTTCTCCAAGTCCGATAATGATTTTCAGTATGCAAGGACTACAAAAAATATGCTGTAAGTGCCTTCACCTGTTGCAGCAACTGGGTCATATGAGTTCGAAAGAAGAATAAATGTATTTTTTTGAGGATGTGCTGAACTACTGTATATAAACCCAGCATGGACAGAACCATTCATTTGTATCCATATGTGATTGATTGATATAGTTCGACCTAATCCGTGTCTTTGTCTTTGACCTTTATCTGATGTTATCATTTGTCAACAATTTGAGTATTCAAACTAGAAACTCCTTGTTTGTATGATTCCCGGCACATGCAAATGTCCTGACTGGGGCACCTGTAGTTGATGCTTTCACAACTTTGTTTACAATGGAGCAAACCAAGTTTTAATTCGTTTTGGACATTGTTTTTTTGGAGCAAACAGCGGCTAACAATGCTTTATAGGGGACGAATGAAGCCAAATGAATGTGTAGTGTGCAAGAAAAGTATGCTATGCCTTTTTTTTTTTATTATTTTTTTTGTATGTACTGTATGTATCAATGTTTGTTTTGTGGGAAATGTTGCAGTTATGTATGCAGTATATCACATTGCAGTGTGCAGTGCAATGAATTGGGTTGTGTGTGACCAGTTACTCTATTTCTTGTTGTATTTTTCTCACAAGTCAAATTGTTACACAAAAATGTATGTTACCTGCATCAGCTGTATGTTGTTATTTAATACTAAAGATATGATGTCAAAGGTTATGTAAGAGGGAGTGGTTTTAAAATATTAAATAAAAAATTGTTAAATAAAACAAAGCTAATTGATTTCAAAAGAATGAAAATTTTTTGTAACATTATATAAATACTTCCACTGTTTAAAAAAACACTACTAAAAACCCACTTACTACAAACCATTTTTTTATTAAAAATGTAAGTGTATTTGTTTTTTTTTTTTTTTTTACTGATGTAGAGCATGACAGCATCTTTAGTTAATACATTTATGTCATTTAGCAGACGCTTTTATCCAAAGCGACATACATATGAGAACATTCACAAACCGAAGGCGCAGCTTCGGGAGCATTTTTTGGGGTTCAGTATCTTGCTCAAGGATGCTTCGGCGCCTGGCTGGGGGATCGAGCCTTCCGATTGGCAGGCAACCGTTCTGCCACCAAGCCACAGCCGCCCCCATACCATCATGAGGCAAAATAACTTAGATCAGCTTTGTTTGTAATAACTACACAGGTCTCACCTTTCCTTGTGCTCTGCAGGTTTTAAAAAAAAAAAAAAAAAAGATAAAAAAGGAAAGAAAACGTCTAAAGACCATCTTGTGTTGGGATCTCTCCAGCCGCGACACCAAATCGTTGAGTATGGTGCAAAGGAACACATGACATGAGGGAAGTGAGTTTATGATTCTTAATAAATAATTGGTAATAATTATGTGTAAAACTACTGTGGGCCAGGGGTGTGTGTGGGGGGGGCAATGTCCCCTAATTCCTACCACCCGACTTCCGGTGCCAGTGTTGTGCATGGATGTGCTAAAAGATCGCCGTTCATTGAACAGGCTCGTGTTTTTGGTGAACTGAGCATCATTTATCCGTCTGCAGCTAATGACTGTGAACATGAGCATCATTAACACCCACAAGCGTTAAAGATGCTCACACGCTGTGTTTTACGGCACCCGGTAAGCCGGTGTTTTGGGTCACATAATCGGATGGGTCACTGATGTTTGAAAATTGAGCTCAAGCATCCGACCAGGGAAATATCTGCAAGTAAATGATGATCACAAGAAATCATTAACAAAGGCTAAGATGAGCCAACACTGGGAAAGTTCCTCCACCCAAATCAAACTCACAGCATTCTGTAAAGGAAAACAACGGAAGAAATGAACATGAGTTATTTATTGGAACTGCGAACTTGGTTAAAAATTCCAAATTGTGAGCTATGAACGTGAACTAATTCATTTTAACCTGTGTGCACTGAACCTTGAGCTAGTGAACTGTGGACCTGCACAACACTGTCTGGCGCCTGTGCTTGGACCACACCCATCTTCATTTTGATGTCAACTACACACCTGTAAAATCTCATGACTGCATCTCCAGGACCACAGTTTGCCACGATGACACACACACACACACACACACTATTGTGACTGGTAATCAAAGGGGTCCCATCAATATTCAGCTGCAAGCACACGCACATTTTCTTCAGAAGCTTTTACCTGTTCTAGTTTAAAAACAATTGTTTTCTTTTGATATGGATGTTGAGTATATTAAGTCAATACTACCAAAAGATAAAGGTGTGCTGTAGCTCAGATTTGTTTATAAAAACCTCATTTTTATCTCATTATCTCATATTTCTTTGTGCTCTGCAGGTGAACAGCAGGGAGACGTTGAGCTGCACAGAGGATTGGACAGATTAAATCTGTAAGATGAATACATTTTTGTTCAGTGGTCTCATCATGCTCTGGCAGCACTGTGTTTTCTGTTGGAAATTACTTTATGAACAAATGGGGATTTTTTTGGTGAGACACAATAATTTATGTGACCTATTATTTGTGCCTGCTGACTCTGAATCTGAAAGTGAATGTGATATGTCTGTCTGTGTGTGTCTCTCTCTCTCTCTCTCTCTCTCTCTCTCTCTCTTTACTTTCTGCCCTGCTCTGTCGACTGGAGGAAAAAGAGCGGATATGGGTTTAAAGTTTTAGATTGGTATCACTGGCACTGGCAGACACAAATGCAGGTGCTGAAAAGGCCTTTTGTTAGCTCTCGTGACACAATTTAGTTTTCAGATTTGGTGACCCAAAGAACTTCAGGTTATACGCCAGGCTTTACCTGAAACCAGAGTTACCCCCTACCTTAAGGTGTTACCATACACCTGACTGTCTGGATTCCTCCTCTGCAAGGAATGTCAGTATTTTACAAGGGTGTTGTCATAGTAATTCTACAGACCAATAGTGTTGATGAAGCTGTGAAGACACGTAGCAGTGATTGGTCAGCTGAATGATAGACAGGCAGAGTGAACTGCAGCAGGTGTGTCATAGTAAGGGTGGGACTGAGATAGAGGGCTGATTAGCGGAAGTTGTAAAAAATACTCCTCCACAACGTCCCACAGCTGCCACAGCATTCTGTTACAGGTAGGAAACATTCTTTCAAGAGTTTGTTAGAAAATGTACTTGTGTTATTCTGTCATGTGTTTGTTTTGGCATGTTGAGGGTCTTAGAACCTTATAGCTAAACACTTGAAGTAATATAACCGTTTTGTTAAGATAACTACTAGTTTTATGAACAAACGGTAAATGATTCATTGAACAAAAATTGGGTGTCATTTTATGTTCATGCTGTGCCTGTGTGGGTTAATGTAATTAATTGTATGTTTCTGCATGTGTATGGACCATTTATCTCTTACTCACATTCTTTCTTGCAGTTAAAACAAAGCCATGGACCTTGAGTACTTCAAATCCTATGTAAGTAAACTTTTCTGCCGTGTCGTCCCTCTGCTATTGCATCATGAGTCCGTTTACCAAGACGAATATAATCTGCTGTCTTGTGATCTCTCATTATCAGCATACCTTATCTACAAACGTCACTATGCCTCCAGGCATGTTGCAATGTGAACTCATGTTTCCATTTCGATGTTAATGTAAAGAAAGCCGAGTTAATTAGTAATTAATCAACTCAGCACAATCCTGCAGTGCTCAATAGCATGTTTAAGATTTAGCCAGAGAATACTTTTTCCTGTTGAAGAATAGTTCAGTACTTATACTCTCAAACTACTTCTCCAACCTACTACTTTTCCAACCATCCCCCCACTAGTCACACCAGGAGTATAAAATATTTAACATTCTTTGAATTCAAACACGATGAAAACTGACTTGTATTTTTGCTCAACTTCTGCCAACACATTCAAAGTATGTCTGCCAAATCTATTATCATCTTGCTTCTTTTGTTCATTCCACCTGTTTCCTGTCACTCAATTATCACATTTTTGATTGAATCAGACAGGATATGTGTCCAACGGCAGGATTTATGCCTAATTTTCCAGTCTTGGCAGTATTTGTTTGATTTGTCTAAATGTTTTTGTTTCTCTCCCTCACTCTGCCTCTTTATCAAATAGGAGATGTGTTGGGGTACCCTTGGAACGGTGCGACCCTTCTCCAATTTCCACCCTGACCGAGATGCCACAGAGATCCAGGAAGCGCTGGAGAAGAAAGGTACTTCTATTAGATTCAAACTGGTTTGGAAAGCTTAGTGTTGTAGACCAGCAGTGTTGGATAAAGCTGTACACAATCCTACTTTTCTTTTACCTCTTAACATTCCTCGCCCCTTCGCTAAATACTCAGTACTGTATAATAATTGAAATCCAAACATTGTGCACCTGGCTCAGACGCGGGGACTCTGGTGAGGATCCTAACCAATCGGAGCAACGCCCAGAGACAAGTGATCGCAGAGATCTTTGAAAAAGTCACACAAAAGGTAAAGAAACAAATGAACTGAGTGTGTTAACAACAGCACTTCTTACTGAATTGAACAATTTACAAGATGAAAAAGGCTCTAAAAGGAATTTAGAAACTAGAACATGATATTCAGAATAACAGTTTCAAAGTTCTAATCCATAGCAGCCCCCCATTGAAAAATATTCCCTAAAGAAATCCATGTTATGCAATGCAACAGAATGTAGAGTTGCAATTATACTACTATATGTCTGTAACCTCCAAGTGTTTGCTGATCAAACATAATCTAAACTGGTCTTCAAGGGTTTAAACACACCTTTGTTTAGAGAGGGAGTAGCGTAAACAGTATAGGCTAAAAAAATGATACAGGATGAGGTAGAGAATTAATATGTAGTGTTATACATAAACTGCAGGGGAACATTTACTATTTCTTGGCAGTTGCATTTTCTGGGTTTTCTGGCTATGTTTGAATCAATAAAAAAACTTGGCAGGTGGTCACTTTTCTTTCCCTTGTATTACAAGTATTTTTTTACATTATTCTCTCTCTCTATATATAGAGAGAATAAGATATATAACAATTAATATTTCTTGTGGCTATTAATAAAGACATAAGATGTTATTTTAGGGTTGACTTTTCCTTTCAAACCTCCAAACCAAGACCTTACCCAGAGTCTTTCGCATCTGATCTGGAACATTTAGAGCTAAGAGAGACAACTAGGAACAAAGACATGTGAAAAACCTCAGTGTTTATTCTGACTCTGTACCAGGACCTGGCCGCTGGAGTGAAGAAAGCTCTGGCCGGAGACCTGGAGATTCTACTGTTGGAACTGCTGATGCCTCCTCTGCAGTATGAGGCTCTTCGCCTGCAACAGGCCATGGCGGTGAGTGAGTGTTTGTATACATATTTGTGTGTGTGTGTGTGTGTGGGTGGGTGGGTGTGTGGGGGGGTCTTTGTTGTGGGTGTTTTCATGTGTGTCTGCAAAAATCTCTTGAGGGGATGTGGGGGTTTTACCTTGCCTGTCTGTTATATCCCAGGATGCACATGCAGCAATAGTGTGTGTTTGTGTGTGTGTGCAGGGTTTAGGCACAGATGAGGAAACACTACTGGAGATCCTGTGCACACGACCCGGAAAGCAGCTTCAAGATATTAGGGCTGCATACCAACATTGTAAGTCACAGAACTTTCCCAGTCTTTCCCCAAACGCGTTTTGATTGATTGTTGTGGAGATTTGAACCCCTAATCCATAATCTCTTGTGTCATTATTGTGATATTGGTCATATTGTTTGTTTTTCTCCCTTTTCAGTGTATAAGAAGGACCTGGAGAAGGAACTGAAGGGAGAAACCAGTGGAGACTTTGCCAAGCTTATAGTGGCTTTGCTAAATGTAAATTGAGTACTTATTTATTTATTTTACCATCACCTTTAACCTCATAAGTAAACTGTTGGTGACAGTCAGTAAAGCTACAATAGTGGGTATTGATCCCCCACCTTTCATGTTATTAAAACGATTTATCTTGAATATGAAATAGCGGTGGGGCAACATGACAGTGGGGATGTAAAAATAGGATTTCTGTGACAGGTTCTTCTGAAACACATTTTTTTTTATTCCTTGAAATTGCAATTTAAAGCGTTTTCTCACTCCTCTCTCCCAACAGAAAGAAAATGTTGCTGGTGTGGTTCAAAGAGATATTGAGGTATTATTTTCCATGATATTTTAAAACAAAAATGGTCAAGGTGTGGCCAAAGTGGGTGTAAGGAGCAGCATTCAGTATTATATTTTAAGAAGAGAAAGCCGACACAATGCATTTTGACAGTGCACTATTATGCCATTTAGGATAAAAGCAATTGAATGGAGCATGTAGTGGTTATAAGCCTGTCTGGGATTTCACCCCTTTGAATGTCTTTTTTTGTTTTTATTCTTTTAGTCTCTCTCTGCGTCACTAAGTGGGAAAAAAGCTGATGCCGGACCATGGATTGACATACTGACCTCTAGAGACTCAGACCATCTTAACAAAGGTGAGGCTGTAACATATATTTCTTACATAGTTCTTGCATATATGCTTGTGTGTGTTAGAATTCTTCACTGTTAAAAATATGCGTATGTTCAGTCCCCTGACCTTGTACATCATTGACAGTGCTGATGGGACTGGAGCTGGAGAGCGGACAGATGGTGGATCAGACTGTGGAGAAGCGGTTTACAGGAGACATTCACCTGGGTTTGAAAGTTTTAGGTAAATACTGTTTGGGATGTGTGAGAGATTAGTATGCACTGGCCATGTTTATTAGTCACTGATTTTTCTTCAAATCTGCGTCGTGATAGTGCAGTGCATTCAAAACCCTGACGTCTACCTCGCCAAAAGACTGACGACCATGAAGGTAAGATGCTGTCATCATCAAGTGTCTCTTTTATTCTGATGATTTATGATAATTAATGATAAGATTAAGATCAAACAATACTGTGACTGACTGATGGATGGATGAAGTGATTGATCATTATATTTATCATTATAAAGACTTTATGAATCATTCTTTATCCATTATTCTTTTCATTACTGCAGGTGTCATACTCATTTTTCACTCAAGTTTTAATATGTCTCATATACCACTTATTGGTAATTTAGGGAAAGGGTACATTGATATTTATGGGATGCTTTTTTCTAAAATCTATAAAAATATTCATAAAAAAGTTAATTAGTTTGTTATTGTTGCCTTGTTTGTAACATGTATTATAATAGTTACTCTAAAGTTTGTTTCCAATCCCTTTTTGAAGTTGAAATGTCTGAAAAACACATACATTTGCCTTTTCCTTTTGCCTTCTACAGAAAGCAGAAATTTCCTTTTGTGTACAAATATGCAAATATGAATGGTTGAAACAACTGAAGGAAAACCTGTATGCCATATAATGGACAATTTATACATGTAGGAACTCTTCTAGTCTCTAAGACTGTTAAACACATGACAGTTCACACAAACAATGTTTCACCCGTCCAGACGCCAACAGTGCAGGGGATTATGGTGTCTCACAGTGAGGAAGATCTGCTGTGTATCCGAGCTGCCTACCTTAAATTAACAGGCACCTCTCTCTACACTGCTCTACAGGTGGGTCATTCACATAATACTGTGCTAAATATTAATTAACAATTTAAGGGACATATAGTCCTTTTTACATGTAAACTTCTTCCTTTTCCAACAGAAACAGTACAAAGGAGATCATCTACAGGCTCTGCTGGCCATATGTCGATCCGAAGATTAAATAAAAGATACACATTTTGAGTAGCTACATTTTTTTATTCATTTATATATTTATATGTTTCCTACTGAATCAGTCAATTGTAGCACCAAAATAAACTGTATGCTCTATTGCTCCTTTTCATATTTAATTAAATCTCATTTCATTTGCATAATGCTTGTTTTAATGACTGATACAAATACATGCCATGAAGTATAACAAAACAAGTTTGGTTATTTGTTATTATTACTTTATATATCTGCCACAACACTTTCTTCCTGATGTTCTATCTACATACAGTATTTTTTTCCACAAATTGTAAGTAAGTAAGTAAAATTTATTTGTATAGCACATTTCACAGATAAAAAATCACAAAGTGCTTCACAACAAAAGGAGAACTACACAACATTTATAAAAAACATTACAGTACCTAATCAGAACGAGTAACAAAAACAGTAAATAGAAAAGGAAAATAAACAAAAATGCACAAAAGACCAGCCTAACCCCCCTACAGTCTAGAGAAAAGCCTCTTTAAATAGAAGAGTTCTCAACTGTGTTTTAAAACGTTTCACTGAGTCCAGGCAGCGTAAGGCAATACATTACACAGCCTGCAGATTTAACAAATACCTTAAGTTCATTATGTATACATACTTAATTTAAGAACAATATGCAAATGTTCTACATACTTAACATAGGTAAATAGATATATACTTTATTGCCCCCAGATCCGTCATAAGGAAATATTTTAGGATTTTCCCTAGATTTTACAAAATCGTGCGAGTGCATCTGCATCCAGTGTAACTCAGCCTTCATTTACAGTCAGAAACTGTGAAATATTGAGGAACAAGCGTCTTTTAAACCAGTTTTGCCAGTTACTGTTTAGGGGAAGAGCGTGTAGAGCATCAATGGCACGACAGAAAGAAACAGAGAAGCTTTGACTTCTGAGCCTCCATTGTATGGGGTAGTGGTTTGAGTGGTTGACATCATCGTTGTCGTTGTTTTGGTGGTTGGAGATGTGGTTGTACTCATGGTGACAGAGGTGGTCATGCCAATTTCAGTATTGGTTGAGGCGGCGGTTGTAGCGGTGTTAGCAGATATGGTAGTTTTGTTGGTTGGGGCGACAGTTTTAGTAGTATTTGGGGAAGTGGTTTTAGTTGTTTTTGTAGTGGTGGTCGTAGACGTGGTTGTAGTGGTGGTTGTAGCGATGGTTGTAGATGTGGTTGAGGAAGTGGCTGTAGTGTTTGGTGGCGCATCAGTAGTGTTGGTAGTAGGTCTAGCCATAGAGGTGGTTGTAGTGGGTGTCATAGACGTGGTTGTAGTGTTTGGTAGCGCATCAGTAGTGTTGGTAGTAGGTCTAGCCATATAGGTGGTTGTAGTGGGTGTCATAGACGTGGTTGTAGTGTTTGGTGGCGCATCAGTAGTGTTGGTAGTAGGTCTAGCCATAGAGGTGGTTGTAGTGGGTGTCATAGACGTGGTTGTAGTGTTTGGTGGCGCATCAGTAGTGTTGGTAATAGGTCTAGTAGTAGTTAGTAGGCTAGAAGTAGTTGTTCCACTGATAGAAACGGTGGTGTCAGCAGTCGAAGTAGTGTTTCCTTGAGCCTGAGTGGGAATAGAGTAGAAAATAATTTAAATTAGCGTTAGAAACAAAAGCTATGTGTCAACAATACTTCTGTTTCCATAGTTACCATCCATCTATGAACATGATTTACACAAGTTATTACGTTAGAGACTCTGGTTTGGTTTTTTACCTGTTTTCAACTTTAGTGTTATCTTGTTCTTTAATTCCCATCAAATGATAATACATTAGCTCTCTTATCATGTTGGAATGGATTACAGATTAATTTCTGCTCTTTTGCTAACCTGTAATGTATTCCATCAGCACACAAAAAGGTTTTGTTCCAAAAATAAGTAAGGTTTTAAAAACATTGGCTTCATGATTAGATGTTTTGTTTCACAATATCCTAATGATCAAACAATCATTGCAACAGTTTCAATAAGCATTTTTCTGTGACTATTACATTAGTATTTCAGAACCAGCTTTATTGCCAAGTAGGTTTACACATATGAGGAATTTTCTTTGGTGTTTTCGTTGCAAAATAAAAAAAACATAGTATAATATAAAGAAGTATAAAGAAACATAATGAAAGTACTGCAGGTCAAGAATCGTAACAATAAAAAACAAAATAAAATTATTAAACAAAAATATTATAAGAAAATATTACCATGATACCATAACCTATTAAATTACTTGAAAACCGTATCTGACCTTTTCAGAACAATAGGACACGTCAGCAGGCTGACTCAACCACACTGACTTTGCCAATGTTTTTAGGGAACTTATTGTCTGTTATATACATATATGTGCAAAGTGCAAAAAAACCCTCTATGGGGATAGTACAGTATTTTGGCATATTTTCTTGAAGAACAATTGAAAAAGTTAATAAGTAGTTACCTTTCCTAATGCCAGCAAAGCCATTATGCAAAACCCCAGAGCAAGTGTGTTCATGGTGGAAAGCGAAGAGGCGGCAGAGATGCACCAGAAATGTTCCCGAAAATGTCCTGTTGCACAGAAGGCAGGCTGGTGTGTTTTCTAGTGCTGTGAAGGTTCTCCCACTGTAACCTGGGGTACTTTCTTCTGGGAAACTGAGAGGAAATGTTTTCTTCTTGCTTTTATACAACACATGTCAGGAGGGGCAGGTGTGAATTTATGACGTAAAGTATGACCTGCTCTGGATTCAGGAAGTTGGTTGGGGAGGTGTGTGCGAGATATGCATGTGTGTGGAAGCATCCTTCTCCTTTGCACAATATCTATGGACCTATCACTTTGTACTTTGCAATATTTAATAATTAATAATTAAAGTGCTCACCACTCACCATGGGGTGCATGGTGGCAGAGCAGTTAGTGCCCCTGCCTCCCAATAAGGAGATCATGGGTTCAAATCCTGGACAAGACCACAATCTCTCTGGGTGGAGTCTGCATGTCCTCCCCGTATATTTTTTACTTTTACTATTATATTAATATTATTTGTTTTTTATGGGGCTAACAATGATGGAAAAAATATTCTACTTCCTCAATGTGATGTTGACACCTGGCTTAATTTTAAACCTAAAAAAAATGCACACGACAGGCTGTTCAACAACTTCCCTGTACTGATGTAAGTTTCATGTTAAGTGTTTAGAGATCAGTGGGTGCAATGTCCAATACATTTAAGCAGATTTATCATAAAGAGAAAATTATTCATCCTTCCTTGTTGCCCCTGGTGGATTATTAACTAATTGATAAACAAATAGGTTACAATAAAGGTCACTGCCAGGACTTTCTTGAAATGATCCATGAGACCCTGAGTGTCTGTGGTTTTTGGTCGGAGACAATCGCTAAACTCTACTACTGAGAGACTTTAATCAGCAGTTTCTGGCTGTTTGGTTTGCACCGGTTCTGATAAACAGTGACAATAAAGTCTTTTAAAAACGTGACACTGCATATTGTTTGTTTTTCAAACAGTGAAATCAAGAATAGTAACCCCAGTTTGGCTCATTGGCTTCCTCACAACCTTTCACAACAACTGCACATGTTTCTGGGGACCTTTTGAAGCCGCAGAGGGCAACAGTGTCCTAGAGGTTACAGATTTCAGCTTAGGGTCATACTTATAGGGTGTCATTTAAAAACCCCCACCAGATCAACATATCACTTTAATTCCTTTTATTTTACTTTTTTCTGCCGTTACGAAGCTAGCGATAACATACAGTACATCAACCAGCTGAACTTAATAGGCCATCCTACCATACAATGTGTGGCAATGGTGCTGAATCTATGTGGGCTGATGTGGGAACTGGTCCTGCAATATTTAAGTTATTACCTGAAAAATAGCAAATAAATGTGCTGTTTTAAGTCAGAACTAACCCCGTGGCAACTAAACACATTAGATGGGGTGAGGCAAGGAAAGGCAGTTCTGGTGCCAAAGAATACTCTATCTGCCATAGGACATTGAGCCGATACAGCGAGAAATGACAAAATCTCATAAAACAAAAGTAAAACTTTACAGCAGTGGTAAGCAAATAGTGGCCTGTGGGCTAAGTCTGGCGAAAGCCTTTCAGGGTTTAAAACATTTACATGATTTTCCCTTAATCTACCAAGAATGTAAATACAGGGCTTGTATAAATCCCAATAGACATGACCTCTTACAGCAACATCTAGTGCCCCAATGAGCAGAGAGGCATCAGGTTTTCTGAACTAAGGTTGTCAAAAGTGTTGATACTTTGATACTTTTTCGATACCACGTGTTTGAAACAATACGATCGCCGTGAATTATACATTCAATAGTATCTAAAGTACTGAAGCTATAAAAAAAAAAAAACCAGATGTAGGCTACAATCTTTAGACGGCGTTTCAGCACGCCTCCATGAAGCTAAGCAATGCACTGCTGTGGACCTGGACAGCAACAGCACGTATTTTAGCCACCTAAAAATGGCCCACCTAGAAATATCAATATCAGTTTCAGTGTACGCTATATTTTGGATATTTTCACCGCCTTATCTTGCCGTAAGACAGCCTTTCTGACGGGACACTGAAGCCTCATATCGCTCCCTCCAAAAGCCACCACCAGACTCCTTTGACAAAAGCAGTAATTTTACGTCTCAGAACACAGGAGTTGCTGGTCTACCGCTGCCTCGACCCGCAGCAACTAATGTGTCAAAACACCAAGGTCAGACAATAACACAAACCAACTAACCGATTAAGGCAGCGGTGGAGCAGCAACTCCCGTGTTCTGCGACATAAAATGCCTGTTTTTGTCAGCGGGGTCTGGTGGTTTTGAAGAAAGCATAATATGCATATATAGGCTTCGGTTTCCCATCGGAAAGTGCTGACCGCACAACATATGAATGCTTTTAGTCCTATTTAGAACACAAGGGAAGTGGTACACTTCAGCCCCTTGTGGCCGAAATGAGCATTACAGCAACAAGCACCTAAATAATCCCGAAAAAGAAATCATTTTCACCTGCCACAACTTCTTTTTGCGCCTGTTTTCGCAGATAAAAAAGAATATATTAAGGAACTTAGAAAGATTATCTTGGCAAGAACTTTTTTTTTCACCTGTCCTGAAGTCATAAACACGGGAGAGAAAACAATTTAGATCAGACTTAGAAAATGGATCACCAGAACTGTGGCGTGTCATGCAACAGACAACCGTTAGACATCACAGATCAAGCATGTCATAATTGGAAGCTTTGCTTTTAATGTCTTTGGTTTCAAAAATGTGCACTGTGACAAAGAAAAGAAAATGTTTGACTTCTTATTTTCAAAACACATCTATATTTAACATATAGTTAACGAAATAACGTTCTTTTTATTTCTGATGGCTAGATATTGTAAATAGAAATATTACACATTGGTAATACAGACATGTTTTTATTTGTAATATTTTCCACTCTGTTTATCTGATGTTTATTGGTTTTGGGACATACCAAGAAAAAGCTTATACTTATACTAATGTACAAATAATGATGCTAATACACACTCACACAAAAAAACAAACAAACAGTTGCTTCAAAGGTCAACACAACTACTAGAGCGTGACATGTCTAAAAATGACAATTAAGTCTTTAATTTATATTATAATTATACATGTGTAATATACATGATTAAATAAATATTCTCATATGAGGCAATAAATAGGCCTACAGAATGTGATTTAGGATTTGTGTCCCCTTAAATACAGATCAGGTGGCAGTAATCTCTTAAAATGCAAACAAACATGCTTAAACTCATTATGATTCATAGGCATCTATCACTAAAATAAGATCAGATTTGCAATGTGTTAAAACAGTATTGTAGTTTAAGACTCATTCCAGCTCTGAGCCTCAACAGTGTGCTCATTGCCAAAGTGCTTGAAGAACAAATGATCCGAACAGCACACCGACAGAGGTGAAGATGTGGCTCTGTCCGCTCTTTGTAGTCACGGTGGCCATGCCGCCAGTGCCCTTCATTGTTGTGGGTCTGGTCACCGTCGTTGTGGTGCCCATGGTAGAGGTGCTCTGGTTACTGATGGCAACACCGATGGTGGTGTTGTTTTTGAATGGCCAGGTTGTATTGGAGGTGTTATTGTATTTCATTGGTTTAGTACCTGATGATATGTTCTTTGTATCATGGAGATGGAAGAGGAGATAAACAGATATTTATGACAAAACATGGCATTGTATTTCATGCTATGGAGCATAATATTGCATATCATATTGTAAAAAAATAATAAATGCAAATGCACATTTGAATTTTGGCATTGATTTAAATTACAAAAATGCATTAATAATGAAAAACTACAAGAGCAGGACATAACATTTGTTTTGACATTTCACTGTGACGAATAAGTCTTATTGGAGTGAATGTATCCATTTGTTCACGATATTAGAGCTTTTTGCATTAGAAATTCATTTTTATCGTTTAACTCCAAAGATTCTATAAAATCAAATTGAAGTTCCTCCTTTTAGATTTTTTTGCCACACTTTGTGTAGGCCTACATCTCCCTCGCTGTCAGCCAGTAAAGCAGAGTTTTACCTGTGCACAGACAAATCCCAGCAGAGCCAGTGAAAACAGCCCCAGGACAAGATACTTCATGTTGGATGAGACCTGATTTCCTCTTGAAGACAAAACAAAAACCTCACTGTTTTTAACAGGTATTCAGTGGTTTTGTTTTTTTGTGTATCCTTGCCGAGAGTCTTAGTTTTGTAAATACGTGTTTCCAAAGGCTGGCCTTTTATAAGGCATTCAGATTTTTCACCTGATACCTGTTTCAATTCAGGAAGCCTTCCCTCTGTCTCCACCCCAGCTATGGACCACAAATGCAAAACCTCACACTAAGCCAAATGAAATCAATCCAGATATGGATGTAGGCGATACCTTGTCTCTGCTGTCTTTGTTCTTATCTGCAGCTATGTTTATCCTTTCATGGCTGTGATTGATCACATAATTTAATATAAAAATTACTGATTAATACTTAAAGATAAGTAACATCTTAAATTGGATACTGAGACGGCCCTCACTCACTCACTCAAAATTAATCTGGCTTATTTTAACAACAGAAGTACAGTTAACCTACAAACACACAACTGACATCAGAGCTGATATCTGTAATTTTGCATTTATTCATACATCTGTTACTGCGTTTAAACCACACCCTGGGTGCTCAAACAGCTAATTTAGGCCAATTTGCCAAACTTAAATGTTAAAATTCACCAATTACCTTCAATGTATAAAGAATGCTTCCACCATAGGCATTTCCCTGTTCCTTTACATTGGTAAGATATTTAACTGTAATATCTATCAACTTGAATTCGTTTTATATTCCCCATTTAGTCTTTCAAGAATACAAAGCAGGCTGATTACCAGAAAACTATATTTTCCCAAAAAGATCTGCCCGATTGTGGGCCAGGTCCACTTTTCATCTACATCATAGCCAACGTTGCCATCAGTTTGCAATGATTATACAGATGCGGTGAAATACATCGCTGTCATGTCCTAAGAGCCCTCATGCAGAGTCTTGTGAGTAAAACTAAGCAAAACATTAAAGGTGGTTCAAGACAAACAGCCTGAATTTGAATGTGATGTTGTTTGAATAAAATTAAGTATATTTTTAATATCAAAACCAAAATGCAAATGGGGTGGCAGCTGTGACGCTACCGTTTCCATCAGTTTTAGAAGGACTGAGGTTCTTGTAGAATTAATCCAGTTCTACTGACAATTTCACCCAAAAGGTTCCCACCATAAAGTCCATTTTATTTGCACAGGCATCCAGAGAAATGTCCTGTGTTAATGTTTGCTCACTCTGATTAAAATATATACCTGAAGCAAGGAATTATACATAATTTATTGAGATTAGGCGGAATACTCAGAGCAAACAAAGCACTTCATAGCATGAATATGATAGATGTGTGACAGTCACAGTGAGAGCCATTAAAAAAGAAGCTCTGTTAAAAAATCTACCATTTCTATTCCTAATTTTGGTTTTAGACTTTTAGCCCTATGCGCTGTAGATCAGTACCGAGATCACAGGCACCAGTAGTTGACCGCAGGCCCCGAACAAAGAGGCAGACCCTCCATTTGAAGCTGTAGCCGAAGTTGTGCGAGTGGTATTCCCACTCCCAGGTGGTGATGTGGCTCCAGAACCTTGAGTTGCTGCAGAGGACATTGTGGACTGCTGTGATGAAGAGATGGTTGCCATGGACTGCGAGGAGACAGCTGAGGTGGAGGAGGCTGGAGGTGCTCTTGTGGTAGGATAGTGGTCATCGGAGGTTACGTTAGTCGAGGTGTGGCTGGGCGGTGATGTGATTGCTGCTGTAGGGTCGGTGGTACCAGTTGGTTCGGTGTTGTTCCTGGTCACTGTTGCATTTGTTCCATTTGAACAGGAGGTACATTCTGTTACAGTTTGCGTCTGTAAAAGAGAAAAGCAGTTTGCATTGCACAAGAGATGTGAAAAGTCCAGAGTCATATTTTAGGTAGTATCTATATTAAAGGATACATTCTCTATAATAAAAAACTTACTTCTAGTGCCATCTAGCCATGCAGATAGTTCTGGTTTTCTTTGCTCGGTATGCATGTTGATCATTTCCACCTCCAACCCAGTACAATGCATAGAAATTCATTTTTGAGGTTCTCGCAGCGATAAAAAATATACTTAAACAATAAAACAGCAACATCTCTTTGCAGCAACTATTTTTTTGGATGTGTTTTTATTCTGGCTTAGTGTAAAGACTGGAGGCTGAAGGAGTCTAATTTGCGCAATGTATCTTATGTGTATAACCTACACATGAACAGAAATGTTAAAACTACAATTGCGATTTCAGTGAGAGTTCGATGTTGGAGCCATTGACATGCAGCAGTTTTTCTGTCTGCCTAGCACTTCTGTGCAGCATATTTGGCTAAAGCGTGGGTTGCCAGATATGCTGTATGCACAGGTTTTGATTTTGGTCTCTGATACCAAATCTGCACTGTGAGAACACGACTGTTGTGCCATGTGCAGTGACTGCGCGCAGCTCAGTACTTAGACGCAAGACATGAAACTGATATCGACCTTCACATTTCTGTCTTGGAGAGAAAGAAAATAGATTTCCCAAAAATGTTAAGCTATTCCTATAAAATACACGCAGCTGTTGAATTTTTAAAATGTATTTCAGTGCCATGAGCCCACAATGCAATTAGAGTCTTCCGTATTGGCGTAGCGACAGAAATCCCAGACATAGATCTATTTAAATGTGGTCAAATAAAGTCAGAACTGCCTGCATGGCTAGATACCACAAGAAGTAAACGAGAAAACATAACTTGGGTGAACCAACCCTTTAAGAAACAAAAATGTAACAATATAAATAAATAAAAACTACAAAGGAAGTCAAGAAACAGATGGTACTACTAGGCATTACAATATTATAATAACAGTAATAAAACGATAAAATTCTATTCTTGTCTGGAGCACTTATCACTGGGTTTAATTCTCTTACAACTCACTGTTATCTCCTATACTCAACACCAATTTATACTGTCATTATTTCCTGCCTATCTTATGCTGGCAGTCGATGCCACAGATAAAGCTGCAGTACAGTGTGCCTCTCTGTCGGTGACAAACCATTCGGTGCTACATCACGCAAAGGTCAAGCACCTGCTGCTCCAGCTGAGTACATGAGGCATGAAGACATTAATCGCACTTTGCATATTGCTGTGGTTGTTAGAGGCTTGCAGTAAATGTCTACCCTCCACTAATTGTCCCGTGCCTGGACATAATATATCTGTCTCTTTGTTGTATTTCATCTCCCATCTAGTCCAAACCTTTGCTTTATTTTTCATGATGGCTCATATCTAGAATATCTAGAAATAGGAGCATTGCTGTGGCTGACACCAAATAGCTCCCTTCAGCAAAAGAGAGGATTAGTGAGGGCCGACAAAGTAGGTCTAATATATTCAGTTTCACAGAATTATAGCAGTGGAGGAGCTATAAATAAGTGTCCTGCTCATAATTAAAGTCCAGCAACATTACGTTTTCTGAAGAAATTATAAAAACAATTGCTATTTGACATGCTTTTTCAAAATAAAGCTAACTACTTGCATGTAATGAGCCAATTTGTAAAGTAACCATTGCCCCCCCCCCATGTTTAGGGTTGAATTAAACACAAAATATCCAAAAAAAAATACAAGAAAACTACAGACACAAAATCAAGTTACTGTTCACAAGGTCAAAAATTCACTTTCAAATCTAACTTTTAAGCCAACAATGATGGAAAGTCAGTTAAGTGCTCAGAAAAAAGCTCCAGAACTTTGCAGAAGATTTGCAAAAGAAAAAGAAGAAACAGAAGATTTGCAAGAGAGATCATTTGTTCTCAGTAAAAAAATAAAATCCACCTCTAATCAGAGAGGCTGAACTGTCCATCACTGGTCCCTCACTGCCCTCTGAATATGGACACAAACTCACTTGTCCCACAACATGTTTTGCACCAGGAGTCCAAAGTGTCCCTTACCTCAGTATTGCACAGTGACATAAAGATGAAACAGACACAGAGGACAAGCATCCCTTTTTTCTCCATATTGATCTTCAGCAGTTTCCTTCGTACTTTATGGCTGTCCCCACCCTTTCTGTCTGTCCTTTTATACCTGCCAGCCCTCCATAACACTGATGCTGATAAATGTGAGTCGTCAGAGATAGCTGAGCAGAGCCCCCCCCATGCACTGTACTGTAACTGTACTCTGCTGCAACTCTGCTGTTTTAAAACAAGGCTGAAGACTTTTCTTTGTCACTGCCTTTTATTAAATGGAATTATGACTAATTTCTTACCTGCACCGTAACTTTTACTCTCCTGTTTTATCTTGTTTGGATTTTCTATTTATTTTACTCTTTTTAAGTGTTTTTAAATGTCTTTTTATATTGCCCTATGTTGCTTTATGTTTTATGTAAAGCCATTTGAATTGCCTTGTTGGTGAAATGTGCTATACAAACAAACTTGCCTTGCCCGAACTGTATTTTGTCAAAAGTAGATCATACTAAATGTCTTTTCCAAAGCTTGGGTTCCGCTTTTTTTTTTACCTCATGCCAAGTACTTCCTCAACCCCGTGAGATTAATGCACGCTAATGAAATAATGTTGCCAGGATTTGGAGACCATGGACTGTCCCACATCATACATTAGTGCCAATGTATGATTACCACATTTTATCCCAGTTAACTATGTTCAAATTCATGTTAATATGGCTTAGTGTGCTGTGTACATCATAGATCATTTATATTCCTATGCTCTAACAATTTGTAATCCTTGTTGCCAAAGAATATAGATTGGCATTTGTACAGGGAATTTTGATGAAAACAGAAAAAAAAAATCCAAATTTCCATTTCCTATTTAACTTTTCACTTTCGACCAAGCCCAGATAAACTCAAGGAAAGAAAAGTCAACTATGGAAAACTGATGTGATATGATAAGGCAATTCACCTTAAACTGGAATGTAACCACAGAAACCCATCACCAAAGACTTCCAGGGTTCCTTTTACATTTTTCCACCCCAATGAAGATTATTTTGATGAAAATTTGGAGAATAAGGCACGTTTGATTTCACCTTGCCTGTCGCCTAGCAGCTGAACGATCTATTGGAATGTGCCCCTGTGATGTTTAGTTTTTGATATGGAGCTTGTACAAATACGTGAGGTAAAACTGGCTTCTTATCACTCTCTAAGAAACAAAGCAATGATGTGACAGCCTCATTGCACTTGTGCATGAAATAACACTGACATTTTTGTATGGCACTTTGTTTCAACTGCCACTCAATATTGCCATTAAAAAAATGAATCAAATTTGGAATAACACTGGAGACAGGTGTTTCCAGTTTTAAGTTTAGCAGTGTTTCACTTTTCAAAAATATATACCAGCTTGGACCTTTGTTAAATCCAATTTATCGTCCCATATAACTTTACATCCAAAGAGTAAACAGACACTCTCGCCCATTTTGATTTTATTAGGTCAAAGATGACAGAGTGAAGGGTGTGACAGAAAGGCTTCAAGTGATAAGTTCTCGCAATTCTCACCTGGACTCTGTGTGGCATATGTTATATGTTACAAATTCACTACTACCTAACATGCATATGTGGGCGGCTGTGGCTTGGTGGCAGAACAGTTGCCTGCCAATCGGAAGGTCAGTGGCTCAATGACCCCAGCCATGCGTCGAAGTATCCTTGAGCAAGATACTGAACCCCGAAATGCTCCCGAAGCTGCGCCTTCGGTTTGTGAATGTTCTCATATGTAAGTTGCTTTGGATAAAAGCGTCTGCTAAATGACTAAATGTAAATGGATATATACAGGTGATTAAAGGAAAAGTGTATGGACTCAGATATACTGGGACCATTTTAGCAATTTAGGTCAATTCCAATCTAAAATGAAAACATTTTTCTCTGATCATCACCACTCAAACTCAAGGGCATAGAAGGAAACCTGTAAGAGGTTGTTCTGGTATATAACAGCCAAGCCTTTGTGGTGCTTTATCAGATGTGTTTTAACTGTGCTGTGTAGTTCCTGGTATCAGGCATTTTATCAGGCCTCTTTCAGATAACCCAATGCCCTGTGTCATCACTGGACACTACTGCCACTACTGCCTATGTATTTTGTGACACTATCACGTTTATGTCTACATTTCTGTCGTTTGTAGGATTAGCTCAGAATCAATGTCTGAAGGTCTGTCTTTAATGGTTGCCTGCAAACCAAATCTCCCTCAGGATACTAGTAAAGTTCAAGCTGAAGTTCTACAGGGAACACACACAACTATGAAAATCGTGAAGTACACAGACATAAGGACGCAGCAGAACAGGAACATCACAATAGTTCAGAGTCAAAACAGGGTACAGACGATTTATTGCAGTGACATAGAGCAGGGGAAAGTAAAATAGCTCTGCTTTCAGCTTCACAATCAATTTTGCAAGTTTTCCTTCTTCTGTTCTTGCCAGTTTCTTTGCACGCTGCTTAATTTGATCCATTCTGGCCTTGGAGGAAATTGAAAATACTGATTTTTTTTTTCTTGGAAATAATGTGTTCCAAAACTAAACGTCATTCACTTTTAGTTTTATCAAATACTGATACCTACGTGTCATCAAACTTTGTTAATGGTTGTTAAGGTCAACAAAGGGCCTTAAGAACTATAAACCACATCACATGAAAACCAAATGTACTTCCTTAACTTACTAACTTCTCTTCTGGCCCATGCGTGCAACCTTTTGTCTTATGTAAACCACAGATTAAGTCAGCCACACTGATTTAACAAATAAAGAAAGCAGGTGAATGATTTTCCTTGGGCTGGCCGGGCTTCAGGACAAACACGTCCTTCATTTAACCCCAAGTCTGTTATTTTGAGCTATTACTGCAGGCTTGATTTGTGTCATTTATGCACTTTATTCTATGAAACAGTGGATTTAGATCTATGTAAAGATACCTTGGTAGGTCCTTGTAAGCTAGGTACGGCTCTTAAACAATAATATTTGCAGAACAGAATATTTGAACAGTTTTATCAGTCTCACTAACTAACAGAAGCTGCAGTCAATGTTGCTTAGTATTTCCCATGTCATCTTTAATGAAGCCTAGCAATAATATTCTATATATATGATATATTTTATGCTGTTGCTTGCAGCATAAAATAATTAAAGATATCATATGCTATGATATCTTTAATTATGTTATAGGCAACAGTGGATTGTAACTTAAGTACATATACTTATTTAATGCACTTTTTACTCAAGATACTTTGCACAAGTAGTTGCATTTTCTGCTACTTTTACGTTTACTCCACTACATTTGTCTGACAGCTGTAGTAGCTAGTTACTTTGCAGATTAAGATCTGAAGTGCCCAACAGTACTGTAGTAGTTAAACTGAACGCTGCCTCAACTAGCTACAACATTAAAAAAGAATTATTAAAATTCTGCATACACAATAATGTCTCGGTTATGTTAATCCAATGATTGTATATGTAATAATAAAACACTATCACGGGGCATTGTTCTGAGAACTTTTAAGTACTTTTGCTGATAATACTTCTATACTTTACTTCAGTAAAGTTTTTATAATTTTATAATTTTTATAAATAATTTTGCTTACGTAAAGGGTCGTAATACTTCTGAATACTTTCAGGATTGGTTGCAGTAAGGTTGGTGCTTGCAGTACATTTAGCCGACAACTGTCTCCATCTAGTGCTGGGAAGTGTGTCCGTCCCGTCCAGGAAGTGACGCAATGAGGACGATAACGTGCATATAGCATTGTGACAGAAATCAGTGGAAAGGTCTCATTAAAGACAATAAATAAGCAAACGTTATTTGTCGCAATTACTTGAGCAAATCGGAGATATTTGGACAGCATTTACCCAAAGCAAGTTAGTTTAGGTAAGCGGTTTTTCTACACTCGCCGCCGGCTAGCTAGCAAGCTAACTACCTTGCTTGCGTATGAGTCTGTGACGTTACGTGAGATTAGGCTAGCCTGTTTAGCTACCAGGATATTAGCCTTTGTCAGTCAGTAAAACGCTGTTTAATTAGTATCTTTAGTCCAGTGCGTAAGAATCAAAGTTTGTGTGTAACGTTAGTAACCTAGATAGCAACATTAAAGTTACATCGTCGGGAAATGTTCGACTCTATGGAGTATTTCATTTTGAAACTCTTTCAGTTACTCTAACGAAGTGGCGTTAGCGTTAACTTAGCCCCACTTTATGCACGTAGTTATCTCAGCCGCATCCCTTCCCCACAGATTTGCCGTGGTGATGGCAGCCTCATTACCCCAGAAGCCAGGGATGCCCCCTCAGCAGCAGCCCCACCTGCCCCCCGGTGCTGCCTCGGCCCCGGGTCAGCAGCCTATGCCTCCTCAGGGAGCCCTGAGAGAGATCTCCCCGGTGTTCCTCTGTCGCATTGGACAGGAGACAGTCCAGGACATTGTCACTCGCACCATGGAGATCTTCCAGATCACACGAGCGACGCAGGTAACGTCACAGCACGTCAGCCTGTGAGCTGGCTAAGGACTGTTGTGAATGGACACATGTGCGTGTCACCCCCCCATCTCTCTGTGAGATGCTGTTGTGGTGTGAATGCCTGGTTTTGCAAACATCAGCACTGACCTTATGTTATTTTGTAGGCTCCGCTGTTATACAGTGATTGACCAAGTGACTCACGTTTGAGAAACATCTATCTGGTCCAATACAGTTAGAGAGTTACCAGTTTATTAGGAACCTCTTTCCCGTGTATTGCAGTCCAAAAGTGTGTCAGAGACATTATTCGACAATACAATCTCAACTCAAGGTCCACTTGCTTGTTTTGGATACCGTCATCCACATCAGCAGATTGAGTTTGTACGGTTTCCATGGAAACATAGAAGTCCACGCCCCTGAGTCTGAGACTTCGCCTTCATGCTGACTGAGAATGAAACCTCCAAAAGTAAAACGATTTCTTTTTTGAATAATTGTTTTAATTATTTAGTCTAGAAATGTTTTGTTTTTTTTAAATAAAGACAGCTGCACATTTTGGAGCCTAAGGTGTCGTTATGCAGTTGCTTATTTCGTTTGAACAACCATTAAAAAAAATTACTACTATCATAGATCACAATTTTAGTTTAACTACAAAATGTCTTAATTTGTTTTCTGAGAGATCTTGTAATAGCTTCTGTGAGAAAACCTCGCTTAGTCTACTATGTACTGTCCCCCGTCAGGTGTGTGTGGATACGTAAACTGAATGGCTGCCGTTTTTTCAGCTTACAGGGTTCCTCTGTGGTCTGTCAGTCTGCATTTGTCCCATCCTCCTTTCCGGGATATCTGCTTGGCATGCTTGTCAGCATCTGTCTTACTCATCCTTCCATCTCCACCTGATCAGTGCCTCTAATTGTGTCTCACTGTGTTTCTCAGTGTATAACTCACCTCTTCCAGCTTGTCCTTGTCCATTACACTGAGCAAGTTTTTTTTTTTTTCAACTGCACTGAAAACTTTCAGCGCAAAAGATCAGCAGCAAGACGGTGTACTCAAAAATTGTGTTGTCTTACATTTTACCCAGGCTTGACGCATCACCATCCACGTGCTCTTAAATTTAATACATAAGAAAAATCGGTGAGAGAGGGAAATTCTGGACAGTGTCTTACAGTATCAACCTTTTACTTGAAAGGAAATTGAGAGTAAACATGAAAAATACAAGCAAAGTGTAAACTGCCTTCATAGTAATAATGACTTCTGCCTACCAACTAGTCTTGATATATGCACATTGCCCTGCCATCTGAACCAAAAATGTAAACGACACTTAAAACTGATGCGTGACGCTGTGTGTGTTGGATGTAGCTTCCTAATGGTGTGACCCAGAGCCAGGCGATGTACCAGGACCGCTTTGGGAAGCTCCAGGAACACCTGCGGCAACTCGCCCTGCTGTTCCGAAAGCTCCGGCTCCTGTACGAACGCTGTGTGGAGATGACCTCTGGCCTGCAGGAGGGGCCCACAGAGGTCAGGAAGGAGCTCTGAATGTCTGCTTAGATACAAGTTGCGTGTGTTTGTATGTTCAAATATTCAACTTTTGTTCAGGAAATAAACGATAGATACAGCTTGAGACACATATGCAAGAACAACACTGAAAGGGACTTTTAGTCTTTCTGCCCTTTGATTAGGGCTTGACTGAATGCATTTGCAGACTTGTCAGTGTATCATTTGCCTTTTGTTACACTCTATCTTCTTTAAGTGTCGAAACCCAATGCATTCATAGACAGGACGGGGGGGGAAAAAAAAGGTATTTTGTATGTAATTTGTGTCCTCAGCTTCTGCCATACGTTGGAGAGGAGCTGGTTTCCAGTAAAGTGGAGCCATGTAGTCCTGCTGTCAACCAGGAGAGAACAGAGGTTCTAGAGGTGTGTTCCTGTTTTCTTTGTCTCACAATGATAATTTGCACTTCACACCCATTTAATGCATTGAGTATTATGTGCAGTAATGACAGTTACACATCCCTATGCTGTTGTCAGATTGCAATACAGCTGGTGGTTATCCTGCAGTAACCCATGCACTCATAATTCATTAAATACATGCTGTAAAGTAATTACATTGGTGGAATATGCCTCATATTGCCAGATATTTAGGTGATACGTGGCCCAGCAGATTATTTAAAGTCCAACACTGCTGCAACATCTTAAATAACTTCAATATACTGTTACTTGGGCGAGACAAGATTACTACCTGGCAGCTCAGGATGACATTTGTTTTTCATTTTGTTGCTATTAAAAATGAAAGTGGGCCTCCCATTAGGCTTTGACACTGAAGACACAACATATTTAGCTTTTGAAGTCCCCTGCAAACGCCTCTAGGTGGCAGTGCTGACACAGGCAAAGGGTCCCCATTGGTGGTGTGGGTGAAGTGCAGAAATCATGCATCAGCTTAAGTACATTTTCAGTATCAGGATGTTGTTTTTGTAAACATCAGAGCAAATAGTCTAGCGGGATGAAGATTTCAGGTAGGTTTGGAAATTGCCACCAGGCAGCCAGTGGCACAATAGTGGATAATGTTGCCTGAGGCTGGTAAGCGTGTTTGTTTCGTCGACGACATTAGTAGTAAATCCGGTAAAAGTATACATTTTTTTACTCTCAAAATCCTCCAGCAGGTCGTGAAAAAGCATAAATTATTAATGAATGTTTATAGCAAATAAACTAGGTTCAAATGCTAAAGCAATGGCTCATGTGCTTTATGGAGCTTTACTAATAAACGTCCTGTGTTATGTGGTTTACCTGCAGAAGGTACGTCAGAAGAACCAGGAGATGAAGGTTCTGATGGATCAGATGAGGAACCTCCTTTGGGATGTCAATGCCATGCTGACGCACAGGAAATGATCATTCCACTAGATCCACTCTATTTTTAGGAGATGCATTCGTCCACAGACACAAGGACTGCATAATGCAAAGGACCAGGCGAAATAAGGGAATTTCTGTTGGATTTGGAATAATGGACCTTCCACTTAGGTACACCTCCTTTGTGTCGGCACGTCATCACTGAAACTCTCAATTCACTCACGGTTCACCGAAGAACTTCTGCTGTTTATTATGTATTATACTGTAGATGTTGAGGGGGAAATTATTAATGAGATGAGGATGAAAGCTAAAAAAAACAAAACAAAGAGAAACGGATAAGCTTGTGTCAACCTGATACACTCCAGCTCCGAGAATTGTTCTCTTTTTGTACAAGGCAGCTGACAACCCAGTTTTTGTTCCCCAAGTGCTCTACAACTGTTATTTTGTCTCTCTGTGTTTATTCAAAGAAGTTATGGACTCCTGTTTTCATACTGTTTTAAATAATGAGTTGAAACCTGTAATGCCTCAGGTAAAAACAAACAAAAAAAAGGGTTCCTTAAAACACCGTATTAATGGTGTTTTGCCCCCAGGTGCTGACTCGACACCAGACAGGCTTACATTCATCGCAGGTTATTCTTCCAGAAAGTACAAAAGCTGATCTTACGACTGTGTTTACAATAGGAACAATTGCCCTTATTATGCTCTGTCAATTGTAAAAACACTATGGGTTTCGAATTTAAATTAGCCCTGAATCTCAGGTGCGTTGTACATAAGTGTGTGTATGTGCATGTGCTTAATGAGATTAGTTTCCTGAGTGCTAGACAACACACCTGTTTGCCCTGAGGGTGTTGAGACTTGCTTGCCTGTGAATTTATTTTTGTAAACTGTGAGGCAAAAGGTAGGCCTACTGGGTCAATTCTGTTTTGTATAAAATAAACTTTTCTTTAAACAAAATTTCTGAACATGTACTTTCCAAGTACGGGATTGGCCAACTCAGACTGTGCAGTATGTGCTCCATTGTGTTAATTCCAGCCCTGGGGGCCCATGTGGGAATGCATGATCTCCTTCACAATTGAGATGATATATAAGTACACCAAGGCATATCCACCAACACATAATGATGCATATTCTGACCCTGACCCATTGTATTCATCTTGCTTTACACACCAACAGCTCATTAGTGTAGTGCTCCTACACTATAACAAAGTATCAAAGACCATGAGAATCCCAGAGTCACAAAAACATTAGGACAAGTGATTGAGCGACACTTTTGATTGCTGTAATTGTATTTAGAGTAACTTCACAGTTAATTCAATCAGCCGAAAAAGGGCTTCTCCATGAAATTGGTTGCTAGAAAAATTCAATACCAGGATTTCAACTGTGTAACCAAGGGCATGCTAAATGCCACAAATGATAAGTGTACCCGTCGGATAGGAAGATGTGCTTGTCTCAGTTTATGTCAGCTGTATGTTTAAACTATATGAAATGGGCTTGTGGAAAGTTTCGTGTTATAGAACAATTGAATAAATGAGAGAATAATCGTTAGCTTAGTCGATAATGGAAATTAAACTATTCGTTAGTTGCAGTGCCAGTTACAGTACATTGAAGCAATCTGGTTCCTTCGTGTCTGCTGAAAATATATGTCCTGGGCTTCGAGGAAGAGAGGGGTGTGTGCCAAGTAGGGGAAAAAAACCTCAAACTTTATGCAGCACCATCAGTTTGCAATTATAAATCATTTATTGGTTTTACAGTTAGCATTTTGATGTGAAATGATCTGTTTCCATGACAATAGTCCCTGCACAGTAACGCTAAGACACATTGACAGCTGGAGTGCATGGCACCAATATCAGTCCCTTGGGTGCTTCTGGCATGAGGCAGCCATTTCTTTCTCATTGTCACAGCAATAGCACATCTGAAGCGTTTACACACAGGTTCCTTTTACTGCTGTCCAATAGAGATTGTCCTGGCCCAATCACAGGGACTCTTTCAAGGCCCCTAAATTTCCTCCTCTGTTGTCTCACCTGACTCATGGAGGTAGGAGAATCATTTGAAGCTCCTTTCAAACTATCATAAGCCATTTTCTCTTCATATTTATATGTATATAGTCCAGAACAGTCCACCAGGGTCTGTCTGATGATTGTACTTTGTCCATGTCACAAATGGACCACACTGCCACTTTCTCCACATCCCACACAGTCTTGAGTATCCCATCTTGACTGTACACCTGTGATTGGTCCGTTTGTCTGTCCAAAAGGCCACATAGACCAGACCTCGATGCTTACCGGCCTTTCTGTCCATTTCGTCCGTCATTTTCATGCTCTCTCCAGGTCTTTGTACTTCTTGCGGAGGACGGACACTTGATCTCTGAAGAGCACGGGGTCCAGGCGAAACTGAGAGTGGAGCAGAGGCATGTAGCCAAACCAGTTGGCGAAGGTGTTGACACACTCCTGCCGCTGGTTGAAGTGCTCCGGATTGGCCCAGGGGACAGTCTTTGTACCCTGGGAGGTAGAACACCAAGACACTGTCATATTCCATCCAGTAATGACCTGCCATTTGAATCAACAGCGTCCACTGACTACAGCAATTAAGACAAGTGACAAAGACAAATGGCTACCAACCTGTGGACTGGGCAACTCTTTGTACTGCTTCCGTTGAGCCACTTTGATTGGAGGCAGGTGGGTTACAGCAGAGACCAGGAAGTTCATCAGGATGTCCTCACAGTTAGAGGTGCGATCCACAAGAGTCCGCAGAGACTGGGGCAGGAAGTGGGAGAACAGGTAGTGGTAGTACCTGTGGGGCAGGTCAAAGCGTTATACAGGCATGTGTATTATGTTATTAACATATAAAAAAGTGGATGGGACATTTGCATTCAGGGTATTCCTCATGAGAGCAAACAGGTAACGACACTTTGCAGGAGATAAAGAGGACATTGGCTCAGTCTTAGTAGTCACTAATCACTTCCAATAACTAACATGGTGATCCCCGGTTCAATTCCCACAGTTGCTTTGTTTGTCCACAGCAGACAAACATAAAGCACATGAACTCATAAAGACAAAATAGAAATTTGAAGGAAAAGAGCGCACAAGCTAAAACAATTAAGAAAGTTAAGTTACATTATATAAAATGTGTTCCCTGCTTTCTTTAACAATTGTTTGCTATACAGAACAGAAAGACCTTTCTGAGTACCAGTGATTTTGCTGCAGACATTCGCCACCCTGTTTAGTTAATGTTTCTGTTTGACACCAAGAGAAGAATACCAATTGATAAGAGGAAATGTACGCACTGATTCTACCTTAACATCAAAGATATGTTGACATAAAACCTTCTCAAACAAAAAAAAGACTCTGCTGAGTTTTCTTTACGATCACGCTGATATTATTATCAAAAGTTCACTTATTGATTTCTACCTCCCGACCATTAATCACAGTGTTGCCAGGAGTAGGGCAGTGACATCTCAAATCAATACACCTCTTCTTGTCTTTTGTCACGTTTAGTTTTAAAAAGGCTTCTTGGCACCAATTTAAAAAAGAATCAACTACAGGACCATGGTATATTTCAGCCGACAGCCACGTGCCTTATAAAATTATCCATGGGCAGAAGAGGAGAAATGACTGAATGTGATAAGGGTAGGAGTTTCAAAAGTATGCTGTTATTTTTGTCAACTTGCACCTCTATATTACACATTTTTCTTTTATTCATCTTGCAGGAATATTTTGTCACATCCTTTGCCTGTGTGCAACACCTGATGTTATGTCTCACGATTATTAGTTTGTAATCAGTTTTACCCTCTTGTACCTGCACTCACAGTAGAGTAAATCTCTATAGACAAGCACATCAGCCAAACACCAAAAATAAAAATGTAACAATGTATCATACAGAATAAAGAGATCTCTACATAATGTATCACAGGCGGAGGCCAGGCAACCAGCACCTGTATGGCAGCAGGCATGGTAACAGAAAAAAGTAGACGGTGTGATGTATGTTGATGATATGTATCTGGGACAAGTAAAACATTTCACCGCCAGTGGAATTTGATATTTATAGTGCACAACAAACTAAACCCATGTGGTGCAATGCATATGTTCTCCATTCCTTCAGTTTTTAAGACTGGAGATTAGTGCAGCTGGTCATTTTGCACCACTTTTGTCAGACTTGGCACCCGTCACTGTCTTCTTTTAAGTATGTTTTAACTGCCCAAAACTAATCAACCAAAATTAACCACACATAACTTTATATAAGTTGTAGCAATTGATTAGGGCAAGTTGCTGCTTTTTCCTATTGGAACAAAATAGGCAGCCCTATTGTGAAAAAGCCATTTGGTGCGCTGCCACATCACTTTACCAATACAATATACAGCAAGTAATTAGATAATAGATAGATAACTTTATTTGTCCCCGTGGGGAAATTGTTTTGCAGCGACATCACCAGGCATTTTAAAGAAAAAAAAAACAAAAAACAAAAAACATGACAAGCACTAGAAACAAGAAAAAAATCAGTAACACAGCAAAAAAGGATTTTTAGACCAGCTGACGTTACAGAGACGTTAAACCATTCAACAATTTAGTTGCTTGGGGGACAAAGGAGAACTTGGTCGTATTTCTGGAAGCAAGAGGTTGGCAGTACCTTCGCCCAGATGGCAGCAGGGTAAAGGAGGCGCTGAGTGGATGTCTACTGGCAGCCACAATATTTTTTGCCTTTTTTACTACTCTGTCTGTGTAGATTTGTTCCAGGGTTGGTAGAGTGATGCCCAACAGTTTACTTGCTGTGATCACTGTTATCCTGAGGCACTTTGTATGTAAAAGAATAAATTGATGGTTCTCACAATGAGAAAGGCAGGTTTTAACAGACTTTGTCATTTCTCTGTTTAAGTGGTGAAACGTGCATTTGAGGTAATGCAGATGGGCCTGGCAAATATCAGTGGGCCTAACCTAAGATTCAAATTAGCATGACAAATATGTGTTTTCATAGAAACCGCTGGCAAAAAAGGCCATTTTGTCGTAAGGTTTGAACACCTTTTAAAGTGCCCTGTCTGTGGAGTAATTACATTCATATTGTATACAAACTCACATCCCTCTACTATTGCAGATATTGATTCAGGCTTTTTCAAATTAATCAAACTGCTTGAAGTAATCCCTGAGTAATTCACCCCCTCCTTTTCTTTTTCTCTCGCTCACACATACACATAATTATCCTTGATACTATTTCTTTCTGTCTGATTGTCCTGTTTTGCTTTTCATGCTGAGATTCATGTTGTGCTTGCTGCTGCTGCAGCAATTCATCAAGTTGTCCCTTGTTATTTAGCTGTTGATCTCTGAAAGGCAATCTGTTTTAATCTCAGTTGCAAGATCGATGTCAAGTTTGTATGCGTGTGTCTAAATTTAGATGTGTGCACAGTATATGTATGCTTGCTTGTGCATCCCCATCAGCCTTAGCTATGCATTGTGTTTTGTGCTAAGTACCAAATGTTAGCATGGTAACACGCTAAACTAAGACCGTGAACATGGTAAACATTATACCTGATAAACATCAGCATGTTAGCATTGTTATTGTGTTATTGTTATTGTAGCATTGTAGCAAAGCACCGCTGTCCCTAAGTACAGACTCACAGGTCAGATAGCATGGCTGTAGACATTTAGTCTTGTTTAAACTTGTTTTGAGATTATAATAAAAACATATTAAAAGGCAAAATATAAAAAAAACCCCCAAAGCATATGTAGCTCTAAATGGTACTTTCTATTTAGTTTGCTACAGTCTGTTGGTGTACCTGTGGTAGAAGGCAGCTCCAGTCAGGACGATGGAGTAATCGTTGGTCCATTTAGAGGTGTAGCCCCAGGCACGCTTCAGGGGATCCCAGAAGTGGCTCCTGGGAGGGTAGCCCACGATCCGCTCAGGGAAGCTCCGCCACACCAAGAAGGCAAAGTTCACCTACATGTACAGACGTGCAACATTTAGATATTGTTGCAACTTTTTTTTTTGGAATATTTATTTTTATATTTGTGCCCTTCTGCTGAGTGTTCATTACTAACACGTGTACACACACCTCACTGGTCAGCAGGACTGTATCCTCGTCCAGACTCAGCACTGCTTCTGTCTCTATGGCAACATGAGGTAGGAACCGACTGGTGGTCTGAGAGAGAAAGACAGTAGTAAATCTTAGTTCTGGTTCTGTAGGCCATATGTTGTCTGGCCTGTGCTTAGAGAGATCAAGGGAATGAGTGAGAGATGATCATGTTACAGTAAATCATGTTGAGTGACTGAGATGAGCGAATCACTATAGATTTAGCCTTGGCAGTCAAAAAGAAATACAGACAGTGAAATGGAGACAGAGAAGAAAGGTTGAGAGAGAGTGACATTTATGAAAGCGAACGCCACACGGATCGGTGGGCATGTCAGATATACATGGATAGGAAGAAAGATCGAGAAGAATACACATCAAGGAGAAGGACCAGAGGAATAGAGTAACAGAGATAGAGAGTGAAAGAGAGATACATAAACAGACTTGAGCGACTGATAGTTTGAATGCTTGTCACTCAGACGTCAGAGTGGGCTTCAGCGCGAGTTGTGAGTGCCATCAGTCTTCACCTTCCTCCTGCTGTCTGTCACAGTGAGGGGGACGGGCATGGGAGGCCATTTGCTCCGATTGGGTGGCGGCTTCTCGTTGTTCCAGAGAATGATGATCTAGAGCAGCAGGGGGTGGGAATTTTACATAACACATACACAGATAGACGCATTAGATTGATCAGAAATAGCGGCTCACATCAATCAACCAGTAGGGTTGGCAAAAGAATGCTTCCTCATTAAGATTATGGTAAGCTCATTTCTAAAGCTTCAGTATATAATGTGGAAGACGTGTGTTCAAACAGTTTTTTTTAAAGTTACCATTGGTGGCTGCATTATATTTAATTTTCTCATAATCTCTCAAAGCTTGTCCTGTTTACCTGCGAGCAGTATTTTGACTTGGAGACCACCTGAAGCAGCTTCATGATTGGCTGAGACTGAGAGACCAATGGGGAGACGGCATGGATGACAGCAGTGAACTCTTGACCTGGACTGACCCCTGAACAAGGTCACGAAAAAAAACGAACCATGAGGGTTAGTGAGAATGTGTTGCCTGTCTGAATATTTATTAGGTGTTTGTCTATACAAGAAACACATAAAAGTGTATCTGTATTGGTCCATCAAGGATCATCAGACATTGTGGTAAAGAGCAATACCTGCTGCTGAAAGCAACATATAGACTGCACCAAATTTCGCCAGGATTGTGCTGTCGTAATCACATAGAAATGTACACATGGTGGCTTTAAATAGATTGAAATGATAACCAAACCTTATTTGTAACATATATTTTAGCATGATTGCAAAAGTAAAACTCAAAAAGACAAGGACTTTGGTAAATATTTGATTATGATTTGTTGATTACTCCACTCTCTGCCTCCACAGCTCTGACATAATAGTCTCATCACCATCCTGTGCAATCAAGATTTGCATGTTGTGCAGATAATTTAAAGGAAGCGTGTGTTTACCTAATCCCAGGTAGTAGAAAGGGAAATGAGCGAGGTGAGTGGAGTACTCTGGTAGAACCAGCAGACCTCCTGGCAGGGAGTTCCACATGTACTTGTTCCTCGATATGTGAGAGAACACACGGTCCTTAATGATCTGGGGAGGGGGGGGGTTGCAGTTGGATGAAGATTGCAATGTGAGAAGCAGAGAGAACATGCTCGCTTGTGTTGTGAAGTGGCTGTTGTGCTCATCTAGTATAAGCCTGCATCACATTCATTTTATTTCCCTCTAAACCGGTGGATGAGTCTTGGAGCTTCATGTAAACTCCACTGCAATTCGAGCCCTGGCACACTTGTGTTTGCATATTATAGAAATCCCTAATGATATGCTCTTTGTACTTCCAATTTTACACCAACAGGAGGTGTCCACGCAGCAACAACACCAGCATCCACTCTGAAGCCCTCTGCCTCACTGACCTCAGGCTGACTGCACAGCTGTCTCCCATGGGGAGAGGTTCCCCTCTGCATGCTGTATGTATATAAGCAGCTTATCACCAACCTCCAGAACCTCTGCTTTATTATCTCTAGCATAAATCCCCAGCAGCAAATACACTAGGGGCTGCCAGACTTGCCTTTATAAACATCAGAGTGCAAAGCCTTCCACTCACTGTGTGATTTCTTCAGATTTCAGAGGGGTTAAATCTGTTGTTTTCCCACATTTTTTATGTGCTAAACTGGACACTGGCAGTATGTGCAAAAACTGCTCATGTAAGGAGGTTGTTATTTCTTTTCATTCATCATCTAACAATTGGGCTAACCTTCAAATGACTTTCTCTTAGCTGGAGCAATATACCTTTGAAGTACATTTCTTCTCAACTTATTCAAAGACAGAACGGTAAAACAAAACACTGACAGAGACAGAAACATGTATGAGCAAGACTGGATGCTAGAACTGCGAAAATCAGGGAAAATATTGCTTTTTCAAAGATTAGACTTTTTCTGTACTTGACCTGAAGCATTGAAAAATAAACATTTCTCACAGTCTGTAATAGCGAGCAAAGAGGCAGAAACTAGCAGGTTGAGACTGATATTTGCAACATAGAGTAATAATATATCATTTCTATACATTAGGGGATTTTTCTGAGACTTCAGGCGGATCGGATGTGGACTGCTTTGAAATGTTCCCTAGACCTACAGTACAACACACAGCTGAGATAGTAAAAGAGTAGAAATGTGGAGCACGGGCCAAGATCCAACCCCATAATCATAATGATAGAAGGGTGGTTTGATTCAAATGTGAAAACTCTGTTGGAAAGCCGTTCGGAAAGAGGACTGATGATAGCACACAGGCAGTAACCCGCAGAGAGGTAGCAACTACGGGCCGTGTGTTCAGAACAGAAAACCTGTGTTTACAGCAGTGGCGTCTTTTTGTGGATGTTTTCACTGGACGTTGCTGCACATTCCTGACCAGAATTGTATGGTAGCAGAAACGCTGAGTATTCAGAGTTAAAAACAGATTTTAATTAGGTTTCTATTCAATACTCAGCAGCCAAAAGCAACATTACCCTTAACTGTTTGTGGGAGATAGACAGAAGTCCTAGTGGTGGCACATGGGGGTCAAGAGCTAAGATTTGATATGATACAGTCAAAGTTGTACTGCCTTATTACTAGAGTGAAGGCCAACATTTAAAACTGTTACATTTTACAGCAAAATCAGTTCAGTTTTGGTTAACTTTCACAGGTTGATTTTTGATCAACAGCAAAGCGTCTTGACGGTGCTGTCTGTGAGGAAACGGAGAGCCGGAGACTCTGAAATGGAGGCGCTTCGCCCTGTTCAATAACACATTTTTGATTGACATAATTTAAAATCCTAAGAACAAATACCAGGTGGGAGAAAAGGCACAGAATAGAAAGCTTGGGAAGCTTTTGTGACTGACTAGCTCCAGCATGTTACCGGCTGTAATCTACCGCAGTTTACCAACTAGCCCTGCGAGTAGTCACTACATCACCAAGCTTCTAGAACCACATATTTCCACATATGATGTGTGGACAAATTTCGTTGAGCTACGCTCTGTGGCCGGGCCTTTATGCTGAGTGTGTTAGGGCTGAGGCTGACCTCCAGTGTGGTGAGGACTATCTTGTCCACAGAGGATAAGTAGGCTTCCCACAACATCTGGGTCCTCTGTCTGAGGGCCAGCACTCTCTCATTCCCCACTGCTCTCACCGTGGATGGCACCTGAGGGCAAAAGATGAGAATAGTAAAAGATCCACACATTGAAATGATGGGGAAGAAATTTAAAATCATTGAAAAGAGTTTTACTTATTAATTAAAGCGAGTCATGTCTCTTAAAATAAACTGGACTCGAGAAAAAGGAGGAAGTGGCATTTAAGGGACAAAACTGCGTAAACTGGATCTAGTGGTTGCTTAATTTGGCCCCCTTAAAAAAGAAAAACATTGGACACAGAGCTGATTTGGAACTCTGTTGTTCAGACAATTAGGCCTTAATTAGTAAGGACTACATTGGGGGTTTAGACTGAATCACCAAAATTGATTTAATCACTTAGAAAGTTAAGCTCAGTGGCTCAATCAAAGGGGAAGATAGCCAGGTTGAACTGAGAAAAGTGTGAGCTTGACTCCTTTAAACCCTTTTGTCTTTACACAGCTAACATATTTTCTAATGAGTGCCAGTTAGAGAAGCCAGGAGGCCGCAATATCTTATTCTCTCTCTTTTTGTTCTTGTCCTTATTCTTTCAACCTCTCAGTTTCTCTTCCCACACCTCCCTTCCCCTCCCCTACATTTCACTACTTCACCTTGCTCCCCTTTTCTCTTTCTCCCTATCCTTCCGACGTTCTCATTTTCTTTCCCCTAAGTACATCTGAAGGACAGCTTCCCTGTAGCGTCGTCTTAAGTTTGTCTCAAGTGTTTGTCCTCACGCAGCCTCTTCTGCAAAGGCCTCGCACTACTTAACCTCAGATCATAGACAGTGTGAATATTTGTGTGTGTATTAAATGTGTGTTTCTGTGAGAGCTTTGCAGGTGTGCAGCAATGCCACTAATGAGGTCAGCTCATTCAATCCAATTCTGCCAGAATTTGAAAATGTCTCCGGTCTGAGCTCTCGGAGGCTTGTTCCTGTTCATTAGCTGCATGCCAATTCGTGTCCTCTATCGAGATCAAAGCAGATCAATGCAGAGGAGACATGTAATTTGTGTGAGGGAGCGAGATAAAGGTTGTAGCTGAGAGCGTGCAGGGTTTGCTTGCTCATTGTGTGTATTTGTGTGGATGTTTGTGTCTGTGTGAGAAAAGACTGAAGCTGGATTAAGGCATCTCTGGGTATATAGGGCCCCGACCTGTAACCACACCATTTGATACAGGTAATAGAGTGCCAAAGCCACTACGTCATGTCCGGGCTAGCCTGTGTTTTCCTGGGGTTTACTTTACACATTCTAAGACAAATTGCCATGCACTACAGCATGAAACTCACCAACGTTACCCATCGTTTTGGCCAACCAGAGGCTCAGTCATTTTTCAACTTTCTAGTAATCTCAGTCTAAAAGCTTCTACAGTGGTCAGTCCTCTCTGTCCTGCTGTTATTACAGACATGTCTTAGCAAGCTGCAATCCCTAGACTCGCCGATGGACTTGCCTCTTCTGCCAAACTGTGACATTTGGCCCTAGAACGTCTATTATGGGAAATGGTGTTCGTTTCAGGCCGCTAAAAACATAAATATTAAATAAACAACAACAGTAGATCCTTATCTAAACGTTTGAAAGGAGCCGCACGACGTAATGTTGAGTAAGTTTATGTTTCATTGCTGTATTTGTAGTTATTAGCATAGTTAAAAATGCCAGTGGGAGTTTGAACGAGGTTTTCTTCCTTCTGGAACAGAAACTGGAAGTTCTGGTTTCACTTTGGCTCTCTATACCTGCTTTGTAGCGATGCATGGTGGATGTTTCCCAGTGACTACACCTACATTTAACCCAAGATAAAGCCTCTATATGCTCAGGAATGATGTAACGAAGAACACATTGACCTCGATTCTGCATAAAATAACCCCATTCGTAGGGGTCATAATGTTTGCTTTTTGGGTTTTTATGGGCTTTATGTGTGACTCGCTGCAGTGACTTCATCCCACCTCTGGTAGTTTCATTATTTGTTGATTCTTTGAATTAAATCTTGAATCTTCTAAGGTTTGCTCAACACAAGAGGACCTCATTAATTGTAACACAATTAATGAAACACAATAACTTTTGGGTACGTGCCAACATAAAACCTGGTCATCCTCCCCTTAATAAGTATTTTTAAAAGGTATTATACAGATGTTACAACAAAAAATGTGTGAAATGTCATAATGTGAAAATCATAAATGTTGAGCCTTACCTATAGATACCTGCTGTTCCGATGGCCCAAAACTATCAATAAACCAATCACGGTTATTTTCTTGTCTTTTTAAAAATACACCAATAAAACTGTGTTTCACTGTGGGTGTTCTGTGCTGTTGGGTTGCTCTTTGTACGAACACCTGCTGGTGATGGGACCCACTTGATTTTGATTTTTCTTAGGACAGTAATGGGCCACTGGCATGCTGGGGCCTGGGACAAACTACCTGCAATAGTAATCTCTCATCTCCCTCAATGACCGCCTGGTTCCACTGTATGACATCAGAGAACGGCAGCTCCCATCCGTTACTCAGCAGCACTGGGATACACGCCGCCTGGACAGACACACACACACACACATATAAGAATTCAGAGAGTCATCAAGAGACAATGAAACTGATAAACCAACTGATATCATGTAGAACACACTGAAAAATTCCATATATATCACTTTAACTGTGATCAGCTGCAGTTTGACCTGGTTCCTCCCTTGCTGCCGGCACCTCTTTGGCAGTAAACGACATAACATGACATACCACAGCTGCATGAATATAATACAATCTGTATTAGCTCAGTCCCAGCTGCTTGGCACTGCGATATTCCCAGGCTGAGCAGATAATATGATCAATGCTCTTGTGTGTAAATGTATGTGCAGCTGAGTGTGTGTGTGTAAGACCCGTATAGGGTGGCTGGAATGAGTAATAACTCATATCGCTCCTTTCCCAGGAATCCCCGGAGGTTTGTTAATGACTGTCACTCATCCACATGCAAACACAGATGTGGCTGACAGGGCAGACTCTTTGTGTACTAATTAGGTACTACAACCACTGAGGGGACATATGCAGGGAAGGAGGTAAACTGAAGGAAAAAAGAGAGGGATGAGGGGATGGGAGGAGAATAAGAAGGAACCGGCTGATACATAGAGGAATCATGCTTTATTGAAGTAGATTTTTGATGTTGCCATATCCCCTCGTTCTCTGACAGGTGTTTGATGTTGTTCCACTTTTGGTCTCCCCCTCTCTCTCTCTCTCTCTCTCTCTCTCTCTCTCTGTGTGTATCGGTTTCTCTCTCTGTACTCCTTTTTTCCATTTCTCTCCAATGCACTTTCATCCCATACAGCTCTCTTCCTCTTTCTGCTCACTGTGGTCTGGAGTGTTGATAGGTCTGGGTGTAATTTTTTTGTCACTTTTTTCTAATTAAACCACCAGAGAACAGCAGCAGCAGCAGCTGAAATGGTGAAGATCAATTGCTCTCTCCGGTGCACCGGGGCTTCCAGGCTCCTGCATTTCATCTGAGAATAGATCTGCTGAAGGACACTCGAGCAAATAGGACGACTTGTATGTGTGTGTGTGTGTGTGTGTGTGTGTGTGTGTCAGAATAAGCCCCGGGTTACAACGAGGTCACATGAAGATTCCCAGAGTGATAATCCAAGGCCTCTAAATTTGAAATGCAGCCTGAGGCTCTCCTGAGTCTTCTCCCAGAGAGATGAGGCACTCTGTGGGTGAGTTTCAAGCACTTCAAGCCCTCCCTGCCTAGAGGTAGGGTAAGATGAAAGCCTATGTGCTGTGTAGTTTTTGGTTTGTTTGCATTGGGAGATGAAGACGGGGAGCCTTTGAGTAGATGTGTATGTGGGGAAGTGTGTGAATGTGTGTCTGTGTGTATATTGGAAAGCTGGCAGTACGTTTCCTACCACACTAGTAATTGCCAGTTCTTTTGTGGGCTTGGCTGCCACCAAAATTTAAAAAAATACACAACTGAAAAATCTTGAAAAGTGCTTTGAATGGAAAAGAGAGACAGGACGGCAGGAAGGAAAAGACTAAGAGAGAAAAAGAGAGGACAAAGAAAGAGAACAGGAGAAGAAGGGGACCATGACTGCAGTCTGCTGCCAAGCCAAGTGGGCTGTGTGTGGATTTGTCCATTCAGCAGACATCAGCGGTGGGGCAGGCTGCCACTCCTATGGATGCTTCCGGACCATTCATGCACACACACACACACACACACACACACACACACACACACATACACACACACACACAAAAACACACACACATGTAGCCCCAGAGAGCAGTGCGGCCAGGGAACATTGTAGCAGCCAGAGAGTTCAGTGTTTGGCTAATCTAAAAACAGCCACTACTGCTTCCTGCACTGGTGTGAGACCGTCGACTTGTGTGGCAGAGAGAGAGCAATAGCAGACTGACTGGTTTAAACTATTCTCTCACTCCATTGCCTGTGGTTTCTTCATTGTTTGTGTACTTGTACATTTCACTGATGGACTTAAATGAACGAAACCAGTGTTTGTATAAGTGTGTGCGTGCGTCCGTGTGTGTTAATGGACCCATTTTAGTTTAAAAGGCCTAGCGAATAGCAAATAAAGCCCTTTATGGTTAGATCTGCACTCAACACATGACAATAATCTGGGGAAAACACGTGCAGATGTACCCATTAAGGTGTCAATAACCAAAAGACTACAGCAGCCACGGCTCTGGAACATAAACATTCTGCATCCTATGCACTTCCTTGTTGACTGAACTGTATATGAGCTGGATCTCACTGAATCAGAGCTGTTTCCTGTGTAATTTGGTCGTTCTAACAGTGCTATGCTTGGGGAAATGCTGCAGCTAATGTTGTTTTGATAATTGCTGTGCTGGCATGTAGCATGTAGAGTTTTTAGCTGTTTATTTATGTGGGCCTCAGAGAAACCAGAGAATGCTAAAGTAAAGTAGTAAAGTACTTGTCAGTATTATGTTACTATATTTGACACAGTATGCCTGCGTGTAAGTCAATGAGTTATACTTGTCAACACATACAGTATTATATAATATCAATGACTGTGTGCAGTATAGATTATATGATGGGAAAGTCAGGGTCGTGCAACTTAACGCCACTGACACCTTGGTTTCAAATCTTGAGTTTTGCTCGATAATATTAAATATAGACGAAGTGAACAGTGTTGAAGTGAACACATTTATACTGAGAGTGCAAGCAGAGATGTTTGGGTTGATTGCAGTCGCCCTCTTGGACAGATGAAGGTAGTCTGTGTAAATGTGGAAGTTATTCATTCTCAGAGCATTAGTCTGAAATTGGTTATGACAGGCTTTGGGAAGAAATAACATTAACGTATCGCTTCTGTGCGACCTCCACAGTCTGTATGTGAAAGTGCTGTGTGGAGTACGCTAAAACATAGCAGTTACTTGTTTCTTATGATTTAAATCAGCAAACTCCAGGATTCCTTGCACTGTACTCAGCAAACAGGGTTCTAGCGGTCCCCGGTCAGTGTGATCAAAGCATGGGGATTTCATAAAGATTTATGAGAGTCATTTGTTTTCATGGAGCAGAGGTTTGTGGTTTTAACTTTTTTTCCATTTTTCATTTCCAAGCTTACTGTTGGAGCAGCTGATAACAGTGGTGTCAGAAAAGAGTTGTCAGATAAAAATGGGATTAAAAATGGGATAAATTTAAAACATATACTGTAACGAGTTCTACAGGATCTCAGTAACCAGTTCTACAGGATCTCCCAGAGAGATTTCTTGGCAAAAGTGCTTAAAAAGCTAAACATTACATTGCAGTGTTATACAGAGGTGTACAAGTGAGGTTCCACCACGCTAATATCAGCTTGCCTACCCCCTCCCACTTCGAACCAGTGAGAAGCGTACATACAGAAACACAAATAGAGCAATCTCTCTGAAAAAAAACTTCTACTTCTTCTACAGCATATCATATAGCTAACTAGACCTCAATAATGAATATTGTTTATGGTGTATATTGCAATGAATAATATATATTCACCTGTAGCGACTCTAGGAAGCGAAAGGAGCCCAGGCGTCGACCCCGAGGCACCAAACAGAAGGTGGAGTTGTGGAGGAGTTCCTGGTAATCAAACCTAACAAAGAGAAGAACAATCATAATACATTAATCTACATATTTCAGTTCATTTTATTTTTACATTTCTTACAGCAGAGCGTATACCGTAGAAGGCAAAACAACAAACCTGTTCTTAATGAATACCCAATAAAAACAATAAAGGACTTAACAGAAAAACAGCAAAATGATGTGAACAGAGACAAATGTTTAGAGGCTAAGATGAGAGATTGAAAGATCTGTTAATTATTACAATTTTGTTTCTGGAAAAGGAAATACCTGTATACATGTTTTTCTAATATGATATGGGATTTTATTCCAAACTTCAGAATATGTACAGAAAAATGATCTTGAGCCACAGTTGTCATTAAAAGCAGGTATGGGGTTAAATTCATGTGTGATGGCTCTGATCATTCGCCCATGTCTTGGTAAGGCAGTACAAAGAGACGATGGAAGATGGAACGATACCTCTAAGCGCAGGATAGTTACAGAAAGACAAAGCTTTAGATTGTGAAAGCACTACTCAGGGAGAACGTTTAAGAGGAATCTTTCAAGCTCTACTGGAGAGTCGAACGATTGGTTCAATACGTTCTGTGGTTGTAAGAGAGCAAATTGTTATAACTGCATGAAAATATGTATTAGATACAAAGTGTAAGATATGACCTGATCTGACTGTAAAGATATAGTTTTCTATTCAGCGTGTGTATGTGTTAAGATAGACTCCAAGCTATCTGGAATTCTTAACAACAGCCTCTGGTCGGCCAAAACGATGGGTAAAGACATAGAAAAATGTTTTTCTGGGAGAATGGAAATACATACATAATTTGAAGTGAATAAAAAAAAAAAAGGATTTCTAGTCAGGTGGTGTGCCTGAACCCAGTTAAATAAGAATTTAAAGTCATGCTATACCATGTATGTAATATGCTAATTGTACAAAATGACATGTTTTTGTAAACTGAAAAGTGATTAATAAAAAGAAAAAAAAAAAAAAGAAGGAGAAGAAAAATGGACCAATGTCTACTGATGTCAACAATCATATATTCTGTAAAAGACAGCAACAGAAAAGGACCAACCCCTAACTACTGAATTAGGCCTAAATGATAGCAACCAGATCTAATAAATAGCCTGCCAGTGTGGTGACACACACTTTCTTTGATATATGATTTTAATATCTGTTGCACATAAAATAAACTAGGATTTTTCTGGCTTTTCATATCTGATGTTTAGTGATAATGGCACCAAATTATGTGCTGCAGTAAATCTTCCAAGTTTTTTTTCCCCCTCCACAGAAATCTTGGCACCACTACAGATAGCTACTATATGTTGGAAAATATATCCATCACTGGGCTCATAAGTAAATGAGCCCTAATATCTGTTCAGTATTGATTTGTATTGTAGACAAGAGGCCCTGAACTCGTGCCAAAGTAAGAAATTTTGAGCGTACTACTCCTGCTGGCTACTGCCATACGTCACCCGGGTGAGCTCCACCACTTCATACTTGTATTTCACACCCGCACTATGTAAAAGAAGCCAAATGGAAACCTCTGCATCAATCCTCGCCTTCATCCGCTAAGTGGAACAGCGACGAACGCGTGGTGTAACGCTCTCATGATAAAGAACTGCACAGTGGAGTAAACAGATGGGGAAACAAACAGGCTCTCACGGCAGAGTTCAACTTTCCCCTCACTCTGCTCCTCCTCAGCTCGTCACCCCACTCCACCTCCTCCTTTCTCTTATCCTGCTCTCTCCTCTTCAACCTCCTCCGCCCTCCCTCGTTTCTGCATCCAGCTCTCTGCTTGTTTATTTGCAGAAGGAACGTCAGTGTATAATATGCCCGCCATTAATCTTCTCACTCGCTGAGTCATTTATTTAACCCTCCATGACTGACGCGACGCAGGCCTCTTTTGCTCCTTGGGTGAGAACATTTTGGATTTCATTGCTGATGTTGGCACCATTTAACACTGCTACACTCAGCCCTGGACATCAGGATCTGAATGGATGTCACTGTGTGAGCGTATGTTCAATATTAATGTGTCAAAACATGCCAAACGGACGCACACACATGCACAAACACTAGCATCAGTTTACTGAAAGGCAGCCTTGTATGGCGTTAGCTACGGTTCTGCTCTGATATTCCCCCCACCTGTTGATATCGCCACTGTTGTACACATACACGTCTGCGTGGGCGTGGGATGGATCCGTGTGCATCTGCGGCAATATAAATCTCCAGTGTTGATGTACATTTGGAATGAAACGAAAATATCTGTCACGATGGTTAAAGAGATTCACGCAATGTATTTCTGAGGGATTTCGTGTCCAAATCTTGTTCTGAGCTTGGGTTTTAGGTAAACACATTCATTTAGCTATGCATGAGTAAATGAATTTGTAGATTGCATCTGTAAAGATGCACAACTCCTCTGTGTATTCATGCGTTTGAGCAAAGGGAGTAAATAAATGTGTAACTGAGAGTGTGCGTTGCATTCAAAAGTAAATATATTTACTTCTCCTACAGTAAAATATTGTGTTTGGGCATGTTGGTGCGAGAATTCATTAATATTTTCCTGGTTGTGTGTGCGCGTGCAAGTGCAGTGTATGTTTGTGTGTGTGTTTGCATGTATAGTATCTAATGTGAGACAGTGGGACCCCCTCATATGCTGCAAATGTGGTGAGACTGAGCTGGTTAGCGTGACCCACTTCTCTCCCTGTTCCTGCTGTTTGCGTGTGTTTGTGCACACGTTATTAGTGTGTGTTTGACGATGCATAATTGAGTCAGCTTGTGCATGAAGTGGCGTATGTGTATGTCTGTGTGCACGAGTTGGTCTGTCTGCAGTCTAGCCGGCCAGTCTTCCTGCCGCTGTTCTTTAATGAGGGACTGTACGTAAATGCAGGGAACACGTAAATCATTTAACAGCACTTTGTTTCCAACAACAAACAACCAGGCCTGCTGTGTCTCTCCTTCCCTCTCCCTCCCTCCGTCTCTCTCTCTCTCTCCTTCTTTTCTTCTCGTCTGCCCTTTGTCGCAGCATCTTTCCTTTTGAGTGTGCATGTGTTTGTTGCTTTCCTCTGTCATATAGATTCCATAGGAAAACATAAACAGTTGCAGTGCAGGTTTGTTTTGTGCTTATGGATGTGTCCTGGAATATTTCACATTATGCCAAATTACCTTGTCTATATGTGAATGTGTGTCTGTGTGTCTGTGTGTTGAAGGATTGGTTCACCCACATTAGAGCCGAAACAATCAAGCTATTAGTCGATTAGTCAGTCAGTAGAAAAATCATTAGCGACTCTTTTGATTTTCAAAGTCCTTTTTCAAGGAAAAGGCTAAGAATTTAAATATTCCAGCCTCTCAGATGTGAAAATGTCCTTATTTTCTTGGTATCATACGATAGTGAACTAAATATCTTCGAGTAAAACGAATTACATGAAGACATCATCTTTGGCTCTGCGAACTTGTGATTGGCATTTTTCACCAATTTCTGACATTAGATCAAACGATTAATTGAGTAATCGACAACGTATTTTGCAGATTCATCTATAAGGAAAATAATCCCTTGTTGCTGCCCTAACCCACATTTAACTCCTTTTCTCACTTACATCTGGTGGTATCTAGCCATGCAGATGGTTTTGGTTTTGTTTGCCCGGGTTTTGAAATATCCGTCGCTGAAATTCCTGCTGCCGTGTCAATACAGTGCAGGTAAATGGAATGTGTGTGGTGCTCACAGCATTGAAAAATTATATTTTTATAAATCAACTCAGGTACATGAAGTAAGACAGAGGAAAGATTTACACTGTGATAAAGTACATTCTCTGTAAAAATCAGTTGAGAAACAGTTCATGGATACAATAAACACACAGGAAAGGCTGATTTTGGCAACAGGTCAAATACGTGACAAATACACCCACGGATATTAAAAGTATACCTACCTCTGTAAAATCTGCAAATCAACTGATGGTTGAAACATTTATGCAATTTCGTAGCATATGTTGGCACATCACCTACCCCTAACCAGAGCTTAGGGAGAAATATTTTTTTGTAATTAGGGTGAACCGAACTCTTCTGCTTATCGTACAGATGTGAAAAGAGCTTGCATGTGTATGAGCGAATAATTGAGTCAGTGTAATTTACAATGACTCACCGTGTATTCATGTGTATGTGATTGCATGCACGTCATTCCATATTGTGCGTGGCAAGGAATGTACCGCATAGGCTCCCTGTATGTTAACATGGGAAAGCATGCATAAAGTATATGTACTGCAATGTAATAACTCTTTGTGAATGTGCTCAAATCTGTTGTGGGTGGATGTGGATTACATTTGATTACATTACAGAACAGATATGCTAGTAGATTATTATTATACAGTAGATTTATGGTGTAAGCACGAAACTAAGAATGCAATATATTGTATACTGTGCAACTAATGATTAAACTTCACTGCTGGTGAATCTGTAGATTATTTTTTGATGAATTGTTTATTCTATAAAATGACAGCAAATAGTGAAAATGCCCATCACAATTTCCCAGAGAAAAAAGCGACATCTTTAAATTGGCTGTTTTTCTTCGACCAACAGTCTAAAATCCAATGATATTCAATCTACAATGATATAAAAAGCAGCAAATCCTTCCATTTAAAGCTGCTATAATCACTATTGTAATATTAACAATGGATTAAATGACTATATGTGTATGTGAATGGGGTTGCTCTTAGTGACAAACCCACAGAGAATTATCACTCAACTCTGCAGCTCCCCTCAGCACTATGGAGCTTTCTAGCATCTTTTACCTCATTGCTCTGGTTTTACAGCCCTGCAACTTTAATGTTTTGGTTCACGCTCATTGCTCTCATCAGCATTGTTTGCAGACGCAGCAGGCAGCTGTTTTCAGTGAAAAAGTACACTACCTGCTCAGCACCAAACAGCAGACAGACACAGTTAGCGACTAGCTGGTGAACATGGTGGAGTATTTAGTGGCCAAAGGGCCTGATATTTCCCTCAGGGGTTGGCGGAGACCAAAACTGATTGAATATAGGAACTTACAATTCATCAGGTGGTGACACAAACATGAGTCAACATTAATGCAAATGTTGCTCTATGTCTGCTAGATGTGTAAATAAGCAACTGTTTGCTAACAAGTTCACCATATCAAATATGCCACTGCTGTGTTTATAGCTTGTTTCTGCTGCTTCTGTAGTTAAATGATTAATTGATTATCAACCAGCTATTCAATTAATTGTTTCAGCACTAATGTAGGTATGTTTGAGGATGTGCGCAATCTGCAGAAAAATGGTGTACTTAAAGTTTTGACACTAGGTGTTGTCATTTTCATCTCATTTCATTTGCTCTTGATTACACATTGTGTGTTTTTGTTTTTTGATGAAACCCCCCCCCCGTTGTGCCAGCACACACACACACACACACACACACACGCACGCACACACACACACACACACACACACTCACACACACACACACACACACGCACACACCCCGCACAGCAGGCTTTCTCTCTTCATGTCAAGGTATTGGGCTCAGCGTGATACCTCTATCCTGAAAGCTGTGTTTACTAAGACCATTCCAAGTCGCCGACTGCATAAGTGTGTGTGGGTTTTGTGTTGTCAAATCTGCTTCTCCTCAACCCTGTCATCTCCTGGTCCCTTTCTCTCACTCATGTACCCATCAGCTTCACCCTCCATTTAGTCTCTGTGTGTGATTTTTATTTATTTCTGCAATAAGCAAAACAGCTCGTCACTCAGTCTTTCCCCCTTTCCTTTCTGCCTCATCCCCTGTGAAAGCGGAGAGGCGAGGGATGGAGGGAAGCAGGCGGGAGGGTGGATGCTCCTTGATTGACAGCAGCTTCTGGTCAGTTGGTCTCCACTCCGCTTCCTGTAAAGGTCAGGTGTCAATAGAGCGTGTGTGCTTCAGTGTCTGTGTGTATGCGTGTTTGTCCCTGTTCGTGAGCACAAGTGTGTGGTTGACCATGGTTATGGATTAGCCGCCACAGCGCTAACAGGTTCACTGTCAATGCGTTTCATTCTCATGTTCACGTCATCGAGCACAACGAGACCAGAATGACAGAAGTGACTGTCTTGGTAATGTCAGCCCACACACACCCATACACCGGTGATCATGGCCAAAGCCATAAGCTTCACCAACAACATACTGTTGTTCCATCACTGCCACTGTACAATGAAATGAAACTGTGCTGCGTATCATGTACTGGACCATCATTTTGTTTCATTTTCAGCTTTTAAAATGCACAAATTAAGAATTACAAGAAAAATAATGTTACGTTTTACATTTGAAAAAATCTGAATGAATGAGAGTTGATATGGACATTTTAAGATGGTTCAGACATACTGCATACGACTATTACAGGGCACCTGGTGGGCTATTAGTTAAGATGCATACCATATACTGTGATCACAACGTCCCCAGTTTGATTCTGGCCAGGGACCTTTCTCTCCTCACATTTCTTGTCACCTCTCCACTGGCCACTTTCGAAAAAAGGAAAAAATTCCCCCTAAAAATAGAATATTACTACAGCTATAGTAATATATTTTACAGCTGCTCCATTTGTATATTCTCATTTAACATTTCTTTTAATACATGGAGAACCCTTTTTAGCTGAAACCATAGCAGCATTAATACTTGTTGCTGGTTCCTTGACAGTTGCCAAAAACAAATCAGGTGGGAAGAAAGCCATCTGTCATGCGTACACTATGCAAATCCCACCAGAGCCGTGTCCTTCGACGATGCGCAAACTCTGATCCAGGCCTTCATCGCATCCTGACTTGACTACTGCAGCATATAATATCCAGCGTCCTGCTCACCTACTTCCGCTCTGGTGACCGCATCATCCCTCCATAACCAGGTCGCCTCCTACCTCACCCACAAGTTCTCCACTGCCGCAGTCCTACCTGCAGGCTCCATTGCTACATGCCAGCCTTCTGTCCCCTCCACCCAGTACCAAGCACCAGACCTGGGGTAACACAGCCTTCTCTAAAGCTACCCCATCCCCCTGGACAACAATTATTCTGCACTTACTGTATAGTTGTTGTTTTTTTTTTTACATACCTAAACCACTCTATGAATAAAACGTAGTCATTTCATTACATATTTTTCAATTATCTCAATGGTTTTCATCCAATAATCACACACAGGACAAAACTATAATAAATGGGAAAGTGATCCTTATGCTTACAGCTTCATACGGTAGTGACTACTAGCTTTGGACTGATCGAGCCTATGGGCTGCTCAGCTCTATTTCATTGTTCCCTTACTGGTATTTGGCTAATGCTATTATCCAGAGCAACTCACAATGAGTTAGTAATATGGTCCTGTATGTCTACTGCACGATATGAGACAACAATATGTGCATACTGTGACCTCATGTCACTCCTCAGCTACAAAATAAAAGACCTGTACTGCATATGAACTGACTCGAGGACTGTTTCACTGTTGAGTGTTTCACTGGACAAACAGTGGGAGGGTGTCGGGGTGTGTGACATAGAGTGAGGTGGAGGGAGGACAAAGAGATTATTTGAGCGCAGAAGAATATAGATAGATAGATAGATAGACAGACAGACGGATAGAAGATAGTGAAAGATGGAGGGAGAAAACGGACAGAAAAAGGATAAGAGAAAGACATAGAGGGAGCGAAATGTGTGTGTGTGTGTGTAGCCAGCTGCTGCAGCCTCTGGGACTCAGGAGGAAGGGAGGACAGAATGTCACAAAACTACAGCTCTGTCTGCAGGCAATGGGTCAGGCGCTGGGCTATAACCCACACTAAACATGTCATCAGACAGAGGCAGAAGCAGGAGGGTCAAAAAGAAACATATTATTGCTGTAATTTATTGTAAGAAAAGCATTATTTAGACAATATGGCATTGCGTTTTGTTATTTATTTAATTATTTCATTTTTTTAAACAAAATTGACTGAGATTGAATGAGACAAGTGAAAAATGTGAACACCAAATTGTAAAGATTAGAGGGTATGGAAAGCGGGACAGGGGAAAAAAAGATGCGGAGAAACAGAAAAGACGGCGTAAAAGCCAGGAGGCTACATGGACAGTTCCGGTTTCAGTGTGCAGAGGAATGAGGTCTACTAGTATCCACTTACATTAAACAGAGAGAGAGAGAAACCGAAAGGGGGAGGGAGAGACGAGTGTTAATGCTTATCTTTGTGTGGAGGATGTCTCGGTGATGTCTCACGGAAGCAATACAGCCCATAATCTTCACCTTTCCCCCCTCCATCTCCTCGTCATCAACCCTTCTGTCTTCATCTTTCCTCTCATTTCAATAATCTCCATTTCAAGAAAAAAAAAACTGACTGGTGTTTTGCATACATTTGTGTGTGTGTGTGTGTGTGTGTGTGTGAGACAAGTCAACAAGAGAAAGAGAAGGTGTATCCAGATGTTAAATCCTATCCTGCAGCTGTCGTATGTAAGTGTAAACCTCCTACGCTCATCAACTGTCTTAATGGCAGATGGACAGATAAGTCATCTCCTTCAATCACTCCTTCTTATCCATCTTCTACTCTCGTCCTCTCTGTTTCCTCGAGTGTAACTATCACAAAAACTAAAATTCCTTCACAAAGCTGAAATGTAAAGAGGGTGTAGAATAATGTATGTACAGACTGCGCTTGCAAAAAGATTCAAAGGAAACTTAGGAGAGCCGCAGCGTGGTATTCGCAGGAGCCAGCATGAAATTCTGAAATATTGAACAGTTACACACATCTTGAACTGAATCCCAGTGCAGCTAAACTGGTAAATGGAATTTATATTTGGAAAGAAACGAGGAGCTATTCTGCTTACAGATCCAGCAAAGAGTCAAAAGTCAGGAGAAGTAACAACTACAGCAAGACATTTAAATTGTATTGTCTGCAGTGTAATTGAAATGGTATAAAACAGTGAACCCTATCCATCCCACCAGAACCGTGTGTTTTTCATTAGTTTATTATGCTGCTCTAAGCCTGAAACTGCTGTCAGTTACACTATAGACCTCACTGATTTGTTGGATTACTCTTCTATAATGAACTATAACTTTTAAACACCTTCAAAATTCTAATTCATGTATTTTCTAACTGCAGTTTTTAGGGGAACCAAATTTCAACACGTACAGTATATATCTATTAAAAATCTTGATTGTGGGGTGCCTTGGTTACTTAGAGGTTGAAAGTCCATTAAAAACCTCAAGCGGCTCCTTGTTGTGAGTGATGGGATCCGACTTTAGAAGAGTTTTATTTTTTTGTGAGAGATTTCTGTGCTTTTGTCTGTACTCATCTCACTGGTTTGAACTGAGTGTAGCTTTTTAAATAATTGCTAATTTAGTCATGACTATTTAATGTTATGGAGAAATATGTATTAAGAATTTCATGGCTTTAAGGTGCTGACCATACAGTGTGACTGTAATGTGCAGTTATACTGTATATAACTGCTTTGAGAGCAGTTGGGGAGCTTTGTTGCATGTTATTCCCAATATTTCGCTCCCCTAATTTCGTTTCAGCTCTCTACCGTCTACTCTCTTATAAAGACATAAAATGTCCCCCAAAAATAATTCATTTAAAAAAATGACAGCAACTATTTAAAATGTTTCTTGAATTTAAAACATCCTTGCTTATCTTGAAAAATAAAAGATGCAATACATTTATATTTGAAGCTAAAAGGAGAGTTTAAAAGGCAGATAAAAGCAAGCAGTACAAAAATCTAATTTATGTCCAGGGACTGAAACTTGCTGGGATTTCTGTCAACATTCTGCTATGGTGACAGTCCCCAAATCTCAACCCCCTTCTTCCCCCTGTCCCTCGCACTTACAGCCATGCCGTGTACCAAACACACACACACACACACACACACACACACATACACACACACACACGCACACACCTCGGCTTCACAGGAGTGTTCCGATATTAGTCATCCGCCGGGGTTCAGACGTGGGGGCTAACTTTTACCAGTCTTCTCAAACTCTCGCAGAAAAAAAGACAAAGCAGTTTTTTCTAAAGCCTCCAGTGCAGTCGGCCTTGCAGGATCAAAAGCCACCATTCCTCTGAGTCTCTGCTATCTAGCAGCAGACTCACTAATGGATTTTCTGCCACGCAGCGTTGTCTTCCTCAGTTACCAAGAGTCATTACTGTTGAGGGCTCGAGTGCTGGGCTAAAAGGAAGTGATTTTTTTCTGCCTTTGCATTTGAATGCAATTGTTTGGTCTATGTGACACTGAGTGAGTCTTTGTTTCTTCAGGAATGACAATTAACCTCATCTGTTACAATAAGGAATTATTTACATGTTATTTGAGCCCTGTGCCATAAAAACATGTAGCCTACTTTTTTGTTTTATAACCTAATAAAAAATGTATCCCTATTATTGAGAGAAAACATACATTATTCATCAGCAAAGAACATGCAATGTGCACATGGTATATGGCTTTTAGTAAGCAGACAGGATTGTGTTAATGCAGCAACCTCCTTCCCTGTGTGATTCCCTGGTTTTGCATCAGTCAGTTTACGCTGGTGACAACTCACATTTTCATGTTTTAAATTAACACTAATTAACACCCTTCACAGCATAAACAGCACCAGAATCACCTGGTGCACACCTGCCACCAGAGTTGAGGCTCATCTTTTGTCACTATCCACTTTAAATGTTTTACTTTCTACATGCTGTGTTGTTAAAACAAGTTATATGCTACTATATTGTACAACTGTTTAAACGCTGATGAAGTAAAAACGTTTGCCATGTTTTGAACATATGTATATTTCTTAAAGTATAGTTTTGGTATCAGTATCGAAATAAAACAATTCTTTTGTAAAGCTTTGAAAACACAGCCCTGGTCCCTATTAGACATTGCTTTGTTATTAGGGGTCAAAGGGCAAAAAGATTGCTTACCACTAATCTTAAAGATCACCTATTACAAAATGAATTGGGCATGTCATCGCAAAACCACTGACATAGAGTTATTGCAAATGTCACAAATGTGCGTGACTGCGTGCATGCAGATGTTTGTGCCTGCTGCATTTAAGGCTTCATGCGGCTGCATTCCTGCCATCCTGCAGTTATTATCCCTGTTGACATTACAGAGGTCCTGAACTCTGCTAGACAAACCACATATCCAGTCCAAACCTTTTATATCCTATCTGTTGTTGGTTCTGGACTCAGTGCTCTGATGCACACACACTCATCATGTGCACAAATACACTGACCACCAGGCACCCTGTCATTACACAATCCCTCCTCTGCTGAGTGTACTCCTTTGTGTGCGCGCGTTGGCTTCTTTTAATACCACTCTGCATGCGTACTTACTCTGCGCTTTGCCTCTTTGTCTTTATCTGTTTCTTCCCCTCCGTCTCTTGTTAATTACACAGAGACGGGAGGACTAAGCTCTCTAATCTGAAAGGATATGACCCTACCACCAGCTGATCCCTTAACGCTGTTACTTATACCTCAATCCAGCACTCGCACACACAAACACAAATACACACCAATACAGAGCATGTAAATATAATACAAAATAAAAGGGGGGTTTGTATCTTTAATCATGTTTATATCATTACACAAAATGAGGGGCAGAAAGAGTAAAGATGCCATAACAAGATTCAGGTTGTGGGTTTCTTCACTTCCAAGGCCTGTAAACGACACCGAATTCAGGGTTACTATAAATGTTTCTCGAGAAGAGAGAACTACGTCACAATTTTCTGCCATTTTTCCTTGACAGTAAAGTGGAAAATCTGCTGACATTTGAAAAGGCTTTTTGTGTGACCTGCATCCATTTAATAACAAAATTGTGCTCTAATGGAGATTAAAGCTACATTAAATACTGTATTTTAAGTAGTTCCAGCTAGGCTTATCAAAGTGCTTCTCACTAAATCTATTTAATGTAGCTTTATTTCTACATAAAACCACATTTTTCATGTTTTACTAAAAACGATTAAATAAAAGGCAGTAAAAAAGCCCCCTGAAAAATGTGTACAAAAAGACTGCAGATTAAATGTGGGTATTTACACGTTATCACTACAAGCACACACTCATATTCCTTAGGAATTAACACAGTGGTCAGCTAAATGTTGTAGCCAGAGAGAGGGTGTGACAGACTTCATCATGTGGGGTTGTTATTTATATATAGAAATGGGAGCACGGCTGTCTGTCCATTAGGCTAAAAGCACAGCAGCACAGGAACACAAACATGAAGTCACTGGCCCGCTTGCCTCCGTGTGACAAGATGGAAACGAGGAGGAGAAAGACGGAAAAAGAGATCTCAACATACTGTAGCTGCTGAGAGAGCTGAAGACTTGGAAAAGGGGCCGCGGAGCCGGGTTTGGTTTGAAGGATGGTGGGCATCTGTGTAACATGTAACAAATATAGATTAGACTGACTGGAAAGGATGAAAATGAGGAAGTACAACTTGAGTCTTCATCAAGTGTTTTGGCAAATTGGTAAATTATCTTTTGATGACAGTAGCCTTAACTGACTCTGCGTGATGCACTGCAAGTAGCCAAGTCTGAATTAGCATTCGGGCAAAGTGGCAACTGCCTCAGGGCCCAGATCCCTAAGGACCCAAAAGCCACAGCCTCACTGCATGTCAACTTATTTTTGGTAATTTTATTAATTGCACATTTCTTGGAGAAATTAGACCATTAAACTACAATATGAATTAAGGCCAGTCCTGCATTATTATTTAATATAGAGTTTTGAAGAGGGACCCTGTGTCAAAATATAGACATTTTGGGGAATGCACTTATTTGCTTTCTTGCAGAGACTCAGATAAGAAAGTTGATACCACATATCATAACTGTACAGTAAATCCAAAGCTACAGCCAGAAGCCGGGTAGCTTAGCGCTTTTTTATGAATTAATCAAACAAGTATAACATGCTAAATTAGTGAGCTTTAGAGGGCTGTTTAAAGTCTTTATGCTAAGCTAAGATACTGGCTACTGGCTGTAGCTTCTTATTTCATGGACATATATGAGATGGGTAAGAAAAACCAAAAACCGTTGTTGCTGACTTATTTTTGTTTTTTGCCATTGTATGAGTCACCTGAGAAGGCATCTTTATGAATGCTGTGCATGAAGCAATCTGATTTCGTGAATACGAGCGTCGGTATCATAAAAGAAGACAAAATAAGGGAAAATGCTGCACTACGATCAAAAAAATGACTCTTGATTCTACAAAAAGTTCAGGGGGAAATGATCTCATTACACTGGCAGATTTTTTTTTCATCTGTCTCAGGAAAATAAGACTATTAGACAGTACACAAAATGACTTGATAACATTTTTGCAGTGTGCAAGATAGTGTTTTTGGTTGGGAATATCAATAGAGGAAGAGGTAAATAAGAGCACAGAAACAGAGAGAGAAAGGTATATAGAGACAGAAAATAAAACACAGCATGCACTTTATGCAAGAGAGGATTGAAAGAAAGAACTAGAAAAGCTCACTGTCTGTCTGCCTCCCCCAGCGTGCAGTAGGTGTCTGTTGCAAGTCTAGCGTGACTGATCTGAAATCAGGTTTTCTGCCTATAAATATAGAGCCGAGCAAGGCGAGGACTCTTCCACTTCTCCTGTTTTTCACACCGCGCAAGTGCGTAGGCCACAACCCTGCTTTCATTTTCCATTACAGCTGGATACTTGATCAAATATGCTATCGTGGAGCGAGGGAGGGAGGACGGATGACGGAGGGTCTCAGAAAACACTGAAAATGAGAGTCTTTCATTACTGTGCTTCATAAGTAATGATGTTGGGAGGGACGGATACAGGAGGAAGGGAAAGAGAGATGGGCGTAAGCCGAAACATGCGTCAAGATGGTCTTTTGGGTGAGACGAGAGAGGAATTATTTATAGTGAATTTACACATCAGTGGCAGTTTTCTCCCCCTTATGATTTCTCTACTCCATGCAGAAAATAAAATGTGTTGGGAACGTGTACGGATGGTTGAAAATGCTGCATTTGTGAGCCTGCACATTTGTATGTATGAGAAAGAGAACGAGCGCGAGAGAGACGAACAGGGCGTGTGTTCATGTGTCATTGTATGCCTTTAATTGTTTAACCAGAGGAAAGTGCCAACAAATGTTTTGTTTATTTCCTGCCTGACTGAGAATTGCCAGATTTTGGTCCTCGTGATGAGACAAGCCAACTGGCAGCTCGCTGGGTAGTCTATTAACAACAAAACACACAGTCAATGACATACACGCGCACACACACACGGAGGCAGACAAATCCCATCAATTGCACTATTGTCATTGCTGGACCACCTATGGGCCTTTAAGCCAAACTGGCAACAACAGACATTGCATCAGTGACAACAGGGGTGCTTTTGAGAACATGGTGTCATTAAAGCTATTTTAGCTCTGAACAAATACTGCCGCATATAGACGAGCAGCTGTACTAATAGCAGTGGCTGAAACGCCCACACACAGGTGGGGCTACAATAGGTATGGCTGTCATGTTGAGGCTCCTTTTGAAGTCAAACGAGAGAAAAAGTGAGAGGGATGCCTAGACATCTATAGGATCATTAGTGTGTGTGTGTGCGTGTGTGTGTGTGTGTGTGTGTGTGTGTGTGTGTGTGTGTGTGGCCATCAGTGATATATATAAAAGCCTCCTTTCATGTCCTCACAAAGCCCAAATAGCTCTTCTGTTAACATAAAGTACATGACACTGTATGTTCTCTTCCCTAAAGTACATATGTAATGTTAAAACAACCAACTCAACCAAGAAAGTTTCCAAACTCAGGTTAAACATTAGTCCTACTTATTTTCCACCTTAATGAACATTATGTCACAAGAGATTAACTGCCACTCTGCTAAACCAGAGAATGAATCTCATTTTGGGACTTCAAACGGCACTGACCTTAGGTTTTATGATGAAACATAAAACAGTGGACGGCTGCTTGTTTTATGGAGCCATCTCTAAATAGAGCCGCTATTCATCAAGTCTGCCCATTTATCATAAACCTCCACGGTCAAATAAGTGGGACTGACTCTTCCAAGTGGCTTGACTAAACTTATGATTGAATGTCTTCCACTGGTAGTTGAGTTTTCATTTTCCACAGAGGGCTATGTGTTTTGTTCGGGAACTTTCCTCCTGCAAACTAAAAATGTGTTAAATGATTATGTCAATCCATTGCAGACACACCGTAAAAAACATGTTTAAAGCTGCTCTAATCAAATGTCTTTTATTAAATGTGGATCCGATGACTATGTGAATGAGAATTATCATCCAACACTCCAGTTTTCCTCTGCTCTATGGAGCAGTAGAGCACCGTTCAGCTCATTGTTTTCATTTTATGGCCCGCAACTTTACTTCAATCAGTGTTGTTTCCAGCAAAAATAAACCCACTCTTATGCTACCTGCGCAGCACCAAATGGCACACAGGCAAAGCTAGCTAATAGCTGGTGAACCCAGTGGAGCATTTAGCAGCCAAAGAGCCGGATTTTTTATTCAGGAGCTGGTAAAGACCAAAACAGAGCTAAAAGGAGAGTAATTATTGATCTTACAATCATCAGGTGGCCAGAAGCTAACACGTTCACCATACGAACTTTATAAGGTGATGATATGTCAATGTTGTGTTTATAGCCTGTTGCGCTGGCCAAAAACATCAACCAATAAAAATTCAAAGAAATAGTTTAATTGATTGTTCTTTTATTTTGCACTGCTATGAAGGCACTCTGTAGGACTGTAAAGATATTTCTCATTAAAGGAAGACTGTTATACGTTTGTTTGTACATACAGAATATTGGAGGATTTAGCAAAGATCGACACCTAACAAAGCGTGTCTTTCATAGTCATTCTCCATGATCTTCTGCTTGAAAAACACCAAAATGAAACATATGCACTGTAATTGTACGATATTAACCCAGATTGTTGTGTGTGTGTGTATGTCGGGGGTGGGGGGGGGGTGGATTGTTATGCATTGTTGAGTGGGACTACTAAAGATCGTTGAGGAAAATTCTCTGCTGAGACTCCCTGCTGTGAACATAATCTGTCTCCCTGATATTTCATCTTCTATTAATAGTCACACGGTTTAGAGGGGGTTTTGCATATTTCAGAGAGCTGCATTCTGCACCGCAGACCATCGAAAAACTTTGGGTCATGATCAAGCCTGGCTTAACACCGATCTGTCGATGTGCACTGTTATTATTAAGCAACGGGTATGACTAACGCACAAGTGTGAAGCATGGATAAAAAAAGCAGAAAATAACAACACAATCTGTTACTATTCCAGGATGGTGAAAACTTTAAACGACCTTCCCCAGCTAAAATGGATGTTACAGCCACACAAGAAACATACTTCTGTTGAAATGAAGCACAAATCGGACAATTTTCACCCGTTGAAGATATTCGCGAGATACACACAACCCTTATTTCAGAGAGGGTTTAGAGGATATTGGAGCTTGCGGTGACCCTTTCACCTGTGAAGGATATTGAATGGACAAAAGACAGTCTGAGGCGGATCCGCTGCAGACGTGTGCAGACAAGTGGAGCAGAGAGGAGAGAAGACCAACAACAGTGAAACAGACAGCATGGGATAGGCAGAGAACAGATGTGTTCCTTTGTAAGGGTCATAAACATGAGTCATTCAACTTTGAAGATGGCTGAAGGGCACAGAGAATTGTAACGAAAAGTGTGAAGACAGGAGGTATAGGGAAAAATCACAGTGCGGCAATAGGGGAATGGCAAGCACCAAAGACAAATAAAGCACTTTGTGATAGAGGAAGCAAGAGAAGAAGGTAGAAGTGGAAGAATTAAGAGAGCAGGAAGGGAAGAAGAAAGAGAAGTAGGGAGACTAAATGGTCTGTTTTCAGCAGCAAATGTGCTCGCGGTGAAATCCATCACCGGAGGTACGGCTGGCAGCTCATCTACACTGCAGCCTTTGTTTTATGGCATTGACACCGCCACCGCTGCTGTGTTTTCATCAGTCAGGGCCCTGACACCACCCTGGGGAGTCGCATATGAACAGGCATACGTGTGGGCAAGGAGATCAGTGCATCTGCATATGTGTGTGCGCGCGTGTGTGTGTGTGTGTGTGTGTGTGTGAGTGAGTTCACACTTGTTTGTCTCTACCTGTATATCCCAGTGTAGTGACTGATTTTACAGATTAGTGCGCTAGACGCTACTGTGGAGGGGAAAAAACCAGACACTGCAATGTTGTCGGCCCCTGATTAAATCCTTAAAATACTCAAGTAATCTACATAAGAACCTCAGTGTGAGGCAACCGTGGAATTTTTTTTTCCAGTGTGGCGGATTATATTTTTCTTTGTGGCGCAGCCCTTGCAGCTCCTAGCAGTTTGTATTTCAAACACTAATTCTTCATGCTCTAAGGACAGCAGCAATATTTCCCAAAGAAACTCCATGGGTGTTTATTTAGGTCACAAATACAAGTGGTAGGATTATGCTCAACAGTTACAACACTGCAGCGTTACAGTTTAGAAGAAAATGCCTTTTGTATCGTGTTCGTGTGTGTGACGACCAACTGTGACAACTTTTACTTCTTGGCAATGACTCTTGTTGCCAGAAAATAATCTCTTTCATATTTTTCATGTATATTTTTCAACTACTAATAACATGCAGTATGTTCTTTATATTAATTGTCACAACACAATTCACAAGTCGGAAACTGGTAATAATGATTACTCTGACATGACATGAATGTGGCATTACCTCATTTGTCCACCAGCCTCAGCCCATCAACTGACTTTGTCCCTCCCTGCACATCTGTCCCTCATTTAGCTCCAGTGTATATACTGTATACCAGCCACTTTCCTAATTCCGTTGGCCAGATCTTTTATGTTGCCGTGGTGCCACAGCTTTCCACCCTGACTCCTGAATCCTTAATCCTCACTCCTAAATCTTGAAACCTTTATTCTCGTCACCTGCCTTCCTGCTTTCCCAAATCTCTGGAATAATTTCCCTAATTCTGACAGACACCAAGTTGTCGACTGTAAGCCTGTTCTTTGACCATAGATTCCAGTGAAGTAAAGCCTTGAATTCAACCTGCTCTGCCTAAGTTTCTGCTCCGGATCTCCTTTCCTTTCGCCATGTACCTGAATTGTGACTTTAACATTTCTTTAACATTTGCTTGCAATCGTGTTTATATTTTTTATTTGTCAATCAAAGATTTATTATATTATGGGCATAAGTTTTAAAGCCTGAAGAGGTGAAATAAGCAGTAATTCACAAGAAAAAAGAATAAAGGAACGCTCTGAAAACAGAAAGATTTTTTGGAGGATTGCATTTTTTTTGTGCTTTCCCACCCTGGTATATATGTGTATGTGTATCGTGACCCTTCTGATTTATCTTGGGACCCATTGTCGGGGTCGTGACCACCACGTTGGGACCCACTGAAAAAGATTATTGTCAGTAAATCCAGTGATGCATTTAATCTGGTATGGTTACGGTTTATCTTCATGCATTCAATGAAATGTAGGCATCCCTAGGAAGAGGGCAAGGAGCACTGAAATCTCTGTGTGTGTGTGTGTGTGTGTGTGTGTCTGTGTGTGTTTATAAGTGGGTGTGTGTACATGTACATGTGAGCATGCACATGTGGAGTCTGTGTGACTGTGTATGTTACAACTGCATAAACACAGATTGCTCAGATAAATAGCGGACACAAGAGGCCAGGTCAATGGAGCCAGTTGCATTGTGTGGGTGTGTGTGTGCTGGAGGGCAACAGTGACAGGTATGTGCACGTGTCTAATGGCATTCATGCTCACCCAGACAGTTTTACTGCTTCCAGGCACAATCGCTATCGACTACTGACTCTTACGGAGTCGCCAGCTTATCTAGATCACAACAAAACACACACGCACACGAGCTCAAAACAGCGTGACCACACGATACACACACACACACACCACACACACGTTATGAAGCATGTGACCTCAATTGAGCTGGACACACAGTCCAACTCTGTGACCTCACTTGTTTTGCAATGACCCAACCATATATAACCAGCCTCCACACACACACACACATACACACACACACACATTTCTATGGAAGGCATTTATGGAATGTCGAGCATTTGCCTGGAATTCCTATCGCATCTCTGTGAATTTGTGTTAGATATATTGTCTTTCTTGTGTACATGCTTGTGTAATTTGTGCATGTGTGTGTTTCTTCCACTGAGGGAGATTCTAATGACGACTGCAAGATCAATACCACTCTCATGTCTGTGCGACATATTTGAAGCTGGAGCCAGGAGGAAGCTTAGCATAAAGTCTGGAAGAAGGGTGAACAGCCTGGCTCTGTCCAAAGGTAAAACCAACAATTTGCAGTTTTTACATGAGAAAAACAATAGGCAAAATGAAATCATTTTAACCATATTAACTTTAAATTACAATCTTTGCTTTTTTCTTGTTAATTACCAGATTTTTTACCTCGATTTTGTCGTCCTTTGGTCTTCAACATTATCCACATAATCACTTTTTGGCTGATTTAATCATGACCCATAGATAGTGAGAACCCAATCGTTAATGGGTTGCAAGTAGACTTGGCTTTATCTTTAATGGGTCAAAAGCCAAAAAGGTTGGGAACCACCACCCTAAGTAATACCCTTTCTGCTTCTGCCTACCCCCAGTCATTTTCATACAGGCTCTAAAATGTCCACTCAGATAATGCATGACAGCTTTGATATGTATGCTATTTCCAGTCACATCACTTTCAAGTTAAGGGTCACCTTCTGCCACCTGACTGAACCTTTGCTCCAGGGTCCAGCTTCAGCCTTCTGCTTGTGTCAGTCCCTTTATAGAGAGCAAAACCTCTCCTAAACAGAGCTACAATGAACCACCTGTGATTACAGGAGTAATGTAAAGTAAAGTAAATTTTGTTTTATAGTGGATTTTCTCCTCAAGAAACACGGTCAGCATCAGCGGTCCATGAGAAACAGCAAAGGTTAACAAATGTTAACCAGCTCCCTGGTGCGACACAATCACTCTGCCTTTGAAGTTTGGTCCGAGCATGTTGTCTCCTGGAGGACAGCAAAAGGTCAGTTCCCTGGACATACACTGAGCCTGGTGCTAACACAACCATATGCTGCCATTTCCACCTCAGGACCTCTGAGAATAGCAGCAACACGGGTTACTATTGCACTTATTAAAAGGTGACCGGGCTTTTGCAGTCAAGGCCCTACGGCCCTTCTCAAAACGTATCTTTTTGAAAAAGCCTTTTATTAATTCTAGTACTCTGTTGGATTGCCATCATATCATAACTGTTTTTTTTATTAGTAATAATCTTTTATTTGAATTCATTGTATTGCTGTATTTTCAAATGCCATGAAAATCATTTTCATGATTGTATTTGCCTCACCCTGATTCAACCATGTAAAGCACTTTGCAACTTTGATTCAGAAAGTGCTGTATAAATAAAGTGTATTATTATTATTATTATTACCGTCAGAAATTATTTTTATAGTGTCACAAACTGTTTTGAGTTTGACTTTGATCAATTTGAAATAAATAAATAAATAATTTCAAAATGAGATTTGATTGAAAATATAATACAGGTACTCAGAAAATGATTGACAGCAAAAATGAATATGAATATTGATGCTTTTACGACTAGCTTGAGGAACACTTTTAGAGCCTGGATTCACTGTGTTTTACAGATAATGATGTATGACCAGGCATTCATACATTCTCCATAGCATTTTGGAAATTAACCCTTTTCTGCCTTTTGGGTTTGTATATATTTCTGTTTCATCTTACTAAAGTCTTATGCGGCTCATCCCTGACATGGATAAGCTGTAGAATTTGTGATATTGGGATATATAAATGACATTGAATTGAATTGAATAGAATAGCTGTGTAGCTGTAAAATAAATGAAATTTTTTACTGGCGGTCACACACAAGAGGTGATTTTGAAGAAAAAAAGAAGTATTTTCTCATGTCACACTGCAACTATTTGTGCTCCCAAACCATAATTTTCACCTGCACTCAAAGCCTCTCTTTATATAAAACATCAGCACTCAGGCTCAGACAGGGCCAGCCAGTCCTCACCAAATATTCAGGAATTCACATTTTGCCAAAAAAAAAAAAACACTCTCTGATCTAGTTACCTCTAACAAACAATTTCTCTGCGAACATTTTTAGCACGTGACCGTTTAAAACAAAGTGATGTCTACCTGTGACACCTGGTCACAGTTTATGGCAGTAGTATGGACACAGGTTATACCAAAGAGTGATTTTTCCTTCTCAGATGGTTTAATTTGTAGGATTTTTAGAGGTCAGAAGCGGCAAAAATATGACACACAAAAAAGAAAACAAAACGGGCACCCTAGTGACCTCGGGGTTTAAGGCACAGGCCATGAACCACAATGTCCCCATTTCAAGTCTGGCTGGGAACCTTTGCCACTTTTTTGCATTGAGTACTTTTTACTTTTGATACTTTAAACCTGCAATTGCTGATTTATTTGGCCACTTGGGGGCAGCGGAAACAAGTTTTGAACATTGACCTATCACTTTTTAAATTGATGTGGTGAACATCCAGCAGTTACAAAGCATTCACACTAACATTGATTTGGAGTAGTGTTTGCTACGTGGCGATTTCAATGCGGGACTTACTTGTAATGGAGTATTTTTACAGAGTAGCAATGATACTTTTGCTTAAAGTAAAACCTAAGAATCCAAATTCTCCCCTGATGAATGCAATTACACGCACGCAAAGCAAGCACAATCTTATGACTAGTGGTTTTTTGAAAGAGCAACAGTTAAACAAGCGTGGACACTTCAGGAGTCCAACACACTCACACACATTCATGCACACACTCTCAGGCTTCCTTATTGGCCGTGCCATCCTCAGCTTGTGTAGCTCTCAGCGCAGTGAGATGAGGAGACAGTGGGTGCAGTGTAGAGAGACTGGCCTCGCTCCAGTAACTCTCCAGAACATTCCATTGAGAGACTGCTGGCTGGCAGGCTGGGTGGTTGCTGGTAAACAAGCTAAACAACAAACAACAACACCGGCTCTACATAATTCCTACAGAGAAAAAAAAAAAAATCCATTCTGAAAGGGGATTAACCCCTGTCATATTATTCCTGTGATCTCTGACAATTCTGCCTCAATTTGTAAACCCAAAAAAAGGCTTGATTATGCTTTCAGTGGAGAGCTGCTCCGCTGATTCTATTACAGTATTTGGGATCATTTTACAGGGATAAGAGCTCATTTCACGGTTCCCAACCATGAGCTTTGTAATGAATCTTATGCTTGTTTTAATGTTAAAACGCCTCTATTTTAGGTTGGATTTTCACTTTAGCGGCAATACACTTGGAAATGCAGAACTTGTCGTACAGCTGTATTCCTGTCAGAAAAGGCTTGTTAAATGCAGCCACTAACAGAATACATTAGCACTGTTTTCCACAAGCGCCAGCTGTCAACCAGGCAGCATCGGGTTTTCTTTCCAGTCTTCTTTAATAGTAACTTTTTGTTTTTAAATGCGAGCAATTCCTACAAATCTAATTGACATCTTGATGATATAGCAGCAGGGGTTAAATGAGGATTTGTTATGTGGGGGGCTCTGACTTAGCAGCGTTCACGGCAGTCTGTAATAGTGGCAGCAGTGACAGCATTTCTGACAAATGCAGGTTCACGCAGCATTAAAAGGACCTAATGAGCATAACGGTACACACAAACAATTCATTTACATCAAAAAAGGACTTGCTTCATGTAAGTAATGGCATGCTATTGCTGTGTATTCAGCAGATTGTCTCGAAATCTCGACAGATTAAACTAATCAGTAAACCAGACAACACTAAGAGACGAAGACTCCCCCATTCATTTCTAGTTTAGCTGACCTCTGCACGATTGACTGGCATCTGACTGACTGGAGATCCATGCCAACTGCTATTAGTCCACACACATCAATCATGCTTCATAAGCTGAAACAGCAAAGAGTGGGTGGAGAGTGCAGACAGTCGTTTCAACCTGGAAAAATAATGAGGCTAAATGCCTGTGCACTTTAGTGGCACGGATGTAAGTAACACTTTGGTTTTCACAACAGAAAAATCTATTTGATGACTTGATATAGTAAGTCCACATGGGGTTACTTTAATCTTTGTGAAGGACAAGATTAGCAATGGGGTGATGAAGTTACTTTATAGGCGAACAAGATCATAGGTGGTTTCTAATATTTATGTATTGACATTTTTATTAAAAGAACAACTTGGCTAAAGAACTTTTTTGCTTTCTTGCCACCATTCTCATGTCTGTACATTAAATATGAAGCTACAGCGACCAGACAGATAGCGTAGCTTAGCATAAAGACTGGAAACAGGGGGATACAGCTACCCTGGCTCGGTCCAAAGGTTACAAAAAACCAGCCTACGAGCATCTCCGAAGCAACTAACATGTTGTATGTCGTTTGTTTAATGTGTACAAAAGCCAAAGGTCTAGGGCTTATGGGAAATGGGGTTCATTAAAGGCCACTAAAAACATGAATATGAAATCAGCAACAATATTATCTTGATTTTCAAAAAACTACTATCCTTAATTAACTAAACCTATAAAGTGAGCCACATGACATACTGTTGAGAAAAGTTATCAATGTCAGTGGTATTTTGAAAGAGGTTTTCATACTTCTGGAGCTGAACCCAGAAGTTCCAGGAACTGTAAACTTTGGCTCTCTATAATGTGTTAATTTGGGAGCTGTAGAGGTGCTGGTAGGCGGATTTTGTTTTGTTTGGACAGAGCCAGGCTAGCTGTTTCGACCTGTTGCCAATCTTCATGCTAAGCTATGCCATCAGGGTGCTGGCTGTGGCTGCTATCTGTCAGCACGAAAGTGAATAAGCGTATTTCCCAAAAATTGCTGAACTACTGTATTCCTTTAACAAATATTGCAAATAGTTTCTATGTAATCAATTTATATTTTTAATGCCATTTGTAATTTTCAGAAACACGTGCAATTAAAACAATATTAATAATGATAATACTCACAAAGCGCTGGTAAACACCAAACTGTGCAGTGTGGGTGGATAAGAATGCATGCAGCTATGTCTGACTGAGTCTTAATGTATTATTTTTCTGAGATGGAGCTAAATGACGCCAGTGTACAGCCGGCAACGTTGAGCTGTAACGCTGCTGCACAGCTGCCGCAGCGACTGACGTCTGCTGCAGAAAACACAGAGAGATTAAGCATCGACTGGAAGTTAAGAGCGATTGAATCTTACTTTTATTGATTCACCAGCCCTTGAGCAAGAGGAGTGCGGTGCATGTGAATGCGCATACACATTTAATTCATGCGGGGTTTTTTGTGTGTGTTCTTTTTGTGTTTCTTTTGAAGCTTGTGTGTATCTCTCTGTATTTGTATGCATGCCTGAGATAAGTTCCGTTATGATTTAGGACTATATAAATAAAAGTGAACTGAACATATTGCATAATGGATATATTTGTGTATGTGTGTGTGTGTGTACAAGTGCATGTAGGTGAGCGTCTCCGTCTCTATTTCTTTGTTTTTCTAGGTGAATGTAGATGTGAGAATATGTATTTGTATTCTAATGTGTATCTATTTGTGTGTGTGCAATCATGTGTCTTCCTAAATGTGAATTTCTATGTATCTGTCTCTTACTTTTGTGCATGAGTGCGTGTGTCTTTTCAGGGCGAGCATCAAGCTGTGTGTGTATTCCCGAACATGGTGTTGTGTTGCAGACACAGGGTTTGAGGTGCATTGTGAATTCAAAATGGACATGTGATTAATGAGTAAACACACCAGTGACACCAGGAGGCCCTACAGAATGCCTGAACCCCACTGAGTTTGCTGTTGTTAATATAAAGCCTGTGTATGTATGTGTGTGTGTGTGTGTGTGTGTGTGTGTGCCCCAGTAAGTAATATTGAGGATATAATCCCACTCAGCGTGATCCCTCTATCGACAGACCTCCCACTTGCACTACCACAAATGCACACACGCTCACAGATACGCACACTCACCGCAATTAACACATTAACACGCCCGTCTCGTTATCATCCCTGTGTGACAGTTTAGCTGTGGTCTTAAGATCACAGTTAGTGCAGTCTTGAAATACACACACACAGTCAGGTATTAAAGGATTATTCCGGTTTATTACAACTTGGACCTTTTTTGCTAAAAGTCTGATGGAGTAAGAAAGATTACCACAGATATCACAGTTTACGCACTTTCTGGTTCAACTTTGACCTACCATACTTGCTGTAGTACTTGTGCAATGAGGTATTGTTGATGACATTTGTGTACTCTCTTTTGGTTTTTACCTCCAAATAAACGGTTTAGATAATCTGTCATCTTTTTTTTGTTTTTTGTTTTTACATGATTGTCTTTCTGCTCTTTCCCTGTCCTCCCACCAAGAAAATATTGTGAATGCTACGTTCACTTGCATAGCTGTTTCCTGAGCCGTTAACTATATCCCAAGGCCTTCGTCAGTGAATGTAACTTGCCCGGTTTTCATCCGTGAACTAAATACAGAATTTTGGACACGTGATAGCAGGTGGTCGTATATGGGGCTAAGATCATAACCCTTTGAGGTGATACCTGAGAAAGTTCAATTTGCATTTGCTGCAGTTTATGGTTGAAGTCCAATTTATACTATACTACTATTGGGCGTCTGCATAAACAGATCACACGGACATTTGCAGCATGTAAATACGGAAAATGTAATTGGACTTATTACAGACAATACGGGCCAACAAACGGGCCGAGCACTCAGAAAACCAACATAGTAACAGAACCTCGGAATCGCCCGCATCTGTTTTTTACAATATTATTCTGTTACTATTACCAATAGGAATGATGGCCATTACCACCAAAATAAAGGTTAGGGTTGTAATAAGCCTGAATTATTCTTTAAAAGCAAAGCACACACATCTGGTAAACCCAAGAAAGAGCGGTACACACTCACACTAGCTCCTTTTCTGCTCAATCCTCCGCCTCCCACCTTCTGCGGCAATATCCGGCCAATATTTCGGTCTCCTTTTAAATATTTCACATTCATTTAAAATAATTCGCTCTCATTTTTAGCACTGGCAAAAGCCACAATGCGCAGCCGAGCCCACACACACGGCGCAACACAAACACACACAAAATGAGGCGTAAAGTTAATTAGACATGGAGCTGAGAGAGAGCCTCTTCCTGCTGTGACACAATCATCTACACTGCACCTCTAGGGGAGCGAGGGGTTGGGAGTGTGTGTGCGTGTGTGTTTGTTTGTGTGTGTGTGTGTGTGTGTGTGTGTGTGTGTGTGCCTGTTTGTGCCTTAATATATACGCAAATACACCCACACACAAGCTTATATACATATATATACAGTATATGCATGCAGAGGCAGCAAATATAAATCAGTATACATTCAGGCAGATAAACAAACACACATGCACACAGAAAACACAGTGATTCAGTGTTTCAGTTCATTGCGGTGAAACTCCCTAAACTACAGCAACACACAGAGTTGAATCATTATCAGACTTCATAAACTGCGCTCAGGTGATACATAAACATTGCAGTGAGGATATTCCACTGACTAACTCTGCTGTCTTTCTCTACCTCCTTCTCCCCAACCTGTTCTGACTGTCTTTGGATCAAGGTGAAGTGAGACCACAGCAGCCTTGGCCAACAACGTCCTGGTTATATCTAAGCATGAACACTCACACACACAGTTTGTCAGATGTGTTATCTAGTGATCTTCCTTTGTTTACCCTGCTCTCCCCCGGCTGAGTGCAGCCTTAGCTCGGCCACACTGTGAATCCGGAGTAGCTTCTTTCCGTCCACATATCCCGCAACCCGCTTTGTGTGTGTGTCTGTGTGTGTGCATCCGTGTGACTGTCTGTATCCTCACTGTCAAAGAGCAAGACAGAAAAAAGGGTGGTTTGAATACCGTCTCAGAGATTTCTTCCTCCACCCCAATACGGTCGAGGTGAATAGACTTTCATTTGTGCTGCGCAAAGCTTTGGCAAGTTACATTTAAAATAATTCACCAGCGACATATCTTACCAGAAACAATGTTACGGTTCATCACATTAGTCATTGTGTAATCTGCTTTCAGTGGAAATATTTTTTACCGAAGAGAAAGTCCCTCACTGTTAACTTTAAATTAAAAAATACATCAGTGACTTCTGTGAATTATTATTAAGTAACAAGGACATTGTTTCTGGAAAGAGATGTTGCTGCTGGGTTTTATCGTGATTTTTCAATGTAATGTAATGCATGGAGATACTACTATAGAGGAAAGGGAGAAATTGTTTTCGTAATTTGGGTTTAAGACATTACATAGAGATAATAATAATAGTAATAATAATAATTCAAATATAAAAATAAAAATATTTAGCACTTTGCAAAACCAAGTTACAAAGTGATTTACAAAGACCAGATCAAAGTGGAATAAAAATGATTCAATGATTAAACATAATCCAGGAACAAATAAGGTTAAACCTTGAATGCTCTAAAACGCAGGAAAAAATAAACTATTTGAGAGAATGCTACTGTAAACTAATGCATTTTTAAGAACAATTTAAACAAAGAAACAGAGGGGGCTTGCCTGATCACCTCCGGATGAAGGGTAAGGCTGGTGATCATTTGTATTCTCACTTGGCAATAAGCAATGATGTCTCTGTGCCATTGTTGTACAGCCACTGTTGTCTATATAAACGCATATTTTGAACTTTTAGCATTTCTTTTTCTTTGTTCAAATTCTTATTTTTCACAATAGTCGTTTAACACACACCACTTTGTATTTCACTACACTTATTACTTCTGTCAGAAATAAACCATTGAATCATTTGAATCCCACATACACTGGTGTGCTGCCGTAAATACTAGAGCACCAAATGTATATTAATCCGCAGCTGAAAATAGTCCCCAAAAACTGCACTATTTGCTCCTGTTTGAGCAATGCTCGCTAAAAACTACAGTGCTCAGCTGTTTAGGCAAATTATTTTTCATTGCTTTGAAGATATTTGCTTCAGTAGGACTGAATAGGCTTGGGGAGTGGAGTGCCACAGACAGGCTGGGGAAGTTGGAAAGTACTGCGAGACGGACTAAAACATTGTTGGTTTTGGTCTTTTCATGGGACTTGCTGATCATAAGGAAAATATAGAATAACACTGGTCTCATCACTAGTCCCACGAATATAGTAAAACAAGAGCAGAACTTCCAGCGCTATCTTACTCAAGACAAAAGAAGTGGTTCATGTAACTATAGTATATAAAACACCCCAGACAAAGACAAAAAGAAAGAAAAAAACACCTATGAAGCATCAGTTGCCATCTGTTCCAGAGACACAGTTTCTGATGATAAATCTCTCTCTCCTACTTTATTCCCTCTCTGCCAAAACTCTCCTCCTATGTAAAACAGCATGTTTTCCCTTGTTCCACCTCTTCATTCTTGTCTCTTTCAACTGTCTAATTTTATTTCTATACCGCAGTTTCTAATGGAGAAAGAAACGCTTGTGTTGTCCTTGTGTGAGGAGAAAAATGGATGAAAAAAAAAAAATAGAGCAACAGGGGAGGGGCTCAGGAGGGACATGTCCAAATGTTTGTTTATGCCTAATTGGGCCACAGATGAGCCAGCGGCCATCTCAGAAAGCAGTCTATCCAGAAGGAAGGAGGAGACGAGCATCAAGGAAAGGAAGGAGACAGGGAATAAAGGTATTGCAGAGGAGAAATGAGGAGCGGTAGTGGAGCTTAAAAGAAGAATAGATTGAGGAAGTAAAGGAGGAGGAAGCAAGTGCGGGTGTTTGGCTGTGAGGATAGAATATCAAGGATAGGACCGAGGAAGAGGGGAGGCAGAGTGAGGACCTTGGGGGAAGTGGTATCTACTAATTATAACAACAAGACTTGAGCAGCATGTGTGGCCGCACTACAAAAGTCCTTATACTCCTCCCCGCCGAGCACATTCAAAACGACACATTGCATCTAATTAGAGCAACATATTGGAGCTAACGTTCTCCCTGAACTTGCCTAGTGGGCTCATAGAGGTGCAGTAACGTACAAGCATACATAAAAGGGCATATCCAACAAATATGCAAATATGTTTCAGTGCATTCCTGGTGAATTTGCCGCCTGAAGCTAGAGGACTGATATGAATGCTAAGATCAAAGTTGGTGACGAAATGGACCAAAAAAAGTCAACCAAGGAATTTTAAAACGGGTGCAATCGCATGAAAGGAACTCATGCCGCTAAAGATTGCACTGGAAACAAAGCAAGTCAGGAAATAAAAGTTGTGGGAATGTTTTACCCTCAATATGACCTCCTCAAAACAGGGCAAGTGCTGATGACCATCAGTCTAATTTATAAGGCGCCCTCCTTTTTATGTGCCCTCCTGGCACAGTGATGCCAGTTTGAAACAGACAGCGAATAATTAGTTTACATTCTGTAGCAACTGAAACAGACACAACAGCACATGTACCGTATTCCTGTTTTAGTCCAGAAGTCTAAATGACTTGAATGTGACTAGAAAAGACGTTAAAGCTGATAACGACAAATCTACAAAGAATTATCACACAACTCTGCAGTCTCCCTCAGCTCCACAGAGCGTTTTACCATCTTTCCGTTCATTGTTTTGGTTTTACAGCCCACAATTTAATTATTGAGGTCTAATCTCATTGCTCTCATCAGCATCATCTCAAGCAGCAGGAGGCTGCTGTTTTCAGCCGAAAAGGCTTTAACAAACGCACTGAACGCTACCTGCCCAGCACCAAAAGGTTGAGAGACAAAGTTAAACAACTAGGTGGTGAACATGGTGGAGCGTTTAGCAGCTAAAGAGCACGATATTTCGCTCAGGAGTTGGAAGAGACCAAAAATAGAGCTAAAAGGAGACAGAGTCTTGGACTTACATTCATCAGCTAGCCAGAAACACGACTCCAAATGGATGCTAATGTTGCTCCATGTCGGCTGCATATTTAAAGAGGCAGCTTTTTGCTAACACATTACCCATAATGTATGAGAATACATCCATGCTGTGCTTGCAGCTTGTTACGCTGCCCCCAAGCAGCAATAAAAAAAAAAATCTATTATTACTGCTTTAATAATCATTTTGAGTGAGGTTTTGACGCATTATTTTCAAACTAGCCTTATACATCAGTGATTCCATCATATACTGGGAAAACCCCATACTGACACAGCCATGGATTTGGTCAACTCAAGCCCAACCAAAATTTTAAGAATAATTCCGGTTTATACAAATTGGGTCTTGATCACACCAATCACTTTGGTGAGAACAATTCTATCATAACTGATTGAATTGACAACCATGACACAAATTGGACCCAAATCGTGATGTGGAATAATTCTAACTTTTCCAAATGAACAGGACGACAGGCAGGGATTTCTTAACACCCAATTCAACCAAGTCTGACTAATTCTTTTAAACACCATAGTAGACAGAAGAAAAATGTCCTTGCTCATTCACAACACCATGTCCTTTCCATCATCTGTATGGACAGTTTGAGTTCTTCCCCTCTGGACAGAGACTCTGACTACTAGGCCCGACCTGACACTGAGAAATTATTTTATCTCTCACACTATCAAACTCCTAAATTCGCATGATTTTTCTTTCATATAAAATCAGTGGGTGATGATGGCAAAGTCATTTTAACCACTGATGACAGTTAGATGGTGATGGCTGGATGTGCTCCATGTTTTATTTAATGCTGTCACTTGAAGTACATTGTTTTATGTCAGCTTGTTATGTGGGTTTTAACAAGTGCTTAACATATTTCTATTATATGTTTTATGTATTTTAGTACGTTTTATGTACAGCATCTTATGTTGAGGTCTGTGTTTTTGTTCTATGTTTCACCCGGTTGCAAGTTATATTTCCCTTCAGGGACAATAAAGTTAAAGTTGAAGTTGAAGTGGAGACCAAAGAATGTTACGTGCATCCATTGTGCTGTCATTCTGAAGGCAAACATAGGAGAACAAAACCTCGACCGACATTGTTTTTGCCTGATAGCAACATGTATACATAGTGGTGCGCTAGAAAAAAATCATTCATCTTTTAGTTAGTGGAAAATCAAAAGAAACAGAAACCTTTAAGGAAAATACACATATCAGTTATCCTTATTTTGTATAAAAAATTGCTGAAAGCGACATGAAGAGGAGAAACAGGAGAGTCAAGGATTCAGATTTCGGTTGACGTGTAGACTAGCTATCCTGCCTCTTTAACAAACGCTGACATCAATGTCCCTACTCCCCCCTCCATCATTCCATCGGAAAGAAATGTATTACATTCCTCTCCATCTGTCCATCAACCACTCCCTCCTAGCTTGGGTGACTTGTCTTGCAAATTTATTTATTATTTTTTTTACACATTAGCGACAAATTACAGTGCCTTTTCACTCTCTCCAAACCCAGCTTTCACCTTCCTGTGGGTGGCTGATGTCTGCTGGCTGTCGAAGCGGGACGACGCCGGGTATTTGATGTCGGCGTTGTCTGGTTTGAGCGGGGGCTGGCTGGGTTGGGGTGCTCTCTGCAGGGACCCTAAAGCTCTTGGGAAAAAGTACAGAGAAGAGCTGGAGATTGAAGTCACTCCAGCTCCCGCCTCAGAAGCTGACAGCTGAGAGATTAGTGGTTAATTAAGTCAGGCGAGTTGACTGGCATGCGGGGAACAGCCCTCGAGCCAATCAGAGTTTTCATTTGGTCGGAAAACAAGAGCAGAACTACCACAGCCTCTGGGGAGAGCTCACTAGAAGACACTACTTGACTGTAGCCAAAAGCAGCACGAATACTTCCTGACTCCCCAGTTTCTCATCCCGCTCGCACATCTGGAGAGGCTAGATAAGAAACATGTAATGAAAACAAAATGGTGATTGACACCTAACTCGCTATGTGCATATTTAAAGCCATGTAAATTAACATTTTCAGGTGCAGAAGGATGCAAAGAAGAGGATGAGAGGAGCGGGGAGGAGAGGAAGATACAGTGTGTGACACTTGAGAATACTGAATGAAAGAGAAGAGGAAAGGCAGACTGGGAGGACAAGAGATTTGCATGGAGCATTTTGAAAATGTCACACCTCAGTAGGACCATAAACACCATTCTTCGACCTCGCCACCCAGCTACACACACACACACACACACACCTCAGTATTTCTCTGGAGGGGGACAGAGAAAGACAAGGTCCATCCACACACCGACCACTTCACAAAACACTGCAGCTTTTCCCCTTTGATAGCTCCATCAAAGAGAACTTCCTGCTTTTGAAAGACATGTAAATAGCCCTTCAATAACATCAAACAGGAAATCACATCAGAAGCATGAACGAGTTGGAGGTTTACTTGGAGCAAGGTCATGACGATGAAATTGTTTTCCAATTGCTCTGTTTGGGCTACTTATGTTGTATGTTGTGAACATTCTGACATTTTTTGTCCAATCCAAGGTTTTGTTTTAGGAATAGTTGGGACAATTTGGGAAATATGTGCTTATGTGCTTTCTTGAGGTAAGATGAGGAGATTGATACTACGTTCATGTATGGCACGGTAGATATAAAGATACTCCCAGCAACCGGTTAGCATGGCATAAAACATGGACACAGGGGGAAACAGCCTGGCTCTGTCCAAAGGTAACACAATCTGGCGTTACACTTCGGTTTTTGAATGGATGAAACAAACGAGTTATAACGGGTTAATTAGTGAGCTTTAGAAGTGCTGATAGGTGGATTTTGTGCCCTTACCTTTGTTGCCTAGCTGTTTCCCCTGTTGTTGTGCTAAGCTATGCTAACTATCACTACCAAAATGTTATTATTCTATTTATTTATTAACATCTTTCTTTGAAAACAGTTAAACTGCCAGAGGAGTTGATGTTTCTCTTTGGAGTTTATGAAATATGATGTTTTACAAAGCATGAGGGTAGCTGGAGAATTTTAACGCCATGATTTACTACATTGATGCACACTAGATAGACCTTGGACCTTACATTGAACAGTTCTGGCAGAAAAGATATAATTTCCTCGTTTTTGGTTTATTTCTACCTCCAGCAAATATAGCAAATATAAATACAAACCGATCAGATGGTACCCAAGGCTTTATGGTCTACAGAATCACATCCTTTATATTTTGATAAAAATAGAAAAGCGGTTTCAATAAATGGCTGAAAACCAGCATTCAGATGTACTTTTTATTTTTTGTTTCGTTTCTGACCTTGACAACATTACCACAGGCACAATTCTAATGGGTTTAGTTTAATTGTAGCCACTGTGCTTCAGAGGTTGCCCCACCTGGCATTCAGATGATGAATGAGGGTAGAAATGAGCATCCTTTTGTTGCAGTGATGGAGCAAGGGACCGGAGACAGCTGAGAGGGTGAGGGAGCATCGTGGCCTAAAGACTGTGTGTTTGTCGGTGTGTGTGTTTGTGACAGACAAAGATAAAGAGAACTCATTGCAGAAAAATAGATACACATACAGACCAGAAAACCAATATTTGACTTCAAAATTATGTCCCCCCCCCCCGAAAATGTATTATATACTTTATTTTATCTATGCTTTATCTATGCAGTATATTATTTTTTTGTTGTTACCCATCTCCTCTCATCTCTAGTTGTTGTCTAGTTGGCTCTTTTTCCATTTACCTGTGAGCTGCGGGTGTCGAATTTACTTACAATAATAACCTCCATTCTCCATTTCTGTGCACTTTTACAATTTGCTGCATCAATCACAGCTTTGTTGCAGCTGGCAGATTCTTATCAAGAGCTACCTATGACTTAATGAGCAGCTTCATGATTGAACGCAGTCCTCATTTGATATTTATACACTTATGTGATTCCCTGGATGAAAGAGCCAAACAATGAGGGGGGGGGGGGGGGGGGGGGGCAAAAATTGGGGGAAATCTTAAAATTTTTTTTTTGTGTTTTTTTTTATTTTTGGAATCATAACGGCTGCGTAAG
>CM022477.1:7853786-7901782 GCA_011952105.1 Coreoperca whiteheadi
TGTTATGGGGTGTGGGAGGGGGGGGGGGGGGGGGGGGAGGGGGGGGGGGGGGGGGGGGGGGGGGGGGGGGGGGGGGAAGCAGAAGTTCGGAGTTATCGTTAAATTTAATTTGTCTGTACTTTATCATTTCTGAAAGTTAAACTGCTGCAGAAGTTTTCCCCACAACTTTCCCAATGTGCACACACTGCTGAAAGCGCTGCTCTTCAAATCATCACTTTTACCAACTCAGTTCACTTGGCACTTGTACTCTGGCGGTGTCATCATTAGCACCACTTGCTGCAGAGACGAGTCTGGCTCGCCATTAGCCCGGCAGCCACCCCGCAGCACTAGAAGGCTGAAGGGTTAAATATGTCCGGATGGGATGCTGGTTAGAGCTGAGGGAAGCAGAGAGAAAACTCAGAGAGAAAGGGAACATTAGGGATGAACTAGTGCAATCGGCCTAAGGCAGAGCAGAGGCTCTCTGCAGGGTTCAGTGAATTAGCAATATCTTTTCCCAGCATAGATCAATGGAGCATTACCGTAAGAGAAAGAAGGAGATATGGAAAGAGGGAGGGATGGTGGAACAGAGGAAAGGAAAAGACAAAGAGAGAAGACAGTAACAAACTAATAATTTGGCTCTGCCTCAGGCATGCTTTCTCTCTCTGTGGGTCTCTATTTCACTTTCAAATCCCACCAGTGATATCTCCAATCAAATAGGGTGATCACAGTACCAGGATGGCAGGTTTCCAGCCAATAATCACTGAGCAAAACCACTTCAGTACAAATGAAGGCTAATGAATTAAGGCTTAATGAATTAAGAGGCTACCAGTGGATAATAGCACCAATGTACACCCATGTCAAGTAGCCAAAATGGACACTAAATCAAATGTGATTTTCCACAATCGCAGCTTAATTTCTTTTGAAATCCTAACATTTGGTGTCATAACTGTGGCCAAACGCCTCTCAACATGATATTGCTATTTTTTTGCCTGAGCTGCCGGCACACCGCTGTACTGGCCTGCAGTTTAATAAAGTGCTCGTATAACATCTTGAAATGCATCACCAGAGACAACTTATTTTTTAGGTTTGTGCCAAGCACGCTCATCTCCTTTCCAGTTTCCAGTTAGCCTTAAACAAGCATTACAATTTTTCTCTTCATTGTTTCAGAATAAGAAGCCCATGGCTGACTTCCACAGACATTAAAATTGCCCAAGCTAGATAATCTACTACACGGGATTTAAATTTAGTCTTGGTATAAATTCTATTATAATTGTTATTCCATTGCACCTGGGTTGAGAGTTTTCATATCAATGTGCATATGACATTACACTCACTACTCGCTGCCTCTCACCTCATAGCCACAGGGGGAAATAACACCTCAAAAAGGTTACTGTACAACTCACAATCTGTTAATAGGTGACAAATTAATGGGAAAAATGGCAAAAAAAACCCAAACAAAAATGAATGCAGGTGTCTCCCTACAGTTGTACTGCATGATACAAATAAGGAAGATCTAAACGAAAATCTGCCCTTGTTCACAGGGGGGTCACTGAAAGGTTTGATGAGTAAGGAAATTGTGTGTATCATTTTCTATGGCGTTCACAGTCCTCAGATCTCAACCTAGTTGAACAGCTTTGGGAAATGTTGTACCGACATGTTAGACAGGGCTCTCCATCACCCGTGACCAAGACACCAAATGAGGGAATGTGTTTTGGAAGAATACTGTTCATCCCTCCAGTAGAGTTCCTGATTGTTGAAGCTGTTCTGGTGCCTTTTTGTGGCCGACACCTTACTAAGACACTTTATGTTGTTGTTTCCGTTAGTTTGTCACGTATCTGTATTGACGTTATGCAGCCCACCTATTTTTATTGTTTGTTCCACTTCTGCTTTTGTCTCTTAACTTCCAGTCGCTATCGCCCGCTATAGGAACACAAGTCAAACGTCTCAGTCCTGATCAGTTCACATAGCCTACTACAAATGTGTTCAACTTGTTGAAACACGTCGACATTAATGAGGTGGTCATTAATATACTACTATATGTAGTGCTTCATTCATAACATAATCAACAATAATCCTCTTGCTACACAATAATAAGTACATTTAATGGAAAACTAGACTTTTTGTGTTTCTATCGGATTTATTAAACCTCATACACAGATAAGGTGCGGGAAAGGTTCGGTTGGATCAAAAAACTTGGATCACAAAAATGAAAGTCCATATTGTATTAGCGCACATTTTGAACAGCCACTCCCAGATAAATCTTCTTCTGTATTGTAAAACTGGTCAGAGATTTGCTAAAATGTTGGCACAAGGTGGTCACTGGCATCATTTGCTAACTACACAACATGATACATTCTCAGTTCCAGTGTAGACAGGAAGTTAAAAGACAAAATATTGCAGCAGGGTTTTTCCTTGTTGCTGGGGATCATAAGGCGGATAATGTGTGTGTTGTTGAACTTAAGTCCACAATAAGGAAATTAAACCTTGTGTCCAATTAGAACACGTCTACACCACCCAGCTTTAGAGGTCTATCTTTATACTTAAAAGGAGAAAAAAATCTCATCAAGAACAATAATAGTAGTAATTGTTAAACAGTGTCCAAATTACAACTGGTAATGATTACTGAATGCAGTTTTAGATCAATTTAAGAGTGGTGGTGTAGTGATCGCTGCTGGTCACCGTGCTGAAGTATCACTCAGTAAGACACTGGCTCCAACCAGGTCCTGTAACTCTTCCTGACCTCTATGTGAAGACCATTTTTCTACAGGGATCAATAAAGTCCCACATGTTTAATCATCATTGCATTAACCTAAGAGGCGATGTGGCAGTGAGGGCAATCTCATTGGAAGTTGCATTTTATGGGACACTAACATTGTTACTCGCTCTTGCTCCTCTGCTGCAGTCGCCTTGTAGTAACCCGATAGCGCTGAGAAAACCTAATCCATTCTCTCTCTTTCTCTCTTGGACTCTGTCGCTTTCACTTAGTGGCTCTCTGTTACACACAGGGCTGCTAATGCATGCACACATGCACTAAACCACTGGACCTTATTCACCACTGGACACACAAATACACGGAAATAAAAAATGACCACATAGAAACACTCAGCCTACGCAGACAGTCCATGCCCCGTGGAGTATGGATTGCATTCAAGGGAGGGTGCCTCAATAGATCACAGTACATTTATTGGCTCCATGGATTCCCTTGAGTTCATCAGGCTCCAGAAGAGGGGGAAGAAGTGCAGAGACTGAATATAGATTCACTCTACCACTGTCTGCTGAGCAGGCCCGGCTGCTCCATCAGCCTTTACCCTATTAGAGGCCATGATGGAGTGTGACAGAGTGTGTGTAAGTGCTTGCATGTACATAGTAAGTGAGCAGAGGCTGGGTGGGTATGGTTAAAGGGAGCATCATTCACTGGACAAACTAAATATTAGAGACAACTTCTTGCTGCGACCGCTCTTGTGTATCTGAACTGTCTACTGTCTCTACTGTTTTTATTTTTATCTGGAACTCAATATACTATTTTACCTAAATTTCCCCCGTTTGCATCATGAAAAGAGAAGAGTGGCTAATACTCGAGTGCACGTGTTTGTATGGCTGTTTGGTTTGGTGGACAAGGTTTGTATGAACCCAAAAGTGTTGGAAAGTAACTAAGTACATTTAATCAAGTACTGCAGTTCAGTAAAATTCTGAAGTACTTGTACTCTTACTTGAGTATTGCCATTTTATGCTACTTTATACATCTACCACTCTACATTTCAGAGGTAAAGATTGTACTTTTGACTCCGCTACATTTATCTAACAGCTGTAGTTACTAGTTGCTAGATTAAGATTTTACATAAGAAAACATATGATATGAATCTAAAATAGAATATACTGTTAAAGATTAAAGAAATGGTTTCCAACCTATTTGGCTTGTGACCCTTTACAAAAAAAGCTGTCTAGTTAGGGCCCCCTGTCACGTTTCAGATGTCTATGAGTTGTTTTCAGATCCACCAAAAAAAAGAATCTGATGGGACTTCATCAGATGGTATCAGGTAAAATAACTGTTCAAGGCACAAGGAAGTTAAGTTATTCAATATTTCACAGTGCGATAAGATAAGAAAAAGGTCGAAAAAATGAATACAAATTTGTATAGCAGAAATATGTTTCTGTCTTCTTTCCTCGCCCATTAAACATCTCACGACCCGTCAGATTTGTCTTGTGACCCTCTGGAGGGGCCCTCACCCCTAGGTTGGGAACCATTGAACTAAACTAACCTAACTGTCAGCTCAAGCTCGCCCAGCCACAACAGTAAGGCAATTTATAGATTAATGTATCAGTGTTAATCATCTAATAATGTCATGTAATATATCACTTACAATGGACATTTTTCTGCATTTTGATACTTGCTGATAATCCTGCTGTACTTTTAATAAGTATGATTTTAAATGCAGAACTTTTACTTTACTAATACTTTGTGGTATCGGTGCTTTTACTTAAGCAAAGAATCTGAATAGGATCTAAATTGCTTCCCCGACTTGACCCCCGCTATTCCTTCAGCAATTGGGGGATTGAGAAGTGGAGAGGAAATGAAATGAGGAAAAGAGAAGAAAAGGGAGAGGACACAAGACATAATCTAGTTTTTGAAGGGAATATAACTATGATGGTTTACACACACTGCACCTGATCACATTACATCCTGAAGGGGAGGAAGGCAAGGGGGACGGGAAAGCAAGCGGAATGACAACAGTACTGCAAAAAAATAAATTCTAGAAATGAAAGTAAAAGAGGCAGGAATAGTAAATGCCTTTTCCTACAGGATATAAAACAGAAAGACAGAGTGGAAGGCAAGACAACAAAGAGACGGAAAGGAGGGAAGTATGTGACGACTCATCTTATAGTAAGAGAGGGAAGGTCGGAGAAAGAGTAAGAGAGCGAGTGCTCTGGTTACTGGCAGCCAGCGGACAGAGAGACAGAGAGAGTGATAACCAGGGGACAGCTGGAAACACAGAAGCAGGGCTGAGCGGGGAAGGGCACTGCTGGTTGGGCACACAGCGAGAAACATGAGCAGGGGCGTGTGTGACTACATGCATCTTGTGTTGAGAGAACGACTAAGTGGAAGAAAGAGCAGCAGCAAAAACAGGAAAGAGAGAAAGCGTGTGTAAGGGCATTTGAGGGGTATGTATGTGTGTAATCTGGTGCTTGGCACTGGGTTGGGAGTGACACTGAATGCCACTACCGGACTGTTAGAGGTCATTAGAGTAGATGCCAACAGCAAGCTAATAGTAGTGATGGTATAAGTATTTCACAGGAGGCAATAAATACACCAGGCTAACGATGACCAACTCCAAGAAAAGTGGTGGAGTGTAAGGAACAGGGTGGGGGAATACATACACTTATGCCCTCTGGACGGAGGTACAGAAGCATGAAACGCTAGACCTCAAGGCTGAGGGACAGATTTATCCTCAGGCCATCAGACTGATCAACAGATGTAATCCACTGCCCCTGCCACCACCCTAACCCACCTCACCATACAGGAAGCTCACCATACAGCTTCCTGTACATTCAGAGGATGAATCCTAGTGACTTTGGTGAATTTTTATCTTGCGCCACCGGTAGATCAAAGTTTCCACTTAGCCAGTGAAATATTTCAACATCTACTGGATTGATTAGGACAAACTTTGGTACCGACATTCATGGTTCCCTGATTCCTAATGACTTTGTTGATAACCTGACTTTTAATCTAGCACCACCAGTGAAATGTCTCGTCAATTATTGGATGGATTGCCATGAAATTTGGTTCCGACCTTTAGGATTTAGCCTTTATTTGATAGTGACAATAGAGAAATTGGAAATGCAGGCAGAAAGAGAGGGGGAATGATATGCAATTTAGGTCCCTGCCCTGAGTCGAACCACAGACATTGTGGTTACATGATATACACCTTGACCACTCTGCCACCAGGTGACTCCAGGATTTGTAAAAACGTTGGTGATCTTTAACTAGGGCAACCATCAGGTCACAATTTTTATTTGTTCAAAATCTGCAAAACGAATGACTTCCCCATTAGCCTTGACTGTACTTTGTGTTTAATTAGCAAATGTTAGCATGCTCACAAAAAAAACTAAGATTGCAAACATGTTAAACATATTCCTGCTAAACATCAGCACGTTAGCATTGCCATTTTGAGCATGTTAGCATGCTGATGTTAGCATTTAGCTCAAAGCACTGCTGTGCCTCACAAGGCTGCTAGCATGGCTGTGTTAATTTAATTGAATCTTTTAAATCATATTGCATTTCAAACAGATCCATGCATTTGACCATGCATTTTTTTCCCTAACCTGCCCTGGCGCACCTGCTTGCTGAGGAATGGAGATGCACACAGATGGCTATATCATATAGAGCATGGGGCAGTGCAATGGCAGGCATTGAACTTAAAATGCTTAATGGTGTGTATAATGTAAAGGAAATGAGGACTGAAATGAGCGGCAGATTGGAATGAGTCAGGGCCTGCTGTTGTGTGAAGGAGCTCAGTGTGCCAAGGTTTTAATCTAGAGAGGAGACTTTTAGGTTGAGCAAGCGGAGGCAACATAAAGCCCATTTTTCACACGGCACGCAGACCTGACAGAGTGTGTGTATATTCGGCGCAGGGCCATTTAGAGGAAGGCTGTTTTGTAGTGTGGTGTAGGTGAGTGTTCAATGTAGTAGGCCATCTGACAAGGAAGTGCAGCAGCCCATACATCATACACTCTGAAGTACAACTGTGGCTTTTAGGGTTTGTGTCTATGGTGCAGTTTCCGAGAGACTACAGCGCTAAAGACATTTTGAGAGCAACTAAGGGGAAGTTTTGACTCTCACTCTCTTTCTCTCTCGACTTGTTTCTCATTCATCAAAGGTGATGAGGGGGGAGACAGGCGAGAGGTACAGAGCGGTCCCAACACGGCTATCATTAAATAAGAGTTCAACACCAGAACTCATGAATAATTCATGATCTTATACACATTCTTCATTTGCTAGGTGGCAGAATAAAAGCCCTTATCTGGGGCACACATACTGTATTGTCGTCTGTTGGGCTTGGCAACAGCAGCGCACGCAAACACACACTCGTGCACGCACTTTCCAACTCGTGATGAGTGTATTACATTGCAAAAGAAGCAAGAAAACAGGCGAGGCAGGCTCGGGCAGTTCAGTTAAGGCAGTGGTTTTCACCCAATTGCTCTAAGCAACAGTGATGGACAAGGAGGTTTAGGCTAAACATCACAACAGCAGGAGTAAAGTAGGTCTATTTCAAAACCTCCCTGACATTGCACAAGTCAAGAGGTTAAGAGAAACTGTGTGCTCCACTTATGCGCAGGCTGCCTCAACAGATGCACTTTGGAAGCTGCTTACTTATTCATTTAAAAAGTACCCAGTGCACTCCTTTAATACTAGCATAAGAAGTACGATAAGTACTCATCAGATAGTGGCACGAAAGAAAGGTCAGGTTCCAACAAAATCTCTGAACAATCTGTTTTCCACGACTAATGGCATTTCAAACACCCAAAGTGATGATAAAGTGGAATTGAACTATTTGCTAAAATGTGAGAAAGCAGAGGACAGCCTGTACGTGAGCTTTCAGTCCAAATAGATTCTGAAGAAGTAGACTATAAACTCAGAGAGAAACACATGCTTGTGTTTCTCAGTGCCAAAGTAATAGATTGGGACATCTATTGGGACATTTATTGAACAAGCAGTGCTACAAATACTCCAATAAAGGATGATGTATGACAGAAATAATTAAGAAATATACATAATGCAACCGCAGGGGGGCACAAGCCAGTGTCTTCATGTGCCAGTCCCAAGTCTGGATAAATGCAGAGGGTTGTGTCAGGAAGGGCATTCGACGTAAAACACATGCCAAACTAAAAATGCGAATCATGACAATGACTTCCATACCGGATCGGTCGGGGCCCGGGTTAACAACGACCGCCACCGGTGCTGTTGACCTACAGGGTACCGGTGGAAATTGGACTACTGTTGGTCGAAGACGAAGAAGGAGAGGAGGAAGGTGTGTTTCGGAGATAAAGCCAGAGAGGCCAGATTGAGGTGGTTTGGACACGTTCAGAGGAGAGACTGTGAATATATTGGTAGATGGATGCTGAGGTTGGAGCTGCCAGGCAGGAGGTCTAGAGGAAGACCAAAGAGGAGATTTATGGATGTAGTGAGAGAGGACATGAAGTTAATTGGTGTGAGTGAAGAGGATGCAGAGGACAGGGTTAGATGGAGGCGCATGATTCGCTGTGGCGACCCCTGAAAGGGAACAGCCGAAAGGAAAAGAAGAAGAAGAATTAAGAAATATACATGGAGGGTTATGAAATAGTGTGCATTAAAGATACTAGTGGTTTCTTAGACGCACTCACATTCAAATCCCAGTTTAACCCCAATATCCCAAAGTGTTATTAAAAAACGGGGTACATAGATCATTTTAATGCTGATAGTGCAGCATATATTAGTGAGTCCTTTGAACCCTCCAGTGGTTGGGATTATCACTATGTATCAGTCATTCATCTCAAGACCAGCCAATCAGAGCGCTTCACTCTACATCAAAGAGAGAAAAAAAAGAAGCTGTTATTAAAAAGCCTTTTCATCTTATTGCAAACTTACACTACACAATATTTTCTGACCTAATTTTTCACCATATATCTCAGGCAATTTAGGGGTCCTGTGAAGACGTGCTTGAAAAAATCCTCAGAATGTGTTTGGGACAGCTTAATTGAGGCAAAAATCTGGTCTGAATGCTGGGTGTCTGTAAGTAATGATTTGGCTGCTGGCTTCTTCTCCACATTAATGGTTTGAACTTCTAAACCCTAACACTTTCTACATATCTTTCTTTCTGGTAAGGTTGAGCCTTTTTTAAAGCATATTTTAAAAAGTTAATTAGCCATAAACAAATGTGCCGTCCACCTTCCCCCTAAATTCATTATCGTTTCTCCTTTGACATCATAGAATTCCTCACACATCAGGATACCAACAAAGACATCTTCCTCGCCTCCATGATCACTGGACCATAGACTCTCACAGCATGTTGTGGTAAGGTCAAAGGTCAAAGAGATGCTATCAAAAACCAGTAAACAAGTGAAATCCAGGCCACTCAGGCCACTCAGTTAAGGTTCAGCTCCTTAACTGCATAAGGAATGAGAAATGTCTCCCTCCATGTCTCTCTCTTTCTCTCTCCCAACTGCATTGTCATTGTCAAAGCTTTTACGCTCCAGTTGGCCAGGACAAAAGCAAGCAAGGTCGCCAGAGGCTTTTCCTGCTATGATCGCTGTGGTCTTAGCTGGGGTTGATAATAGGGCCCATTAGGGCGCTGAATGGGCATCCATTAAGAGGACACCCACACTAGCGAGGGAGCCCCGGGGCCAAACGGCCTTCCTTAAGAAACCTGATAGGCATCTGACAGATGGGAGCCACCCACTCAATATATATACTGGAGTTTAAAAAAGAAAACAAAGCATGAGCTAAGGTAATTGAGAAATGAGCTGAGAGTGAAAAACGCATGCTTTGCCAGAGTGAAACTGATGTCAGTCAATAAGCAGTGGCAGCATTGGCAAATGATCTGAGGCTTGGTTATTCTCTTGAAATTCGCAAACACTACAGTGCAACCTTATCTAAACTTCACACACCCAATCATCCAGACAGAATTGCTGAGCAGTTGTTGATAATGTAAGGTCTGTAAAATGATGAACAAAATGTTACTAATATAGTTAATTCTTTGGAAAATCACTTGTTAATTAGAGAGAGGGAGAAGTTGACAGCCTCTGTACACCTTGCCAATTGCTGCATGAAGTTGGAGTCGGTCAGTTTTGGAAAGTTACAAAAACTGTTGGATGCAGCCCCCCCCCCCTGATTTCAAAACCAGAAGGTGGGGCCTTGAGTGTGGCCCAACTAACTGCGAGCAAAATGTTCAAGCTCAAAGCCGGCCAGAAGCCTGAAGTCAATATTTTTTACATCAAAAACAATCATAACAATCAGCCATCAAAATTGACGCCTCGCTTTGCACTGATGTGACAAGAACACAATGACAAAAAAGCAAGTTTGTCATCCAGACCCTGAAAAACTGGCAACTATTAAAAGTTCTCCTTTACCTGTTTTCAATTTATTCTCCATAAACCCACAGTATGCTCGTGAAAATGTGCCCAAATATGTCTGTTTGTTTATTTTATTTAAGAAGGGGCAATGTGCATTAATTAACATGAGCACTTGGGTCCATCATGTTAATGTGCTAGATTTAGCCATACAGTCTGAATTTCATCTGCAGTCCCTGGAAAGATTGATGGCATATAAAAAACATATCCGACCCGAATATGTCAAGCCCATCAGGCTGGGTCAGGTTGCAGGCATCATTTTGGAATTTGTTCTCTCACAACCTCACAAACCAGATTCGAACCATCGCGACTTCTCTCATGAGTCAACAACTACAGTATGCACCAGTCAGCCAGAATCAAGCACTATCAACACGAGAAGGAGATTTGGGCTCACAGGGTTTTAGACAGGTTAATCTGTTCTGCAAAAACTCTGAACAGAAAGATTATATTTACATATGTCAAGATGGTTTATGTATTTCATTTGATCCCCAAAATGATAAATTGTGCAAAACCGCAGCTATCATTTGCAAACAGGCAAATGTTTCAATCTCCACGCTATCATCAGTGCCTTGTCCTGAATGTTATTACATCTGGCTTTGGTTAGCCTTCGACTCTGCACTACTTCTCATATAAAATACACCCACATAATGCCATATCTACTGTCATAACTTTGAGCCAAATCTCCCACATTATCAGTGAGACGCAGAGCCCCTCCTGTATCCGCACGGCACCACTTATATAGTCTACCTGAATTAAAAAGATCTTGAAATCCTTTGAAATAAATTGAGGCTATGCCTGACAGGATTTCTCCCTAGCCATGGTTTGTACCTGTGTGACCTGTGAGCTACAATTGCTCCCAAATTCCCCGAGATGATACGTCGAAAATAGATGCAATTGTAAACGATCACTGTTTTCACATATGTCTGTAATAAGTGAACACAGCGAGGTCAACCATCAGACAGAGGATATTACAGGTAAGGTGATCTCCATTGAAGCAGCTGGACCATATTAGCTGCACAATATGACTACATGTTGTGGTTTTTAGGATAGAAAGACCTTAAAAATAAAGGCCAGTTGTTTGCCTCTACTGACAAATCAAATGTTTCATCCTAAAATTAAATACCATGCATTAAAAACTGGTATGCATTCTTACAAAATGATTAGGGGATAGCATTTTTGTTTGAATTTATGGGTACCACTTTCTAATAAGACACCCTTTATAGGGCTTATAAATGATAAATAATGGCATTTTGTTACTGTTAAATTGTTAAATTCCATGTATTAATACTTTATAGGTCAGTTACGAGCAATTAATAAGAGAAAGGGGGGGTGCCAGATTATGAACAATCATATTCTTCTAAAAGAATAGTCCGACATTTTGGGAACTACACTTATTTGCTTTCTGACGGAGAGTTAGATGAGAAGATTGATACCACTCTTGTACAGTATCTGTCTGTTAAATCTGAGGCTACAGCTAGCCGCAGGTTAATCTGTACAACACCCAAAGTGTATTTTACAGTAGGTTAGGTGTTCCCAAAATGTCAAACTATTCCATTAAGCATTTATTAATGGATTGCCAACAACACCGACAAAATCTCTTTGGCCGTTGTTTATCTGTTCCATTTGGTAATAATGCATTTACAAATGTTGATAATCAATTAAAGGATGCTGAAGTTGTTAATGAACATGTTTTTTAAACTGGATTCTTTGTAAGTGGTGGAAGCGTCTAATCAGCACAGCACAGATTAACAAGCATGTGCAAGTATGTGAATTAATCTGCATGTAACTAACAACGGCGTGCGAGACAATTCTGTACGGACAGCTGTGCTGTCAAAAAGTCCGCCTTCATGCAGAAGCAGAGTCTCTTGATAAATGATGCATACCGGAGCTCAGGAATATGGTAGGAGGACTTTGTATAGTACAGTATTAAAAAAAAGTGAAAGAGGAGGAGGACAAGATGCTGGGAGAAACGGTATGGGGTGCAGAGGGTACATGCTAAGAAATGTGAGTTAGAGACTGAGAACAAATTATTATTGTAAGATGCCATTCCTTACATGTGCATATATGCGTGCACCCATGCCACGTTGTGTCTATCACAACAATTTGCAGTTGGTTTTGAAGCAGAGATCGAAATGAATGTAGGTAAAGCCTGGGTGTGGCAGATATGTCTACCAGGCATTTTGTCATGTTACATTTTCTGATCTTGTTACTGTATGAAAAACATTGCTGAGGTTTTCCAGAGCTTGTACAGCACAAAGCTGTTGAGACCTTGATTGCCTTATGTGGTGGTGTGGTACCAGTGGCACTGGTTTTACCAGTGACTTGTAAACAACAAGCTTTCATCACATTGAATGCCCGCAGACTAGACAGATAAATTATAACCCATTTTGCGACTTTTAGACTGACGAGAAACTCAAACTCAAATATGACATTTAGGAAGTGGGAGGCTGCCAATATGACTCACAGTGAGAAGCGCGTGAGAGAACAATGAGGGGATGTCGACTTTACCACAAACATTTCAAGTGAAACGACGAGCAGATTGTGACTGGCTTGTGTTTGACCAAGAATACATTTAATTTTTCGCAAGACTAAGGAATGAAAGCTGTTTTTTTTTTTTCTAGGGAGCTGCAGTAGAGGACTCTTAGAGAGCGCAAACCCCCGCCAACACCGTCCACTCTTCCAAGTCAATTGCAGCCAAAGACATAATTCCCATCAGTTGAAGTGAAGTTAAATTGATTGTGACCTTGAAAACATGCCTTTTGGATTTGAGATCAAGTGCCTCCCTCTCTCATAGTTGCGGCTAAAACATAATAATCATCAAAACTCTGGAATTTCAGATTAGACCAGACCCAAAACCTAACAAATGATGCCTTGGCCCAAGTATCATCTGTCCACCAGAATTCATGAAAATCAGATAGTAGTATATGTTATATCTTGCAGAAAAAAAATAAAAATGCTTAAAAACAGAAATCAACATCATCACCATTGATAAAGATTCAGTTATATTGTGACCATATTTAAAACTTTGAGATCCACTTTGATTGACGTCAAATTTGTATTGGTTTCAACCAATGAAAGTTAATTGTTTTAAAATGCACTTTAAACTAGTGACTAAGTAGTTTCTCTTATAAGGTGCCAGGTAATAGGCATGGCAGACGCCAAAACATGACCAGAAAAAGAAGCTTTTCATCTTTTAAACCCGAGTTTGATGGTTGACAAGAGCCTCCTGCTGCAACAGAAAACAAACCGTTGGAGAGCGGTGAGAGTAAACCAAAACATTAAAGTTGCAGGCCATAAAAACCAAAACAAGGAGCTGAACGATGCTAAAACGTTGCACTGAGCTGAGGGGAACTGCAGAGTTTGGTGATAACTCTTTGTGGGTTCATCACTACGAGCGACACCTTTCACATTGCACGCTGTCATTTGAGCCGATGTTAATGTAAAAATATTGATTATAGCAGCTTTAAAGAAAAACTAAGGTGAAAAGGCAGGTTAATTTCAAGCCCCCGTACAACGTTTGCTGCACTGTTGAAGCTCTCTGTGACTTATCAATGAAATGCATTTCACCAGACTTCACAAAAGCACCGTGAGGGAGGAAGACTGATGTGTGGGATCAGAAAGATAGGAGCTGGAGAGGAGGAAAAGAACGGAGGATGGAGTGTACAAGTGCCAGGGAATCTCAAGGCTGCTTTCCAAGTATTCTAAACAGAGAATGCAGAGACGGGCCACACAAAACCACCAACACACACGAACACACACATACACACACTCAGACCACAGTATCTTCAGAGGTACAATTTCACAGGCCCTAATTACATTGGGCTGCGGCGTCTCTTATTTGGTTTGCCAAACTCTCAAATCGCACACACTCTCGACCAGCGTTTACGGATCCAGACGCATACGTACACAACTGTGCATGTACACGCCCGCATATTATTTCAAATTGTGCGTGTACAGAAGTAGTAACTACACAACGGGAGATTTTCTTTATGTCTCCCAGCTGATAGCAGTGACACTGTTTTCCTTCCCAATGCCGATTGATTTTTCAAACACCCTATTGAAATCCTTCGTAGGACAGCGTTTACAGCATACATTTCTGCAAATTTCCTGTTCAAATTACAAATGCATGAGAGCATTTCTGAAGCATTTCCTTCCATCTTTCACCGTAGCAAATATATACTATTATCGTTCTCCTTTGCAGTCCTATAGTTGTATTTTGTCTGATTAGTATGCTGCATCCATCCTGAACTGTTACCCAGGTTTTAAAGTCTGATTGCTCACTCTTTCTCTTTCAACAACCTTGAGTTCCTTCGAGGAGGGTCATGAATAATGACCCATCGGTTTCCAACACCAGTCCTTATACCCTGAGGCCAAAGTCTTTTAAGAATAAAAAGAGAGGTGGGGCGTTTTGCCATGACACATCCTCCCTGTCACCTCAATCTCTCCCTCCCATCCTCTCCGTCTCTGTTCGAACCCCAGTTCCCCTTCACAAACACACACGCTTGGTTCTTGGTTAGACTGAAAGAAACCTGAGAACTTTGTTTTCTGGCATACCTTTTGTATCCCCTAAATATCCCTCTCTTTCTTCCGCCCCTCTCTGTTTTTCACACTCTTGCTCATTTACATTCACTGTACAATGCACGTTTCTCTTCCCTTTCTTAGAGAATTCTCTAAAGTGAGGGAAACTAGGCCATTAGGGTGCAGCGTAGCTTCTCCCTCGCTTCAAGTATCCCCTCTCTATCAATTCCCCTTTTCTCTGCTCTGTCTTTCTCTCCCACTTTGTCACCCTCCCTCCTGCCCCGTCTCATTCTCGCTTTTTCTTTAAGTTGCCTGCGGTATCCCTTGGTCTTTTCCCCCCTTTTTTTGTAATCTCTATCACATGAAATTCTCCTTTTCTTCCTTTCTGTCTTGCTGCTCTTATTGCCTTGGGTACCAATGTGTCCTACCTCCAACATGTCTCTTTGCTACTTTGTTCTGTTTTCTCTCCTATCATCCATAATCCATGCACACACACACACATACACACACTCAGACATACACACCAATTCAATAGACCAGAAAATTATTTCCAGGCAACTTCTGTTCCTATTCAGATTTCTTTTTCCCTATGGCAGATTTTAATGGGATTTTTGGGTACCATTTACCAATCATTCCCTACTTTAAAAGAGTCAAATGATGATAATAGAAATGGTGGGGACAAAGGTATTTAAACTTAATCCAGTTTTAAAAACTATTTTGCTAACAACCATGGAAGTATTATCACTGTTTCATAAAGCCAAAGGAATGTGCATCACGCCACTATTCAGCGCTCCAGCAAAACACAAACAAACATATATCACACATTTTAAGAGAGTGGGACAGCTTTAGACTACTGTCTTCAGTAGTGACTTTCATAGTGATGCGGTTTAAACCTGCACTTGCGGTCAGTCTAAATGGGTAAATGCATGTCTTCGTACCAACCGGGGTTGAACATGGTTCCAGAATACTTTTTTGGCGATAGGCGTCTTTGTTAGGGACCCCCACTGTGAACAGTTTTTAGAGTTTAGAGCTTTTTTCAACCAATGAAATAATGTACTATGAAAGCTGTTACTGCAACTGGGATGCCGTTTCTAGAAAAACAGATGTTGCTGCTGGAGGTTTCAGTGCTGTGAGGAGCACAAAGACATTCCATTCCCCTCCACTGTTTTGGAGTAAAGGGGGAAATCTCAGGTATTGAATATCCTCAAAACCTGGGCAAAACCCCCCAAACCATCTGCAACTGCTGATACCACCAAAGGTAAGAAAGAATTATTTTTTTTTTAAGGTGATTTGGGTAAACGAACTCTTTAATTTTAATTGGCACTTCTGTTGTTCTGCATCTGTTGTTCGGCAGTAATGTGTAAGGAACTACAGTGGCAGAACGGTGATGACCAGAGATTAACCTACAGTATGACAGCAGTCACATTCATGATGCGCAATGATGTGAGATTAGTAGACCAGTGTCTTACTGGCCATTCAGACTGCTAACAGACCTGCATTAAAAAAAACACAAGGGGCTGCAGTGATAATGGTGCATTGTTCCAGTTACTAGACAATAAAATACAATCCAGGAAGGTCAGTTTGAGTAATAGAGAGTTTGAAGGCGTACCAAACACCAAAACACAGCACAGCCGTTTAGAATAATAAGTGTATAAGTTGTATAATAATATAATAAGATATAAATAGGGTTTAACAACTCTGAAAAGTGCAACAATCATTTTAAGCTCCATTTTGACAATGAGCAGGTAAAGAAATCTAAACCAAAAAAAAAGCTTAAATAAGCTGTTCTTCATACAAAGTAATCCACAAGAAATGTGCATTTGCTCGTATTTGATTGGCCCCCGGGGGAGCAACCTTCTGGATGACGTTGCGGCAAAAGCACAAACTTCCTGGGGGTTTTCTTGCCAGAGCCCTCTGCTTTGGCACCCCTAATGGATCAACTCAGTAGCCTCATTGAAATGAATTAGTGCTGAAACGATTTGTCGACCTTCAGAAAATCATTCACTATTTTGATGAGCAATTCATTGTTTGTCATTTATCAGTTAAGACGAGGATTTGCTGCTTTTCACTGTTTGATATTATTGTAAATGGCATATTGGGTTTTGGACTTAATTAATCAAGTAATTGATTCATTTGAGAAATTATCAACAGATTAATTGACAATAATTAATATTTATTAGATGCAGGCTGAAAATGAGTTGTGTTTTTCACACAATGCTGTGGTGTTACAGTGTCTCGTCTAAAAGGGGTGTACAAGAACATGTTTGCAGTGACCCCACCTCCTTAAATAAAGATTATTATTTTAAACTAAAGCAAACTAAATCAATTGTGTTTTATTATTAAGCATTTTTAGCCATTTTTATCATTTTTATCTAAAGTTCAATGTAAAAAAACTATAAAAAACTGTTTGTGTTATCCTTGGAGGAAACCATTTTGCAGTCCAATTCATTTTCTCATTCATCTAAGGGAAGGGGGGGTGGGGGGTGGGGCGTGCAGGTTTTAATTTGGGTTATGATGGTCTATTGATCTGTCTGTCTGAGTCCCCCTCCCCCCTACTTCCTCCTCCTCCTCCTCCTCCTCCTCCTCCTCCTCCTCCTCCTCCTCCTCCTCGTGCCCTTTGTCCGTTGGTTGCTGTCTTGTCCAGGTCCCTCCAGGCTAATCTGCTGGCGTAACAGATGCATGCGCTCATTAACCTGGTGCCGCCTTCTAAGAGCCTCACTGACTGTGACACACACACAGTCCCATGCATATATTTAGTGACAGTCTCACACACAAACACACATGCTCGCTTGGTGTCATGGGCTATTATTTTAGCGTACTGTTTTCCCAGTTGCAGGATTCTTTGGCAAAAAGTAGAAGAGAGAGGAGTGAAAGAAAAATGATAGAGACGTTGAAGAAATGAGAGAGGGAGAATATGCCAGCAAAGCAGACAGATGGAGAGGCGAGGGTGTGTCTCTAACTGGCCCGAACTTGGTTTTCAGACAGAAACATTGCTCATGCAGTTTGTTTATTTTCCACTTTTGTTTTTCTTTTCTTCTTTTGGATCCACAGTTCTTATGCTATCCCCTCTGAAATCTCCTTCTTCTCTCCCCAAAGGGAGCCAAGGATGCAGAAAGAGAGATGGATCTCTCACCATCCCTCCCTTCCTTTTCCCCTAGATCCCTCCTTCACACCTCTCTCTCCAAGGCTAAAAGCCTCCCGTTTCCAGAGAAAGAGACTTCATACAAAAGGGGAGAGAGCGGGGGGAAAAAAAAATCGCCCAAACGGTTTCTTACAAACGGCAGCTGTCTCTCACGTTGCCTTCTCCATTCACACCCTTACACCCTCAGTGCCGTTGCCATATCCAAATCTACCGCAAAATACCACATGGGACCTCCTCCACTATCCTCCCCCCACACCCCCTGCCCACCCGGGAGTCTGAGTAGCACGCACTGTGTGGAATAAATGAGCTCATTCACACGGCTTCATCCCTTTGCTGCCTGGCCCAATGTAAACAAGCCTAAGGTAGCTAGTTATAGGCAACAGCAGCTAGGAGTGTGCTTGGATCAGAACCACTACCGAACTGCTGATGTAAACGATATTTGAAAAGTCATATTGTACAGTTTAAAAATATTTGATTTTAGCATTCATTTGGTAGCACCTGAAAACAACTTCCAGGTCCCAGGGGCTTAGATTTAAATTGGGGTTTAGCAGTTGGCTTTTCTTATGCCAGAAAAGTTTTCAGTGATGCAGAATAATGCAGTTATAAAATAGTACACTGTGAAACATTGTACAGGACTTTCTTTAAAATTACTTTGACTTCAAGTAAATATAACTTAAAATGTCTAGTTTTCATTTATAAACACGTGCTCTTTTGACTCCTGTGACATAAAATGATGAATTCAATGAATGTACTGCTTAGTAGATAAATTAATTAATCAATAGGGGTGTGCCATATCATATAGTTCACGATAATACAGGTATAATTTTTAATATGACCAAAAAAAAATCATATCGTGATAATGGCAAAATTCCGACTTCTTGACGCAATGACGTCGTACTGTCATGCACAGAAACAACAAGCATGGCTGAAAACGAAAGTAACATTGCTCCACGGTGGAGGAGTTGGTTCAAAAAAGACCTACTTCAGTAACGGAAAAGGTTTCATTACAAGAGATCAAGCGGTGTTTCCCACACATAGGCTTTACTTGGTCGGGCCACCCAGGTATATTAACAGTCCCGTCTGCGATTGATTAACTAGTGGACAAGCTCCCCTCGCTCTACCCCTCCTGTGTCGACTGACAATCGCACATGCTCTGCAGAGAAACACAGAGAGAGAGAGAGAGTCGCCTACTTATGTCGTTGTTCAGCAAAAGCGTGTAAGTGCACCTGTTGGTGCTGATGTCATTCAGTTACCGTTGGTTTCAGTCAGCTACACCATTACCACCAAGCCTCCTCCACATGCATCTCACCTGCTGCTGTGAAAACAGACGCGTGGGTGAAAAAGTCCAAAACACGCGTTGTGTTTTTTGGGGCGACTTCATAAAACAGTTCACTAACTAGACCTGAGAGAAGTCACCAAGCTTACAACACCACCTTATCCACAAGGACACATGGACGAACTTAGCTGTGCCACTTTCTGGTGTAATTGGGCCTTTTCAGGGTAGAGTACAGTGAGGAGGCCAGGGCTGTAGATGATCAAGTTTTGGGGAAAAAAACATAACAAAAACATTTTTAAAGCTGAAGTTTTACGTAAAACTGTCTCGATCCTCCACTGCTTTTGACTTAAGTTTATTCTGTTTCTGTTTGTCAAAGTATGAACCAGACAAGGGATTAATTCCCCCCAAACTTCTGAACACTTAAATTATCTTTGTCTTATAATGGAATAATGACAGTGTTGAAAGTTCTTCTGAATGTTGCTTTGTGGTCTTGTTCTATCCCCCATACACTGCAGAGGAGTCTACCATGTCGGGCAAAATGTAATAGACAGATTGGTGTGGCTCTAACTCCTAATTCACATTCTTTCTATGTTCTTTCTTTCACTGAAATTCATATTCTCCTGTCAACGAATGTTCTGCACCATCAGACTGTCCTGCTCCTGGCATCTGTGTATGAATGGACAGGCACAGACTTTATAATGAGGAGCACTGTCAGCACTTCAGCTTCAGAGACTTTTATTGCAAAGTTTAAGTGTAAGTTAAGCAAGTAGGAGTGCAACAGAGGGGCTGTGTATGGTTCCTCTATGTCAACTATGTAATTATTACTGTATAGAATAACAGAAGATAAGGACTTTGCATAAAACTAAACTGAAGTCGTCCTTCTCCTTCATCCTTCATCCTCCACCCAACCACAAACACAAATTTATACAAAAGGTTCCTATTGGGTGTTTTGAGTACATACATATATTTCCATCTGTTTTTAAATCACTGTCTAAGCTCCAATAAGCTAGTAGGAGAAAAGCACTCATGGGATGAGATCCGTTTACCAAGCTTCTGCTGCAACATGTATTGATGGCAGATGGGTGTGTTTCCTAAAGCTTTTCATTATGAACTCAACAATGGTGCTCACATACTTGAAAACCACTCTGAAAAGGCCTGTACAGCATAGGGCTGAAGTGGAAATATATATTGCATAATAGTATTATGCCTTTGAACAAACTGTTTTCAAATTAGTTGGTTAATTTGAATAATAAATCATTGCTTTAAGTATTGCAGATGTTGCTGGAATCTCATTTCCCAGTGTTTTTTTGTTTTTTTTACCCACTACACCCACCTTCTCTAATCAGTAAACTCCAAAATATCATTTAAATTAAAGTGGAAATGGGAAGCTTATCTACCATGCAAGAAAGCCTTTATTGAAAAAAATGGACAGTATGATTAAAAAATAATAATAGTTTACACCTTTCACCCAGCAGCATTTGTTTCACTGAGGTAATCAGACAGATTTCACAAAGCCTTTCTTTGTGGTGACCTTTGCTTTAGCTCATTACACAGTGTGGTTTCCGTTACAATTAATTAGCTGTCGCTATGGTTATTTCTTTGTCTAAACACCCAAATGCAAAATGAAAATAACTGCACGTGCACTTATTCTTCCACACGTTTTGTTGAATGTTCCTGTTTGTCCGTCTATCATACTGCAAGATAAGTAAAAGGTAAATAGACTGTACTTGTTTTGCACCTTTCTAGTCTTCCGACCATTCAAAGAGCTTCACACTACATATCACATTCACCCCATTCACAGACATTCATAAACTGATGGAAGGTGCCAACTGCTCATCAGTCCAAAGAAACTAATCATTCACACACACACACACACGCACGCACACACACACACACACACACACACACACACACACACACACACACACACACACACACTGAAGGCACAGCCCTCGGGAGCAATTTGGTTCAGTATCTTGCCCAAGGACACATCGACATGTGGGCTGGGCCGCCAACCTTCCGATTACTGGACGACCCGTTCTACCACCAAGCCACAGCCGCACAGTAAAGATTAATTTACACTCTGACTAATAGAGGAGCTCAAGGTCAGTTATCACAAGTTGAGCACAATACAACCACTGTACTTTTAACTGTACTAATACAAGAATAAGATAACTGCTGTAAATAGTGAGAGAATTGAGTCTGTGTTTAAAATCTTTGATCTCTAAAGTAACTGCCAAACATCATAAACGTAACAGTCAAGAAATTGAGCAGCCATAAAAGAGAGACAAAAATAACCAGTGGGACCAAAAAGCTACCACTGACACTGCTTGTAGAAAATCAGTGGCATCTAACAGACCAATAAAACAGCATGTAAACTTCAAATAAGAAGGCAAACGGAACAACACCGCTGTGTATTTCCTAATAAAAAAATTATACTTGACACTGTTTCCAATAAATCCCTGTCGCCCCACACTGCCTCACACCTCGCTTCTCATTTTAACATTACCGCATTACTGCCCTCCCCACTGGCCACGTGACCGCTGTCTTACCTCTCATATTCCAGGTTGTCATGGTCACAGCGGGCATCTTTGTGCTTCTCCCAGTCCTTCCCGTGGCGGCACGTCGTCAGCGACACAATGTCCTTTCCGTTGTGGATGTGATGAAGAGCGTTTCTGGTGTCTGAGCCGATGCCAGTCAGATAACGCTTCCCTTTGAACATCAGCAGGTACTTTCTCCGTGGCGGTATGGTGTTCCTCACCAGCCAGCCCCGCTCTCCACCCTTCTGCGGGTGATCCTTTGAGAACAGCGGGATGGAGACGTCAAATCCTGGCCTGAAATGTTCTGTGTTGAGGCTGGCTTTGGCTAAGATGGCCTGGCCGATGTTGAAGCCCAGGTCCTCTGTGTAGTTAGGCCAGGTGCCGGAGTACAGGTTGAAGATCAGGTGGTTCCGCCCATCATTCCACAGTGGGTAACCACGGATACGTTCATCCACATTGGGCACAAACTGTCCTGATAGCTGGTCCCTATCTAAGGTGTCTATCCCGAGCACGAACAGACATGCCTCCCGGGGGTCTGATGTGTAGTACCGTGACTCACCTATAGACGTCAGGATCTTCCTGTAGCTCTCTGACACGCGATCATTCTTCTCTGATGGATATATATACACCCTGAACCCTTCCCTTCCTCTGCGGCGACACCGCGAGAAGTCAAAACAAGTCTCCATGCGGCAGCGACTGTCCTTATAAATGGCGGACCATGCCTGACGGCGCTGGCGGGGCGACTCGGCCGTCCCGGGGTCTGTCTGGAGCTCATCCAGGTGGGCATAGCGGGGCAGGAAGGCCCGGTCGGTCCAGTTGGGCCAGGGGCGCACCACTTCACCCCGATGCCGTGTCAGCAGCCGGAGCAGACGTAGCTGGACTCCTCCACCCCAGTAAAAGAGGACCAGCCAGCAGCACGCACACAAGCCCAGCAGAACATACTTCTTACGCGCCTGCATGGGGGCCTGTCACAGTCTCTTTTTTCCGCTCTGTCTCTCTCACGTCCTCTGTTTTTCTTCTCCTCTGCCCCTCAGCTCTGTAGCCTCACAGGGGCCGGGGACTGATTTGTGATTTCTAACAAGGAGCTTCTAACGGAGGACAATGTGTTAACAAGGACATCACTGCCTCTGTGTGTGGCCCAGTCCACTTTGCCATTTAGAATGACGCAATCTGTGTTACCGACTCCCCTCTCTCAGTCTCTTTTTGCCTTCCCCATTTGCTCTCCACTGTACTCTCAGATGTGTGCGTTAGCCTGTCTCTGCTGTGGCATGCGCTGCTGCTGCTTCTGTGTGCATTTCTTCCGTTGCCCAGCCTGGTTGAGAGTGATGAAGGGTGATTTCTCCGCTCTCTCAGGCCAAGCTTGCTGCCTCATGGTGCCTGGCGTGACTGCTGTCTGCGCGGACCCTCCTGGGGAGAAGTAAACAAACAAGAATACAGATCAGTACACAGACAGAGTTGCCGTTCCGCATCCAACACGGAGACATGCTCTGGGATTAGTTGTGAAACTGCCGTCTCAAGAGGTGCCATAACTAGCACTTTTGATATTCCAATGGGCGTAAGCTTTAATTTGCTTTTCATTTTGGACAGACGTATGTAATCCACAACCCCATTCACATTTAATACACACATAATAAAATAGCAATAAAGTAGCACAGCTGGTAAATGTTTTACAGGCATCAGAGGATTTCAAACTGTCAAAATCCCTTTTCAGCGCGAGCCGATGAAAACTGAGAAAAGTACAATTCAGTGCACTCTCAAAAAGGCACCCATCCCTGATTAGCCACACATCAAAACCATCTCTTTATGACGTCCACCCTCTCTCTATCTCCGTCCATGTCTGGTTCCCTCATTGCTGTGAAAAAGATGGATCTTTAGTGTGTACTGACTTCTGGAACAGTATTTTGCGATAGTATGTTAAACCTGAAGCAGCGGACGGAACTAGATGTTATCATGCTCTTCAAGCTCCAGTTGAACTGAGCCCCAGATACAGTTGAGGTGCAGTGGAGGAGAAAATGAGGGAGCGTTTAGCATCTGAAATGGAGATTTGGAAATGCAGAAGGAAAACAGAGCAACTTTATAGCTCTGAAATGTCCGTTCACCTTGGTGCGACTGAGTGAAGGCTTTTTTTTGTTACATTTGCAAATTTGCAACGGTTTTTCAGCCTCATAATTTTGCCAAACATCCCCCCCGTAACTCCCCAACATGTACAGTATACGTGTGTGTGTGCATGTGGAGAACACCTCACAGTGAAGGGCAGTGTTCACGCTGCCAGCTGCCACACAAAGGCAGCTTTCAGGTCTCACCTGGCCGCTCGCTCTCTCTACCGCTCATTCACATTCCCCATTTCTGCCTCTTCTCCAGCCAAGCAGAAGTGATGCCTGCCTTCTCTGCTTGCAATAAAACAAACAGCACACTGGTGATGTGGGTAAACAATGCATCCTCTGATTTCTCCACCTCAAAAGGATAGAGGAAATAAGGATTTACGTCTGAAAACCTCAGCTTTGGAGAAATTAGAAAAAACAGTGTTGTTTTAGCTTGACCACCGTGCATTTTCACTTTATCTACTAGCACTAATTTTCGACGGGATCCGTAAACTTGAGGTTCCTACAATTTCCCAATCCACAAATCAGAATTAAAACCTACAACTAAGTTAAAATGCAGAGTTATGACACCCAACAGCAACAGATTTGTGCTCTACCTGTGTTACATAGTGTGTTTCTAAATGTATGCTAAGAGCTTTGTATAATGGAAGTGTCTGTATGCGCATGGAAACGCAAAAAGTGTGTAGTGTGTTTAAGTCCTTTGAGATTTACCGATGACGATTTTCTCTGTTTTAAATGGTTGAAAATGACATACAGTATATTTGGGTTTTCGACTGTGGTCAGACAAAACAAGAAATCTAAATCTGTCACTGTTACCTTCATGTCATTTCCCTTTTTTTTTTTGATGAATCGAGAGCAATCCAGTTTAATCAAAAAAAGAATACACAGATTAATCAGCAAAGAAAAGCTTGCTGCCCTGCACACATGTACTTAATAGGGCTGTCACTTTTTATGCGAAATTCAGACAAATAAAACAAAAAACTAAATCTGTAATGATCTGTTCCTGTCCAACATTTTCAGTGTATAACAAGCTGTGCCTGTGTGTTCTCCAGCAGCATGTCACTATGATCTATTGTTGTTCTCTTTCCTAACGTAAAACGGAGAAAACTAGCGAGCTGGGCTGTACAAATAACCGTGAAACCAAGTCACCTGAGAAGTAATGTGAGGAAGCATTTTGGATTCAACACCATAGATGGAAAAATCGTGAATAAAGGTAGGACCTCTTGCTGACTTCGTAAAATGCAACTGCCTTATAGTAACGTTAGCGTGTGGCTCACCTGAGGCAGCGGAGGCACCACAAATGAATGGAGCAACGACGACTCTGCATAATTTCGGGTTAGGCTACGGGAGTTGCTGTTCGAACGCATGTTAGTTCGAACTCATTCAAACTTGATTTTTTTTAAAAGGTGACAGACCTTGAATTTGACTAGCTTGACTGTGGCAGAAGCATCATGGGCAGGCGAGCCTTTCTAAAAAATGCATTCTTGCTGTACCAGTGTGTGAACAGCACAGCCGGTAGTATCAGCCAAACTGCACCATATCATTTAGGTGAGCTAATCTGCCTGAGGAGATGTTCGTGGCTAGTTTTTGGCACCTTCCTTGTTTCTATTTCTCTGGCTCCAACTGCAGCAGCCTGGGCAGCAAGCAGTCCAAGGTGGGGAGAAATAGACACTTGGGATCCCATTGCATACTCCTCATCAATAATTCACTTGCTCCTTTAGTTAAGGCATTGATTTTCCTTTCTTTATTTTTTTTATTTTTACATCCCCTGCCACCAAAGCAGAGATGTGTATGAGCTCTGGCCTGGTGATTTGTGGTTGTGGGGGTAATTGATAGTGATGGCAGAAAGGTGTAATAGAAAAGTGATGGAGGGTATCATTATGATGATGGTAATGATGGTGAGCATGAAGACTTTATTATGTTGCCTTATCTAATCTAATGCCTAAGGATACTAAGGATAAGTCTAAGGTTATTTACATTGATTTAAGTGCACTGAGGTCTGTCTATTACTGTTGGATCAACAATAGGAGTTTCCATTTCCATGCTTAAACTGCCATTTCACAGTAAGACAGGATTTTTTTTTTTAAAAAAAGCCTTCACTCGACACACTTTATTCACTTTAACTTATCAAATAATAACAGCTCAAAATTCAAATTTGAATTGATTTCAAAATTACAATGCAGCGAGAAATATCTGAGGCAATAATGTATCACAGGTTTGGAGAAGGATGGAAGATAATAATCACTGAAGATAATATTATAGGATATTAGGGCATGAAACTACCCATTTTTACATAACCACAAAAGAAAAAAACATTCCCTCATCTGCTGAACACTGTTATGTTCATCCTTACCATCCTACTTTTCTGTGTGCAAGCATAAATCATATAATGACATTAACTAGGAGCAATAATGACGAATGTAAGCCAGTGAAACTCTGGGGCATGCCTGGACCTGACAACATCCTTAGAGCTGCAAATCAGCAAGAAGACACGCACGTATGGATGAACACATACGCACACGTAAGTGGCTTTAAGTGGGGAGAGAAGTCCCTTTGTCATGGATCAATGATGGATCATTATGGTTGGGTGACTAGCACTGGAAAAAGCCACAAGGCTCATTGAATAGAGGGGCCTGAAGGTGGAAGGACAGGGTTCAAGGAAAGGTGAGAGCAGGATTCAGAGCCCTACAATTCCACCACTTGACATTTGTTTCCCATCTATGCCTTCTTCCCTCTCTTCCTACTCGTCCTGCCTTCCCCCTATTTTCTCCTCTCCGTCCGCCTCCTTTTCCTATCCTACCAAAGCTGACTGGAGGGTTTCACGTAGAAACAATACCATTATCGCATGGTTTTCCTTTTTCAATTATTCCTGCTTCATCCTCAAAAGGGGTCTGGGGGAGGTGGGATGAAGCAAGGGGCACAAAACACTTAATCAAAAACACGAGGAATACACTCTGCAAGGCCAACAGTTCTTTGATCATTCGCTCGCCTTGAGTGCAAAGAAACTTCTAGGATGGTTCATTTAGAGTGTACTGAGCAAGCAATGAAATTGTGTCAACACTGCAAAGTGAAGAAAATGTAACAATGCACACTGCATTAAAACTAGCTAATATAAAGTGGCAGGTGGATCATGTACCATCAGAGCAGGAGCCAGCTTTTCTTCACAATGTTCCATAACCTGACTGCAAAGTACCTATCAAGTTGTTTGGTCACCTTACCATAACTCTTTAAAATGCTACAGTTTTGAGGTACTTGCCTACTAAACATGGTCTGATTTAAAGTTATAAGATTGTCATGATTTGTGATAGTATTTACAGTTTGCATTTTTTTTTCATCAATAGCCATTAATGTATTTACATTAGTGGCACATTCCCGTTATGGATTCAAATTGCCTTCACACGCGTGAGGTATTCACATGAAAAACAATTCATGCATGTAATCCAGAGCGAACTGTTTTTTAGTTTATCTCAGTGATATCAGCCTCACTGTTGACTGTTCACACCCCTACAGCCGTAGGTGTATTATGTTACTGCTCATGCCAACCCAGCTTTTCCTACTTCACATTAAAAATGAAACACGGAGTGGCGTTTAATGTGACAACTTAACAGGGCCTGTTGTTGAACTACGTGACCGTGTGCACCATGAAACCGGAAGCCCTGTGCCTAGACATTTCCTTTGCATACAACTAATTTGCGACAGCTAATGCGTTTTCAGGGAAACATAATGCCGACTGAATTACGTTTTCCATGAGGAAATGTTAATGTTAAGTTGCAAAAATGTTGATACTGAACGCATCAGTATTCATGTTCAACTGACAACGTATTTCACTTGTTTTCCGCCAAAATAGGCAATCCCGCAATAAACTACAGCATTATTCAGCTTTTTTATTAACATTTAACCGAAATCATATTTCTATAACCTTAACCAAAGTGCTTTTGTCGCCTAAACCTAACCACAGACAGGAGTCTGGACGCGAACCCTGGATTCTGGCATCACAGTCCTGCACGGTGCACACATGTGGTGTTTCTTTCACTCAAAGCAACGTTGTCTCTGAACATAATGCAGCCAGCCATTACGTTTGTCACCACAATGCAATTATGAAATCAATTAATTAATATACAGACATAATTTCTAGGAGACAGGTTTGGATATCAGATCACAGTTACAAGCATTACTGACTGACTTGACTCAAAATATCAAGTTTCTTTGGCTGGGGTCTGCTGTCGTATTGAATCGCACATGCTGATACCAGCAATAACCAGGGTGTCGGTAAAACAACCAAGTGTGAAATGTTAAGGATTACATCTTTAAAAGGCTGAACTTATTAGTTGAATGTAATTTAATTCTGAAGCTGGACTTCCTGTTGATTATAGTCGACCTGGAAGACATGGGAAGGTCAGTACGTAAAAGGACAGGAAAGTAACAAGTCAAGGGGAATAAAAGGTGAGGATGAAGGACATTAAAGTGGCATGGAAGGAGAGAATGACAAGGGGGATAGGGACTTAATGATCAATATTTCATGGATGACCGCTAGACCCAATCCCTATGCTTCCTGCCCTCGACCTTATCCTCTCTGAGGGCCCTCGGGGCTTCCCTCAACTGTTTGTACCTGCCCTTTTACCTGTTTTCCACAAAACTACACTATTAAGCCATTAATGGAAATTTAATTAAAATGTGTCATCCCATCTGTCTCCCTAGAATTGTGTTTACACAGCAGTTTATTCAACTGTGGTTATGCAGGCTTTGATAGAAAATGAAAACTGACATGCTCTGAAATGAATGTCACCGATGATGGCCTTCTGCAGGAAATCCAGTTGTTGTCAGTCTGTGTTTTTCTTCCACCAAATAGGATATATTTTTTATAAAGAGATTCCTGCCTTTCAGGGACAGATTGGCTTTTCCCTTATTTGTTCAATTTGCTGTTTTCTGGCCACAGCACCAGTGCTGAGCACAACGGACACTGTAAATGCTCAAGCTGAAATCCACTACAATTCAGTCAGTCATTTTCTGGGTAGCGGAGTCATTGCCACTGTAAGAGAAGCAGCAGCAGTAGCATTATTATGTCTGAAATTATTTGGATAGTGATATAGAGCAGGTTGTAAATTGACACTGGATGGGCCAAATGCCTGGTAAAATGAGATTTCCATTCCTTCCCAAATGATATGGTTAGCTTGTAAAGACAATCCACCTGATTGATGGAAGCCTGCCATACACCGACACAAATCCTGGGTGATTGCACTGTACAAATGCCAGTGTTTAGTGACAGCAGACCCTTCAGTGACTTTGTGTGGCTGCGTGTGCCTGTGTGTCTAAACTATACTTAAACACACATCTGGCATGTATGTTTTTGCTGGGCTAAAGCTGGCGACATATTAGTTCAGCAAAATGAAGTGTTCTGAAGAAAACACAACTCTTGTGGTGAGGTGAAACGCTCGATCGAGCTAAAATTAAACCCTGGACTCTGTCATTACGGGCCTGAGAGATGTGACAGCGTGACCGGGGACCACAAGATAGCCGCACTACGTTGTTTGTGTTATTGCAGCGGTTCCAAATCTTTTTCGCTTGTGACCCCTTAAAATGGAGCTACGTCTGCTTGTGACCGCTCAATACAGGTTTCATGTGTCACGAAATGGAGGCCAGTTCGAACAAAAGAGTCATTTTTCCTTCTCAGATTGTTTTATTTGGGAACGGTTAAAAGTTGTAATCCTTAAGATTTCAGTCCTGGTTGATTTGGCGACACCAGTGGTTACCATGGTAACACCAAGTGCAGTTTAATATTACAGGTCCCAGAATTATGGAAGCAATAAGCACACATTGAGCTGCTACTTTTTCAGAAAGACGAGAAACTAGTGTACCAGTGCAGCCAAACAAACTCACGTCGTTTTAATAAAGAAGTCATGCATTAATCTGCCTTTTTCCATCAAACCATGAACAACTGCCATCCGATTTCATCAGCAGGACACAGGTAAAAGGAGATGGTAGCCTTGCTGAAAAGTTGAATGTATGCTGCCTGTCGCCTGTAAACTCCAAAGTAATTCTAAACATCTAGCAGCTCACTGTGGCTGCTGCTTCTTGTTCCATTACTTCCTTGCAAAAATATAAAGTAATCTGCAGTCAAAAAATTCAGAAAAAGACAGTTTCCGATTCAAAATCAGTCACCCCATGTTTTGCCAGTTGAATGCTTTTAATGTGAAGCAGCAGCAGTAGGAAATGTTGGGTTTGCATTAGCAGTAACTTAATACAGATCTGATTCAGTGCAAAGAGAGTGAACAGTAAATAGTGTAGCTGCTATCAATGAGATAACATACGCTGCATTGTTACCTGTGAATTCCTCATGCATGTGAAGGCCACTTGAATCCAGCTTAATGGCAGACTCCGCCAGAAAGAAATCTACTATATAGAAAAAGTATCAAAAATGGGGTATGATTTCATGAATATATTACGGATAATAACTTTAAGGGCCTGAAGATATAAAAGTATCTATATCACAAGCAAAAAGCACATATTAGGAAAAAATAAACCTAACTTTTTGTAGTGGATATAGATATTGTCCGCTTTCCTTTTTGTCATCTCATGACCCCTCAAATTTATCTTTTGACCCTCTGGGGTGGCACCGACCCTCAGGTTGGGAACCACTGTGTATGCTTCTTTGTTTGAGTGACCAGAGGGGCTGGTCTAGCCAGGAATGTGTGTACTTGCTCAATAAATGTGTGTTTTTGCTGGCGTGAATGTGAATGGTTGCATTTCTATCTCTTTCTGACAGTGCCCAACCTGAACAGGAGTCACTGAGTGTGTGAGGTTTGTCTGTTTGTCTGTAGTCGTATCAGTCGGTCTGTGGCGAGCCCAAGAAAAACCTGCTGTGGTCAAAAAAAAAAAAAGAAGATCGGGCTGTCTCCCCTGACAGACCTGCATTAAAGGCTTACAACCAGTTTGTGATCCATGTTCTATTTTCTGTCCTCCCCTACTAGTTGCCCTTTGAAATTGAGGTGCTCTTTACACTCCCACACACCATATGTAAATATAAAAAGACACGCTTTGTTGAACAAATGGCTTTTTACTGTATAAAAAAATTATCTCTCTTGCTGTCTACACGCAGCTACCGGAGTATTTTTCCATTAGCTCGACCACCTCTGAACCATAATGGCCATAAACTTAATCAAGCGCTGGTTCTTTTGGCTATTTTCATAATATGGATAACAGCACGTTCTTCTCCACCTTAATAAAACCGTACTTGCTCCGAGTGGGTTGGGGCACTCTGACACGGTTAATAAGATGTTTACCCCAAGCTGAACGCTCTGCAACGCAACCAGCCTCCCAACCGCGCTCACATTCCAAACCAAGCATAATTACAAGCCGAGTTGATTAATTATGTCTCAACAATATGCTGCACTCCAACGCCACAAGGGCTAATTAACAGAATGAACAAGATGGGTAGGAACAGTTATTAGGAGGTTCAAGCTCGCACTCTGAATTTGGCAAAGCTGTTTACAGTCCCAGGAAACGGACAGAAAACGTGTGGATCAGGCTGTGTCACACAGAGACCAAGATCATAGGTAACACAGGCACACAGCTCCCAGCGTATAGAGTGGGAAAGCCTGCTGAGGACACTGACACAGCAAGTGCACTGTTTTGTGTTCAGGGTGCCTGGCTGTGCACCTGACAACACACACAGCAGAAACGGCATGTCGTGAAATCCATCTGCCTTATTAGCTGGTCCTGCTCGCAGTGCGTCCTACCTGCAGCTCATCTTATCTGTGCAGCTTCGGCCTGGAGGCATTCCTATCGCAGAACTCAGATGCGATCGGCCTATAAACAATCTGACCTTGACATCGCAGGAATGATATATATGATCTGACCCTGGGATAAGGAAGAAGGGGCACGTTCCAGACGAGGTTCAATTAGTAGTGTCCCTGGCATCTGAGATTAAAGCAATAGTTTTTGCAGAAAATATTAAGCATCTTGGGGGGAAAATAAATTGATTTAAAAGCTTCTCCTCGCTCTTTTATTTTTAATGCCATTCCTTTACTCTTCAACACGATTATTATCACATATTCTTTACACAAGCACAGTAAAAACGTGCGTGGGAATACATGATCACTATGCACAGTGACCCATCGGGGTTAATATCTTTTAAAGGTTGCACACTGATATCCACAACCCCTCTAATGAATGCCTTGATTATGGAAATGCCCACCACCTCTGGAACATGGATATTCTCTGAACTGGCCACTGCTTCGACAAGACAAGATTTGCGCTTCTCTTATTCACCAGGGAGGGTATTACAGAACCACCATGAATGCAAAATCCCATTAAGACGACGGGGCTGCCGTTACAATAAAGTCATTTCACAAATCAGATGAAATTCATGTACAGCTTGCCATCAGGATCCACCCATCCCAGAGGGCCTTTTCTGCGCATCCATGATAATGACAGCACTTTATTTGGGATCACTGAAGTCGCCATCTTTTCAAAATAAAAAAGCGAGTTGTAATTAATTGCTGCAATGAACTCGGGCAGCCTTGTTTGTTTCTTCGGGATTCATTAATACACGGAGCACTTAAGAGGATGTGAAAGCGGGTACTTTTCTGCTCTTGCCTCAGCCATTAGCCACTATATCTTAAATGCAAGAGAGGCATCCAAGACAAACAGAAGCCAGAACAAAGCATTTTTTTTTTTTTATTATTTGGAATGCATCAAGAAGATACAGCCCTGTGGTGTATTTCTTTTAAGTGTGAAACTAAGGTATTAGACAGGTGTTTCAAATTAGCTTTCAAGTAAATGGAAATTCCCTAGGCTCTCAAAAACTACTTTATATTTTCAGAATTGAATCTAATTCTGTTTTGCCGCCTCACTTTAAAGGGAAGTCATGTCATATTGCGTGCATAGTCTACTATTCCCCAAATGCCTTTACTGTCACTGTCTTCATCAGTAAATATGTCTGCAAAGTATGACTTTACATTCAGTGTACTTTGAGATTAAAGTGATTCTGATGTTACTTCCCCTATATTGCACTCAGAAGCAGCATGCCAGCGGAACTAGTGGCAACATTATTTAATATTCTTGGATGTTGGCAAAGTAATGTGCAGCCCACAGCCCGTCTGTCCAGTGGGAGTAGCAGATCATCTGCCAAATGATCTCAACGTGTGCTGACGATTTCGCCAACGCTGAGACAGTTGATGTAAAGCTTAGAAAAGGACCCAGAGAAAACCTAATTATCTACAATAGCATTATTATTACAGTTAATCATGTAAGCCCATAAAATGCACCAGTCACTCTGTGATACAGCTACAGTATTTGAACGCTACTTGGTCTAACGTGCGGCGGTCTCGCTGTCAAATGCCACCTACTCAGCCTACCTGTCACAGAATGATACTGCGATCCGTTCCAGGTGGCAGCAGGTTCCTCCAGTTCCACTCCCCAGTCTCCCCGAAGCACAGTCGGCACAGTTGCGCACTGAACTGTTGAGCGTCCTGTCCAAGGGGCGCTCCTACAGCTCAGTCCGCCGGTGACACCAGCTGTAGAGGCTCAAAACACCAACTTCTCCTCACGGGGCGAACCCGCTCTCGATTCACGAGCCCGATTCAGTTACAAGGCTGACAAGGCGCAAACACACGCACCGTCCGGGCGCGTCCGTAAAAATAATCTGAGGCGGAGTGTCCCCGCCCCCTCGTGTCTGTCCTCCAAATTTCCCAGCTCTATCTCTCTCTCTCTCTCTCTTTCTCTCTCTCTCTCTCTCTCTCTCACACTCGCTGATATGTCGGGTTCTCCTTTATTGCCCAGCGTGCACCTCTCTCAGTAAGAGCACCGTGGAACGCACATCAGCGCTGCGTGCTGCTCCAACAGCCGCCTAGATTTACTGAAACAGGTTGCGTCTGTCAAATAGGCTAAAGGCGGGCAGTCTCATGATAATCCAGTGGTGAATTAAAGTGTCCCTGTTGCACTCAGCGAGTTTAGGTTATAGTGACCTTCTGGTAATATTGTATACAACCCAAACGGTCTTCTAGCTTTGCTTCCTTTGTATGATCGTGGGGGCTGCTTCCCAACACTTGTGATTCAAATCTCAACATCTGAGCAGCGTGAGTGACAAAGGTGCCCTGCTGAGCGCCAAAAAAATAGCCTACATCAGGATCTGACACCAGTTAAGGCTGTTTAAAAAGGTGGAAGAACGCACATTACAGAAATATATTCCTAATTTTACAATCGTAGTCTGTGCCGCTATAAGCGTGAGCTTGCCATGGTGATTGATTGAGCCATGAGCCAAGTGAGGAATGTTCTATAACTCTGAATACAGAAAATGAAACCTGGAATCTCAGCAGAAACATCGTTAATACCCCGTTATTCACCTATGATGAACACATCCTCGAAACACAGACAGCAGAAATCACCCAGGACGATCCCCGCTGCGCTCCGACTTCTCCCCAACAGAGAGCTCGCCCTTACCGGGTGGCGAGCCGCACTCTTCCCCTCTCTGGCAAATTTTCCTTTTCACGCCACGGCCGGGCATTTGCGAATCAATTCAGCGTGCGAGCAGGTCTCCACGTCGGCATGTGAATGATGAATTTGCGTGTTAAATTGTCCATTTTCCATATCCACAACAGTCCACACACGACCCGCCCCCGGGCGGTAGTGATTGGTTCAGAGGCTCCTCGACGTCTTCGTCGCAGCGTAAAGAAAAACACACACATCTGGATGCGACCCCGCGCAGCTGAGGCGCTTTGGAAACGCTTTGGAAATACGCATCGGAAATTAAACCGACATGGAGGGGCGTCACATTTCTCAAAGCTCCTAATGTAGTCTAAGCTACTGTTTATCGTGGCTGCAGATAACTATCTTTTTACCTTTGCGGAAAGTGTGGTTTCAAATAGGAAACATCACTGTAAACACTGGGCCACTAGGTCTATTTTGATGATTCTCTTGTGTGAGGGACACCATAGGGGGATGTTTTTGCTTTAGCAGTGGATTTATAAGACAGGAGTTGTCGGCTATAGGCCAACAGTGATGACAGTAGGCTATGTAACGCATTATTACTCACAATTAAAGGATAGACTTCATTATTTTTCCAACAAACAGAGACAAACGTGCTCCATATAAAGCTCTGGGTGGGGAGGCCCAAACAACTATATTTTAAGAATGGTAGGTTGTTTTAAACAAGCCTACACCTCTAAATACATAGGCTACTTTATATGTTGTGTTAATGTAGCGAGTGCCTTCTAAATGCTATGCGAGTGCGTAATTACCATGCCCCTGCACGTTTCATGGGGTACAAGATGGTAATATCACGGGAAACAGAGCTGAGACTTATTTCTACACTAAAACCGACATTTCTGAGACGCTTGCGCCGCTCTGTGTCCGGTTGAAGTCATCCTCCTTGTTTTTGCTTTGGAAGAATATCTTCTCTCTGGATCTGTCTCCAGCGCAGCGCTAAACCGAATCAAGTGTGGAGAGAGGCGAGACTAATCACTGAGCGACAGTGCAGAGGCTAACTGAGGATTAGTGACAGCTGTCACAGTCTGAATGTGGTTACAGCATGCTTGTACAAAAAAAGGAAAGTCGCAAAAATGCAGTATCAAAATGCTATAATTATAAAAACAACATTTAAATAGCCTTAAGTCGTATTGAATGACAATTGAAATGAGGGATACATACCTTATTATTATTATTTATATTATTAGCCAATTAAAGCTTAGGATAAGATTGTCAAATTAGGGCTTTCACGTGTAACAGGCTGGAACCAATGAATCTTTGGCCTTTGTTTCTAGAAAAAAATACTTAATGATGAATCGATTATCAAAATAGTTGTTGATTAATTTTTTTGCCAAACTAATCAATCAGTCTATTCATTACTTTAATTTCACATTACAACACTACACTACAACAAAGATACCATTCGCCTAATAAGGAATTTCCACCTATTAAGGAAGACCGTGAGTACATTTAAGTAATTCAGCCAAGGGGACAAGTGGCAATGTGTGGAGACAACAGCAGCCTTGTGTGGAAAATATTATACACTGGTCTATAGTCTGAAAATAAATTAGCCCGGTAATTTGGGACGGAAAACCCACAAGGACCCCTTCACGAACCACTGGAAGTCCAACAGAGAAGAACATGGCAAATACAAGAGCCAGCATTTAAACGTTGAGGTAATGTTGTTAAGGAGGAAGCTGGTATCTCCCATGTAAGTGAATGCAGCAACAGGCTCCTCCCAAACCAGAAGTAAAACCGGCAGGATTTGGCACATTTCATCCCCGGGTAGCGCCTGTCAGGCAACCCTTTCTTAAACGTCCAGCCACCTCGCCGCGGTTATCAAACCAAACACTAGTAGTGAGACAAATGTATAACCTGACAGACTTACCCCAGGGTAAAACATCTCCGCGTACCTTACCGTGTATACACAGGTAATACAGTCTACGAACTTACATTTGCGTGGTCAGCTGCCGCTGGTGTGTTGCTGAACGAATATTAGCTGTCGTCATTCCGGAAAGGTAGGCTCCTGGCTAGAACTGTCAAACATGCGGGACTCAGATTGTCTCTTAAAAGTACTAACGTTATGTCTGGTTTTATGCCAGGCTGCTGCTAGGTAACCGTGGACTTTGCCTGGAAATGCCTTGTGCTATGTTGTCAATTGTCAATTGTATTAACGTTACAAATATAATCGCTTCTGGTCATGACCTGAAATATTTGATTCATTTAATTCTTTATCGGCAAGGTCTAAGTTATTTAACGTTACATTAGAAAAGACTTCATTTCCTCCTGACGTCAGAGATTGGTTACTCACATGACAAATAAATGTTTCAAGAAGCTGTACCAGTTATTCCTGAAATAAAACTTCCCTCTTTTGCAATGCATTTTCACATTAGAGGGCATACTCTGTATACATGTACACAACCTCTGACCTCCCTTCTGGCTACAGCTGAGTATTCTGTAATTATCTCACAATAGAGTCGAAATGCTCTTGGGTAAAGAAGAATCATGGTTTTGTAATCCCATCATAGTTCTCACACATACGTTCACTGTGCAGCAGTTTCACAGCTATTCTCTCCGTTATTTGCTTTCTCCCTGCTCGTTGTCATCCCCCAGTAGTTAGGGTCAGGCAAACATAACCAGCATGCTGGCACTGCAGGCGAATCAGGTCATGGCCCTCGAGGAATGGGAGCAACGCTGGCAGGAGGACAGAACTGGCTTCCATCAGCTTCATGTACACAAGTAAAGGCCCTGCTTGTATCTACCACCTCGGGGGGGGGGGTGAGGGAAAACTAAAGTTTTGAAAATGCCTATGTGATTTAACAAGATTACATTGACTCTAAATGCACATTACAGCTCCTGCGATCCCATAAAAAGAGACTTGTTTACAAGGCACATAAGGACTATCAACTAGGCTACTTCAGTTGTAACATCGGCGCCTCATTCAGATTCCATGTTTTTAAGTAGTTTCATAGAGTTTAGAAGTTTAAAGTGAGTGATGATGTAACCCGAGCTATTAAAAATACATAAGCAGGAACATCTGGTGTTTTGCTGTTAATAGTGGGGTTTTTTTTGTTGACAGGATGCTGGAGGACAATATTGATAAAGTTGTTGCCGGACGGACAGGAGTTCGCTTCTTCTTCCCTCTCTGTGGCAAAGCTGTAGATATGAAGTGGTATGAAGAAGTGTAGGCCTACTATATCCAATAAGGAAGATCGAATTTGGCGTTTACATTTTCAGTCGTCATTTCTGCTAAAAAAAATGCGGTTCATGATAAAAAAAGAAGGAAAAACTTGAATTAAACATTTAATTATAGGGCGCTCCTAAACTCCTTCTGCTTCCTGTGTGAATCCCAGGCTAGCAGACATGGGCCATTCAGTGGTTGGGGTGGAGATATCTGAAAAGGCTATAAAATCGTTCTTTGAGGAGAACAACGTTGACTACAGCGAGGAGCCTGTTCCTGCCATACCTGGAGCAAAGGTGTACAAGGTAGGTGTGGCAAAATACAAGGCAAAACAACAACCGCAACATCTATATACAGTAGGACAATTAGTGCAATGGTGCAGCAATAAATCAGAATCAGAATCAGAAATACTTTATTAATCCCCGAGGGGAAACTCTTTGTAACAGCAGCTCACTATCACGTCAGTACACACAAGAATGGAAGTGCTAAGCAAAAAGCAAAAATATAATACACTATAATACAGGTAAGAACAAAGTGGGTATAAGTTTAAATTAAAAATTTAAATAAGTGTAATGTACAAAGTCGGTTAACCGGTTGAGGTTAATATTACAGTATAAAGTAATAGTTCATGAGCTGTCAAGTTACGTGTAGCTTATTAACAATATATATAATGGGATGGAGGATATTGCACAGCCATAATAGAAGTATAATAAGTATCACAAATTAAATTGAGAACATGGTTTATTGCACAGTAGTTTAAGCACCGAATATTCCCAAATTATGTCCAGTATTTCAGAGATGTTCATGATCGGTGTCCAGTTTAGTGACTTAGGGTCATATCGACTAACACTTAGAGGGAGGAGTTATAGAGTTTGATGGCCACAGGCAGGATTGACTTCCTGTGGCGCTCTGTGGTGCATTTTGGTGCAATAAGATTAATGTAAAAGGTTGCTTTATATACCTGAGGTAGGTGGATATGACAGTATGTACAGCGTGCGTAGATTTCAAAAGTGTTCATATTTACATAAACAAAACAGAAACCTGAAGACTTCCACAGCAGACACTGTGTTGTTCAGTCAGTATGGTGATGGGGGACAGTGTTGTCTACTGTCAACTCCACAGTTCTGAGCTGGTTCAGCAACAGAGGGCCTATCAAATCTACAGTAAAACACATTCAGGTTGTTAGGCAGTTGGTGAGTCTCCACAGTGTGGGTTAATGGTTTCCTGTAGCTGGTTATCTCCTTCAAACTTCTCCACACTGTCACAGTGTCGCTGGATGAAAACCCGTTTTCCAACTTCTCAGAGTAGCTCCTCTTGGCTACCCGGATCTGCTTCGTCAGTGTGTTTCTGGCCTGGTCATACAGGACTCTGACCCCACTTCTGTAAGCCTCCTCTTTGGCCCGACGAAGCTGTCTGAGTTTTGCTGTAAACCAGGGTTTATTGTTGTTGCATGTGCAGGAGGTTTTAGTCGACACACACACACGTCCTCACAAAAGCTGATGTAAAGATGTCGCAGTTTCAGAGAGTTCATCCAGGTCCGTGACTGCAGCCTCAAAAACACTCCAGTCATAGCAGTCAAAGCAGGCTTGTAATTTCAGCTTTGCCTCGTAACATTTATACAAAACATATTCAAGTTATGCAAATGTTTTATGCGTAGCAAATGCATTGTACATATTTATTAAGCCTTAAAGTTATACTATTTATCGTTGGCAATTTACAGCAATAGGCGTTTAATGTATTTACATTCTGTATATACCTCTTTGTATATTACTTTATATTTTTGGTGGCGGAGTCGGCCATTCAATCCAGCGTTACTGTCTGTAATGTTATCTCATTGATATCAGCCTCACTGTTTTCTGTTCACCCTTCTACAGCCGTATCAGAGCTGCATTAAGTTACTGCTAATGTAAACCAAATGTTAGCTACTGCCACTGCTTCACATTAAAAGCTTGCAAATGGTGAAACATGGCGTTGCTTTTATTGTGAAGCCGTCACAGAAAATGCAATCTGTTTATCACAAAGTAGTGCTAACCATGATCGTTCATCAAAAACGAACAGCCAGTTGAACAAAAACAATGCTTTGTCACAATTTTCGGTCTTTCGGTAGCAAAGGACCATACCAGTGTTTTTGTCATGTTTCGGCCTATGTATCACAAATGTATTTTATCACTCTAATGACTGCTATGTTGCTCGGAATGCACCTAAGAATATCACACACCATTGCACTTGCTTATATATGGTTATGTGACGATAAAAGTGATTTGATTTGATATAACACCTATATACAATTTCTGTATACTTTGCATTAGTTAAAACCAATTCCTGAAACAAAATGTTCAAGAGAATAAATCAATAATTAATTAAATATGTTTAATGAACTAATCAATTTGGTTCAAAGGTTCAAAGAAAAACAGTGTTACTGTGAAACAGTAAGGGAGGAATGGACTTCATTAAAGCTGTGCAAAAGTGAGGATCCTAGTACTTTGTCTTAAAACATCATCACGCTGTACATCAGGTCTTCGTTTATGGTTGTCAAAGTTACTTCGTCATTGCATGGGAAATGAGTTTGAAGAGCAGATAGACTGACAAAAGTCTGCACTGCATTACCACACAGCAATAATATGACTTTGACAAAGAGAAAATATACAGGAGGTTTTCTGCGACAGATAACCTAGGTCGAGCAACCTAAAAGGTAACTTTACTTTACAAAAATTTGCAGCCATTGTGTTTCCGCTCTTAGAAATTCAAAACACTATGACAGATGAAAGTAATGTCAAGTATAGTATGTGATCTGTAGTAAATGGGCTAAAAGAGGAAAAACACTGATATCACCCTTTTAAGGGTTTTTTGGTCTCAAGTAATAAGTTCAGTTAATGCAGGAATTAGATGGGACCCACATGTAGGAACAGTAGCATTTCCATGACATGTTGTACCTACACAGATGTGGACAGAATTGTTAATCCACATTGTCTTTGTTCCACAGGGATCACAGAGAAATATCTCCCTATATCAATGTGACCTGTACAACTTCTCCAGGTAAGTAAACTGTATATGTTTTATCCTTTTAAAAATGTTTAATTACTTGCACAGGGTAAATGTTGAACAGACACTCTTTTTTTTTCATTTCACAGTTCCACTGACGGTCAGTTCGGGGCAATTTGGGACAGGGGATCTCTAGTGGCCATCAACCCAAGAGACAGAGAAAAGTAAGATGAGACTGAATCCTCCATTGAGATTTGACATTATTTGTTAAGACTCAACATAGCAGATGTTTTATTTTAAAACATAATGTTCATCATTTGAATTTATGACACCTAATCATCCTAAAATGAAATGAAATTCTCTATTTGAATGTATATGTATTTTTGGAATAAAAGCATACATATTCTCCATGTTGTCTTACTATATTCTCTCTCACAATACCACAGGTATGCTGCTCTCATAACTTCTCTCATGGCCAAAGACTGCAGATACCTCTTGGACACCTTGTTGTACAATCCTGAATTATATACAGGTATCTGTCCATACTGTGTGTAAAACACCAGGCACTGTATAGAGAGGCATACACATCCCTGGTCTTAAAACAAAACAATCCCGCTGTTTATTTTCATTTATTTTGCATTTTGAAACGTGTGCAGGGGGTCAGGGTGTTTGTATGAGTTTGGTGAAACATAAAAGATATTTGTGTTTCAGGTCCTCCCTTTTTTGTGCCTGATGAACAAGTACACAGCCTGTATGGTGAGTGTTGTTAAGAACAATCATGGCTGAGTGTGTTTCTGTATTTAATCATAAAACTTAGGCCTATAAATGAACCAAAATATGAACAGCAACAATGCTCCTTTAGGAAGTGATACTTGGATACCTGTTAGATATGGATTGTGGAGGCTGAGATTCATTTGAGGTTTTTAATGGCGGTGCATTTCTTTTCCTCAGGTGACAGCTGTGATATCGAGCTGCTGCAGTCAGTGGTCGCCCTGACAGACAGACACCGAGGCTGGGGACTGGGCGACCTGACTGAAAATGTACACCTCATCACTCCAAAGAGCATTTAAAAACTAACTTGTACGTTTAGAAAGCTTAGAAAAGCAGATTTTACTTGCAAACACAGCTCCTAGGCAGTTTTGTTTAATGCTTAGAAATCTTTTTGATACAGTTCCATAATGGGGGGGAAATGAAGGTGCATGGAAATAAAATGTCAAGAGAATCTAAGCCTCTAAGAACTATAACAAATAAAGTTTTGTATGCTTGTCAAAATAAAACTTGTTTTGTAACAAGATGTCTGTGGCTTTATTGACTCGAGTTGGGTAGTTGTTGTGTATTGTTGGCAATATTAACAGTTGCAAATAGGCACTTTTTGTATATATTAATATAACTATTTCTTTAAATAAAACTTAATTGAGAAAACAGAATTTGCAACAAAGATACAGATACAACAAGATGTAAGTTATAAAATGCAGACATCAAAGCAAGGAAATCTTAAAAAAGAGGAATGTAAAAAACAAAACAAATGATGCTCAAGGGTTGAACTCTTGTAGGAGGTGTTTTTTCACACATATATACTGTATATAATTTGGATGGCCTTACCATACTGTTTTTAAGGAATACTAAAAGTGACATCAGTTGAATCCACTCAGGTATGTGTTTTTGGTTTGAGAATATATTGGTATGGATATGGTGTACTTTCTAAAAATCAAAAGCAGGCTAACAATGTACAAGATGTTTTGAAATCATCCTTGCCTACTCCAAACACCACAAGTGTATCTCAAAATTCAACAGATGTACTTCTTTGAAGAATGTTATCAGTCTATAGTATAAAATATTTAAGTGCAGTCCCAGAACAGAAAGTTTCATGAAACCTTCTGCAAAAAGCACACAAAGTATCCAAGTATAGTTAGACAAAAAAAAATAATCATATATTAATAACATAAATCAAACAAGTAGAGCATATGAAAATCCAGTGTATTCATGTTTTACAGCCAAGCAGAAGTAATGTGTCATTTTCTGTAGAGGAAAATGCTCATAAGCAACTCTCATAACATAACATTGGGAAAAGTCAGGAAGTATAATGCCGATAAAGCAATGTTAAGTACGTGTTTTGAGCGGTTAAAGAGGACCTGGGGTCGTCCGGGGACCCAAACAGAAGATTTAATTGAACGATGCTTGTACGCAGATTAAATTTAAAACGTAGAGCGTAAAAGCGTCACGTAAGAATGCGTCACGGAGCCGGCTTCTTCCGCATTGGCTGTTGCCTGGATACGGTGCCTAACATTAGCAAACGGCAAGGAGGAAGGAGCACAAGCTAACCTGTAGAGAACAAGTTTTGGTCACGGAAATGCCGAAATATCCCGAGGAGCCGAGAAACGTACGTTTCCACGTCGACACAGACGAATTTCACATTTTTTTTGCAGACGTTACGTGACAATAAAGACGTTCAAAACCGTTACAATGTTACCAGTAAATATTACCACCGGTGTTTGTGCTGAAGTTTTCACGTAACCGTTTAAAATGCGTCTTATTAGTTACGTTAATGATACAAAATCACAAAGTTACACATGGAAAGGCCTGGTTGACATAGTAAATAATACCTTCCAGGTGAGTGTGCCGCCTCCAGGCCGCTGGGTGTGGAGTGATGACGCTGGCACGGTGGAGTTTGTCAGGTGAGGCTAGCCGAGCAAGCATACTGCGTCGGCTAGCAGCCACGAGACGCCGTTTATCTAGAATATAGTAAACACCTTCCCTCTTCTCTAGTTCTAGTCCAGCAGAGGAGGGCGTTTTGAGGAAAAGGAGGCAAACCAATGTCAATTTCAGCGAACTTCAGCAGCGATCAGAGTGGTAGGCCAGCACCCAATGTTGTCCTGCTCACGTTATTAATCGGTGCTTATGATTACTAAAAAGGCAAAATAAATGGTGTCTTATAATCACCTCTTTTTGTAACTGCACCTGCTGTTTCGCTCTTCACATACGCACAGCTCACCTGCACATTGTTGATCATTGCCGTTTCCTCAGGTTGGCTGAGATCTGTACGTTGAACCACAGAGGGCGCCAAAGCATTAGAAAGAGCCTGAGCCCTGCTCGTCTCAACGCTTACAGGGCCTCAGTGATGACGAGGCGAGGGGACCGCATCACCACTGACGATGTGAAACGCAAGTGTCAATATGTCGTTCAACTCATAACAACAATACTGCTTGACTTAAGTCAGTTGCTCCTCTCTGCTTCCTGCAATCACTGGTAACTGCGGAACAGATAGGAGTTTGCTATGTGTGAATATACAGGAATCAGGAGTTGCTCAGTTTTGCATTTGAGATTATTTGCTCCATTACTTACTTACATTGGTGTCCCTGGGGTGCCCTAGAGTTATGCCTAGAGTGATCCACGAATGATAGATCTTCACCTGGAATCAAATGAAATGTAAAATAAAACCAAACATTGCTCTTCGGTAATGGTGATAGCTTTTAGCCAGAGAACGACACATTTCTATGTGTAGTGAGTGCTAGGCAACGTTTGACCGTGTTCTGACTAAGCTCTCTGTGTTTTAGAAGTGGCTGTCAGTTTGCTACAGGAGAATTATTCGCTTCCCATTCCGTTCTGTTTCTTGGCTGTACTGAAGTAAGGAATAGAAAGACTTCATGCATACATACATTTTCCATTGGTGCACATTGTATGACAAGATAGGTCATGCACTAATGCTAAATGCTTTTGTCTAGGAGTAAAGAGCTTGATGAAGTCCTGGCTGCCCTTCTCCTCTACCTGTCTTGTTTCTTTGAATACAGGTCTCTGGAGAATAAACCTAAGCCTTTAATGGCGTAAGTATGCTACGAATGCTATATATTGATATATATATATATATATATAGCTTACAGGCTGGGGATTTGTGCCTTTATTTTAATGTTGTGGTATTTTTGTTATTATCTGTGTTTCTTCCATTTTCTTTATCCACTAATGTCTGGGACCTCTGTTTCTTAAACATTTTTTTTGTTCTTCCAATCCCCTTTTCTCTCTTCTCTGTCCTGTATTTCTACACCCTCACCCCCTTTCTAACCAACCTGCCAGTGTAGACATCATCACAGAGCACCAGGTGATGGCAAAGGCTTTGGCCAAAAAGGAGATGGCTCAAAAGAAGCTGGCTGTCTGCTACTTCAGCCTGATCATGGACCTGGAGATAGAACAGCATCAACACACATCGTATCACAAGTGAGTATTTGTTCAGATTCAGAACAGGTGGCAGAAAGAGAAAGTACTATTCCTTCTACTATATTTTCACATAGTTGTATAGTTACCAGGATGCGTCACTCATCATACCTTTTTAAATACCTCCTGGGTACCATTGGATAGCAGTAGATCACAGATTCTGAACCAAAATGTCAGACCCATTGCTATAATTATCATGTCATCCACGAATAGAAGTCAACCAATCACAGTTTGCCACGACATACCAAGCTCTCGTGTGTTTTCCCAGGGGCCGGATGTCGTCAAACCGTACAGAATGGCTGCTGCATGCGGTAGGTGCAATAAGAATCCTACAATGTGCGACAAATGTACTAATCACCTTAAAAGCAAATGAACCGCTCCAATTAAAATGTTTTTAAGGTTATTGTGAATGCTAGGAGCTGGTTAGTGATCCTAATCGGTCCCCTCACAAATCCCCCCCTTTTTTTCCCTTTTTTTAAAAACTTGATCAATTTGACTTGTAACTGATTTGAAATGTCTTTCCTTGCAAATCATGTTGAAACATTCGAAACTGTGTTGCCTCATCTGCACAGAGTGAAGGCCTCTTCACCATCTGTGAATACAGACGGCAGTGAGCAGAACAGAACGACACTGAGTGCTGGTTATGCGCGGTGGCCTTAATGAATTAGTTAGTGGTAGGAGATGTTGACTCAACTCAGGTGCTTTGCTTTGACAGGCTCTCTCCAGTTTTTAGCCAGGTGGGTGGACAGGGCGAGAAATATCACGCTTACAGCAGCAGCTTATACCCTGCTCTGTATGTGACCTTTTTTGGACAGAAATAGCTGTTGTGACCTTTTAAAAACCACAGACGAGTAAGTGGCAGCCTGGGTTTTTAGCCAGAAAGCAGGGGAGTTGAATGTTTATTCAGTGAATCCATGAACAAAATGGATGAATGTCTAACTAATAAATGCATTAAGGAAATAATTGATTTGTGTTTAAAGAACCCCAGGTGACTTCACTCTCCCCCCTTTTTACCCCCACCCTCCATTTCTAGTGCTTGTACAGCTTCTTCTGCTATGTGGCCTGGGTGACGTTTGGCAGGAAGGACCTGAGGGACATCCAAGAGGAGGTGGGGCGTCTTTTATACTCGAACACCTTCAACACAGCAGTGAGGAACAGGACTGACGGAGACTCAGGAATGAACTTCGCTACCGTTAATGGTTCAGCGGAGACGGGAGAAGCTGACCCCAAGGAGACGGGATGTAATAGCACATTGAAGCACAGGTACGTTAAAGCGAGGTAAAGGTTGGGTTGAGGTGCCATGTGATACCATCACGTATATGTACATGTATTTTTTTAAGAGTAGAATAATTTTTGATCGAAGAAAAGTAACGGCATGTTTTGCCTCTTATTTACTGTTTAGCTTCATATCTCTGTGTATCTCTCCTACACTCCTACTCATTTATTATCATTAAAAACTAAATTCACTGACAAATTCAAAAAAATCCAAGGCAATTTTGCTTTGAGTTGATGAACTCTGACCAGGCATCAACCAGTAGAAACACTACTTTCTGTGATTCTGTTACCCTGTCATAATATTTCATACAGTATGTGCAGTGCTAGCAGCTTTGTAGCTCCTAAATGCTACACTGTGCTCAACAGCTAGTTGCTAACTTTGACGTTTGATACTGAACAGGTAGCATACCGTGGCTTTTTAGAGATGTTCTTTGCTGAAAACGGCTGCCCGCTGCTGATGAGCGGCAAGTTGCAGACCTGAAAACCAAAACGATAAACTATAAAGCGCTCTGTAGAGCTGAGGGTAACTGCAGAGTAAGGTAATAATTCTCTGTGGCTTCATCACTACCAGTGACGACTTTCATGTAGTATTAGTCGTGTGATCCATGGTTAATATAAAATCTTGATTATAGCCACTTTAACTAATATCTGTTGTTTAACCATCAATATGTTTAACCAGTCTGACCCTGACAGATGCATTATAGAGTAAATAACTTTATACAGTAGCTCCAGTAATGAAGTTGTCTGTGTTTGATGGATGTCATGTCAGACCTCTAACTGGAATATGATTGATGTAGACAGATTCATAGCATTGTCTGATAGGAGGGGACTGTCTGACAGCCTGTTTTTATGTTGCTGTGTCTGACACAAGATTGACAGTTGTGTAAGCTGTCAGAGGCCCAGTGCTCTTTCCTGCTGTCAGGTTGAGACCAAACAGTCAAACACTGGGCTTGAAGTTTGCTCTCCTCCTGAGGATGGATGTACACAACATGACAAAATGGAATATGTGAGGGAGTTCTCCTTTTCAAAATGCTTATACATATACTTTTTTATGCTGTTGTCTGTATGTGAATGAACTGCAATATGGTTTTGTTTTGATTAATGGTGTAAAAGATGTACATAGTGAAAGTTCTCTTAATTTCTACTCTGTTGTGAAGGTAAAATGTATTGTGGAGAAGTTTGTACACATTTGTCGCCCTCTGTGTTTTTCCTCCAATATACAGATGGGTGACAAATTAAAGGAAAAACCAACATGAAGTGTGTTAGTATGGAGTCAGGCCACCACGAGCCTCCAGAAGCTTCAGTGCTCCTTGCCAAGTCTGTGGAACTCTATTGGAGGGATGAACACCATTCCTCCTCAAGATATTCCCTCATTTATATACACAACCTTTTAATCAGGTAATCGCACTGGGCCTCGTGCAAGAACCACTCGTACGAACCATAGACTGTACAGGCAATGAACAGATTCATGCTTAAGTGCCTTGTACGAGTGATTTAGGAGAACTTGCCGCATTCGCCAATTTTTTCGCATGTTGAATTTTCTCTTAGGCACGAACACAATTTACGAGTGAAAATTTATTGACACGTACCCTTACATGGTATTACCGGGGTGTTACGCAAATTTACAATTCTCATGAATGCGCGCTCAATTACGCGCAGAGGGCATTCATTATGTGTACACGGGCCATTTACACCGTTATCTGAAGTTAGAAGCCTTTGCTCCTATCTGTCCCAATCGTACGAGAGAAAGTAAGAGAAAGTTAGGATAAGAATACGAAAATGTTCTTGCATGAGGCCCATTGAGATCAAGATCTCTTTTGCCAGAGAGACCTGAGTACAGAAGATGGAAAGCAAAGAAAAAACAAACATAGCCAGACATAACAAAAGGACATATAGCATCAGAGACAGTCACAGACATCACGAAATAGATTTAAAGATAAAAGTTTAGATTATATCATTTGGTGTTCTGGAGATGGTGGTGGAGAGCACTGTCTTACATGTTGGTCCAAAATCTTCCATAGGTGTGAAACTGGGTTGAGATCTGCTGACTGTAACGGCTGCATCATTTTATTCACAACATTTTCAAACTCACCAAGCTTTTCAGTGAGCCCTGGTGCACGGAAGCATCTGCATTCGATATGTTTCTCCACTCTTTTATTCACGTTTTTCCTTTCATCTTCCCCCCCCCCCCCCCCCCCCCCCCTTTTTTTTTTTTTTTTTTTCTTTT
>CM022477.1:7908856-8039185 GCA_011952105.1 Coreoperca whiteheadi
ATATACTTTGTTGCCCCCCCCATCCTTTAGGTTTCATTTTTTTTTTTTTTTTTTCTTTTAAATGAATCCCCTGGGGGTTTGCCTAATTTAAATTCTCCACCCCCCCCCCTTTTTTTTTTTTTTAAATCATTGCCACTGGTCTAGTTGTACACTCATATTGCTCTTCCTCCCGGTTGTCTCCTCGATCCAGTTGCAGGTTGCAGTCAGTGTCGTGCCTCCTAACTGAGTGTGCATCGCCCTGCAAATTGGCCGGGTTGTAGGAATGACAGATTTTGGCACTTTCATGTGCAGCCCCTGTCATTATTGTCCCCTCCTGTTGTTTCTCTGTGCGTTGTGACATGTCGCCTGGCGCAGTGCGTCCTCCTCTGTTCGAGCCGCTTGTCCAATTAGCTGATTCAGACACTGTTGTTTTAATGACTCATTGTTTTGCGTGAGGTCAGCCTCAGAGTACATTTTTTTTTACATGTTTTCTATGATCTTTTTAACGCCAGGGCTGTGTATCTGTACACAACACTTTTTTAAAATTTTTATTGAACTTTAACTTAATCCTGTATAGCCAAATATACGCTGAGTGTACATAACATTGGATATATATAAGAGTACAGTAATACACTAGCACAACTTACGCCCTCAACATTACCATTAGAGTTGAACAAACACTTCAATGTCACAGCATCCACAACAATTAAAAGTTTCCCCAAGGTAGCATTTACTTCAATACTACATTGGATTGCAGTGTTTATGATATTTTCCTAGAGTATAATGCCCTGTGATCTTAAATCCACCTTATTTTGGTGAAAATATATTACAAGAATATGGCAAGATTGGCATGCTTGACCATCATCATCTAGATGACTTTACACAGACAAATCATACAAACACTTTTTAACCTGATCAATATCTGCGACCCCTGAAGGCCTCACTGGAACTTGACACGTGACATTGATTCTCAGTATTGGCACTGGTGTTGACAAGCAGTTGCTAACCTGCTTTAGGCACATCTGTCTGCGTTTTAATTACCCCATCGCACCACAGAGGCACAGTATAACCCTCAGCGGCTTTAGAAAACTTTCAGATACAACTCACCGCCCCTGGCTTTGATAAACAAGTTATTTTTGTCACTGACAGTCCTATATGGTCCATAACAAATGACTTTGCTTTTGTGTTCCTTACTTATGCTTTTTTTTGTTGGCTTGCCTGCGTACCGGCTTACTTAGCTAGTGATGCTTTGGCAGTAATAAAACGTGAGGTCTCTCTGCACATGTTGATAACTCAAAGGAAAATACTGTTTTGCGGAATGCAGTGTATGTAGCCATGCCAGTGTGCTGTTATCATATCCCTCATTAGATGAGGTCAACATAGTGAATATGCAACTGCAATGTTCTGCTCTCTTCTGCCACTCTTCTCTTAGGCTGTTTTCTTCATGTTGTCAGCTCTTTTGCTTGGCTGGGCTAAGCTAGGCTGTATGTGCTCAGCCCGGCCCACCGTGTTTTTCGGTGCACGCCACTCACCAGATGTTCTGGTCTGTAATTTGTGTCATGTTTTGGTGGGAAGCGTGGGTGTTGTTCACCTCCCTTTACATCTGTGATTTATGGGGGGGGGGTGGGGGGGTTCTGAGTGCTGTCTCGCATTCTGATGCTGGACTCAAAAGAATCACTTTGGAGGAAAACTGGAGTGTGGAAGAAGAGCGATGCAGAGAAGGAAGAGAGAGAGACTCAAAATTACATGGAATGTCTCTGTTCAAGTTCAAGGGATTTTGAAGGCAACAAAAGGAAGATTTCACATATCTGTTTATTTTTCTTCTGGGCATTCATGAAGATGATGCAGGGTGAAAGCTGTCTTAGTCTTTTCTCAAAAGGGCAAGTGAGGTCGGATCGCTACGATAAACTACCCTCAAATAGTCAAAAATAAAAGACGCGCTAAGCCTGAGAAAATCCCTTACTATTATTATTAAGGGTAAAAAGGCCAAGGCACCAAATACAAGACTTCAGCTTGAAGCCTTTGATGGCTTTTTGAGGGATGGGGAAAGGTGCAGCGTGTGTATTGTGAGGGATGTATTATCTAGGTCCCAGATGGGTATTCGAGTTTCATTTTCTGGCTTGAACGCTAGTTTTGTATCCGCTGATTTGATTGTAATGAAATGAACAGCACAGACGCAAAAGCTGACCTTCCTCTCAACTTAAGGTTGTCTACTGCATTTTTCCAGACAAATACTTGTAAAACACATACAAACACATCGTTTACTCCCAGATGCACCGAGAACAAAAAACCCACTGCTATTTCCTTTTGTGTGGATTGATATGACGTATAAATCCCAAAAGCATTCCATTTTCAACTGCTTTTAATGTTTTTTTATCCTCCTGACACCCTCACCAAGGCTACTGAACTGAATGCGACGCTTCGCTTGTTTTGTTGCACAGCACAAGGCTTTCTGAGTCTGAATGAGGTGTGCTCATTGGACATTTTCTCTTCATTCTCAAGTGATAAAAGCAATATGCTTCATCTTAAGCACTTCATTTCCAATGTATTTCATGATGAATTAGTAAAATGCCTGTCTGGAGTTGATGGACAAAATATTGACACTCTTTTCCATCATTGTGTTAGCAAGAGGGTAATGACGGAGCAGAGAAATGAAAGGCTGTGGTGCCACATAGAAACAGATGCTGTGCTGCGACTGTGGCTTCTCCTGCTGTATATTTAATGATGCTCTTTTATTTTGCATTAACCTAGAATTCCTCAAACTGAAGACACAAGCAGCCCCCCCTTGCATGCAACTGCTTGTGTTTTGTCTGACAGTGAAAAAGCCACCGCTTTCTTTTTCTTTTTCTAAAAAATTCCGCCACTGACACACATGGGAATACAGAGTTTCTTGCTCTGCAAAGCGACCTACCTCCTCGCTGGTGTCCGACCCTTCAGGGGGTGCATTCACTCGGTCCCTGTCTGCCAAGCATTATGCAATCGCTAATGGACTCTACAGAAGGCAGGAGGCAGGGGCTGCTGGACCACTGAAAGCACAACAGCAGCCACCACCACCCCCCTTTTTTCCCTGAATCCATCTGTGTCCACGCACGAACTCCTGTTTTGTCACCATGCAGGCACACACAGAAGTAAACACACATTCGCACACATGGTCTTTTGCCTCCTCTGTGTTGTTTTTCTCTGTCCTCCTCTACATTGCTCCCCTCTTGCCACATCTCTCTGCCAGCATGGTCAAGATGTTGCCTGTCATCACCACACTGTCTTGGATTAGGCTGAGAACAGTGGCATTATATTTCCCTCTCAGGCAGCTGGAAGGAATGAAGGGAAAGGATATATTTTTTGTTTTTTAGATACACCCTTTTTTTCCCCCTTTCCCTACTGTTAAGATGTGAGTGCTTGCATTGAATCTGCTAACATCTGCAGGACGTATGCCGGTTTAAAAGGAGCTGCTTTCCTCTCTCCTCCTCCTCCTCCTCCTCCTCTCTGTTGTTGGCAAGTTGGAAGAGGCTCTCACTTTGGTGGGGACGTGTGCATACTAGTAAAAACTCACAAATAGTCAAACTCTGTTGACTGTGCGCGTGTTTGTGTGTGCTGGTTTGGGCATCCGTGCCTTTTTATGTCCCTCTGGATATGTGTGTGCGAGTTTATAGCCACATATTTAAAATACACTGTCATCCCAGCCGCCAAGGCATAGGGGAAAACACATTAGGGAGATGTGGCTGCAGCAAAACCCGGCGACAGCAGCACTGGTTTATGTTGGGCCGCAGCCACCTGAGCTTGCAGACTATCAGAGGCTGCAACAGTGGACAGCAAAAGCCTCTGCATGTGCTCATGGCAATCCTGATGAAAATATTTAGACATAGTAGACATGGGGCATTACTCTTTCTCTTTCTTCCTCTTTTCTCACCCTCTTTCTTCCCCCCTTTCTTCTATTTAATTAGCTTAGAAAATGGAAACTTCCTTGGCAGGACTTTTGGTGGAGGGGATTGTGGTTGTGACAAAGAGAAATGGGGAAAACCCTGTGTCAGGATGTCTGTTTTCTTCCTTTCTTTCTCTCTTTTTTTCTTTTTTACTGCCTCCTGCCTTCCAGTTTCAGTTGGTAGGTGGAAAGGAAGCAGGAGATGGAGGAAAAGGAGTGTGAACCTCGCCTGCCTTTTTGGTGTCCAGGTTTTCCCAAGCCAGGCCTGTCTGGCTCTTTCGATCAATCAGTCAGTCACACTTTATTTATATAGTGACTATCCGACAAATCAAATGCAATTCAAAGTGCTTTACATTGGACTGACAAAATGTAGGGTATGGCAAATGGACTTAGAGACTAATGCACGCTAAAAAACCTAAAAAAACTAAACGTTCAATGAAAAAGACAACAATTAAAGATGTATAGATAAACAAAGAGAAGTGTATGAGGCGTGAAAAGTGTCTAACTTGGCAGGGGGTGAAATGACAGAGACAAACCCCTTTGGTAAACAGAGTGCTACTAATGCTATTTGGTATGTGACTACCGGACTTGTCTGCTTTGTTAACAGTTTGTGAGAGTTTAAGGAATCTGCCCACACTGTGCACTTTCTAATTACTGTGTGATTTACAAAGACCTATTATCACCTTTTCTATCTGGATATTGTGAGACTACTCTAATGCCACAATGAGTGTGTTGAAAGAGGTGAAAATTTTATTTGGACTCTGACTTTTTAGTGTAAAATTAACAAAAAATAGTCTTGCCTGTACTCATGGAAACAAATAGATTTGACTTACATACATCTAATCATAAAAATGCCACTAAACAGTAGTTCAACAGAATGTGGACATTCTGGTGTAACTTTAAAAGATTTCTTCCCTTTTGTCAGTCAAGTTAGGTAAAGTGGGGGTTTCAACTCACTTAATTAACAGATCACTTTCTTAATTAGTCGATGAATTGTGTGGTACGTAAAATGCCAGAACATTTGGAAAACTGCACTATTTCTAGTATTTTCAACTTTCTATTTTTAAATCCAACCAATAGTCCAAAGCCCAAAGATATTCAGTTTACTGAAAGACAACAACAGCAAATACTCACATTTGAGAAGCAGATATGGGTATTGGTGGGAAAATGTCTGAAACAACTTATCGGTTCTCGCAGATTAATTGTCTGTCGATTGACTGACTAATCCATACAATAACTAATTGTTTCAGCTTCACTTTGTTTTTGGGTGAGTCTAGAGACATCACATAAAAATCATCATGAGACATACATTATGAGGTTGCTGCAATTTACTTTAAAGCTTAAATTAGACATTCGTCAGCTTGCCCAGTTACTCCAATTAAGAAAAAAAAGAAATCCCCTTTTAAAGCTCTATTAAATATCACTAGCGTAGATTGTGGCCAGTTCAGGTTTTTTGGTGGGCTTGTTAAAGGATGAAGTGAAATCAAATGCTGCTGGTGAAACTTTCTTGGTTGACTTTGTTCTGCTGAATAGACAGCGATCTTAGGGCCAAATGTGTTCCATCTGTATACTATCCAAACAAATGGCGGATATTTGAAACCATGACGTCAGCTAGGTTTTTTCCATCTAACTCCCAAGATTGCTGTGGAAAACGGTACGGCACATTTAACACATCTGTGCTCACTCATATTTACGAGCACACTTTACCGTCTCTAAAAGGCGCCAAATTGATATCTGCACTGGCGTTCCTCCAAGCAGAAAAAATGTTCTTCTTGTCTGGTGTTTCCATTATTTACCCCATCTCGAAGCCGAAACAGCACCAAATGAGCTAAAACGTGTAAATCGTGCTTTCTATGCAGGGTGTATCACCAACCGCAAATTATAGTCCATGCAGTCACTTCATTTAGAGCTGTTTTCCACGAGAAACCTTTTGAGACTCCAGAGGGTATTTGGGGAAGCTGATGAGCTGGAGAGGGGGGAAATTCATTAGTGAACTCCCCACATAGCACATAACACTTCTTCCTCTAAATGCACGCTGGTGTGTAAACTCATCTCATTTAGTGAAAAGCAGTGACTTTAAAGGCTCCAATTGAGCACCCATGAATGTTCATTATTGAGATGTGTTTCGTCATTGTAATGGCTCACAAAAAAAAAAGCAGGAAGTAGATGTGTTTCCATCCCTGTCTCCATGTGGGTAGTCTCAGTAGACTCCTCAGTGCTTCCAGCTTTTAATAATTTCCTTATAAGCACATAACCTGTAATTTTAATATTAAGCCAGTTTTTTCCATGCTTAGAGAAATTTGCATCGGTCTCCGACACTCCATATTCCTGGCAAAAACAAACATTTTGGTCTTCAGTAGTATTTTCATATCCTAGTTTTTAATCCTTGTTTAATTTCAAAGGCGATGGTGAGTGCTGACTCTGCTGAGGTTTGCTTCATTTCCTTATTTTGATTTGGAGGAACTGTTATGTCAAGACCCTAGATCCCTATCCAGATGTTCCTGTGTGCTGTTGTGGCAGACATCCGATGTTTGAAAGTCTAAACTGTGACCACATCACCAAACCAGTCCAGACAGTGACTCACGCTGTAAGACTGAATGAGCTAACGGTGGTGAAAAAGAGGGCAAATATATAACCAGACATGGTCACTAAATTTCACTGAAAAGAATACTTGGAGTGGAGTTTCATTTGCTACTGAGGATCAAACTGACGGCTTTTTCACAGAAAGTCTGAAACTAATAGCCTGTAATCTGAAAAAACATGATTTTTACGTACATTCATCTTTTTTCCCCCCTAAAATGATTTGCAGTGTAAAAAAGTTAAACCTGTCAACATAGCTCCTCCTGTGTGAGCCAGAAACTCTATAGCCTTAATGTTGTTCTCAATTTCTTTGTTCTTTTCTGCTCTGGCTCTTTTTTCTCCAGATATAAATATTTCTGAGCTTTTCAACAGTCCTTTTAAACATCAACAAAAAAAAAAAAAAAAAAAAAAAAAAGTGAGGACAACTGAACTCAACAGAGTGGCATGTGTATCAGCAAAGATACCCCAGCTTTTCATGGAATGATGATTGTCAGTCTTGGTTATTTTTCCTACAGGTTGTCTTTAGGGCTGCAACTAACGATCATTTTCATTATCGATTAATCTGCCCATTATTTTCTTGGTTAATCGAATAATGTTTTAGAGCATAAAACGCTAGAAAAAAGTGAAAAATGCCCGTCACAATTTCCTAAAGCTCAAAGTGATCAAATGTCTTTCTTGCCCGATCAACAGTCCAAACAAAAAATTATTCAGTTTATTATCGCACAAGATAAACAAAAGCAGCAAATCCTCATATTGCAGAATTTCAAACCATCAAATGTTTAGCAACAAAAAGACAGACAAACGGTTAATGAATTATCAAAATAGTAGCCATTCATTTTCAATCAATTAATTGTTCCAGCTCCAGTTGACACACAGGAATGGAAAATGAGTAATGTAGAACATGCATGACTTAATGGGCTAAAAACGTGCAAACTTTACCCCCTTCAAGAAAAACATTACTTTCCTGAACAGTTGGCATCTTTTTGGCATCTTGACTGCTGCTGGCATCCCCGGGGGATATTCTCCATTGTATGAGATTTTGATATTGCTTTTTGATATAGAGAATTTATTTCTGAAAGTAAACTTGACAGCCACAATTAACTGTGCAGCCCTAAGTCAAATTGCAAGCCTTATCATACCACACACTGTCTCCCTGCCGTGGTTGTTAACACGATCTGAGGCACTAATGTGGTGGTTCTACCAGGCGAGTTAATCTTTACTAATGCATTCTGTTAACAGCCATCTGTGTTCTCGACAGCGACTGTAAACCCTTTCAGCAGAGCGCCATGCTACATTCAGCACCCCAGCAGTCACTACATTAGGCCGTGGGATTGGGTTTATTATTCAGCCCAGAGAGGCTTTAGACCACAGAAACCGTGTCAGATGGAATCCATTTTGATTTTAAATGCAAATACCGTTGACACGCTCAGTGCCGGCGCACTCCTTTCAGGCGCGACCACATCGCCCTCTTGATGAGTGGAAAATTTCAGGGAGAGGTCCCTAAACAAACAGAGTCTGCCAGTCAGAATGTGTCATGTGCACAGTCAGGTACATCGTTGACCCTTTGACCCCTTTACTGGAAACCTATTTTTGCATCCTTGACTGTTTAGGTTGCAGGCTTTACCGTGCTCTGGGTTTGTACATTTCAAACTGAATTTTCCCAAAGATTTTTAAACACATTATTAGTGTCAAATAAAACACGCGAGCATTTCAGGACATAAACCAGCTTTTTCACCGTCCTCATTGACGCTCTGCCTCTCTCTTGGTGCATTTCTTGCGTTCACCCTTTCTCTCCGGCTCTCTCCGTCTTACTTCCACCCCCAAAAAAGTAAGCCCTTTTGACAGTGACAGTGATCAGCCAAGGTCATAGCTTCACTTATAATCTGTATCATTTCCATGCTATGCTTAAACCGGTTTTCATGGTATAATGGAAGCGGGCAGGCAGGGTGCAAAGCTTGATTACTTTGACGACGATAGTTTGTTTAATCAAGTGGGTGAGTGGGATGGCTGCATGACTGCTGCTACCCTCCAGACTGAGCAGGATATCCTTTCTGTCCGGGCAGTCAGCAGACGCTGGAGCCTTTTGGCTTTCCAACACAGTCTCTGTAGAGCTTTTCAGATTCATCACAAAGAATTAATTAGTGGATGTAAAGAGAATGAAGGATCTTCAGAAGCTTTAGCCTCATAACATTTTGGCTAACTTAAGCGATCGCCTCCTATATCCAGTAGTGCTGCTCAATTAATCCTGGAAAGTTGTTAAGCAAATATAGGAGCAACTTTTATTCATTTTCTCAGGGAAATTTTTGAACTCAGCCAAACTTAAAAGTAACCCAGTGGACTTTTTGACCACTAGTAGCACTATGAAGCGACGTTTTTACGAGTGGGTCGCTGTTTAACGTATCTTGAGCACGAGCAAGGACGCACACACACAACGTGGTGTTTCTGCTTTCCTAATGTTTTCTGTGCAAGGAAATCCCTCCAACACGTTTGCTGGACCTCAAAGATACAAACAAGGTTTTAATGTAAACGTAACCTCTGCTTGTTTGCAAGAAAACTCAACAGCGGAGCCTTAAGCAAACACAAGGGAGACACCAGTGTCAGTATTAAAGTAGCATTCATATTAGGGCTGCAACAAATGAACTGTGTTCATCTATTAATGTGCTCATTATTTTCACAGTTAATTGTTTACAAAATCTACAAAATGTCAGAATATGGTGAAAAATTACCGACATTTTCTAAAGCCCGAGGTGACATCTGTAAGTTGCCCGTTAGTCCAGCTTATTTGTCCAACTAACAGTCCAAAAGCCTAAAACAGCTATCACAAAAATAACTCACATAAGACAACAGCAGCAAATTCTCACGATTGAGGGGCTGAAACAAGGTAATGTTTGGCATCTTTGCTTGAAAAAGGATCAGCTGTAGTGAAGTTTCTTGTCACGGTGTTAAACCCAGTCAATCTTTTATAGGGGAATTCCACTGATTTATTACATCAAAATCAGTTTATTAGTCATGGAGAGAACTACTCAGAAGTGAAAATAGTTGTATAATGTCTGCTGTGGCTCTGGAGGAGCTTTGTCATGCCTGAGAAAATATCTTGGTTTGGCCTTGAAAAGCCTGCGTTACAAACTAGGGGTTATGGAGAGAAAGAGAAATGGGTGCTTGCAGGCAGGACAAGTCTAACAAAACAATGCTATTGAGTTGCATTATGGCATGCATTAAGACAACCCAGAATATCTTGGCTTTGGCAGTTGCTTCTACCTGACCATTCTTTTTAAAATCTTTGTCTTGTGAGTCCTCCCCAACGTTTTGCAAGTGGAATAATAAATTGCTGGAATACTTATTTAACTAAAGGTCTGAATGTTCTGATCACGGTAGTTTCATTGTCAGTGAGAAAAGGGCAATATACAATTTTCTCGTACTTAACAGTGGTGAGTTCAGCTCTCTCCTGCTTTAGAGACTCCTTTTTTATAGTCAGTGTGGAGTGGCATTGTGACATCCCGCTTTTACAGTGTGCATCTAATAAACTCCACTGACCTTGCCACATCTGTGTGTGGCAGACAGAGCTGCCTACACATTCACTGCATCAACACACAGCTCTGAAGAGTCGATTGAAGATGATTGCTTACTGTTGCAGCCTCTGCTTTTGTTTAGTGTGGTTACACTTGGCTATGTGTGAGTTGGTGACCACAGAAGGCTTTATGACAAGTTTTGTTAGACCTGCAGTGCAAAAGCAGCTGGAAACATCTGTTGCCTGGTGGTTTTGGATAGTGGCTCCTCTTTAGTGTGGGACGCACCACCACAACCTCTGTCTTCCTGCTTTCACAGCATATCTTTGCTTTTTGCATGCACACAACATCAATATGAGCTTACTAGCTTCGTCTCTTATTATTTTCAAAGGTTCCTGTAAGAGCTGTGCAAATGCTGTCTCTTAACTTGTTGAGTTTCTTGCAAATACGATGCCACTCTTGAGACACCAGCATCCTCAGCCCATCAGTAAGGAGGTGGTAAAGTAAAACCTGGGGCGGGCGGTGGAGCGCCACTCGGCCAGCATCTTGTGTTGTTTCTGGACTTTTCAGGAAAGCCAGACTGCAGTTTTCAGAAACCACACATTCTTGCAGAATTACAGCATAGGGAAATAATTGGGAAAGGCTATGTAGTGAGGGAGGGAGCAGAGGTTTGGCAGACACATTAAAAGCCATTTTTAGCTGCAGGAGTTTTGTTAGTGATCTCTGTCCTGCATCCAAAGGATGGGGAAGATTGGGCTCTTGCTAATTGTGTGTTCTCAGTTGAAAGTGTTTTTTCTGTCTTGATAAATTGGCACTCTTTCAAAGTCCCAGCTTATTCTTCTACAAAGTCATTAAAGATTGAAAATACACCCTAGCTGTGGTTCGAGTACTGGGCCTATTTTGGTTGCCAGAATTCAATTATTTACATAGGATGGAACATGAATGAGAATTTCGCTCCATCATTTCCAAATATGAGCCCGAGGCTAGGACACTTTTTTTTTTTCAAAATAAACCAAAACAAGATTGTTTTACTGCAACATTGGGATGCACACCTCATCCTTAAAACTGGAGTGTTATCTTATTTTAATTTATCAGAATATTAAATGCAGGCAATCCTCAGAAGTGTCTTTCCAGTTAGGGGTTAATCAGAGTTGAAGAGCAAAATGTAATGCACCCTGGAGAATATCGTCCAGAATGATGGGAGTTGTTTACTCATATATATATATTGGTTTAGCTTAATTATAGCTCTCTGTTGTTTGGTTGATAAGAGAAGAATGCATCTAGCATCAAGCGGCTGGCCTGCACATGTAAAACATGGAAGCAATTTTCTTTTTGTTGCGGCGCAGTTTGTTTCAACAAGCACAGGAACTGAGCGGACAGAGCTGTGGTGTTCCTGTCAAACATCACTCATACTCAGAGAGACACACAGATGTACATTACAATGGCTTCCTCTTTGTGTGATTGGTATTTGATCCCTAAGGCTGTATACTCCAAACAAAATCATATTTGTTATTTCACAATGGTGAAATGGCGGGTTTATGGACCAAAGGTAGTGCTACAGCTTTGCCTGGATCGCTGCAGCATCTGCAGTCGAACCTGTTGTTCACCAACCCCAGGTTAACGCCATAAACTCTGACTGGTCAACAGTGGAGTTTTACTATTTTTACTCCATGTTTATTTCTTCTTTTGAAAAACTTGAAATGAGGCCCAAAGTCCAAACCAAAAGGATATTCAATTTACAATGATATGACAAAGAAAAGCAGGAAATCATCACATTTGAGAAGCTGGAGTCAGCGAACGTTTGGCATTTTTGCTTGTAAAATGAAGTCACTTATCAAAATTGTTGCAAACAATTATAGAAAGAATCGCGTCTGCTCCTACTGTAACTCGCAAGCAAGTTAAACTGGTATTGAAACCATTAAATTAACAGACCTTGTGTTGCAGTGAGTACTTTGGTGTTTGCACGCCAAGTTCAATTTAGTTTGGACTACACTGCTAAGAGGTCTGAAACGCTCTCTAGCCACAGCAGGCTTATCTTTAACACCTGCCAGCTGAACCCCAGGTGGCTCTTCAACACTGATAATCCGCACAGGTAAACGTGTTACTAGGGCCTGCACAATCGAAATGTTATCGAAATGCAGAGCTGCCCTGGCCTACAGATCTTTATCTCCAGATGGAGGTTTGTTTGGTACAGACCCCAACAAATGTCACATCATCATGATTTTGAAAGTTGTTTTTCAGTGAAAATTAAAAATGACCCTTCCAACTAATCGTGAATCATGTTGCAATCATAATTTCTGTCAGATAATCACAACATGATTCCACCCCCCCCATATTGTGCAGTCCTTCATGTTACAGTGGAAAGGTTTGAGCTAATCCTGGTTTTACAAGGTTCAGCAGGTGTATACGTGCACATTATTAGCGCAATAATCAACTTCAGTATTTTGCTCATAAGTTCTATGTTGATGGGCCTTACACTACTTAAAATTTACTGCAGGAATTAAACCTATACTCTGGTAATAGTGCCAAGAAAACAATACATTGAAAGGAATTCCCTTGTCTGCCTTTGAAGATATTTTAGCTTGAAGTTTTCGTATTGATGGAGACTAGATTGAAAAACCTATGTGGTTGTGGTTGAGTCTGGCACGCAGCTCAGCTTACGCGCCGATAATTAGACAGTGTCATTAATGTGCAATTACATGAGTCATGCTTAGCCCACGTTGCATCTAGTCACCGTTCATACTGGAGCCCACTGAGGGCTGCCCTTTTATTTGTCGTGATTTCTAACTTGCCCATCTTTGGAGAGAGATGTCCTACCATGGAAAAGCTCAATTATAAGACCCCCAGCTCTGACTTCAAAACTCATATCAGAGGCAAAATTTCTAAAGTCTAAAATAATTAAGGAGACCCTGAAATAGGGTTAATCATAGCCAGAGTCAGTCAGGGTCTTGAGGTCTGCATGCCTGTTGTTTCAGGATCATAGAGGATATCTAAACAATTTTGGGGCCATAGCACTTGTAGCATGTGTCAAGACATTACAATGCTTATGTTCAGAGCGTCACCCCCAGGAGTACTCAAAGCCTGCTTTTAAAACATCTGCATTGCCAGTTTTGACAAAGAATAAATGAATTTGTAATGAGTGCATAATACGTTGTCTGACTTGTGAACTTGAATATAAATTCAATTTAGCACCTCACTTTTTAATTATAGCACTTTGGAGAATACCTACGATGTTGAGATGTTTGTGATAACATGTCAGTGGTTAAAATCACATTTTGTATTTGGTTTAAATAAAGGGGGATTACAGTGTCTTTGGACAGACTTTTTTTTTCTAAGGCTCAACATCTTAGCACAAAACTAATAATGACCTGCACAACTACATCTGCAACTGCAGTCATCCGACATTATAATGTGACATGGTGGCCCAGGCTGGATTAGAGCCAGAAGATAAAACCCTCTTCACACAGAACAATGCACTGATGACAGGAGTTCTCATTTAATCATTACAGCAATAATGCACACATTGCATTTACAGTGTTTTGCTTAGGTTATGAGCCAGTATTAAACTGAGTTGATCTACAACCTACTTTTCATTTAGGTCCCAAAGTACAGAGAGCTGGAGTCCTGACGCCATGTCTGGGCTAGCCCCTGTTCCAGTTAGCTTCTGTTACTCAACGCAGTCTCTCACTCAGCAATTCTGTCATGGGTCTTTCTGAAAAACATTAAACGTGCTCCTATGGTTTACTTTCCATTTTCGAATCCCCTACATCCACTGCATCCACTACAGCACTCACTATTAGACATTGTTCAACTCCATAAAGGTTTCATAGTTAAACGATGAATACTTTTTTAGCATACAAAAAACGACCTCTCCCATGAAAATTGACCAGCATGGCAACGTGGATACTTGCATCATCGTAACTCGGTTTTGTCCATAATATCCACAAACACACTCTTCTAATGGCAGTGTCCTAACTGTTTAGATGTAATCTTTGCTGTCTAAAAAAAATTGAATCACCCATGGCCTTGCCTCTATCATGTGAACCTGCGATGGTCTGGGCCTTATGGGAAATGTTAAAGGCACCTACAAAACAGCAATACTGAATATACAATGATATCAGATTCCTTTAAAAAACAAAAGGAACATCCTTGTCTTTGTTCCAAGGCTGGACTTGTATTGTTATCATATCATTTGCATGGAGGTGTTTTTGCTTCTGTAACAGAACTGGGGCTCTCTATATAACAGTATTTGTTTTATTGTGGTCATAATATAACAGGAAAGATATAATTTAATCTACAATTCTATTATTCAGACTGTAATTCTGTGATTAGTTTTTTTATATAAACATAAACATGCAGGAGCTTCAATCAACCAGTGTGTTTATGAATCACTTTTTGTACATTTTGCTACACAAACACACTGTTCCCCAGACATACTGGCTAGCTGGCTATTAATATACCCTGTGCATACTGTACTGTAGGTCCCAGCACTTCGGACTGGCACAGAGGCCTGCCAACTCTCATGCACTGAGCGCCAGACCCACCCAATTGCGCTGTACCTGCTGTTTCTCAAACTCTTGAAAAGTTTACACCTGAGTTTTATTATTTTGTGGACGGAAGCAGAGACACGCACTGTTTCATCTGACAAGCAGCGAGCTGTCAGAAGTCTGTTGCCTGGTGAGTGAGGGTGAGATGGAGAGCAGACAGACACAAGCAAAAAAAGTAGCAAGAAATGACAAAGAAATAGCTTGTTAAAACATAAGAAGATTGTATACTGTACAAAAACAATAGCCAAACTTTGTCAATGTTCACAGTATGTAGGACTAAATCGCTAAGTTGTCACTGAATAGATGGCTATAATGAAGGTTTTAACATTTAATTATACATTGACCCCATTGGTTTTTCATAACTGTTCATTTTCTTGTTCCATTTTCATGCTTTTCATCTTATCTAATTGACATACGTCTCTTTTAGTTGTATTGTGTGCAAGCGCTACCACAGCTTTGCTCTAAATTAAATTCAAATATGGGCAACTTTAAGATAGTACAATCCTTGCCGCACATGTGCTGTTTAACGCATTTTGTTAATTAACCCTTGCCCCATTTAAACAGATCTCAGGCTCAATTTTTTTCACAAATCTGGCTACAAGTTGACTGACAGACCTGATGCGTCAATGAGTTACATGCCAACAACAAAAACACACACACACACACACACACACAGACACACACACCTACACCACAACCCGTACAAACACGCTCACTGCTGATCAGGATTAGCCCTGGATAATGGCATCAGAGATCACCACCTGCCGCTCTGCTCCTGTCATCTCATCCTTCCTATGCCTCTTTATCCATTCCTTAAACTGTTACTGTCCCCTTTGTCTTTCAGGTTCTTTCTCTTCCATCTGACAATTATAATGTGTGTGACGTCTATCATTAACCCAGCTCACCATCTTTGCTTTCTTCCTGTCTTTAGATAGCTAACACATTATCACTGCTAGACGTGATAACATGTTTGTCACAACTGAGAGCAGAGTTTATCCTTGACCTTTAGCTTTTCTTTTTTTCCATCCGGATTAATATACATTGCTTATTTATGTTTCTGCAATGTCCCAAGCCTCCTCCTTCCTTTTTTCCTGCACCCATGCCTTTCTCCTTCATCGCGCCCATCATCCCATCACGGGTTCCTCCCGTCACACTGTAGTCCTGTGGCCTGCCGACTCCCTTGAGTCCAAATCCTCTTAAGGAAAAGGCTTGGATGGGAATTCAATCGCTGCACCACAAGGATTGAACCAGATCAGCCAACAAAGCAGCACCCCCCACTCACATGCCTCTGCCCCATCTGCTTCTCTCTCCCCTCTGGCGTTCATCTCAGGTGATAAAGGCCTATTTTTCAGAGCTGGCAGCAGTGAGAGATTGGCGTCCTGGTTGGAGGAATGTGGCGCATCATCATATTTTTTCTGCACGCTGATAAGTGCTTAAATGGCCGCATTTATTAACAGGCATGATATGGTGTATTTGATTGTAAACTTTTGTTATCTGGATTTCCACTCTTCAAGTGAAATGTTTATAATCCAAACATCTATTCATGTAATTTAAAATGCATTAGTTAAATGGGGAAGACCATTTCCCGGTAAATAAAATAAACAAATTTAACTAAGACTTCGGCCTCTCAGCTTGTGTTTCACATTCTCCTCCTGATGGTGGCTCTGAGAGATCAACCCACGGTAACACACACAAATAGACAAAACACCAGCAAATGAAGGAAACCATATCGATTTGACAACACTGTGCAGCATTTAGAGAAAATGTGAGAAAGCACATCCAAAATGAGCTGGTGGGCTAGTAATCTGCAAAAGGCTAATGCTAGGTTAACAGCAAATATCTGCAATATTATCTGAATCGTGCAATCAGAATCTTAAAACAAAAAAAACATGTACACTGTTTGCTCATTTTTCCAACACCACTCACAGATAGTCGTCTTCAGTAACTTCCTCAGCCACAACCTATGGGAACAAATATTGTACCCCAGGTGTGTCAAGGTTCATCCCTATTTTTGTACCCCCTGGTTTTGTAATTTGTTTCTCTTGCTAGCTGCACATTTCTGTATTTGTTGACTTTTCTTTCTCTCTTTTTTCCCTTTTAATTGCTCCGAATGTGTTGTTGTCAAATTGATAAAGATGTTTTCTGTTTGCATGTGTTTCCTTAAGTTGCAGGGCCTCCATACCTCCTCCTCCTTTCTTTAATCCATCCCCTATATCTGTAGTATATTATGTGCTGAGGAAGACATGGGGCAAACTTTGACCCCTACAGTCCTCGAGAGAGCCTTCATGTTGTGGTGTTAATGATCTGGCAACGAAGAGCTCAGGGTTTTCATTTTATTTTTTGGCAACAGACACACATACATGGACCAAGAGACGCTAAAATGGGGAAAAAAGCCGGACTATATTAAGTTTAAAACTGGTTACGTAGTTCATCCACCAAGCAAACACATGCACACAAAAATTTTCTTGTGCATGTAAATGCAGTATGTGAGCACAGACACATCACATGCGTGCACAAATCCTAAACACGCACAATCACACTCACCTTGCCCTTGTGGATTTTTATAACACCAGTGAAACACGCAAGCCTTTAAAAGGCAAGGCTGACGGGAACCATGCCCTTCGATTGACAAAGTGATAGAGAAAACCAGACTGTTTGAGGTGTGAGAGACGTGTTTTGTGGCACGGAGCACTAGAGGATTGTGTAGCTGGCTGCAACCACTAACGACAGCAACCGCCGACAACCCATTTGCTGCAAGAAAAGAGGAGGGTTTTCATTGCAGGCTATTACAGGTCAAGTGTGTAGGGTTTAGTGGCAGCTAGCGGTGAAACTGCAGGTTGCAACCATTTGAATTCCACCTGTCTTACTCTCCCGTTCCAAGCGTGTAGGAGAAACTACGGTGGCCGCGAAACCCGCGATAAAGGCAAAAGGCCCTATCTAGAGCCAGTGTTTGGTTTGTCTGTTCTTGGCTACTGTAAAAACATAGCGGTGCAACATGGCGGCCTCCACGAAAGGGGACCCTCTGTAGATAAAAACGGCTCATTCTAATTATTAATTATATACAGTACATCATGAATTTTCGGTGATTGTACACTATTGAGAACATACCTATAAATATTATATTCCATTTCTGCCAATAGCTCCTCCTAAATGTTACACACTGGACCTTTTACAGGAATAAAGGTTTTCTCCATATTCAATTTCCTGACAAGTGATTGACTAATTGGCCTGGAACGAATTGTTTTTAATTTACACTCTCATTTGACTGAGCTGAAAGTAAAGTGACCCTGCACCGTGATTGTTATAAGAGAATTTAATTAGCTTAGCTTTTAGTCTGGAGCGCATGATCAGTGATTAATGGCCTTGACCCCGCGTGAGCCAGAAACTATGTGCATGCCATTGTTTCAAAGATTAGGGCACTGAGTTTAAAACACTCAGCAGTCCCCCTTTATGTTAGACATTATGTGTATGCCAGAGGTAGAAGAGCTAATAGCAGACTGAGGACAGAACGTCTGGATAACCACGGTGTATTTTTCTTCTATCAGATTGAACTCTAAAGCACAAAGATGTTTGGTCTATGCAGTATTCAGCATGTAATGTACATGACCAGCGTTTAGCAATACTCAGTTCAAGAACAAAGAGTGCAAGTACAAAGCATGCACACGCATCACAAGCATACGCAAAGCCTAATTATAGTGATAGGGTTCAAACAAAACGCATTCCAGTAGTGTGTGTGCTTTGTTGACAAAGTGCAGTCAGCAGTGCAGAACACGGCGCTCTGAATGACTCCATCAGCCTCTCAAGTGATAGTATAGTATAGAGAATAGAAAGACTACCTCACACACACACACACACACACACACACTCCTATATCTACTATATTTGCATGTGCACACAAACAAATATTCATTTCGATTGACTCATCCAGCAGCAGCAGCACCTGTGTTAGTGCAGGACTATATTACAGGCCTGCTGTGGCTTGAAGTCTGCATTCATCGCTTTCCAGAGCACTGACTGACAACCTGATGGAGGAACTGTGTGTGTTCGTGTGTGTGTTTGAGTTAGAGAGAGGGAGGGCTGTGTATGTGCACACTGTATTAAGTGTGTTCATGAACATGTGGCAGCTCATGCGTTAACATTTACATATATATATATATATATATATATATCTGAGGTGTGTGTGTTTATGTATCCAAGGCACTGTACTGAGAGTGTGCGTTTGCCTGTGGCACAGGTGTATGCATGCACAGCAGAGGTTTATATAACAAACAGCATGATAGATCTCAGCTGGGAGCCCCGTGAAGCTTTTGAAGTCTTTACTGTTGCTGAATAATGGTGGCTATATTTATTTCGAAAAGTGTTTTCAAATGCAGATAAAATATAATTCCATTCATCTGTCAATCCACGTGATATTCTGATTTATAAAGGCACCCAGAACACTTTTTAATAACAAAACAACTTGCAATGTTCCGCATATACAGGAGTTTGGTTTCCAGGCTTTTTACCTCCCCACAGTTAACTAGGAACGGTTAATAAAACAGCCATTTTTAATATATGATATATGGATATACATATAAATCATTCAGTTGGTTGTTGGCAAAAAAGTCCTGTGGCAAAAAGTCAGACCACAAATCCAATACATAAACTGAGAAACGAAGACAGTCTCAGATGTCGGGGCAGGATGCATTATGTTTGGTGTTGATGGTTCTGGTGGATCATTTTTGCAGCCTGCTACAGAAGCAGTGGTTGCCAGCGTGGAGAGCTGAACATGTAGTCACATATCAAAATCAAATGCCAGTTGCAGATATTCGCACAAGCAAAGCATCAGTGTCACCGGAGGACACAAGATTCTGGCTTCTATAATTGGAGACTTCCTCATCAGACACCGATATTGTAGTGACGCGCTGCATTATTTCTTTTAGACAGATTTCATTGGCTTTTTTCATTGGCTGTGAAATTTGATATGGACTGAAATTTGTTTGAGAAATTTTAGAATATGGCTTTCTTTATTTAAATACTCCCACCGTGTCTGAAGTGTTTGTATACATGGGTCACACTTACTGTAGAGATATGCACGTTTACTTGTCAACTTTCTTTGAATGCATTACGATTTTTGCAGAAGAAAAGGATTACTGGTACAAACAATATGTATATAAATGATGCTCCGGGTATTTCTGCATCCTAACATTTACTGTAGGATGTTGCACCCAAATGTTAGCCAAAGCTAAAGCAAAAACCAGCAGGCTTATTATAACACTCCTGATCGAGGGCTGCAACTAATGGTGATTTTCATCATCAATCTGTCAATTATTTTTTGATTAACTGGCTAATTGTTTAGTCAATAAAATCTCCGAAAATTGTGAAAAATGTCCATCACAACTTCCCAGAGCCCAGTGTGATGTCTTTAAATTGCTATTGTTTTGAAAGGTGTTTAATTTACAATATACAACAGAGAAAAGCGTCAAATCTCCACATTTGAGATGGAGATGGAAAAATGTCTTAAATGATTACTCAGTTATTTAAATGGTTGGCCATTATTTATCTGTCGATTGACTAATCCAATAATTGACTTGTTTCTGCACTGTTGTCCCTGATGAAGAAAATCTAACATGACAGTTATTCCGACAGAATACAGTATACTGTCCCATAAGCTTGAGGTCAAGCTTCCACAAGTAATTGTAGAAATATTTTCCATCCATCCATCCACCCCCTGTCCTCTCAGCAGACTGGTCCAAGGACACGAGATAAAGAGAGACCTGTTTTCTCTCTTGCACTCCCTTACAGATGGTCTTGGCACCATCTGTAAGTATCCCTCCTTCCCAGCTCTTAAACCAGGAGAGTCTGTCTGTCTGTCTGGGGGCTGCTGACAGCAGCCGAACACAGCAGAGCTTCAGTTTTGGGCCACATGCTCCAAAACCGAACTCCTTACGCTTGCATCAAGGGAGCAGGAAGCCTGTTGACGCGGCGAGGTAGATAACAGTCACACATGCATTTAGATAGAGGTGGATGTATATGCACACATTCCTGCCCACTGAGTCGAGTATGTGAACTCCTGTACAGGCAGTGACGGGGGCTGTTTGACAGGCTCTATATTCTCCATTCTCTAATATACCGCACACTGAAGCTCCTTGGATAATACCTGCTAAGTTAGCAGCATAACTCTTAATTTCCTGCTCTTGCGTAGACGAAAGGCTAGGGCCTCGTTTAGTGTGCACCTGTGGGCTAAAAGTTGAGCTGTGTAAGTATTAATGTGATGCAGGCAAAGGGCTGAAAATGTTTTTGGGCCAGGAGAGAAATGACAATTCTGCACCGATAGAGGGCCAGATGCTCGATTAGTTTCATGTTATATTAAGAGTGAGTGAATGGAGGAGGGTCACAGACCCTTTTGAGAGAATAAGCCTTTGTCACAATGCTAATGTTCTCTGCAGGTTAAGGGGGCACTGCAGGCTTAGTCATTTCCAGCCATGATTTGGTGGGATATGAGAGAGAAAGAAACAGAGGACCTCTTTAGACCAGCTAAAGGTTGCCATGAGAGCCAGAGGTGGCTATTGATTAAAGGCTGAAACTGATGATGGCTATGGAAATTCTGTCTCAGTGTGTTTCTGTTTGTGTCAGCTGTAATTGCCTTTACCTGGGGCTTTCAAACATCACTCTTTTTGCTGTTAGCTTGTTTTTCTTCATCCCTCAGTCCTGTGAGCTGCTTTGAAGAATGACCGTCATACAAACACAGGTTCACTTGTAAATGGATGGCTACAAAAGTAATTTTCTTCTAATTAATATATGGTAATATTAAAGCTAAACTATTTTTCGAATATTTTCCATGAAAACATTACCTAGTTATAGCATTATGTAAATGGACTGTACTTGTAAAAGCACCTTTCTAGTCTTCATGTCATTCACACCATTCACTGATGGCAGGTGCCAACTGCTCATCAGTACAAAGAAACTAACTCTCCGGCGCAGCTTTCGGGAGCCATTTGAACACTTCAACATGTGGACTGGGGGAAGCCGATCGAACAGCCGATCTTCCGAGTAGAGGACGACCAGCTAAGGCACAGCCGCCTCATGTGAAAGTAAACTACATTAGAGCTGAAACGATTAGTCAATTAATCGATTAGTTGATTGACAGAAAAATGATCAGCGACTAATTTGATATTTAATTTATCGTTTAAGTCATTTTGCATACAAAAATAGTGAAAAAAGACAAATATTATCAGGTTCAAGCTTCTCAAATGTGACAATTTTTTCTCTGTTTTATACGATTGTTTGGACAAAACAAGACATTTGAAGATGACCATGGGCTCTGATAATTTGTGATGGGCGTTTCCCCACAATTTCATTCATTTCATATATTACGTGATAAATCAATTAAATCGAAGTGATAAAAATAATGGTTAGTTGCAGGCTTAAACTGAATGTTATTCCTTTTTGAACAGACAAAACGTACAATTTAAAGTCAGCTTGGGCTTGATGAGCATTACCATTCCCATGTTTTGACTTTATATTGACTAAACGGTTTATAATAACAACGTATCAAATGACAATCTGAAAACAATGTGAAAATGTGAAAGGGGTCGCTTGTACTGATGAACCTGCAGAGAATCTTTTAGCTCACTGTTAATCTGTCCGACACGCAACTTTACCATTTTGGCTCACTCTCACTGCTCTTATAGTGTAGTTTTCACTGAAAACAGCTCTACAAACCCACTGTACTCGATCAGCTGAGCAGAAATGACAGACACGGTTAGCAACTAGTTGGTCAACGTAGTGGACCATTTAGTAGCTAAGGGACATTTAAGATTCAACCAGTGATTTGTCAGTTTGGGGCCAGGGAGTGATCTTCTCTACTTCCAGTGGGCGGTTGAACTGTTTGTAAAACTTCTTTCCATTTATCGGCTCTTTTTGAACAAGAGCTGTCTCTTATTCATACAGCTGCTCACTTTTCTGTGTACATGGCTCGACTGCATTTTGAGTCCCTGTGAGTGGTTTGAGCCTTTGATATATGGTATTCATGATATGGGCCGTGCTATCACTTGCAGCTAAATGGAGAAACTTCAGATTGTTCCCATGCTGTGCCTTAGTGCTTTCGGGTTATTTGAGTCCTTGAGATACAGAATATGAAACCTGTTTTATATAACGCACTTAAATCTCTCTCTCTCTTACTGCATTTGCTGTTCTTTACACTGCTCAGCGTTTCTCTTAAGCTTCATATTTCTCTCCTGTCTGGAGGGAAAAGGCTGCCGTGCTGCAGCAGATCTTTCTGTTTCCCCCCGCCTCAGCACCATAGATGACTGGAAGGTGAAGCCCATTTCCCAGTGTCTAGAGTTTCACAGCTGACAAAGAATCTAGGCTCTCCCATCCGTATCAGAGGCCGTTTAACGGAGCTGAGGAATTTCCCCAATTACCAACCGGTGGACAGGCAAGCAGGGAGGCGTACAGGAGGGAGGAGAAAGAGGGCGGGATTCGTTGAAGGGAGCAGCAGAGCTCACTATGGGAATCTGCAGAGCTCCTTCTTGTGCAGAAGGCAGAAAGAAAGCCTGTTACGGTCCATGAGGCTGGATACCACAGCACTGAGGTATTCTCTAAATAGGGCCATGTTGAAACCACATGAGCGCCACATTGTTCCCCTCTTTATGAGTTCTGGCAGCTCCGAGGGAGATATTTCACAGTGAAAAGGTTTACATTAACTTTACATTAAATGTGATCAGGGCCTCCAGAGAGCCACTTGACAGGATCAGACAGCCTTTAATTAGAGTAGTGAAATATTTAGTGGTCTAAGATGAAGTAAACCAGCTGTAATGTGTTGCAACATGTGAGAAAATCTATATTCTTACACTGCTGCACTCACAGAAACATCTAAATAGAAAGCTCCAATGAGATAAGAATGTGACGCATTTTTTTTCCTCGCTGTTGGTGGTGGTTGTATATTCCATTGCTACCTACATTAGCCTCTAAACAGCTGGACAGGTAGGGGTGAGAGTGAGGCAGGCACCATTGTTCACTCTTGCCCGTCAGTGGTCTGTCAGCATGTGTCTGTTTTTCTTGGAAACCATGAAATTGCCTTTCTTCCTGTTGGGAAGCAATACGGCAAGGGAGGAAATCATAGCCACTCTATGTTGTGTCTCACTGCTCTGTTTGTACGGAAAGAACAGAGGAGCATGTGGTGCTGGTTGAAAAGCAGAACGTTATGGTAGGCAGGGCTACGATTCTACCCACGTGCACTGTTTACATGGTATGAGTTGGAGTAATATGCAGGTCGAGATGACTCAGTAAGTCCCGCTCAAGCTCTCTGTTTTTACCCATGTTTGTTAGCTTGGACCCTCGACGCTGGCATGGATTAAAAAACTTAGGTGGATCGTTCATCATTTTAGTTTCTACCCTATCTATCAACCAAAAATCCCTCCCACTGCCACCAGGTTTAGTTCTTGATGATCTCTCTGTGAACAGAAAAGGCTCTAGTTGTGCAGTGAAGAGGTAGCTGATCCGTCATATATCTCAGAAAGGCGATGTATTTGCTCAGCAGTGACAGGCCTGAACCAGTCAGCCGACACGTCCGCTGAGCAGCAACACATGCGCAGAAAGGTCTGCTGCATTTAATTGTCCTGCAGTCGTAGACCGTTTACTTAAATCTTTAAGGGGACATGGGCACCTGTAAAAGGCTAGTCTCATCCTTTTAATAACTGCGCAGGGCAGTGTCAGAGGAACGAAAGGGTAACTCATCTTTTCACCTGCATTCTCACGCCCCTGTGAAAGTCTTGTCAGCCTTACAGAAGTCAAAAGTTTAATATCTAGAATTTATCTTGAAGAGGTACCTTGATATTTGGAAAATTGAAAAAGCGAAGTGTGTTGGCTAAGAATTCCCATTTTATATAGTTATTAATTCAATTGATTATGAGGTCATTAGCAGTCACAGCAGCTCTCACCGGCCCCAGCCTGCTTCCAGCATGCCAGCTGACCAGACGCCACCTGCTCGGTGCAAAACATTAGGGAGCTCAAGTAACTTGCTAACTAGCTGGTGAAGACATTCAAACATCTAGCAAGTCAAGAGACCCAGGTGTCTTTTTTCCTCAGGAGTTGGCAGACCACACTAGGGCTAAAACACAAAGTTATTGCATTTGACAGGAAGTTAAAGAAGATTCCTACAAGAGGGCAGAGCATTGCTCTGTTTCTGATGGATGTCTCGGTAACACTGAGCAAGTGTTTGGGAACATTTTAGCCAAAAGAAGTTAATAAGTTGGTCTATTACTGAGAGTTTGTTTCTTTTTTCTGACCCCCAAAAAATAAGTGTGCCTCAGTGCTTTCTGACATCCCCTTGTCTGCGGTTTGCAGCGACCTCAGAGGCATTTAAACCTTTTAAAAACTGGTCAAGAATATATACTTTTATTTTCTTTAAAAAAGGCTTTCCATCTGGGCACTTAAGTTTTCAGCAAACATTACTCAAACTAGAGTAAACAGGGTTTTTGTTGGGGACTGTTTTAAGCTGCGGATAAAAACGCATTTGGCGAGCTGGTGAGTATTGATGGTAGCAGGACTGACATGTTTTATTAAGGAACAAGTCGGCCAGTGCAACTGTGTGGTTCACTGATGTGCTCTTAATCGGTTTTGGTCAACAATGGAGCTCTGAAAGGTACAGAGGAATAAGCTGTATCAGGCTTTGGCTTCACTGGCTTGGGCGCTATTTGTTAGTATGGTCAGTTCACTGTTCGTTTTGGTCTTATGTGATTTGCTGACAATAAGATAAATATTGAATATTACTAGATGTGCCTTTTTAAATTGTGCTCATCTCCAATAAGAAGGCCACAAGTTGCACACACCAGAGTACTGTGCAGACACCCCTGGAAGTGTGAGCTTGAAACCCCTCCTGAAGGGGCTTGAGCCCTGTGGAATGTGGCGTATGCCTTTCAATGTCAGACAGCCGTTTGTTTTGGAATAGGAGACGATATGAATCTGAGCCGAACGCACCCACATGCTCAGCTTGTGCTCAGGTTGTTGAACGGGGGCCTTTCACCTACTGAAGCAACGTGATCCAACCCTTTAGGAGCAGGGAGAAAATGAAAAGAATCGATAGGGTGGCATGAAATTTCCATAGCATATTGTACAGTGTTGAGCCTCTGAAATAAATATATCTCGGATATATCATCTGGTCACAAATGTATGTAAAGCTGTTTTGTTGTGTTGACTTTATGTGATGTGTTTTCTTACATTTTGTTTTTGTAAATCTGCGAGTCATTAAACGTTTTATACACACCAGAGAGGAATAACTGCAAGATATTTACAGGTTTACTTGTAAGACAGGTAGGATATTGAAATGTCTCGTTTCTCGTATAGCTGAAATGCATTATTTGAACTTTCTTCAGTTATTGGGTCAAAAGTGGAAGCTTGTGTAGTTAAGTGAGGAGGCAACCGCCATAGAAGTAGACAGTAAATGTCAACTAGAGACTGTCGCTCTCTCTTTATCTCTCTTTCGCATTTCCTCTCTCTGCTCTCTGTCTGTGTCTCTGTCTCCCACCCACACACACACACACACACACACACACACACAAGCACAAGCACACGCACATCGCGACTATTACCCAACACAACTCAGCTGGAGTAGCTCCAGACCTTAAGGGCTCAGAGAGAGTTTGATTTGCGTTGACTTCCTGCAGGAACTCCCCCTCTCCTCAGCCCATCAATTAGTTCCTTATTATGATCCCTGGGAGGGCAATAAAAGTTAGCGTGGGTTCAAAGAGCACAAAGCCAGACAGACACACACACACACACACACACACACACTAACCTTTTTTGGCCTGTTAAGAGTTACAGTTTGGGCATCCTCTCCTACAGTCCCGTAGATGGCTGTTCCTTCCTGTTCTTCCTATTACCATTTTCCAAACAATACTCACCGCCCACATACATGACACACACAGACCTTCTTTTTTTTGTTGTTTATTTCGCAGCCAGTTTGTTCAGTTATCAGCAGGTGTTGGTGGGACAAATTGAATGTTTGGATGTTGCCAACTCCTCCTGTCCTGTTTTTTTCTCTCCTGGCTCTAATAACAACACCATCACCGATCCAGCTGTTATTCATACTTCTTCCATGAAGGCAGCAGCTGTCTGCTCTGTTGATGGGCGATGCTGCATGAATTCAGGGAAGCCAATTTGTCGCCCTGTATAGCCATCAAACACTCCCGGACTCCTCTTCTTCTGTCACTCCTCTTCTACTGTCCACTTCTCCAAACATTAGGGACGCTCTTGTCTCACCTCCTCCCCCGGACACATAGAGTCGCAAAGTGGGAGGAAGGATGTTTTTTTTTTTTTTTTACTACTTTAAAATGTAAAGGTTTTGTCTAAATGATATCTTCGACATTAAAACACAAGAGTGTGCAGGATCATTTAATGACGTAATATGTTTGTTTTGCCCATCAATTTTAATTATTTCAACTTTACTCCTGAGAAAATGTGTTTTTTCTCAGTTTGATATGGTAGATCGCTCTCAGTGTCACACTAATGAGCGTCAGCCGGTGTATAGCTATGGTGAAGAAGCCAGCCAGAGGTGCAAAATCAGAGCTGTAGCAATATCAGAACACTTTGTCAATGCAATTGGGAACAAAATAGTTGCTAAATTTATCAAACAGTAACCAAGACTCCTGCTGAATGTATTTTCAGATGTCTACAGGCCGTAATCTTTTGTTTCAGCCTACTATTGATGTAGACATGTTTACCTCATTGGTTGGATGTTTTGCTGGAAGGATTTGGAAAACTGAATTAAAAGAGTAAAATACATAGAATACAGTTAGCCCAACAGTAATTTACTTTCATTTGCAACACATTAGCCTCAGGCAGATAGCGTAATGGCTAGCTTGGTAAGCATTAAGTCGAACTCAGAAAAACTAAATTAACAAGTCTCAAATGAACAATTACAGCTATTGTAAAAGGAGTACCTGTGGAAAATGGGTGTAACATTTTCATGTCTGTTAAACTGTTGTGGAACTGGGCCAGTAGTGGTTGCTACTAGTGACAGAATGTTCAACTGAAACCAACTGCTGGTTACAAAATATTTCTTATACTAAATGGTACGTGAAAGTTGTACTGTAGTTGCCTTCTTTCTTTACATTTTAAGGTACACGGTCTTCTATCTTTTTTTTTTTTTTTATCAACGGATCACATATTTTCTTCTACGCATTGAAAGTGCTCCAACTGCAAGTCACCTGAAATTGTCAATACAGAAAAGACTTTGGAGTCCCATTCATTTGTCCCATAGGCAATGTTAGGTGACTCACAGTTGGAACATTCGACTGCTTGAATGGGCATGATACTCTCCCAGTTGAATCCTCATCAAAAAAGGTGAAGAACTGTATTAGAAAATATCTGGCTCTCGGATAAAAAACGAAGGTACAACCCTGTATGCATAAAAATGGACAATTAAAAGTTAACTACAAGTTACATTTCGATAAGAAACATCCAATCACAGAGCTTAAAATGCTGTTATGTGTGATGCTAGCATCAGGGGAATACTCAAGATTATGCTGTTAAGAAAACAAGTGATACAATCTACAGTTAAATTAATTAACATTCTGATTCTGGGTCAGTTTTGGAATAACTATGGCTTCTTCTGCAAGCAATGGCGACAGAGGATCATGGGTATTGTAGTATTGTCGCTATAACAAACAGATCGAAAAAACTAAATACCTCGGAAACTAAGCTAACACAATTAAAACTGGTTGTAATAACATAAACCTATAGAACCAATAGTGTCCTGTCTGTTGTGCAGTGATAAAGTTCAGGTCAAGAAGGAGACAGTGGGAGGAAGAAGAGAGTGGGCTCGTGGAGGGAGTTTGGTATGTCGACAGCAGAGTGAAACAGGGCAGAGCACAGTTTCTGCCTGCTAGACTGTGTTGCTGCATTGACCTTGTGTATGGATCTGTGGCAGGCCAAGTAGAACAGATAAAGTGAAAGCCAGCAGGCCAATCTGCCACCTTTTACTTTGTTAATTAGAGATTAACAGGCTCTTTCTCCGTCTCTCTCTCTCTCTCTCGCACACACCCTCCCTTTCACATATTATTGAGTTCTCCCCCAGATGCAGATACTTGTTTGCCTGGTTGTGATAATGAGAGCTGATTTCTTTCACAGGACAGAACAAAGCAGACAATACACTCCACAGAGTACGGCTATCACAGCATGCATATGAAAAACCTTGATATTATGAAAGTGAATACACCTGAACAAATAAAGAGGCAAAGAGAGCCTCAAGCGTGCCACCAAAAATGACTATAGTAAACTAGGGCCTAACATGTTTCATGTTGATTATCAATTCATTTTGTAGTCAAAGTAACAGCTTCAAATTGCTTGTTTTGTCTGATAAACAGTCAAAACCCCAAATATAGTCAATTTACAGAGAAAAGCAGGGAAATATGTTTGCTGGCTTTTAAGCTTTAAGAGCTGGTTAGCTTAGCGTAGCATATAGACAGGGGCAATGACGCAGTCGGGCACATAACCTCCCCGTAGAACCGCAACTTGTCATTTTTACACTTTGCTTTTTGTACGGATTAAACAAACAAGGAAAACTTTACTTTAAATCCGCATATTTAGCGTTGATAAGCTCTATGTAAACATGTCAGAATTGGTTTATAACACACTATAATGTAGCTGTGGGCAGGTATTTGGGCATTTTAACTGTTTATTCATGTTCAGTATTTGTCAACAATCATAATTTAAAGACATATGTGTTATTACTGTGTTTTACAGTATATTATCATTCATTATCTGTATATCCACCAGCCTCCACGTATGGGTGCTCACAGGAGGAGTTGTAGCTGTTAACAAACAAATCAATAAACACTTATTGCTGCTTACAACTACATTATGTGTTATAAACCATTTATTAAGTTTTTATGTACTGCATATACATGCCAAATAGGGGGACTTAAAATAAAGTGTTTCCAAATTATGAGCGATGTAATGAGCTTTGAAGGTGTTGGTAGGTGTATTTTTTTTAACCCTTGGACGGAGGCAGTATAGCTGTCTCCCCATGCTTTCAGTCTTCATGCTAAGCTAAGTTAACCGGCAGCATAATTAACGGACAGATATGAGAGTCGTATTGATCTTCTCGTGTAACTCTCGGCAAGAAAGCAAATAGGCGTGTTTCCTAAATGTCAAGCTGATCCTTTAAATGTGAAGCTGCAGTCTGGAGATGGTAAGCGTAGCTCAGCATAAAGACTGGGAGCAGGGGCAAAGAAAAGGTCCAGCACAAGGTCGTTTTTACAATTCAGTTTTTGTACGGATTAAACAGACGAGATATAATGTGTTAATAAAGGAGTTTTAGAGGTGTTGATTGGATATGCTAGCTGTTTCCCCCTGCTTTCAGACTTCTTGCTAAGCTCAGCGTCTCCTGGGTCCTCTCTTAACGCACAGGTATGAGAGTGGTATATCCGTCTTCTCATCTTACTCTCGACAGGGAGGCGAATAAGCGTATCTCCCAAAAACGTTGTGAAGCACAATGCCTTAAATACAGTGAGTAACCGTTCTTTGAAAGCAGAGGGGAATGTCTAACCTCCTTCGAGTTGTGAGGTAGACTTCAGGAAACCGTTAGGAACCAGAGACAGCAGCAGACCAATGAAGGAGGATCTGAGACGCTGTCTGTCTGCCAGCCCCCGTGCACTCGTTTCCCCCCTTTTCCTCTCTCTGAAGTCGGTGTTGATGTGTGTCTGTATATTCGTCTCACGCCTTTGAGGTGTGAGAGCCGGATAAGGGGTGTGTGTTTGTGTGTGTGTGTGTGTGTGTGTGTGTGTGTGTGTTGGCACATATGCGTGTCCCATGGGTGCTTTCATGGACACACAGATGTTTGTGTGTGTGTGTGTGTGTGTGTGTGTGTGTGTGTGTGTGTGTGTGTGCATTCCTTTGAGGAACACTATTTCCCCTGGCCTGACTTGGAGTTGAGCTAATATTTGTTGCGTTAGGAGTGAGAGCGATTTGTCAACAGTAGGAAGTCAGGAGCGCAAGGTTAGTTCAGTTGACTTCCATATGTATCCCCTCATCCCCTCCATCCATCTCTTATAGAACGGACTGAGAATTGCAAATATTACACTGACACACACATACTGTAAGCACATACAGACCCAGTGCCTTTCAAGCCCCGCTAGACATCGACATGGTGATTCTGACAGGCTTTTAGCAGAGCCACCTCCAGGCTACAGGATTGTCTGCAGCAGTGGGTTATTTCCCCCTCCTTCACTCTCGTCTTTTCTCATCCTCTCCCCCTTTTTGTCCACCCCCACTCTCTCTTTTATCTCACACTCTCCTCAGTCCGTCCTTCTCTGCCTCTTCTCTGTCATCTGTGTTTTGTCCAGTGTTGGTCTGCAGCTCTTCATGTCTTCTCCGGGTCTACAGGTCAAACAGACAGAGTGACAGGGAGACAAAGACAGACAGACAGTGTGGAAGCCGCCCTCCCACTAGCTTATTAGCTCATTAGCAGGCAGAGATGTCAGTAATAGTAATAGAGGGCATACATCACTAGCTACTGTACTAGCTCATTTTGTCTCGCCCTCCTTCTTGCTCCCTCTCACTTGGTCTCTCCATGTCGTCCCCTCTGTCTCTTTCCCTTTCACTGTCTCTTAGCTTGGTCAGACTATACTGTATCTGCTTGTTAAAAGTGTCCAAATGAGGCTGTCTTTGTGTGTCTGTGTGTGCAAATACCCATATGTGTCCTTGAGTGTGACAGTGTATAGGAATGTTCTACCAGTTGTTCCCCCTAATGATGAAAAGACTTGCATAGTACCAAAAAGCTGATTGCAACAATTTTAAATAAAGTCTAAGAGTCAGGAACTTAGAGGTTTGGTCTCCGAAATATGTTTTGATGATGTAGGGGGTCAAATTGATTATCAGAAAAATTAAATTAGTCAGTTAAATCAAAGCAGATTTAAATGTTTTAAATCGAGTCTATGTAACTTTTGCTGAACAGCTGCCTCTGTTACAGAATCATTCTAAACGCTAAGACAAAGTGTAACAGTTGCAAAAGAAGAGAAAGTCAGGGAACTGACTTAGTTATGTCAGTTAAACAGCAGTATCAATCTAAACTTTGCTAACATTATCCACCATACGCTACTGGTCATACCAGACCAAGTAAGGCTATAGCAGCAAAGCCACTGAGTGTATTGAAACGAGTACGGGTTTGTTTTCTTTCTTATGAGTTACTCTTCATTTGTAAGAGAAAGATTGTGTTATTTCTTCTTTTAAAAGCTACATCGTCTTGCTTTAAGGTTGAAAGAGTCAGCGATGTGGCTGTTTAAGCGGGACATTCAAGATTACAAAAGTGCTGCATTAAAACAAATTGTGGTGGGAGAATGTGTGCCCCTGTGTATGTATATACTGTACTGCACAGTGACTGTTACTCAGGAGCGTTGGTGTTTTTAGATGATTTAACACAGAGGGAAACCAGTGAAAATCAAACAGGCACCAAAGAGTATTAACAATTACTGTGGATTATTATTGATTTTCATGAGTGATAGTTTGGTTTATATGCAAGCATACAGAGGAGATCCACCTCTTTTTCCAAAATGAGAGCATATGATTATGTGATTGTAACACACAATACATACAGACTCAACAGCATACCCTCTTATATACAACAATGGTTACTATCTATACAGCATCTCAGTATGCCTTCGGAAAGCTTTGTTAAGGATCCCTTCAATACAGTAGTTATATTACATTGATTGTTGGCTGCTGTGAAAAGGGTTTACTGCTTAAGATTCAATACTAAATTACTGCAGGTCTTAAAGTTTTGATTTTCACAGGTTCACAAACATTTAATATCACATTAGCTTTCAGATTGTGTAAATGAGGACATAGGGAGGAAAAGAGCACAGTGTTGATGTCTAGGGAGATATGAGTCGGTAGACTTTTGCTCTATAATAGATGGGACTCAGAAATTGTTCTCCGTCACGGGAGAACTAACTTTCATAGCCTAAAAGAAATGATAAGTTGCTAAATTAGATATTTCCAACTGGATCCATTTTGCAAGCTTTTCCTAGCCTGAATCACCTAACACTGCGGGATTTTTTCAAATAATTTCTCCTTAGACTAGAGCAGCCATGCCATAGTGAAGCAACTGTAGAAAAAAGTGGGACTTCTGCAAGGCGGCATCTGTCAGCTAACCGGTTTTTGGTGTCCGCTGCTTTACTTGTCAGCGGATTGATGTCTGGTTCAGCTCAGAGGCTGTGATAACGGCCGAGACTACCTGTAAATGTCACTGGAGTGATAAAGAGAGCAAAGTTTATCGGGGCAACTGTGTCTGTGCACATGCGTGTGTGTGTGTTAGTGATAAAGTCAGCTTCATCAAGTTTATATTGTGTACACATGCTTGCTAGTTTGTTCTTGTCCCAGTGTGTCAGATAAAGTCAGTGAAGTTTATCGAGGTCAAACAGACCATTTCCTCCTCTCAAATCTGTACTGATTTGGTGTTGCAGCGTAGTTTGTACAGTTGCACCTCTCTCCATAAACACTTTGTTCAAACTGTTGAAACATGAAGATTACAGAGTAATGTGTACCTGAGTGCTCATCTGAAAGTTAGCATATAACTCTTGGTTGGATTTGGCCTTATTGTCATTGTTAATGGAAATAATGTTTCCAGTCTTTATGCTAACTTAAGCTAACCAGCTGATATCTGCACCTTCATATTTATCTAGTTCTCAGCAAGACAGCAAATAATATATATATTTTTCATGTATTTCTGACCTTATTTTTGTCTTGCTGCCCAATAGATACACAGCATTTATTGGTGATGATTTTGAACACTTTTTCCATTATTCTTTCCGTCAAACGTTTTTCTTGCCTGCTGCAGAGAGTTTGATGTAGCATGATTGCACTTTTTAGATTCAATTTTATTGTCATTACACAGAATACAGCTACTGAGACAACGGATCCAGTAAACCCTGTAAATAAATACAATACAAATTTACTTTGTATCAAAAGCAAAAAGAGATATTGTACAGAGCTAATTAATAAGCAAGTTTTTTGATTGATTAATCCTCTTTTGTAAACAAAAATCACTGGTTACAACTTCTTTAATGTGAATATTTTTTGGGTTTAATCCATAGATTGAACAAAACAAGATATTTTTTTTAAAAAGACTACCACTCTGGGCGCTTGTGATGGGCATTTTTCACTATTTGCTAACATTCTACACACCAAGTAATGTGAAGAGAAAATAATCAGTGCATTAATCAATAATTACATTTTTAGTTGGAGCCCTTTCATATTGTATCTTAATAGCTTCCTGGTTAAAGAAAGAAAAATAAAACTATAATTAGTTACCTGCTTGTGCATCACTATGCATATTATCTATCCATTTATTAATTCAACAAGTCGGATGAATGTGTTATTTGCATTATATTATAATGTCTTTGAAATCTATGTTTAATAAACCCAAGGGGAGTATAAGCTTCACTGTTATACTTTAGCTCTTTATGCATTGCATTACTTCACACATTTCCATGCATGTCTGTGGGATGTTGCCCAATTGCTCACTCTAATGTGTGTATATGTATAACCTAAGCATTGAATGCTTGCATACATTTGTAAAACATGTCTACTCATGCATGCATGTGTGTGTGGCCTCTATCTCATTAGTGCCCTTTGTCACCATTTGATCTGTGGCCTTCGTCCTTTTGGTTCATTGTGCTCATATTGCCAATGCATAAAGAGCTGTAGACCACATGGACCGATTAATTGGTTTGCCAGGCTGCTGCAGTAGAAGGGGGTTGTGTTTGGAGTAGAAGGCAAGAAAGGTTAAGATAAAGTTGCTTTGAACAAATTCCCTCTTTGATCAGGCGGCTCAGTGGTGAAAGGCCTTTCTTCCAAAAGTCAGAGCCAGTTGAGAGGGGATAGTTGGAGATACGTATTGTTCTGTTCCATCTCACCTCTGTCTGTCTTTTTTGTGCTATGTGTACTCCCTGCTTCTTTGTTATGGAGAGTGCCAGGCCTCTCTTTCATGACTCCACACAAACACACATATGTATATACAATGACTTAAAAGCCTCTATATTGAACACTACTATATTGAACACACTCACATCAGAATACTGAGTGTGCTTGGAAATGCTGAGATGCAGCCGAGATATAACTAAAAGAAGACATTTTGTTCTGTTCTTGCTTTTAGTGATTTGTTGGTTCATGGATTCATTGAACAGAAACTTAATCTGCAACAATTTGTATAATCAATTCTTTATTGAAGTAATTTATCAAGCACAATTAGCAAAGACATATTAGTTCCAGCTTCTCACACGTGAGGATTTGCTGCTTCTAAGTCTTTTTATATCACTATAAATTGAACATATATGGGTTTTTGACTGCTGGTCACAAGCACACTGAAGATGTTCTCTTTGATCTCTGGGAAATTGTGATGGGAATTTTATTATGTTTTCGGACCTTTTTTAAGGTCACAAGGGGAAATTGTAGCCAGGTTAAACACAGAAAACACACGCTTGAAAATAAGATACATAAAACATATAATAAAAAGCTATACCTGACGATGTGAAGCGCTGCGGCTCTATCAGCACTTTCAAAACCAACTTATAAAGTCTGTTAAAAGCTGCTCTGCTCCGTACTCACTGACCTTGAATTCTATCTTATGGTCTTCATGACTTGCTTTCATTTGACAAGCATACATTGGGATGTGCTATTGTGTGTAGCATTGATTTGTGTGTCTTGTGTGTTCCTTTTTGCACAACTTTGTGTCACTGAATTATGTTATTGCGCTGTTTCTTTGTTTGGACCTGCCAAGGAACTACAGATGCGAATTAGCTTAAACCTATAATCTGGTACGGTGCAGCAAATGGTGACATTTATGTTTTAAAATGTACATGCTCCCTTTTAAATAAAATAAATAATATAAAAACTATGCTGCCCCACATATAAGAGTTTACATTATTTACCGACCATTACCGACTGTTTGATAATCAAAACAACCAATTGTTGCAGCCCTACCCTGTCCACACAAAGAATGTTTAAAACAGGAGTTAATGAGATAATTTCTCTATGCCCATTTTCGTCTCACATAATTTGCTATTCTTTGTCAGTAACAAAATAGACTTCTTTTCTGCCAAGCCAATTGATTATTTCCTCTTATTCAACTTCATTCAGCCCGGGGTTTATCAGTACATCCTCAGAGCAGACCTGGAGCTCTAGCAACCAACTTAATAGACACACACAGGGATGATATATTGTGGGGTCTCTCTTTTGTACTCTTTTTTTCTAAAGCAGGACTATCAGTATAGAAGGGGCAGTACAGCTGACCACAGATTGGTGAAACGGAGTTGAATGGATGTTGCCATGGATGCGTTTATAGCTATTCCAGTCACACACACGCAACACAACACATAAATCGTGACGTGCACCAAACACACTTGTATAAAAGCTGTAAAAAGTAAGTGTCCGACATACATCCGGCTCTGCAAGCCACTTAGAGCAAAAGCTCCATTTTCTTATCTTATATGTCATTAAAATCTCAAGTTACACACCATGTGAGGAGGTGCTTTTTAAACAAACAGGCACTGTTAAATTGTGGTCTTTTCAGCCAATCGCTCCATTCAGCCGGAGCACAAACATTCCCACCACTCAGGCCTGTTGTCCTGACAACAATGCTGTGGGAGGGGCATCGTGTTCTGATTGGACAGTCACCTGCGCTTAATTGAAGTCATAAAATGGGGGCTTCTTTTTAGCCACTCTAGCTGCCACTGTGGCTCTATGGGTTGCAATGTTGGTCCACGGCTTTGTTCCAGACTCAAATACCTCAACAATAATTGCCCTGAAATTTGGTACGCGCTTTCATGGTCCCCATAGGATGAATGCTACTAACGTTTTCATGTAGTGCCACCACATTTATGTTTCCCACACGATGTTTTCTAATGAATTTGGTGACTCTTTCTGTAGCGCCACCAGCAGGTTGACATTTGTGGTTTTCAGTGAAACGTCTCAACAACTACAGAATGAATTGCCATTACATTTTGTGAAGAAAAATGTAACCCGTCGTTTATGACCAAACACCTGCAAACTAATTCCCATCAGCCTCACCTGTACTTTGGTTTATTGCTAATCACCCTCAGCATGGCAGCATTCTCATTGTGAGCATGTTGGCATGCTAAAGTTAGCGTTTAGCTCAAAGCACAAGTAGAGCCTCACAGGACCGTCTCTTATAGCTCAGACGTAAAACATAGGGTGATCTGTGGTACTAGCCATCTCTTAGGCACACACTCAGCTTAAGATGTGGGTCTGCACTGTGCACTAATTCTTTATAGCAGATACTAGAGACAGATTGTTATTTAGACTGTCTTGACTGCACATAGAGGTTTCAGAATGGCAAATTTAGCAAAGATATGTGCTATTTAAAATGTATTAATGATATGAAATGCTTTGAATTGCTACCCAAGAGGATTTATGTTTGCCAATTAAAGAAATAACCACCTACTGAAGTGCTCGTCTCAAAGCAAAGAGGTTGTGATTAATGATTTAAAGGCTCAAATAAAAACGTAGCCACTAGTCTTTCTGATTCATATTTAGCTGTTGATGGTGGAGTACTGAAACAATGAACATGTGGTGTGTGGAAACAGTCCACTTTGTGGCTGTGATGTGGTGCAGAATGAAAACTTTCACATGAACTTCTATAAATAGAGATGTATTATAAAACCGACAGTCCTCAACACCTTGCTATCTTGTTGTTTTGCAGATAGCAGAAGCAGCCAAGACTTCCCCTGAGGCTGATGACTTGTACCTGGATGACACAGGCTCAGGAGGTTACTACCCTGAAGATGATGATGACTTTAACTCAGGGTCTGGCTCAGGTAAGACAGTTACACGCACATACAATCACAGACTTGGGTAAAGACATACACTCAGTTGCAAGCTCAGCAGCCAATTACCCAGAGGCGTGATGACATTCATGTTCAATTCAGCTGCTGGTAAATTTTTATCAACACTAAGTTTTTCAGTCTTTCACTGGCAGACCAAAGTTGGGCCATCACTTCCTCCCTCCTCTCTCTTTATCTCTCTCCTTTCTCTTCCTGTCTTTGTCTATTCTTTCTTTCACCGCCTCTCTCTTTCTCTCACTCGATTTCAATTGAGATTGCCTTGTCACCCAGACAGCCGTGGGCAAGTGTGCAAATTTTACATGTCTTTTTTTATTAGCTCCTCTGCTCTATTTGCTTTAAGCACCTTTACAATGCTCATTCCTTTGTCAAAAGTAACTCTTGAGAAAGTTGTATAACTGCAGTGAGAGGGGGTCATGTTAGGTGAAAGGAGACAGGACTGTGATCAATAGCCCTTCCAATAATGTAGGAATGCCCGATTACTCTGCTCTGCCATTCTGTATTCTATATGAGATTCAAGTTGTAAATAACACATTAAAATGAAATACACAGAGTGTGAAGTTAAGTAAGACAAGCAATATGACTGGGGGCATAAAATATTGATAACATGCATGTCCATACATACTATTTGCACATACAGTACACACAACATAATCTTTATATTTTTAACTGCATTTTACATTCAGTGAAGTATTGTCCCTATGTATTATGTGCTGTACTCCGAGATTTACCGAGCAAACATTTTAGACATTTTAGACACACTGCCCTTCAATGGAGAGAGATTATTTACCCGTCACCGTCTTTCTCCCAGGTGGAGGTGAAGAAGTGTTGGAGGAAGCAGTGACTGTCAGTATGGTTTATATTGAGCCCAATGCAGTAGAACCCACCCAGGACTCCACCAAAGATTTCACCCCCAGGGTGGAGACAGCCACGGTCAGAGAAAGGGCCAGGGACAGCACACCCAGGAAACCACTCAGAACAGAGGTAAGAAGCATGGCCCGACGGATACAGGATTTTTAGGGCTGATTTTGATATTTGAGAGTTTAACGAATATGATTACGATAAATCAGCAAATATTAATTTTCTTTGCACAACCCATAACAGACATTTTTGATAAAGTTCACTTAAAGGTGGTGTCCACTTCATGTCTTTTTGTCAAATTTGACGAATATCTCCTCCCAGTCCATTAGCTGCCCGTTCAGTGTGTGCACTGAAAGAAACTCTAGTGTTTGTACACACAGCCCTGGCTCTGTAAATAGAAAATAAACAAAGTGGCTACACAACACTATTCCAGCCATGATTTGTGTGTCAGGTAACGTTAAATGACTTGTCCACAGACAGTCAGCTTACTTTCTAGTTTGCAAAGACATGCTGTTGTAGTGATGTTAACTATAGTAGCAGGAGAGTATCGCTGTCTGCAGCTGGCGTGCTGGCTCTGGGAAACGTCTCGTCCTCTCTGGCTGTTACCTTCGCAGCAGCAACCGGAACGACAGTTTGCTAACCCACAACCTAGTCAAGATTAGTAACATTACTTGCACTGCCGTTGTTTGCTCTGCATCATGGTATTTTTCATGGTGTTGGATTTCTCCAGAATCGCATACCCCACCTTTAAATGTTCTTTCTTTTTAACAATTATGACCAAGAAATTCACTGGGAAGTACATATTACAGTTGAAAAATAAAATTGTCTTTAGCTTGATATCACAATCCCAATTTTTTAAGTATATGAAAGTATTAAGATATCACACCCAAAAACATGTTCTTCATTTCTTCTAGTGTTAAACTCGGTAAACCAGGTATATTATATTATATTATGATATTATGCAACTTAAGGTCATTTGTGGCGACTCATTTGTAACTATACTGACTCAACAGAGATCAACACAGTACCTCCGTATTTTTATCTTTAGCTGACCCAGTATGTCATCAAATCCCCTGTAATACCAGGAGCCATGCGGTTGCTTTCAGAACAAAGATCAAGTGCTCACGTCAATTCTCAGTGTTTTCACTCCATTGCAAATTATGGAGGATTACATCTCTCTCGGATATAATCACATATTCTGGAACCATCCTAGATCTCACTTCTGTGTTGCACTTACTGTACTGTACTGGATACTACATCTGTTTGGGATTAGTCGGCAAGGTCTCAACCCCCTAAGCCAACCCTACCTGGCCCTATTCCATTTTTTCCCCTCTTGCCTCAGTCACTACTCCCTTAGCCAAATGCACTGGCTCAGTTCCATTTCGGTCCTTTGCACCCTTCTCTAGTGTTATTGGAAAAAGCATACATGGGCCCGGATCCATTCCAGATACTTTGCTTATTTTCCTAGACTCCTGGAAAAACCTTGGGGTCACTGGCTCTGTTTTCGTTGCCTACTTTTCTTTAGCCTTGCACTAAGCTTTTTGGGCAATCTGGATTTGTTCCATTTTCTTCTCTTGCCTGCCTCTATAGGTTTCACTGGCCATGTTCCATTTTGTTCCCCATTCTGCTCCTTTGACTAGACCTAAAAAAACCGACTATAGCCAGCTGGTGGTTAGTATAGAAAGTCTAGAAACAGGGAAACAACTAGCCTGGCTCTGTCAAAAGGTAATAAAATCCACCTACCAGCATCTCTAAAACTCACTAATTAACACATTATATCTCGTTTTTTGTATGTCTTGTTTGTTGTGGGACTATTTCTTGGCCGGGTGCAGTGACTTCCTAAAGTCCCAGCTGGTTGCCTGATAACCTCACAGTGATGACAAGACTCTAGGAAATCACTGCGCCCAGCCAAGAAATAGTCCCCCTGTAATACCACACATTGTAATTTTTACACATCAGTTGTTGTACAGATTAAACAAACAGTATGGAACGTGTTAATAAGTGAGCTTTAGAGGTGCTGGTAGGCAGATTTTGTTACCTTTGGATAGAGCCAGGCTAGTTTATTCCCCGCTTACAGTCTTTATGCTAAGCTAAACTAACCGGCTGCTGGCTGTGATTTCCTATCAGACAGACAGACAGATATGAGAGTGGTATCAATCTTTTCATCTAACTCTTGGCAAGAAAGTAAATAAGTGTATTTCCATAAATGTCAAGCTATTTCTTAAATATTAACAGTCGTGATTATACCAGGGAGGAATTTAAGGATTATGCCAGAACACCCGAATGAACCCAAGTCCTCTAAACACACAGACAAGGAATATTGGAGGACATGTGAAAGTCAGCTGTCAATAAAGCAACCTTAATCTATTCTCTTCCCCCTCTCTTGCCTCTTCCCCCTCCTGTCTTTCTTCTCCTCATGCAGGCACCAGTGGCAGTTACAGAGGACATGCAGAGGAACCAGATGACCAGTACAACTAGTGCCCCCGGCTCACCCCAGGAGGCCATTGAGCTCCGCACTGAAAACCTCTTCCAGAGGACAGAGGTGTTGGCAGGTATGGGTCATATGCTGCAATAGACACCATACCTCCTCATCTTTGGAAAATTACTTAAATACACAGAGAAACAGTATCTACTATTAATTTGACTCCAGCTTGTGTTCTAAATTAGGTATTTTTTTATATTTGTACATTGGTTGGATAGTATATCAGATTTTCTGTCAGAGACAATGCTCAGATTGGTTTTCTGTGAAGCTGAGCGCAAATATGATGAGGGCTATCTTAAAGGAAGACAAGAAAGCGTATTTCCCAAAATGTGGACCTATTCCTTTTAAATTTCAGCCGATGATAAAAGTAGGCTTTCAGTTTGATGCTCCACCAATAAATGTTTATTTAGTTTGCTGTCTAATGTTTCTAAAATTCTTACATGTTACAACATGTCAGCATATTTCTGGTAAACAGCTAAGTCTTAGAAAACTCAACAATATTTTCCCTGATGTCTCTCGCCTGATCCACTTCTCAAAATAACGACTTTTAATAAACTCCATCTGCGTCCCTCTTTGGGACCTTGTAGAGTTCACAGCATTGTGGGTGTTTCAAGTGTGTGTTGCTCGCTTTGAATACATGAAAGAGGGTGGAAAGGAATTTATCGGACTCGAAATCACAGTGTTCTCTGATGCCGTCTCTCTTTCCCTGCGTGTCTGAGGCAAACATTGATTGGCACCTCACTTTTACTTTGTTGTGATATCCATCTGGTGTTGGCAATATGCAGAAACAACGTCACCAAGGACATATCAGGACAGCCTCAGTTAGATGAGAACTCAACTCACATCTCTTCTTTTGCATATTGTTTTTGGATTGTGATAGAAAAAAATTGTATTGCCAATAAAAAGTCTTTGAATAAGGACTTAGAAAATGTGGCCTTCACCACCTCGTTCCTCGTAGATCATAACCGTTACTCTTCATCTCCCGTATGATTTCTATAAAAATAATTCCCCATAATCTAATTTTCATTTACTCGCTCTGCATTGCGTTATGGCTTCTTGGAGCTCGGCATCTGGGTGTGTGCCATGATCTTTACCCATGGGGCCGTGGGGCCAGTCAACATGTGGAAACCTAAAGTGGAGCAGAGGGCAGATTATAGCACCAGTAGAGACCTTAAACAGATTAGAAAGTTATAAGGAACCTCATACAGGCATAATTGAGAGGGAGAGTGAAATAAGCCCATGTGGCGAGTTAGGAGCATTAGTGAGGAGAGTCAGGGTCAAAGCTGGAGGGGGGGCATTTCTTAATAAAGCCTGGGCGGATTATATTCAGAATTCCCTTGATGTTACATCACTGTTGGCCTATTGGTTTACAATGTGTCCTTAACATAAAGTTTAACTCTGTCTCACTGGAGTTGGCCTAGGCCTTATTCAGGACTGTGATACGTAGTATACGGTCCTGCATGGATATCTCCTGGACATTTGCAGGAAAATCTTGAAAGCATGGCCACCTAATGGCTTTGGCTAACAATACAATGCTAACTTTATCTTTTTCATCACAAACTCTACAAATAAAATCAGCTACAAAAATGATTTAATTCCTAAAACTCAAGTTTTGTTTACAATCATCCAACCAGAAGAACTCCTCAGAAATGTGGGACATTTTGGTTGGGTGTTTGTCTCTGTCGTTGTCAATATTTAAGTGTTGCGATTAGATTTATCAGCCAGTTCAGGAATAGAAATAGGATTTAATTGAAGCCATGCTGGACTGATTGCTGTTTGTTTGTCCCCATTGGATTTATCCGCCTGGTTGTTAAGCAATGGAACAATACTATCAGCTTCTTCCTCTTAAGCCCCAGTCGCCAGTCACTGATTGGAATACAGACCACATCGAATCAACCACGCTTGGGACAACAGGGCTCTGTGTACCAACCAACCATCGGAGCCTTAATATTCCCTAAATAGAACACTAACTTTTAAACTCACCAACAAGACACAGATGTGAAATGAACGACAGAAAATGATTGACTTTGTATCTCTTGAGACAAGTGTGAGGCTTTTCCCTTTATTGACATGAAGTAACTGCATTGGTTTCAACATTGAGCTGTAATGGTTGCCACTTGGTTTCACCACATTGAAGCCCTCAATTTTGATAACTTTATGGGAAATTTCATTAGCATTGACTTTAGTTGCAGCAATAGCAGATACGGTTGCTAAAGTTAACTGTCGGAATTGATTACACAAGATAGAAGACACAATTCATCTTATACTGATCACTGAGCGATATATGAGCACTGATCGCTACCTTCCCTGTCTGTCTCTGCCTCTCTCAGCTGTTATCGCAGGTGGCGTGATCGGCTTCCTGTTCGCCATCTTCCTCATCCTCCTCCTGGTTTACCGCATGAGGAAGAAGGATGAGGGCAGCTATGACCTGGGAGAGAGGAAACCCTCCAGTGCAGCCTATCAGAAGGCCCCAACCAAGGAGTTTTACGCATAAAACCCTGCTCTCCCATCATCAGAACGACAAATCGCAAGTGACTGTCAAAAAACACAGTCCCTTACAACAGCAAACCTGTTCAAACCCAACAAGAAACAACAATAAAAAGTTTCCAAGTTGACTAAGGAAAAATAGCATAAAGGAAAGCTTTTGCATAGAGTATTGTAATTAAGACCTTTTCTTTCTTCTTTTTTTTTTTTTTTTAAATGAAAACCAAGCATTTCTCATTTTATGGCAAATCTCAGTGTATTTAAACATTTTGTGTATTATTTGAAAAAGACGAAAAAAGTAAAAAACAGGATCTGTAAAGGCGAGGAAACTAATCGCATCTGTCTTCTGTCAAAGGAGCTGTTTTTAGTCGCTGACTACTTTTAACTGTAGCAGTATGTTATTTGTAAAGAAAAAAAATGTAAAAGTGGAAATAATTGAATATAATTATTCTGTATCAATCCTACACTCATTTTGTTTTCTTTTTATTTTGTCCTAGCATGTCTGATGTTGATCTCTAAAGATGTATTACATTAATTTATCTTTTCTCTGATGTTAAAAAAAAATGCCTTGGTAGTTTTGATGAAGCTCTTTGGTCTTCATATTAACGCTGTTAACGGTCAATGTAAATGTTCTCCCTTCAGGTTACAATGTTTATTATTTGCTCTCACATCCGTTTTAGTAAAACATGAGCGACTCATTATGTCTTGTTTATTTGTTTGTTTTCTTCTCAGTGTAGCCTTTTTTTTTTCTCTTTTCAACAGCGTTTTATTTCCATACCAGGTCTTTTAAAAGATAAAAACAAGTGTGTCAGGGCTCAAGAAAAATCACAAATCTCGCCTCTCTTTTAAGTCTCGCTGCACTTCTTTTCTATTTAAATGCATTCTCGTTCACATTGCACATTCACTGCTTTTGCTTCCCACTGCTGTCGTGCAGCTTTGCGTGCATCTCCTCCCTCCCTCCCACCGTCTTTTTAATCCCCCTCCTCTTCACTCTCTTTGCTGTATGGAGGCCACCCGGGTAGCCTGGTGTTATTGTCCGTGTCCCAGTGTTGATGCTTTAGGCCCAAAGATGTGCTCACTGAAGGCCTGCTACTGCTTGGACACAAACATGCCAGGCCAGGGCTGAATCCCCACATGCAGAGCACATACCTCTGCAGCAGAAACCACCAGAACCCCCCTCTAGAAACCTAGTTTCTCTGAGGGATTGATAAATAAGGCTGCACAGAAAATGTAAGACTCCAGTGTTAGGTCTGAATAGTCTTTGACAAGACACTCACGTTGAGGGCTATTCATGTTTTTTTAGTGGTCAGCACAGGCATTTCAAAAGAGCTTCTGTTGAGAGATGAGGTTGTTTACCAGGTTTAAAACCTACCCAGGGTGTTTGTTTTGATGCCATTTTGCATCCCGAAATGAGTTTTAAAAGACCACAAAATGGCTGATGAATACAGTCATATGACAACAAGAAGTTACTGTCTCTCTGCTTTTTAAAAACATTTTTTATTTCAACATTACGTCTACATTACCTTGCTCTAAAGAGACACGTGTGTTTTGTCTGACAGGCTTGTGAAGTTGCCTTTTTCAGCTGTACAGTAATGTGAAGTAGATGCTGTCACATCGTCTAAACTCCTAACACCACCCACATGAAGCTGTTCATCCCTCTAGCTCTCCATCCCTTGTGATTCTTTAGTTGTCCACTTCCATCCTTTTTTCACCATCTCTGTTGTCCATTCTTGTCATAGGACTTAAGGTACTGAACTATACTCAAAAACCCAAAGACTCACAGTATTTCTTCTCCCGCCATCCTCTCATACCTACCCACTCCACCACGGCCACATCATGTTGTTTCCTCATTCGCTTTTTTTCACTCTTTTAGTTTTATTTTCCCTCTCTCTATTTGAGACCTGACCTTTGAGTCCAATTGCTTATTAGTATATGAAAAGATATATAATTATATATAAATGTATATTCACAAATGTTTTAAACCTTCAAAGTGCCTACCATTTGGAAATGTACTTGCTCAAGGTGAGCCTGTGGCAGATGTGTAAACAAAGGAGGGGTGTAAACGACTTGACTGGCATTCTGTGAGCATGGATGACTGTAATGGTAACTTTTTTTTAGTCTTATAAAAGCTGACAGTATTGTACCTATAAGTTGAAACAGCACTACTGAATAAACATTGTGGCCTAATATCTAACTGCTTCTGCCATCTTGCTTTAAAATCGCACTTGTGTTGAACTCCCCGATCTGTTGATTGTGGCAATTTTTTAATCAATGAAATCCGGGTGAAAATTCATTACAAATTCACGCTTTGTACAAAGGATTAAGTCATTAACATGCAAAAATGACAAGCATTCATTCGTAGTAGCTTCTCAAACGTGAGGGTTTGCTGCTTTTGTCTGTCTTCGATAATTGTAAACTTAAAATCTTTGGATTTCGAACCGTTGGTCAGACAAAACAAGCATTTTGAAGATGTCACCACGGGCTCTGAGGAAACTGTGATCAGATTTTGTCAGACACTTTTCTGACGCGTTAAATTAACTTACTTTAATGATAAATAGATCAACGGGTTGATCTAAATTGAAATTGAAACAATTGGCAAAGATTCACTCAGTAGTTTCACACTCTAATGTGATTCAGAGTAGATTTACCCTTCAAGCATTTCTGTAATTGGTCCTTCAATATCTGGAAAACAAACAGTAAAACATATTGGGAAAAATATGCTTCTTCACTTCTTGCTGAGAGATGAGAGGATCGATATCACTCTCGTGTGTGAGTTAAGTAGAGCTGAAGCCAGGTTTAGCTTATCTTAGCATACAGACTGGAAACAGGATGAAACCATAGACTGTATTGGCTCTGTCCAAATAAAAAAAAAAAAACTGACTAAAAAACGAAATCCAACATGTTAATTTGGGAGATTTCGATGTGCTAGTATGCAGATTTTTTGCACAGAGCTAGGCTAGCTGTTTCCCCCTGTTTCCAGTCTTTATGCTAGGCTATGGCTTCTTATAAGCGTAGTTCCTAAAATGTTGAACTTTTCCTTTAGAGTACTTGAAACTACAGTCACATATTAGTAGTACTAACAATTAGTGTGCAAGCCATGCTGGTCTGTAATAATTACAGACAGTTTGTGGCTTTATGTTCATATGTTTTCAATTAAATTTTAAATTACATTTGAGCAGCGATTTCTCCTGGGATCGATTACCAAGTTTTTTTGTCTAAAAAATTGAGAGCAGACGCCTTGCTTTGCTGCTCATTAACTACTTTAAAAAACATCTCCAACACAGTGCTCATTTGGCTAATTATGCAAAGGTAAGCCTTTCTTACTATGACTACCCTAGAGCCAAAAAATACCCCTCAGCAAAGCTGCCCTCAAAAAAAAGGTATCTCTGTGTCTATAAATAGAAGATAGAACATTTCAGATGTAGGGCTGCCTTTAATACTCTGCAGCACATTCACTCTCTTAACATTATTTAAAGTCTAAGGGGATTATCAGTGTGCAGATGAGTAATCTTTATGTGGTAATGTGCTCCACCATATCATTTTAGTGCCCTAATCTCACCCTGTTACAGAGGGAGATTAGAGTAACGGTGGGGATTAATCTTGCACAGGATTGCACATCTTGAGTGGTGCCACGATTGGAATGAGAAACCAGTGAGGCAGACATGAAGCTCTGAAAAAACTCTCAAGGGGGCAAGTTTGTTGTCATTAACTAGTTTATTTATTCAGAGTTATCACATAAAACACATCAGGGCTTGTACCCCAATGCGCTGATAAAGTCACTGTGTTAATGCCTCTCAAGAGTTGCAGCGCTGCTCATTAAGCATAGAATATCTGCTCTTTTTTGATATTTGATCCATATTGACACGTGATCTTACAGGCTTCTTCATCACAATGGGGTTATTCATATTCAAAAAGCGCCAAAATACCTTCATATGTGCAAAAACCACCTTGTGATGTTCTCTGTGACGATAGGAAAGGAGGAGAGGAACTGAACATCCATGCATTAGTGCATATTCCAAAAGTGTGTGTGTGTGTGTGTGTGTGTGTGTAAGCGTGTCAAACTTGACTGTGCATGCATTTTGTCTCCTCTTGCATTTAACCTGAGGGACGCGGATCATTGGGGACAGGATAAAGCTACCTCTGGTTCTCGATATGTTGTTTTAAGTGAATACTCCTCTTTCTGCTCTTTTCTAAGGAATCGGGGTCAGTATGTTCTAATATGGTATGTGATATTTGCCCAGAGGTAGTTTGTACAAGACGTCCCACCAGGATAGGACCCATTCAGGGGGTGTCGCAGCAGGGAACCAATAGGAGAAGCCATTTATATTGAAGCTGATGCAGTAACCAGCGTTTCCCAATCCGTCTGTTCCAGCTATGTTGCATGTGTTAACCCTTTTAGCCTCCAGTTTGTGCCAAAGTACAACCAGGATTTATATGCAGTTTGGTGTTTTGTTTAGGTTAATGTAAAGGGTCAGTATGTTTTTATTTCAGGGGAGAAGACATAAATGTAAACCACACTTTGTCAAAGATATAGGTGGATGGCTTTTAGACTACTTTTGCTCATTTTCTATCTTTTCCTTTGTCTCGTTTTTCCCATTCCTGCCTTTGTAGCTGCAGAGCTAATTCAATAAAGCTGCCGGCCATCAACTGGTTGTCAGCGCCAAACCATGCAGAAACGTCAAGGAAATGGCGTCCAAGGTAAACAGGCTGTCAGGCCTCATAAGACCTCATGGCTGGAGACTAAGCCTTGGCCTGACTAGGGTGGACACGAAGCACCCCACTGACCCAAACACAGAGCATGGCAGCATAGCAAGCAGACGCAACACTGCACTGCATCAGGCCAATGTGCAAGCCCAAGCAAATAAAACTGATAATTATAGTATGATGAAGCTCAAGTCTTAGTCCAAGCGCCAACCTCAAGTCTATATTCTTGCCTGGTGTTGGTCATAGTTGTCGTTGCCACAAGCCTCAGTCTCAACTCTACCAGCTGCAGCCATTTCTTCAAAGCAATTTCACTGACTCTTATTGCGCTAACTGAAGTGCTGAAGTACATTAAAGTGGTATCTATAGGTATCACAACAAAGACCAGGCCCATTAAAAGTAGACTGGAAACCAAAAAAAACCCCAAAAACCAAGACTTAAGTTTCTATATGAGGCACAGTAAGCTATATGTACCTGTGTCTCAACACACAACAGAATATTGTGTAAAACCCAATAAATGTGCTGCTTTTCGACACTGACTTCAAAAAACGTTTTTATTTTCAGTTTATCTTTAAAAAAATTAAGTAAAATTAACAGCAACCATAAGTACAAGACTAAGAGTCTATAGTCATGTTAGCAGCTCTGTGGCTGTACTTAGGCACATATCAGGGCTTTGCGCTAAAAGCTAGCATCCACATGCTAACATGCTCACAATGACAACGCTAACATGCTGATGTTTGGCAGATATAATGTTTGCCATGTTAACCATCTTAGTTTAGTGTGATAGCATGCTAAAATCTGCTAATTGGCACTAAACACAAAGTACAGCTGAGGACGATGGAAATGACATTAGTTTTGCAGGTATTTGGTCATAAAGTATTGGACAAATAGAATGACATTGTCATGCTGGCACTAGAGGAAAAGTCAGGGGATCACCAAAGTCAGGGTTAGGGTTAGGATTCGTCCTCTGGGGACCAGGAATGTCTGTAAATAATGTCTTGGAAATCCATCCAATAGCTCATGTTGAGATGTGTCTGTCCGTCTGAAAACTAATGCTAGCTTGCTACAACTAACATCAGAAGCAAAAATTCACATGTATGCAGGTCTATGTCAAAGATAGATACTATTCAATGTTTGTGCAGCACATGCTGAAGCAGGAGTGCCATTTTATTGTGCCTGAATCAGAACCAGAGGAGAAAACCAAACCGCCGGAGTGGAGGGGGTCAAGAGGAATTTGCATTATCTGACAGTTATTTGACATGTTGTGGCCATTTCAGCACAGCGTCTGAAACAGTTACTGTAAACAGGTCTGTTTCCACAAATTGGATTTGATTGGTACAGGCTAGGGAGGTCTAATTATCACGTTAACATTTCAAAGCTGGCAAATGAATGTAAAACTTAACACAGGTTTTTTGGACAAAAGGCCTATTTGCATGCAAAATAATTACTCGGGACAGATTGGATCAGAAGTAAGTGAAGGAACCCGCATGGGACAGGGCAAAATTGGCAGGAGTGGGATGGGAAAAAATTATCAGACAAGACAATACTGATTGTATAATAATTTATTTAATATTTGGTTGTCTCTGCTGTAAAGACACTTGGCATTTGCATCCCCTGTCTCTGTCCTGCCTGAGTCAAACTAACCGTTCTGTTGAAGGCCCTACTGGATTTAAGGTTTGACTGGTCAAAGAGGACAGAGGAGATAACTGCATGAATAGTATTTCCTCAGCTTTCCTAAGAGTGAAGCAGTCTCAGAGTGTAATGTAATTCACCCCTGTGAGGGAGGTGAGCTCAGCTGAGTACTTCTTAGGATCAGAGGTTTTAGTGCTCAAAGATGCTTAGGAGGTAAATCATGTCTAAATGTTGTGAAGAAACTGCTACAATGTGTTGAATTTCTACCAATTTTGTGTGGGCTTAATCTCCATCTACTTTATTATCGTTCCACTTTTTAAAAGCTCTGAGGCATGTATAAAAAAGGTAATTTGGGTCTTGAGGTTTTAAAGCTTAATGATGCTTTTTACATTAGGCAGGGCCGCATAAACTAAGTATGCAACAATTTTGCTTACTTTGGATGTTCCACGGGGAATTTGAACGATTTTAATTCCGTGGTTGAAAGTTGAAAGTGAAACAGAGCTGGTCCAGGTTAGGAGTACAACGCCTGGCTGCTATTATAAGTTGGTTGTTGAGTTTGTTTAAGCAATCAAGCCATTACTGCATATTTGGGATGGAGGAAGAATGTAATGACTACTACCAACACATTCTGATGATGAGAAAAGGAGTTTTCCATTGCTTTATTAGCAAAACAAAAGCTAACATGACTCCATCTCTCTGAATTATGATTCTTACTTTTGTTTATGAAAACAAACATACTGTACATGTGGAGATGATTGTCACACTGTTATTTACACAAGACAGACTACTAATACTAGATTTTTCTCTCCTTTGTAATAGAGTACAGACACCTTAATCGTCTTTAATAAGCACACTTTTGCAAGTGCAGAATTAGGTCTTGATTCAGTTTCATCTGATTTTTGGCTCATGTTTGACAGTGTAATTTATCAGGCTAGATGAAGGACTGAAGGAACATGAATGTACGTGAGCTTACAACATTGGCCTCATGCCCTCTTTTTACGTTTTTTAAAAACGTTTTTTGAGATTGTTCAGTAAAATTAAAACTGATTTCACCCGTGACACACGCAAATTTCATGATTTATTTTGATAACCTCATATTTTGTTGACTCAAGACATTGTATTAGCCTTTTGATAAGAAGTAATGAGATTATTAAGGTTAACTCATCACGGTGAGCGCACAGAGCATGTTAGACCACATGATAGTATGTTTCACCCCAAAGGAGGGCCACTCCCTAGCTCTGACAAAACATGTTTTTCTTGGTTATTCAATCAAAGTCGAGGTATCATTTTCAACAATGTTCTTTGAAATTGTGAGCAAATAAAATCCAAACATTCTGCTATAAAACCTCCCGCTGTCCCATTGTTTCTGACATGATTTAGAGTCACTGGCATGAGTCAGAGGTGCAACTATACAGGTTACATTGCTGAATGTGGGAACGCGCCGAACAAACACTGAGCTCTTGTACCATTTACCACCAACTTGCAGAACATACAAATGAGGTCATATTAAATATCTAATCGTCTCAAATATCTAAGACATTGCCAATCAAAATTAGGAAGACTAGGAGTCTACAGCCATGCTAACAGCTCTGTGAGGCTGTATTTACGGAACAGCTGTGCTTTGAGCTAAATGCTAATGCTAACATGCTCAGAATGACAATGCTAACATGCTGATGTTTATTGTGTTCACCATCTTAGTTTAGCCTGTAAGCATGCTGACATTTGCTAATTGATTTTTCTTTAACGTCATGGCAATCCATCCATTAGGTGTCGAGACATTTCACTCAAAACCTCATGGTGGCACTTTAGGAAAGGTCAGGTCATCCCCAAGTCATTAAGATACGACTATAGCGATACATGAATATCTGTAAAACGTTTGTACCAATAGATATTAAGATATTATGTCAATGGATAAGTGAAAGTTTTTAAATGCTGGAAGGACCAGATGAAAAGTTAAGGGATCACAGATTTTTCTTCTGGGGACCATGAGCGTCTGTACACAATTTAATGGCAAACCCTCTAATAGTTGAGAAAGCCAAAAATGTAAACCTCATGGTGGCGCTAGAGGAAGTCAGGGAAACACCAAAATAAGTATGCTTCATTCTCTTGCGACCATGAATGTTTTTCCAAAATTACACGGCAATCAGTTGAATAGTTGTTGAGATGTTTCACTCTTGCTAGCATGGCTAAAAGTATGCGCTAAAGAAACAAAAGGTGATCGCTATACAACTAGTGCTGGTGGGATAATGCATGTTACAAAACTCTGACTGGTACAATTTAGAAATGGCTAATATAACCTTCCACACACGACAAACTCAATTTAGAGAAACGCCAAGCTGCTCACTTTGCCACTTAATCACTGAGTTTCTTGATTAAACGCTGTCTGATAATGAATGCCAATGTGCCACCTTGTTTCCTCTTGATAGGATGTGGAAATGATTTCATTCCCCTAGCACCCTCATATGAACACACACCAAAACACGCACACGCACACACACACACACACACACTTCCCATTGCTGGACTTCTCATCTTCCCCAGCTATAGCCTGCAACATGATATTGTTTCATTTAAATACAGCCCTCTCATTGGAGGTCCATTGAGGGAAAATGGAAGTTTTGTTTTTGATTAGAGTGCCTGCGATGGGAACGTTTATAACCATTATATACTAATTAGATCTGAAGCTACGAGGGGGAAAAGTCATATGGATTTGTGTTCAGAGCCCGTGGGAACGCTCCATTTTCTGGGACTGGAATACTTATTTTGGTGATGGTTTGAATTATGGTTTTTAGTAGTGTTAATGCCCTGTAACATAGACTGCATCGGCACTCATTCCCTGTTCACTACTTTGAGTATTCTGTGTAGTATGCAGTACAGTGAATAGTGAATGATTTAAGACACATCCATACTTTTCCCGTAAAGATCAAGGCTTAAGAGGAAAAGTTGAGTTTTGATTTTGAAAGATGCATGATTAACTTGTAATTAAAACACATATGCATTTCAATGAAAAGGTTCAGCAAAGGCACAACATGTTGATCCCATCTTTCTTATTGTTTGAATATATATTCGTCCTAGAAAGAGGATATTTTTTATCTGCTGAACTCCGGCAGACCTTTTCAAAGACCTGGCTTTGCACTGCGGCCTTTGTTCTCATAATCATTGCAGCACTGTATGATGAAAGCCTCACATCTTCAAATGAATCATCTTTCCAGGATGTTAAAACCTGGGGGGCGAGGAAGGGGATGTGTCTTTGAAGTCAATTCTGGATGGAGAAATGCAGGGGATGATGAACACTAGTGTAGTAGCCAAACAAAATATTTGTTAATGCTTAAATGACTATGTAAATTACTTATTTGCAGTGATGTGGAGAAACCGTACTGACGACAGCAGTTGGTGGCAGCTGGGCTCGGGAGAAGTCCCGTCACGTTAATCTGCTGGTAGCGGTGATGCGTGGCCGACACCGCAAGCCACTTCTGTGAGGCAAGGATGTTTTCGGTGAAAACAGACTGGACAGATCATTACGAGCAAGCCCCCCCCCCCCCCCCCCCGACTGTTAATGATCTGTCCAGTCCTCCCTGCGGTTAAAAGCTGCAGAGAACCTGTGGAGCTGCTGGGCGTCAGAGATGCTGTGCATATCTCAGGCAGTCAAATCACGGCATCTGACGTCACGTTCAGATATGGAGTACCACCTGACGAGCAGCGGCATCAGCCAGATTTGGATTTAGTTCTGTCCCCGGAAGTGGAGCGGTTTGCTTCGCACCAGTGCGTTCACTGCACACTCTCCTTCAGCCAGCACAGGCACCACCCCCTTGGTAGTGGACCCATTCAGAATATGCTATGGCCCAAAAAAGTGTTGTTTTGATTTCGCACCTGTCACAAACTGGCTCTGGGAATGTGTCAAGGAGAGACAAGGAGTATGAGTACTTATGACAAGAGTAATTTATTAAAACTAACACAAATTACCACAAATCAAACAATGGAGTGTCTAGATCAGCCATGTCAGCAATGAAAGCATTGCATGGATGTGTGGTTAATGAGCCGTGGAGGTGTTGAAGGTGCAAAGCATAAGTAATCGCTGCAGAGCGGATATAAGCTGTAGGCCAGCCTTTATAGCCTAGGGGCCCAGGTGAGCTTAATCAGCTGACAAACCCGCCCATTTCTGCCAATTGCCTGCTGCGTTTGGCCAGGGCAGCCTCCAAGACAGTGGGAGGGGCTTCACACGCCTCACAAGGCAAACACTTGCAAACCTGTGATTTTAATTAGACACCCTAGCATAGTTGTAGGAATGGCACTCCTTCCATCCACCACCTTCTGTCCATTACTTTAGTCCATTGCCATGAAATTTAGTCTTTGGCTAGAGGATGAATCCTACCGACTTGGCATTCCCGTGACTTTTCCAGTAGCGCCACCATAAGGTTCACATTTGTGGCGCGACTACTGGATGGATTTCCAGGACATTTGGTTCAGAGATTCATGCATTACATCAATATTATATGTTGACAACAGCTTTGATGCCACCGTTACTGTATGCCTGATTAGTGGAGCTGACAACAAGCGCCTGAATCGTATACCCAGACTGCTACTGAAGTGACAGCCTGAGCAAACATTCAAGCATAATGCAAAAATTGGCTCCTGGCAATTCAGCTATATCATTCTCTCATTAGATTTTGTCTGTGGTTTTACATCTCTCTGTCACTGCTTCCATCATGGCTACTGATGCATTTTCATCACTCGTGACAGACAGTCTCTGTCTGCAAAGAAAACTTGTTTTTTTTTGTTATTCTGCCTGACAGATGTCCACGCCTGCATGTCCAATCAGAGCCAAATGACACTTTCTTTTGATTCACTATCTGTAGACTAAAGTGATTCTAAGAGGGACACTATATGTGTGTCTTCATCCTGCTAACGATCAGCTGTCCTGCTCCCTGAATTTTTCCTCAGCATGGTGTATATTTAATCATGACATTGATTGGACCTGATGTCCTGTCTGAAATCATATTATCATTTTAAGCTGGTCATGTATGCAAAATCAAATATAGGTGATTATTAATTTACAAAAGAGTCAGAATTTGGGAGCATTTTAATGATGTTATTAACATTATACGCAACACTTTCTCGGATGAGGTTTTATGTGAAACGCAGTCCTGAGATTGACTTTTTGGGAACACCATATTTTCATGTGACAGCTGATAAGTTATGTGACACATCACACTGCCGCGGCGGGCTTCAAACACTGTGAAACATTCGACTCTGTTTCTATTCTGATTCTTCACTCAAGCCTGTGCACACCTTTTCATCCGTCTCTGTTCAAGCCGTAAAGAAGGAGAGCAATACAACATCGCTGATTGAGCTTGAGCAACAACAAAAGAAGATAGATTCTAAGAAAAGACATTGCTCGTTCGACTCAACAGACATGACTTTCTGTTGCCTGCATGGCTGATCTTTCTCCCTTTGTGTGCTTTTGTCTCCTCCTCGCTCTTCTTCCCTTTCACTCGCTTTTCTACCTGCTGTTTGTAATGGCTGAGTGGAGGCAGGGAAGAAAGAGAGAGTGAGTGAGACAGACAGTGAAGAAAAGAAGGATGAGGATGGAGGGGAGAGATGGCTCCCACTCCCGTCTCCAGGCAAGGCTTTAATGAAGAGCCTTTGAAGTTTGCTGTGATTGAGCAGCACCCGTGTCCTCTTCAGCACCTCTCCGAAGACATGCCGTCGTTTCCTCTCCCTTCCCGTTTTCCATCTCTCCCTCTTAATTTCCTTCCTTTTTTCTATGTCAGTACCATGTGAGATGTTCACCTCCTCTTTCTCCTCTCTCCTGCAACTGCCTCCTTTTACCACAACCCCCCCTCTATCCAACCCCTTCTCTACAACCCCTTTCACCTCCTGTCCTCCTCTGTGATCAGGACATGGATCATGTCTCTACTTAACTAACCGTGGTGGTGGTGGTGGTGGGGGGGTGTATGGTAAGAAGAAATGATTGTGTGTTGTGTCATTGGTGCTTGCATGGGTTTCGCAGTCAATGTACACGCACACACAACACACACGCATGCCTGCAGCATTCAGGGAGAGAGAGTGATTCCCCTCCCATCATCCCACTGCACTGATACTACTCTGTTATCTCAACAAAGTTGCTCCGTGGGCGATTTCTCCGCTGTCCACCCATCAGTCCAACCCTCCTACGCCGCCCCTCCTCATCCTCCTCTTCTTCCTGCAGGTCGTCCTCTTTTTTTGCTTTCTTTTTTGCAGTGCCTCTCCATTTACCCCTCCCCCAGCTAACTGATCTGTGCTCCACAGTGTCGGGCTCCTGCCATATACAATCTATGACTCCTGCCTGAAGCTATTAAAGCGTTATGTGTTAGCAAAAGGAAGATATACTGTGTGTGCACATGTTTAGCATTTAAACTGAGGGGACGTGAACCTCAGATTGCAATACTTTCTGAGTGTAATGTAACTATTATTATGTGTATAGCAGCGATTTAAAGGACCATAGTAGAGGTTTGGCAAGTTTTAGCCCATGTACTCCAAGGAAAATAAACAAGCAACATAAACTATATGGCCAATAGTATGAGGAAAACCCTTTCCTCATGCTTTTTGTCTGGGGTTGTTTTTCATTGTTTGGGATTACAATTATATTTTACAAAACAGTGTGTGGGTTCAAATTGATTTGAACTTAAACTGGAATACCAACCAATGATAACGAAACACTGCCAAAAATGCATGCATACTTCATGTTCAATGTGAGGGATTACACAATTTAAGCAAGTTGCACATTTTTATTCCATACCAGGGTACTTTATATATCCAAAAATGTAAAAATATCTGACATGCATTTGAGAATGGTCAGCAAAAATCCAATGATTAAATGATTTGAAGTTAAAAAGTAACTTAACACCAGGCTGAAAAGCAGAATTTTGCTGCCCTCTCTGGTTGAAAGTTTCAGACCTGTTTTTTGCCTGTTACACCTTTAACCATACTTAACTGTGATGTCATGAGGTCATGGAGTACACCTGTACATCATTTCAGCAAGGTGAGATGTTAAACCACTGGAGGTCAGGCAAAAACGACATTTTCAGGGGCTGTTAAGTTACATTTTAAGGAACAAAAACTTGTAAACACACTTCCATGATTCTATAAATAAAAGGTACCTCGTGAAGTTTATGACTAGTTGTGCAATGGAGCAATGTTTTTATGAGTGGGCTCCCTTTGGATGTATATGCACACGCATAAGTATGTAGCAACGTGACACATATTCCTGCCAACGGTTTCAAGCTATTTCACTGATTGACAGCTGGTGGCAGAAATATGATAAGAAATGTAGCAATTGTTTAATGATGCTTTAACATGCTTGTTAAACCTTAAGAATGTGTTTTGATGAGAAACACTCAGTGGTGAAAGAAGTATTGAAATTATTTCCTTTCGTAAAATTAGCAATATCACACTATAAAAACATACCATTCAATTTCAAAGTTCTGCATTGAAAATGTTGCTTAAGTATTATCTGCAAAATGCACTTAAGGTATCAAAAGTAAAAGTACTTGACATGCCGAATGACCTCTGTCAGTGTTATATTATTATATTATTGGATCATTATTATTGATGTGTTAATATGTACATACTGTAAGTGGGACTTTTAGTAAAAAGTACAATAGTTCCCTCTAAAATGTAGTGCAGTAGAGGTATAAAGTAGCATAAAATGGAAATACTCAAGTAAAGTATACAAAAACGTCAAAACTGTACTTAAGGACAGTACTTGAGTAAATATACTCAGTGACATTCCACCACTGGAAACACTGAATGTAAGCATTTGTGTCTTTGCCGTCATGCGCTGTTGTGTTTGTTGGGGCCGAGGCTGGCATGCGTGAATTCAACTCTGGATTTCATGGAGCGGACAGGAGGCCAGGGACGGTCAGTCAGCCACTGGCAAGCTTAGTCTGTGTGATTACAGCCCCCTTCTCATTCAGGCCCTGTTTTTGCGGCATGGCCAGCAAGAGATTAATGGGTTGAAAGAAAACATTAGCGCAGCGCTATGGTTCACGCTCACCTCTCTGCTTCTGCCTGCTTTAGTGTGCCGCCCTCGCCCTTTTCTCCCCTCTCTGACGCGCCCCTTTATAGTTCAGAAATCCTGCATGCACTTGTCTTTCCATGTGAAGATCTTTGAAGGACGTCTTAATCACAAACGCTCCGGGTCTTGCTACTTAATGTGAAGCTAATCCTGCATTTGACATGGAATTTTGCAGACATAGTCAAACGCTTGCAACCCAATACTCAAATCAAACCAGTAAAAAAATCTGTTGTGCTTTCTACAGAAAACATACAGTATAACCACTACATTATTAAAGCTCTTTCTACTTGACAAGCTCTTATATATAAAATGACACCAATTTGAGGTGTTGTTTGGCTATTATTTATGTAACCGGTACCTCAAATGTCTCAGATCATGAGAAACCAGATCAGTAATAACCTAAATTACAAAAACACTGCACAGGGAGTAAAAAACTTTCTTCAGGCTGGCTGAAGCAAAAGATTTTTGTAACGTTTTTCTTTGTATGTTTCCTCTCTTCTCTATCAGCTGCTCACCGAGGCAGATGTCTGAGGTTTTGAGTCCCGCCGGGCTACCTCATGCCTGGAGAACAACTTTGATTGTTAACCCATAAATGATTCACAGAGTCATATTTTTAGGCTGTAGCCATTTTGAATGATGTATTTATCATGTGAGCTGTTCAGTATGTGTCCATATTCGAGTTGGCATGAATAAGTCTACCAATAAGATTTTATCTTTTAAAATATTTACTTTACTGCCTTGGTTTTGTGGAGGGGGGTTTAAAATAAATAATTTGAATGATAATATTGCCTATTAAATATTGGTCTCCAGCTGTATTTTGTTGAAACTGTAGTTTAAATTAAAGTATCTTTTGCTATGAAATCCGTATATGTATTATTGGTGTTTATTTTGACATATGTACTTATTAGGTGAAAATTGAAATCACCAAAAAGAAGATATTTAAGTTTTATTTCTTTGTCTGCATTGATTTTTTTGTACTGACTTACTGACATGGTAAGTTTGTACTAGCAATTTGATTAGTGCAATATTGGTGTGGGAAGGCACTAAAAATAGTTTGTATTATCACCTCAATTCCAACAGCCAGACAAGCACTTAACCAGCTTGGTGGCTGATGTTAGCTGTTGTGTAGTCCCATCTGTTGTAGATCAAAACAAGAGGTAACAAAAAAGCGGTACCCCTAAACTCACTGCTCTGAATTTAAAAAACTCACTGCTGTGCATTTTAAAAGTCTGGTAATTTGCTATCATCACAAGTGGACCCATGAAAGAGAGCTAACACTAGCTAGACATCTCTCCTTTGTAAAATATCAGCCAAACAAGGAAATGTGAGCTGCCAATTGCTTGTAATAACATTAACAAAAAGTAGCGTTTTGGATTTATTAGTCATAAAGTTAGCAAGTGAGGTTAACCAGCTTCCACTGCTTTATAGCCTGTGGAGCATTTTTCTGTATATGAGAAACTTTTATAGGAATGAATGCGATGCCATTTAGGAAAACATAACCTGAAATCCAATTGGGATTTAACGGCTGGGAAGGATTGCGACATATCAGGTAATGGAGAGCTCAATAAGCAAGGTTCACCTGAGGCAGCAGCAGGTGCAACAGGTGCCCGAATGGCTGCAACATGGAGACCTTGAGAAGCTGCAGCCCAACCCATAGGCACAAGTGATTCTACTTGCTTGTCTTTGGTACACTGGAACATAAATGGATGGACTACTTCAAATTGTAAGCTCATAACTTTATTACAGCACTCCCATAACCCAGATATTATTTCACTAAATGAAACACATTTATCTGGTGATTTTGTAATTGTCACTCAAGTATATTCTATTGACCTGGATGCTATTTACATATGTGGTGACTTAAATAGTCATATTGCTGTTAAAGAGGATTGTATTGGGGACTTGTGACAATGTTCCACCTAGAGTTGCTATAGATCTGAGTAGACTAGCCATGGTGAATCATTCCTTGACTTCCTAAGGATTCTAAATGCAGTGTTTTAAGTGGCAAAAATTATCCAAATAATGACGACTTTGCATCAATATCAGAGAAAGAGTAAATGCTCTGGTGGACTATATAATAACTCCCCATGACTGTCTGGAATCTTGTGTTGATTTTAAAGTAATTACCTTAACAGATGTTATGGACAGTGACAGTGGGCACATTACTTAATCGTCCATTACATCAGCGTAATGGACGATTACGGGAGAAATCTACAAAGGTAAGAAGACTTGGAAAACACCATCTCCAAAGCTCCACACAAAGGACCAAATGATTGAAATGTTCCTTGTTTAGTTTCCCACCCTGGAGCCAGTATGTGGGCACTAATGTACCTGTCACCAGAACTATGGACCACACTGAAGTCAGACGTCAAAAGAGAGGACTTTCAGCACAAACAACACAATTATCTGCCTCACACACATTGATACACTCCCAGCATGTGTGGACTGTGAAGCCATGCAGTCATGTTTTATTGTGGATAGAAAAAGAAAAGCATTCATAGTATAGATGGAGAGGTGGGTTTTTCTTGTTTAGAGCTTCACATAGACTCTGAAAAAGGTATTAAATTTTACGTTTGAGTAGGGAAACAGTGTTTGTGTCATTTAAAGATAGAGTTTGTCATATGTTACAGATTATAAAGCCCTTTGAGGCAAAATTGTGTTTCGTGATAATGGGCTATATAAATAAAATTGAACTGAAAATGGAGTTGGCAACAGGGTCTCCATGTCAAAGGGTTTATCTTGCACTGAGAGATAGATGATTGTTGTCAGAGGGAAGGTCCATGAACCTCTCCTGTCCAAACAGAGGCCGTGGCTTTTAACTTTTCTGTGTCCTGATTCTGTTTCTCCATTGTTACAAACCTGGAAAGAGTTGGGGCCTTATATTATGACTGAGTGCATGTGCATGCCGTTAAGAGCTGCTGGACGTCTGGTGTTCATGGTGTGAAAGAGGATACTGAATACGTTTTACAACGTGGCAACAGTCTGTAAACCTGGCTATATATTAAAAAAATAATCAGTTACAAAACATAAATGCTGTAAATGACACAATAAATGTTATATATTTCATTGTTCGTTATGAAAATGAAGCTAAATGTGAGCAGTTAACAGTCAGAGCTTTCAGCTTGCTGACCTTGATACTTGTTATCGGGTGGAAGTAAGTCAAAGAAATTAAACTTTGATCAATTTGTCTGCTGCCAAATAGAGTTGCAAATTGGGAAGGGCCACGTGTTCTGTGTTTTTCCCCATTCTGTTTCCCCATTTCAAAATGTTCTTTTAATGATATTTCCAATGTCAGTTAACATAGAAACATGGGCCTCTCCTGGATAATATAACAATCCTATAGGTTTATGTTACAACTTCTTCAACTTAGTTTCTGAGAAATCATGTTTTGTCCATCAGTTTCGCTATAGAGAAGAAGCCAATCAGAGCTGTAGCAGATCGAAACACTTCGTTGGTGCAGTTGTAAACAAATCGCAGGCTTTAGTTGCTGAATTCCTCCAAAATTGACCCAAAATGTAAAAGTAAATTGATTTAAGCTTTAGATTATAAAATGTTCTCAAGCGTAATCTTTAGCTTCTGTAACAGAATGTTAAGCTTGGTGAGTGGATGTTTCTTAATGAAATGCACCTTGGGAGGTGTAGTTAACTTTTCCCCCAAAGCTTTTAAGTGCATGGGCTTGTATCTTCGACTTTTAATCAAAGATATTTTCTAACACAGTTGTTGATCCTTTGTACTGATGATTAAACCGGGAGAGTTTCATGCCCATCCAAGCTATAGACGTGCGTTGATGAATTTACTTTTACTTCCAGAACCAGGGGTGCCCAAAATAGTTCTTCCCACTGCCGTACTGTAAGATACAGTATGGCAACTGGAGAGGAGATGGAGAGGAGGTCGATAATGACAGGAACTGGCAGATCAATGGCGCAAATCAATTGTTCAGTAAATTTTTGTGTTTTTCTTTAGTTTTATTTTCCAATTTTCTCATTTCAACATGATTCTTAATTTTACATCAAACTTCACTTAACAGAGAACGTAAGTGTTTGTGTAAAAGAATTTACTTAAATGTGAACCAAAACAATAAAAAGTTAAGTGGGATGTCATTTTAGTTTTTTTCCTACTGCTTCTGGAGCTTCTTAAAATGCCTGGTGGATCCGAGGTACTCGTTATATCAAGATCATTTCTAACATCTTAAATTATGATGCTTTTGGGAAACACCGCTTAAGCTTAATAAGGGTTGTAAGATGGATTTGCAAATCATCTTAGATTTAAGGTGCTTTTGAAAAACAAGGCCCTATTTCAGAGAGAGAAAAAGTTAAGAGAAAATGACACAGTGAAGCAAAGGAAGGAGCTGCGCAACGTCATGTGAGGAGGCACGCGCACACTGTTACACACACATCCACACACTCCACGCACACTCACAGGCACTGCTCTTTTCCTGTTTTGACTTATTGCTTTGCGATGCACTTTTCACCTCCAAAACATCATGAAAAATAAATACGTCCACCTCTTGCGCAACACTGAGACTGCTGATAATCCAGAGAGCTGAAGATTTGCTCTGCACTATATTACTCCTTTTTCATAACAATTACTATGACGAGCAGCAGTTGTTGTACGCAATGGCACATTTCATAAAGAAGAGGAATGAGAGTTGATTGTGCTCCTGGCTTCTCTATTGCTAGTTATTCAGATATGTCAGAGAGTTCACTCGCTCTTTAATGGAACTTTTCTGTGTTTTCAGGTACCGAGCGCTTCTCTGTTTATGATAATGCATTTCTGAGCTCCCCAGTTCTCTTATTACCCGAAGCTAGTGGTAACGACTGACTGTAAATTACATTTGTAGTGTGGGAAAGAGTGGGTGTCAGAATGTGAATAATCTTTTATTCCTCTATTTCCGTGAAAATGTGAATATATCTTTCATTTCACAGGAACATCAGATAATCTTCTAATGCTCTGCCTCCCCTCTTTGTCTCGTCCCCTGCCTCCCTCCATTCCTTCTCTCTCCTCATTGTAAAATCAAAACAGAATAACCAAGTCTAATACTCATCACACTTATCTATTGTGGGATGCTATGGTGTACAAAGAAGAGATATCACCGCTAAAGAGACCACTCACTTGTGATGTCAGCCTTGTAGTGGCAGAAGCATGTGCAGCATAGTTCAGGACATAAAAGACAAACAAAGGAATCCCAGATTGTTCTCTAAGCAGTAAAAACACAGCACTGGAGTCAAAAATGTTGTTTTTTTTTATCAACTCATAATGTTTCGGGAATGCCACCATAGATGGATAAGGGAAGTAATAATGTTGCGTTATCGATTTCTCTCCTTATATATATAAAACATCTCTCATGATACCATGTTCACTATAAATACAGAACATTGAATGACTGGTTTACCATAATCCTTCCAGCAGCAGCCTCAGCTGTCAGGGTAACAGGGAGATCTCACAAAAGGAAACACTGCAAGCAACATCACGCAATCCTTTTTTGTTTAAAGCTGCTTTAATCAATATTTTATCTTACCAATGGATTAAATGACTTAAATGTAATGTAAAAGGGGTCACTGGAAGAGTGAATATTGAACGTAATTTTGCCAGATGGACACAAACACGACTCTGAATGAACACGAATGTTAATCTGTATGTTTTTCCAGCCCCCAAGGGCCAAAACAATCCATTATTGCAGGTTTAAGCAAGAGGCATGCCTGTTGTTGTATAACTATTTGCTTTGTTAGCATTTCTTTGTTATAGAAAGTCTTCTGCATCATCACACCGGACAGTTTACATCTACAGTGGTTTCCAGTGTTTTATCCGAAATGAAGGATTTCACATTACTGTAGTGCTTAAGTCATTTCACACAATGACTATTCTGAGCTCCACCTTTCTGTTTATGGTCTCAAATGTTATGCTTGGGCTAGTCACAGATTATAGTTTGTTTTAGGTTATGTTTGGACCTTGACTCCACCCTGAGCCATAGCACCAAATAAACCCCCCTACCCCCACCCCCAACGCCCTCACATCCATCTAACTATAACCTTGTTAGAGAAAATTGCATTTCTTGCAGAGGCACTTAGAGAAAACCACTCCCTTGTAAAGTTCTAGTGGTTGCTTATGAAAACAGACAGTGGCCTATTAGCACCAAATTAGGTTTTTACACAGTGTTATGAACTGGGAGGCCGTACAGCCATTTCGTTTCAGCATGGCAAGCTGAAGTTTAGAGACAGGTAAATGCTGGTCATAGAACACAATGGTGTTTGTACTGAAATCTGTTTCTTTTTCTTTTCACTCCTCTTCACCTTCATCTCTCTTCTCTCTGTCGCCATCTCCATGGTTTTTGATTCATTGATATTCGTGCCCATCTACGGCCTTGCTTTTGCTCTTGACGCCCATACTTGACTGGTCCAATTTATACACACAAGGACAGCAATGTTACTATAGCATACTATCAAACTGTTCCCACAGGCATTCAAATATGTTGGTGCAAATCTAGTTCTTAATCTCATCAAGTCATTTTTGTCTACTGTTTGGTCCTAAAATTCTAATCCACAAAAATAATCTGTCTGTGAAAGGACACTTGCAACATGTTTCCAGGGAAACCAACTTAGATAACTTAGACAAGTTATGTGTTCTTGATTGTAGTTCAGTTATTTGCCTTACACAGAGTAACACACACACTTTTACTTGGTTGATGTCATTGATTTCATCCAAAAAATGTCATTCTTAAATTGGAATGGAAACATTTATACAAAAAAAGTGATCTTTGTTCACCGGTATTTAGACAGGTGTGTAGGGTAACAAAGTAACAGAAATCAGCTTATGCACTCTCTCAACACTTTTGGTAATTCTTTGGAATTTTTAAAAACATTTTCAGGTATTTCAGTGATGATAATGTAGAAAACAATACTTTAAAGTTATAATCCTTAATATTTCAGAACTGGTTGATTTGGCAACTCCTGTTGTCACTGGTGGCAAATGCAAATCTCATACTACAGGTCACAGAAATCTGTGGGTGCTCTGTCAATGCGATAAAACTACAAACACTAAAGCTGGATTACATGCTGCATCATTTCCTGTGAATCCGCTGTGCGTGTGAAGGCAGTTTGAATCTCCTGGGAGAATGGCGGACTCTGCCACAAACAATGAAAACTACTATATAGACAGGTAATTACTGAGTGTAAACACGCTGAATGGCTATTGCTGAAAAGATGGCAACCATAAACAGTAAAAATAGGTTTGATTTCATGAAAATGTTAAGGATTATAACTTTAATGGCTCACTAACAGAAAAACTTTACTTGATAAGATGGGCATTTTTTGCAGTGCAGTTTTTAGAGATAAGTAAAATTAAGAGATATAGCATTTTTCTTACCCTGACTCCTCCTGGTATTGGAAAAATCTGTCACAGGTACTTTGATCTCTCAAACAAACACAACCTTCAACCTGTTTGCTTTCAAAGATACCCCTGGTGTTAGATCACCAACGCCAATGCACTTTAACATTCAAACCAGAATGAATGAACCAACAAACCAGCAGGATCAAAGTACTTGCTACTATGTTGGTTTTTATAACAAACCAAAATAAAGGACTGCATATTTATTAGTCTGTCTAATTTAAATTCAGCTACTTTGTTATCTTATTGTTTCTTTGGTAGATGTACCTGCTCTCAATTTATTCTTATCCAGGCTACCTTATGGGTTTCAACCAACTGTCTGAGGCTCACTGCTGAGAGTCGGGCTTTGTATACACACATACACGAGGAGCGTGGTTCTGTTGTTACCAGAGTGGGGTAAACTTCCCAGGGAGCAGAAAGGCTCCTTTGTTTCTCCTCTAGACAAGAGATGTGGGTGTGCCATCACTTGAAACACTCCTTGTCTAGGCTGCACACCCAACAGAACCTAATAAAACTCTCAGATTTTGTATTACACCCAATCAGCATACCATGAGGGTGTGCTTCAGACACACTTGTGTGGACCAGAGGATAGAGGATGAGTCTGGGTTTCTGTTCTTAGTTTAAAAGGGAGATTCCACCCAAATTAAATCTCTTTTGAAATCTGTGTTTTGCGTAAGCGCTTTGTGTATTCAGAGTGAGATTACCTTACCATACATGCAATACACCTCCTACGGTAAATGCTATAGCTGCATTTACTGGAGGAGAAGCGCGATGATGGTCTGTGGTAGAGGAGGTGTCGGACTGTACACCAGTTTACGTGATCTATCTGCGTACTTTCACATAAAGTACAGCTGTGTTTTCATGTCGAGTAATAGGAAGACTGTAATTGAGAATCACTGGTATTCATGATGGCTGTATGCAAGGATGCGATACAAATTAATGACGATAAACATACAGTGTGCACACACACACACACACACACACACACACACACACATACATGCTGGTTTACAAAGACACACATAGATCTCTGTGGACTCTCAGCCTTTTTTTAATCACTGTTGTGTGACAGGCAGGGCTCGGGCAGCAGATTTGTGACGTCTAATGTCTGACTGGCTGACAAGTTGACAAATCTTCAATGCAGCTGCATTGGAACTTGCTACTGTAGAACAAAATACTGTACTGTGCTGTATGACTATCAGAAAAACTGTAGGACTGTTAAATGTCAAGTTTTAGTTTCAGTTCCTCAGAATCAAAGAGCAAGTGTTTCAGTTTTAAGAGGAAGTACATCATACTGTAAAAGCAGTGGAGACCAACATCTCTGGTGACAGCAGCTGTAATAGACCATATGTAGTGCAGATATATAACATACGTGTTATATTTTAAGGAAGAAGCCCAGTAAGGTGGCTATACTTATGCCCATGTTTAATTGAATGGAATGATCTCTAGGGACTCTCAACAATCACTCTAGGGAATGTGGCTAGTAGAAGTAGATGAGGTGGGTTGCGGGAAAGTGGGTACACCAACAAACATTAACTTCATCATTCACATCCCAAAATAACTCCTACTGTAGAATGCACTAAACATCTAAAATTGAAGATACATTACATAGTAGTGTAGGTACACCTGAGAGTGGAGTTTTCCTCTAATAGTTTGGTCTAATACAGCTGTTGGAGTAACATGGTTGCTGCAAAAAGGATACAGGTTTGAATGCCCTCACTGTCTGGGGAAAGTGGTTATAATGTTCTTTCTCCTCGCTTAAATCCCACAAAACAAGGCCCCACTGCTCATTTTTGCCGCAGGGGCCCCATAGCAGTTTAATCCAGTTGTGAATAAAATCTGTAACTTTCAAACTACAAACCCCCCCCCCCCCAAAAAAAAACAAGCTAAGTAGTCAGAATTCGAGATTGGATAAGTCATTCATATATTTATGAACATGAATATATGAATGAGTGAGATGATTAAATTAATTGCCACTTGTACTGTCAGCCAAGAGGTGTGAAGTCACAAACGATCAGTAGCAAACTGTGGAAAATGTCTCCCACCAGAATAAATGAACAGTGTGTTTCATCACACTCCTCCATGCAGAGGATTTTAATAACAATACACAATCTTGTCTCCTGGAAATTATGTTTTTATATGCGTAATTTCTAGGAAAAAGGGTTGCAATACAGTGATTAAAAACATTGGGCAGTTCATCTTTGTTCACCAATATTTAAAGCGAGACTTTGCGGTTTTTGGCCAAGTGAAAATTAAGGGATAATGTTGAATGCTAAAACGTTGTTTTAGCACAAGTAGTCATCAAGTCAGCAAACTGACACAGTTAGTCTCAGTACAGTCAGTTCCACAGAAATATCTATCTAAGGTTTGCTAACATTAGCCTTCATAAGATACCGGTCATACCAGACCAAGAATGACTGTAGCAGCAAAACATCTGGAAGTACGTCAGTGAGCAAGGGTACGTTTTATTGCTGATCAATCTTTCACGTACAAATGAATAGTTGATATTCATTTGTGCGTGAAAGATTGTGTTATTACCTCTTTGCAAAGACACACAGTCATGTTTTAACGCCACCAGGCAAAAAACTAACCTTGACTTGCTCCAGTTGAGAACACAGTGGTTGTACGAGGCAGCTCGTGTTAAATGATGAAGCAGGGCATTGCTAAGAAGGAGCATGTGTACTCAGTCGTTTTAACTGGATAAATACAGGTTAGAGGTACTTTTTTACCCTCGTCAGCACGGTGCTTATCCATTCCAGCATTCAAAACAAAAGTGGTGTTCTCCTTCAAGACATAGCACATGAATTCCTTGCTTTACAATATTTCTGCATAAGATAATTTAAAGCCTCATGACTTAATTTTCTTCTCGAGTTCAAATGTTTACTGTAACCATTCAGACTTGGTACACTGAGTACTGTCGGTCCCTTCCAATCCAAACAAAAAATATAAGAAGCCAGTGTTGTTAAGACGGTTACCCAGACATGTGGCTTTGCTCTGCTCGAACTGTGCTTATTTACTTCTGCTGTTTGCCATAGAAATGACTGCGTCGACTGTGCATTGCCAAGCAAGTTTTGTAAAAGATGAAAAAAAGGTGCTCATGTGGAGAAGATGGGTTTTAAGTAGTTTCATAAAAGCAGCTGAAGCAAAGCATCATGGTTGCTCAGTGGGTTAAGGAGCAAACCGTGTATCTGCAATGTTAAATTCATTAAAAAATAAAGTGAAAAGGGCAGCTGGAGCCAAGAATAAATCGTATTCCAAGAGGGTAGCTTTTACCCATGCTGCTGCCAAAAAGAAGTGATGGGTGGAAAGCCACGAAGTCGGTACTAAGCAGTCCTAATTAAGGTGTAACAAGACACTATATCCAGAATTATAATGGCTTCTGTCTTCCAGTTATACATCATAAAAATGTGGTGAAATCTGACTGCTGCTGTGTATATAATAAACCAACATTTAGGAATGTTTTTTGCATGCTTGCGATCCCTTTTCTGTTTATTTGAGACATGGTGTAGATGATGCCATTGTTTAAAGTAAATAAATCCATTAATGCAGAGGCAGAAACATGAATGATTTACTTATTAAAACAGAGAGTCGGTGATGCATTGAAGGAGTCATAGGAACATTAGTATTTCAGTCCTTACAAGGCAATGGAAAGATGTACTTGGTGAAGCAGCAGGATGCAGCTGATGCAGCACACATGCAGCATGCACACACACGCAATCTGCAGATGAACAATAAAAACACTCAAGCAAAAGTCCACACACACGCACACAACCTCTCATAACCCCTTGCCTAGCTCACTTCCACCCACACATGAACAGTTATACAGCAGCAAGCGTGATTAGAGCAGGATGTATGTGGCTGAGCACAGCTGTGGTGAGCCAGCCAGTGGATGTGGCATATCAGCCTCTCAGGCCACTAAATGAAAACTAAATGAAAGGCTCTCAGATGGTGTGAGCGTTGCGTAAGCGAGGCACCGAGCAAGGTCCCGGGATAAGCTGATTACGTGGCAGACTCATATTAATTTCCACATCCCTTAAAGAGCAGAGCAGCATGGCTTAGCGAGACCCTGTTCCTCTCTCCTCGAGCACCAAATCTGCTCCTCTCCTCTCTTTGTTCCATATCTTCCTCTATTTCGTCTCTTTTTAACCGTCAGTGTGTGTGGTCAGTGTGTATCTATGTGTGTGTGCTGCAAATGATCTCCTCTCACATGTTTCCCATGACCGCAGGAGTTAGAGGCAACTACTATATCTGCTGTGGATAGCTGTGGCAACAAGGCTAAACAGCGTGTGCCACTGGCAAAATGCACACACGCGGTTGTGCATATATGTTCACACACACACACACACACACACACACGAAAACATGAGCACAATACTTCACATGGCTCAGCTTAATGTAATATACTCACCAAGGCTTAGTCGCTGTGAAGGTGAAAGCGACAGGACAGCTGGGGATGTTGTCCAGCTGTCAGCGTATGTCCTGTATGTCACTGCATGTCACCGCATACATGCTTGTGTGGTTAGTTCAACAGTAGCCGTGCTGTCAGGAGGTCAGAGTTCATGACAGGAGAAGTGGTAGCAGTCTAGGAAAGTGTCAGAGCTCAAGGTGACTTGGTAATACTTGTTTTTCTCCATGTGAAGAGGGAGAAGGAAGAGGGGCTGATGGGAAAGTTAGGCCGTGGCTAGAAATGATCTTTAACAGGTGGCAACACTTTATCTGTCCTTTTCTCCCATTATAGGATATGCCTGTGTCATGTATGTCTTGTGTATTCCTGTGTGTGTGGGTGTCTGTTATTGTACAGCTAATCCTCTGCTGAGGCCACAGCATGTAAACGGAACAACTGTGCTCACCATGTCACAGACTCACAGGAGCAAGGGAACACCAGCGCTTCCTGGTTCACATTTGAATCACAGTTTAGGAACAATGCCTCCATTTTGAGCACATGGGGCAAAATGTCTTCTTGCAGCAGTTGGTCTCACTACATGGACCACCAGTAGTGAGACCAACTTGTTCAAGATGGTTGACATTTAACACCTCTCCTCGTGCCATTAGGCTCATTCATTTCTCTCAATCCCCTCAGCAGCACTTCATAATAGAGAGGAGAGAGGCGCGCTATCATCCCTACAGTATAACACTCTGTGACACCTAGATGGATGCACAATGCTCAATATATTTCAAGCACTTCCTCCAGTTTTATTGTTTTTTACTACGCTATGGTATAGTGGGCAGGATGCTCATAATACTGTAGTTCCTCTACAGCTGTAACCACACCGTATCCTGTGCAGAATACATCAATCTGAGAAGAGAATAGAATAGAACTCTATTGTCCTGCAGATTAAGACATTAAACACAATAGAAACAGTAAGTAAAAACTATCGACACAACACATTAAAAATAAACACAACAAATCCTCAGCAATACTTCAAAAATCTCCTGGCATGGAGGCAGTCAGTGCTATTTGCTCATTACATTGATTGCTCATGGTGTAAAGCATAGGCAATCGAATTTATTATTTGTCAGGGGGCGCCTCACATAGTTGGCCTGTGATCATTAAAATTATTACATGGGTATTATATGGCAAACTTGTAACAATACAAATAATCTACTTTACTCTGTGGTGACCCTGGATGTATTCATGTCACATGGGAGCTTAAACTTGTCACACTTATCTGTTTTGAAGGCTATTGTTATAGCATTAGTGTGAGAGGTGATGCACTTTAATATTACTGTATGAAACCACTTGATTGGTCGGATTGGTTGGAAAGTGGGCTGTCAAGACTTAAAGTTTAATATAGGAATGGACACAGATTAGCTCACAGTGAAAACTATTCTCTACAACACTCAAATCTCACAGCAGTATGATTTCCTGATGAGTGCTACAGAATCAGTGCCTATGGTAGAAAAGGATCCCTTATGTACCTTTTCGTTTACCAGAGGTGTTCTTTAGCGTTGTCCAGGGGGCGTTAACTCAAATGCTCTACTATTAAATTTGCAGTTGTGCGCTTTTTTGCAGAAATATTCAGTTTTATTACTATTTTGGACCACATTTTGCAGCGTTTCAATATAACCTTGTGCTCACAAAGTAATTGCTGAGATCGGCAAACACAGCAACAACACCACAACAAAGTCCTGCATGGAAAGAAACACAGGTGGGCTGGCAATCAGGAGAATAAAGTAAACCTACATAAGGTATAACAGACATTTTTAAAGCTCATAATTTCAGGCAAAACACAAACACAAAAATGCACATAAGTACAGCAGGTCAAAGTTGATCAAGGAAGTCGGTGCGTAAACTGTGATGGATATTTCCTTCATTTCCTCTTCCAACTTGGAAGCTGGGGCTGAGTACAATCACATTTACCAATAAGCATAATAGCCAAAGCCAGGTTGTATGAAACTGTAATTTCCTTTTTTGTATTATCTAGTGTCTATCCTGTCCTTGACTTTCCCTTTGCTCTATTTCCTACTGCCTTTTGTGTGATTTAAGTTGTGATTTAAGCACACTGTCACTGCTCTTATGCCTCAAAATGTAATTCATCTGTACTTGTTGAATAAAGTTTTATGCACTTTCTGATTATAATGCTGGGAAAAGATTTTCCTGCTTCCCCTTTTCAGTGTATCTTCCCTGCGACTGCCACTGCGCGTGTGTTGTGTGTTTGCTGTTTGTAACCTGCCAGCCAGCCAGCCTATTATCAGAGCAGTGACAGCAGTGTCACAGTAACTGCCCTTTATCCACACATACAGATTCACATTCCCACCAAGCTATTACCATTGCCCCGGTCTAGTTCTGTGCCATCTGTGTCCATAGCAACTGGACAAAATATGTTACTTAATATAGGATGGGGACTCAGCTGGCAGGTGGTTTTCAATGAGATTTGTCATATCCTCTTCCAAACAGGTCGACAGCACACGAGGTACAGAAAGTCAGAGGCTGAGGCGGTCGGTTTTAGGCCGTGAACGAGTTCCTTTGTTCTATTTGGGAAATGTATTGTTTCCTGATGCTCAATCCTAAGAGCAGGCTTAATTGTTTCAATGGTGGTTAGCTAATTTTGACTTTTGAATTTTTGTTCACGTGTTTGTGAGAGTTCCAAAAAGCAGAGATATGATGACACTTGGCTGTCAAACTGTATCGTTTTACACCAGCTGGTGTAAGAAAATCAAACCTACGCGACACAAAAATAAGCAAAAATGGACATTGTTAATGCAAATTTGACCGGAGCCCAGTGTTGTAGTATAGCCATGGGTTTTCCTTTAAACAACAGACATGATGTGGCTCAGTGTCAAGTAAAGTAGCACACTAGCCTACACAGAAGTAATTCCTAGTCATCGAGAGGGTTGACAGAAAAATAAGCAGCAATTGTACTGAGATGAAGATTGTTAAGAAATTCTAGACTGTATTTTGTTGTTTTGTAGCTTAAAATGATTTTGTTTAAATGAATAGTTTGACATTTCTATGCTTATTCTCTTTCTTGGTCAGAGAAAAGCTGGGCTAGATTTTGCATCACACATTTTCTTCACAGAAAATCTTCACAGATTTCCTTCTCTCTAATCACAAACATGCTCACCCTTCAAGATTTGAAAATAATGGCCCATCACACAGTACAGGATATTATTAAGATTATCGGGCCAGAGGGAGAGATGCACCACCTCTGGTGCTCTCACGTGATCTCATGGGGAAGCAGGTGTAAAGGAAAAATTGAGACGGAGGTGGTGCAACAACTTGCTTTGGTAACGTTAATGATTTTCATTGAGAAGAAACAAAAGCAGATGCACGAGTCTGGGTGAGGAAAGGATTGATGAGATGCCGTCAACACGGGTTTTCAAGCCTTCAGAGAGAATTGGAGGTGAGATTTTAACTGTCAGTTTTAGAATGTCAACAGCAGCTAGTATGCTAACTAACGTTATCCTAAAGGGCTGGAATTTTTACCGTTGCTTGGCAACACCGTCAGCATCCCCGTCACCTTGTAGATTTGGCTCTCTTATTGGCTATTGTGGTCCCATTCGGACACTACTGAAATAATTATCCCTATTTAAAATCTTAAATATCAAACATGTTTCATATTATCGGGCTTAAGATTGGAACTGTAAACCCCTCACATTAAGAGAACATCGGGCCTGACCGCTGTAAATTGGTAAATGGACTGTACTTTCATAGCGCTTTTCTAGTGTTCTGACTACTCAAAGCGCTTCACACACTACATATCACATTCATCCCATTCACACACATTGATGCACTGATGGCAGGAGCTAACTGCCCATCAGTTCAAAGAAACTAATCATTCACACACACTCACACACCAAAGGCACAGCCCTTGGGAGCAATTTGGGGATCAGTATCTCGCTCAAGGATACTTCAGCATGTGGGCTGGGGGAAGCCGGGATCGACCCATCGACCTTCCGATTGGTGGACGACACGCTCTGCCACCAAGCCACAGCTGTCCCAGACTAGATGTCGCCTCCGTCGGGAGGGGTGAATCGGGCATAAATCGGCCAGAAAATCCTGTAGTGTGAGCCCGGCTTTAGATGAGACAATTTATACCACTCTGAAGTTTGTGCTTTAAGTATATTGCTACAGCTACTGTAGGAGTCGATTAGCTTAGCTTAGCATGTGTGGAGGCAGGTGAAAACAACTAGACTGGCTCTCTCCAAAGTTCAAAAGTACACCAGCGCCTCCAGAGCGCACTTAGTGACACACATTATCTCATTTGTTGAATTCGTCAAGTTGTGGTTTTACGGAGAGTTAGCTGAGTGACACTTCAAATGGCTTCACAGACTCCGAGAGAGTGAAGGCTGGAGGAGGGAAGTCGGCTGGTAGCTGCTGCGGGTGAAGATTGAGAGATAGCATTGCAGATTGTCAAATTCCTCCCCTATTCCAATCTGTCCTCTGAGCACATCTGCGTGGAGGCCAGCAAGCTGGGACCTCAACAATGGGGGACATTCAGTGGCTCAGATAAACTCCCCTCCTGCTCCCACCATGTACCACCATCACCGCTGTTATCTCAACACACTGCCTCACCTCCTCCGCCTTCATGCTCCTACATTTTCACCTCCTGCTTCCTCTGTCCTCCAAATCTCACCACCACCTCTGTTTCGCCTCTGCTGGTCCCCCTCAACCCTTGATAAAGTACTGTCTGCTCTCCCCTTCACCACAGTCACCCCTGTTATCGCCGTGCTGTTAAACTGCACCATGAGGGCATTCCCAGATGTGACATGCTGCAGCACCACTTTCTCCTCAATACTGCATTCCAGTGTAACTGTCTTTCTTTCTTAGATGATTATATATAAGAATAATAAAATAACAATCACATGATATTTATTAGACATAATAAAAATGATATTTTGCATTACCACATGTCCACATGTGAGGGGTTAAAAAAGTAAGATTCCAAAGAACGTTTTTAAAATGAAAACGTTCCGCCTGGTTCTCGCTGTTTGCCTTATATGATTTTACAGTAAATTGCCCTGCTATTTGTAATTTTAAATGTTTTATTTCTGTTTAATACCACCCCCCCCCCAAAGAAATATCTATAAACACAAATACATACCAAAAATTACAAAAACAACTAAATAAAAACACTTTAACATTATTTCACAACCAATTTAAGAGAATAAATGACAGGTATAGCTCTACCTCTTTCATTGTTTCCTTTTGTCAGCCAGTGCTTGCAATTGACATGGATAGCAAGTGATGCCCAGGGACTTCTAGGCTTACTTTTAGCAGCTTTAGGGTGCTTGAGTAACTGCTGGAGTTTGTACTTGCTATTACTTTTACTTTAGCAGTTTTTGTTGTGTAAATTGTTTTGGGTTTAGTACTTTGTAAAAAAGGCAACACAACAACATTTTAATATAATATAATAATATAATATTTAAGCGTGATTATATCAAATAAAGAGGTATTATACCCTGTCAAACACAAAGGCACTAAGGCCAAGTAACAGAAACAGAAATCCTAATGAATCTATAACTATTAAATAGTTTTTTCTATAGCCAGGTAAAATTGGGGAAAACGTGGGGTTTACCCTGGACAGTTTGCCAGTTTATAGACAAATACAGGACACCCATTCACATTTACTCCTATTGGCAATTCAGAGTCTGGAATTTATCACAAATAAACAAATATATTGTAACAGTATGTCCAGTCTAGAGTGATAGACTCGCAACTGTCACCAACAACCAACCCTTGTATGATGTACCTTTTCGCTCCTTCAAACTAAAAAACTGACCATAAATTGACCCCATTCATTCCATTACTGTGAACTAATCCCATTAATTGTTGACTGTATACTCAACAGTACATTGAATTCATAGCTAAATGTTTATAGATGCTGGATATGGATTGTCACAGAGCACCAAGCTTAAGGTCACGGCTATTGTATTTGCTCTGTTCCGTCAGAGCAATTAAAAACAGCCAATCTGGGTGGTTGTAGCTTCATTACCAGAATGCTGGATTACATATATCAGCGTCAAAACTGTAATAAGCCGAATCCTCCCCATAATGAGCACATTAATCCACCCCCCTATCCCATCTCCCCTCTCTCTGTCTGCAGTGATAAACCTGTAGAAATAGATATAATTATCAGACCACCCGCCTCCAACTGGAAATTAGATTTTAATCATGGGATGTTTTGTATAGATCACAAACTCCCTTGAAACATTTCCCCCTAAATTTGACTTATTTAACATTTTAATTAATGCAGCAGGGAAACATACATGATCCTACCAATAATCCTGCCTATAGGTTAACAACCACTTAATGCTGGCGGTTCACACTCAGTGTTCACACACGGGGAGGAAGCAGGCACAGATGTATGGAGTCCAGAGTGTGCAACCAAAATAATTATGGACTTGTTCAACGTATAATTCTATTAAATTAGTACATTGACACATTTTTAAAAGCATATTTACATATACAATAAATTTACATATTGACCACCTTTTATCACATGACCGAAAGTTCATACTTAGAAGTGCAATAACAACTGAACCATGAAAACTTACTTTGCTGACAAAGGCCAGAGGATGTGACTGAATTCTATGGAAATGTAAGGGAACATTGTCAAAAACATGTATTGTATTGATGAATTAACTTTTCATTTCAATAATGAATTAAAAAAACTCAAAAATGAAAGCGATCATAAAATATAAATCAATTTTCCCAACGAATAAGTCTTTTTATTTATAGTATTTAGTCTTTAAATGATGAATGCATCATTAAATGTTTAAATAGAATCACACCATACATTTTAAAATGGATTTCAAATGTTACTTTTGTTATTTTGCTAATGTGTCTAGCCAACTGACAGCTCTGTTGGTTGGACCTCATTTAACTTAATTTCTAATTAATTAATTAAATTACATCTCAGAACTGTAAATGTTGAAGAGGGAAATTAATTGAGATGGAAAATGATAGGCCAACCTATTACTAAATGTAATAAAAAAAAGTCTAATTTGAAAGCTCTTTTAAAATACATTTTGCAATTCAATTATTGATTCAGAATTGAAAGACAATAAAAAATAAAACAATTAATAATTGTCTTTTACTGTAAATGATTTAAAAGTATCATCAAATGCAAATGTCAGTCATTTTTCTACCGCTTGTTCCCGTTAGGGGTCGCGGGTGACTGGAGCCTATCCCAGTGACTTCGGGCCTTAGGCGGGGGACACCCTGGACAGTGGCCAGCTCGTCGCAGGGCTGACACAGAGACAGACAACCATTCATCTACTAGGGGCAATTTTAGAGTTACCAACACATGCATGTCTGTGGACGGTGGGAGGAAACCGGAGAACCTGGAGAAAACCCACGGTAACACGGGGAGGACATGCAGACTCCACCCAGAGAGATCGTGCTCTGGTCCGGGATTCGAACCCACAATCTCCTGGGAGGCACGAGCGCTGACCGCTCTGCCACTGTGCGCCGTGCAAAGTTATATTTATATGTTTTATTTATTATTTTTTAATAACAATGAAACTAACAAAAGTTTGTAATTATTCTGGCGGTACACTCCCGAGATGTACAGCTACCATGGTAGCAATGTCAGAAAACTTTCTTTACACAGAATGTGTTATGTTAAACAACGATTTAGTTGCAGACAATTTCCTGTATTTTTGTGTGTATATATACTGCATGGAGGTGGGCATATTGTGACAAACCAAACATTTTGTTTATCCTCCTTATCACCAGGGACATCATTAACAAAAGTATGCCATTTCCACCATCCTCAGATAAGACTGCGGAAATTATCCAAATATAGACATAAAGTACAAGAAAGGAACACATTCACATTCTGTATTAGATGCAAGGCTGAGGGAAACACGTAAACAAGCTGCTGATTTCTGCTTATTGTGATAAGTTCAATTGACATCTCAATTAAGCTTTTGTTGATGGAAATAATGGAACAAAGGATGGGATCAACAGCTATTACTGCATATACCTATTTATTTCGTACTCTACACCCACAGGAGGAGGAGATATTTGATCATAACTCCTTACATCACAGTTGCAGGTAAACAGAGCTGCTTTTTGAGCCAATTCACTCCTCGACTATAGAGAGAATCGGAGCAATGTAATTACTCCATTAGGCCCAACTGGCTAACAAAGGCCATACCCTTGAGCACGGGGATGGAGAATGATGTTTCCTATTAGTAGTGCTGTCGTCTAAGGGCCTATTATGCTGCTCCCATGACAACCTCAGGTTTACCCAGCAAATTAAAATCTGGTTTATGGAACAAAATACACGTCTTTGTCCTATGTTTAGGCAGCAATAAACATAATTTTGTGTCACACACAAGGAGTAATGATGTGAGTTGTAATGTGTGTTGTGTGTACTAAAGCAATGGAGTTTGTTTAGAACAAACTTACAAGCCAGTGCTATTAGATTAGCACTAGCAGAATGCTAAATGGATAATGAGAAAATAGCGAATCACCCACATTATGACCCTCAGTGGCATAATCCAAGAATCTACAGTACTATTAAGGCCTTTACACACCAGGGGCGGTTTTTTCATGCGGTTAATCCACGTCAATTTTTTCGAACAGTTGCTTTTGTCAAAAATACTTTCACACAGAACGTGAATATTACACGGCGAAAAAGCAACGTAATTTGTTTTCGTAACAGGGACTTTTTTACGGTCGAGTTGTCGCTCGGTGAATAAAGACATTAACCAATAACGTTGTGTGGAACACACATGACAATGGCGGACCTGTTTGATTTTGTTTTTGTCCAAAGGAGCGCAGACAGTTTTTTAACTGTTAATGATCAGCAGCGCAGTGAAAGCCGGATCCCATTGAGAGAGACGGAGATTCCAACTGGATGTCTATGATGCTGTGACAGCTCGGGCAGAAGTGTGTGATGGAGGTGGTGCTGCTGACCATCCTGTCCTGCGCGTCTGTGTGGGCGGAAGGGGAAGTTCATGTTTGACAGACACGTTGCCTACTGGAACAGCTCCAACCCCAAGTGAGTTTTAGTACGAGCTGGCGTGAATCTTTTACTGAAGATTCGCAACTGCTGAAAATTCGGAAACGCTGCCGGTATGAATTGTTTCGATGCGAAATATTCGTATGCTGTTTATTCATCACAACAACCGATAGGTGTGTAAAGGCCTTTAGGATGAAACATGTGATTGAAGCAGTTTTGTATGAGGACATGAGGCGAACAACTGGTGTTTTGGCCTGGTCGTTTTTCTGTCCTTTTACAGATAAGTTAAAATGTTAAACTTCTATCTTCGTTCATGTTTTTTTTTCTGTGGCGTTTTGCAGGTTTACCTTAACCCAAAAGTTCTGATGTTGGTTGAAGCTGTTTTGTTTATGCGGGAGATGAAGAGAGGCTGCCTAAATCCTCTCCAAATCTCCCTGCGACAACAGATCCACAGTGACATTTCCCTCAACAGATGACATCCAAAATGTCATGGCATACCATACCAAATATTTAAGAAAACCTGTGATGCAAGTTATATTTTGTGCAAGCGGGGCTATTCTTCTGTCAGACATAATGCTTAACAATTTTAATGTAAGCTTACTGTGGCCTATGCACTGTGCAGCTTCATAGGGGAAAATGAACAAAAATATAATAACCAGGCTAAGATTCTAAAGCCATGCTAGCGGTTCTATGAGGCTGTACTTATTTAGCTTTCATCTTAGTTTAGCATGCTTGAAAGCACTAATTAGCACAAAACAAACTACAGCCGATGAAAATGTCATTCTTTTTTTAAGTTTATTTTTCGCCTTTATTTCTGATAGTGACAGAAAATGTGGGAGACAGAGAGGCGGGATGACATGCAGCAAGCTTGTCGCGGGCCGGAGCCGAAACCGTGGTACCTGTGGCCTCGTACATGGGCGCGCGGTTTTCACCGAGTGAGCTAACTGCGCCCCGAGAATGTCATTCTTGAAGGTATTATTAACGACAGATTCAAACGATGACCTGACGATGGCGCTAGATGAAAAGTCAGGGGACAACCAAACGTATTACAATGAATCCAAATGGCAACATGAATTCATCCATTAATAGTCAAGACATTGCAGTCTTAAGGACAATTATCAGTCTCATGATGGCACTAGAGGGAAAGTCACAGGAACACTAAAATCATTGTGATTCATCAAAGTGGTGCACTGATCATTGGACAAACAGACAATAAATATGAAATCAGACTCATTATCCACAGACACTGATTGTTAAAGGATCAGGATCTTTAAAAACAAAACGTTAAACCGATACCTCTACTTTCGACTGAGCCCTTTGACTTTCCAAAAAGAAATACGTGGCACCCAAACCATAATTTTCCGCAGATAAATATTTACATATGAGCATAATTCAAAGGAGAAAATGTTTGTGTGTGAGTATAAGCATGCAAAAATGGTCTCACATATGGGTTGCTTGTTAAAGCGTGTAATATCTCCTGCCTTCAAATCAAATCAAAGACGTGATCGGCCCTGCTGCGTAAGAGCTGCTTCACCCTGAATATTCCTAGCAGGGGTCCTTGAGTAATGACAGCACCTTTCTTATACTCATAGATCCAACACTTCCCCTCCTCGTCCTCTCTTTAATCCTTTCATCCTCTCCTCTCTCTACTCATCTGACTCTGATCTTCCTTGCTTATCTTATTCAGGGGGGTCGCTGAGCGATGGGGCCCTTTTGTGGAAAGGACGGATCTAAAGATAAAAGGCGAGTTTAAAATGCCGGTGACTCAGCCGAGGCGCTGTCAAATAAATTGGGACGACACCTCTCTGGTCCCATTAGACGCTACCTGCTTCATGTGGATTCCTGGATCAGATGAGTGAGCAACCACTAACTAAGGTGTGATGTTTCGATCGTGTGATGATTCATGTAGTTTAACTCCCTCTCTCTCTTCCTCTCGTTCTCTACCATCCATCTGTGTTTTTTCTCTCAACCTCTCCTTTAATCAGCTCTTGGTGTGCGTTTTTAGAGTAAGTGATTGCCTGTAATGGGCTCTGGCACAGAGAGGCCAAAGCCCAGGTCCTCATTGAAAACCATAGCTCTTCTCCAACTGCTATCACTAGCTCTCTAGGTGTGAGTGATGATCTCCATATGTCAAGGCTTACCCCTATTCTCACCAGTAAGGCTCTGTGTATTAGTCATGCCTGCATACCATTATCACCATGTGTCAAGTGCACACCTGGTACGTGTGTGTGTGAGTGTGTATGTCCGAATTCAAGTGTGTATGTGTGGTTGTGAGGGTTGGAGCGTTCAATTGTATGTGTGTGTGTTTGTGTGTGTGCCTGTTGCTGTGATGCTACTCGAGCTGGCGCCTCACCACACCACTGCTTCACATTCTTTGTCATGTTAGCGTTTTTCCACAGCTGCCCACTGGTTGTTTACGCTGACCTTGTCGGCACCTCTCAACTCACCTGGGCTGCATTTCCTGCCACATACAGAGACTGTATGTGTCTAAATGTCACAATACCGCAGATACACATAGTTAGCAGGGGCTGTGAGGAAAAACATAGACAACAAAAAGGTACTACAGATATGCACATCATCCCACATTTTTGGTTGAGACAGGTGTTGATTAAACTTTATGATCATTTTGGAGGCTGCAGTTCATGTGTAATGCGTCATAATGTTTGGTAAAATGGTAAATGGACTGCATTTATATAGCGCTTTTCTACCATTGCGGACAAAGCGCTTTACAGGTTGCCTCTCATTCACCCAATCACACTCTCGCATTCACACACCGATGACGGCGGAGCCGCCATGCAAGGCGCTGGCCTGACCCATCGGGAGCAACTCGGGGGTTCAGCGTCTTGCTCAAGGACACCTCGACACGGGCTGGTGGAAGCCGGGATCGAACCACCGACTTTCTGATCAGAAGATGAACCGCTCTGCCGCTAAGCCACAGCCGCCCCCTATGAGGGTGGTTCTTATAGCTTCTCCACCACATTTATATCATGGAGGGTAGACTTCACTAAGGTCGGATTTAGGTTAGCTAGGTGTACCTAATAAAATGACAATTTAGTGTTCTTCTAGATCAATGTGATAGATACACATAACTTTGAATCTTTGAACAATTGCAGTGATACTCCCCCCAAATCGGACTTTTCAGTATCAAACACAAGTCAAAAGTCACTTCTTCAAAGAGAACAGTTGCCATCTTGGATAAATGTCCGTAGAAACTACTAAAACCACTCCTGTGCTCCTGCAGTCACATATTGTTCACTACAATTATTACTTTGCTGAATACACCAATGATTGCTGCTTTATATTTATTGTAAAAACTATAACCATACACACGTTTCCTTACTGGATAATGTTACCTTTTCTAAATAAAGCTGGGGAAAAATCACTCTTTGATTGTCCTGGTCATAACCCATAGCCATACAGAACAAATGATACTGGGTCACAGGTAGACCTTCTTTCATTTTATGGGTTTACAATCCTAAAAAGGGTAGGAACAACTGAACAATACAATGCAGATGTGCCGTTACTTATGAGCGTCTCTGTTATGCATGTGCTAAAATCAACTCTGTGGGTATTTCCAGATTTAATGAAAGGTTTATTTGGCGAGAAACATGCAGTCTTCTATTAAAAGACACTTCTTGTTAAACTTTTTTTAAAGGGGTTATGTAAATGGTAACATGTTCTGACTTGTGCTTTGGAACACTGATTTTAATTGGTTGAGGTTTAAACATTCTCTTTCAAAAATAACATAACAATGCTGGTAATACAGTATGCGACACATAGGGGAGAAAAAAAGGTGCTGGCAGGGATTCAAAATCTTGCTCAATGATAATTAAGAAGGGAGGTTCAGTCCTTCTAAATCACAACAAATCCCTGCTGCCTGTTACATCGCTTATTATAAAGAGTCATGGAGCTTCCGCTTGCTTTATGACTGCAGACTAACATGACTGACCATGCCTACAAACTTTTTGCAGAGACACTCAGAGCTTAAAGAAGTGGCTTTTTGACTTTCTCATAACCCGAAATCATCTGAGAAACTATAGCAGGAAGAGCATTGTCACCTCGTCCTATCCAAACAGTGTGTCTGAATGTGTCACTGTCACAGGCCAAACAATTTCTTGCTCTCTGAGAGCTTTATACTCTGCTGCTTCAGACATCACAGGCCTCTGACGCACACGGCTCTGGCTCTATTTTGTCAGACGCGCCCAACAAGTAGCGCTGGAGTGGCAGTCTCCACACCGGCACACGAAAAATATGAACTTCTACTGAGGTGAACCAGCCGGAGAAGGAGAGATGAAGAGAGGAGCCATGAGGGAGGGAGGGAGGCAAGGAGAGAGCTTTCAAAAGAAAAATGGGACACAAAGCGATAGAGACAAGGGAACGGTTTTCAACAGACACAAGCGGGAAAATAACACAAGAAGAAAGCATTGGGATAGAGGCTCACAAGCAGGAAGAGGATTGTATTAAATAATTTCCTCCTTGCCAACATTTCACAAGGCTTCCAGACTCAAATTGCCTTGGCTGCTTTTTCAATTTCTTTCTGGCAGCATTGCTTTACATTAATGTCCAGACTGTTTTTCAGCGTGCTGTTCTTTGTATTTTTTTAAGAGCTGTGCCTGCTACACATATAAACACACACATATTGCAGGACACACACGCGTGTAGGCATATGCAGGCAGTTATTAAAAAAAACTGCGTTGTGTATGTTCAGGTTATTAAAACCAGAGTATGTGTTTGGTGGAAGGCCAACGGGTGGAACGGTTACGGGATCAATCTGAGCGCAGAATGGCATCTACAGCTAATAAGCAGTCAAACACATGCACACACATGGTCACAAAAACACACGCGTCTGCATGCACATGCACACTCATAGATATGTGAAATTTAAGCCAGCACCACCACACCCTCAGAATGTACAGCACTACGCTCCCTGCCAGAGACCAAATTTAATGAGACTGCAAGGGACCACTAGTTGAACAGAGTCTACCTAGAGGCAGCACACACACACACACACACACACACACACACACACACACACACAAATTCATTAAAGACATACATAATTCCTCCAATGGATAATTTCTTGGGGCTGTATACATGTCACTATAGAAACGCTTGTGCACAAAGGTACTTCAAAGTGTTCTGCTGTAGAATTTATACAGCAGGTGGGTAAACAGTGTAATACTATGATCCCAGAGCTAAACCATCTAAACAAGAACATGAAGCTGCATTTACAAGGACAACAAGCACATGTGCTATATATTACACTAAAGAGAAACTGTATCGTGCTGTTATATGACAGTGGTTATTGGTTTTCATTTTTGTGCAAGGTACGTGTAAATATGCCTTTGTAAGCAAGAGACTCTGGTTCTGGTCTGTTTTTACATCTTTGCAGTAAAATACATCATCATGTATGTATGCACATGTATGTCTGGGCATTTGTTAGGACAGTATGTGAAAGTGGAGATGTGTTTGCAGCCGTAAAGAAGTTTGTACTCCATCTGAGGGTTGGTTCACCCAAACTACTTGGAGCTATTTTCTACCGAAGAGAAAGTCCCTGTGTGTTTTGAGGATTATTAAGAATAACATGGACACTGTTAATGTGGCATACTGCAATACTACATACTAATACTAAGCAGCTTTTGAGTCTGTGGTGAGTTCACACTGGAAAATTGATACGCAAAATAAAGAATACTCAAAACAGTTTCCCTATTAAAAAAACTTTTAAAAGATTTTTGAGTGTGCTGTTGATGTACACTATTCCCCCACACTGCAAAAACACTATACTTTAGTGATTAGGGTATAGTAAGATTAGTATATAGTACATACTGTAAGTAGTTAGTATTTAGTATGTAATTGTGAAACAATGATTGTCTGGAAAGAAATGCTGCTTTGGATTTTCATCCTCATCTTTTTTATCAAAGAACCAGATCATTTTTAACACGGTTGTTTTTTTCATTTTGCACTGATGATTCAGCCAGGAGTATTTCATAAGGATCCAAGGAAGTGTTCTGTTAATCCCTTGCGACGGGCAGTGTGCAATTTGTTGATTGGTAGCAGTCTGTGATAGTACTGTAGGTACTGTGTGTGTATGCATTATGTTATTTTGTATCTTTTCACAGCAGATACTATATGTGTCCAAGACAAATTTCCTTTGGGACAATAAAGTCTATCTTATCTTATCTTGTTTAATTTTGTTCATGGAGAAAATGAATGGGTCGCTTACTTCCGGAACCAGTGGCATCTGAAAGCACCGCTGCTATGACTACAGTATCTGCCCAACCCTCACACTGCTGTTACTGTCACAATACAAGTATCATTAAGTGTACTTTTAAGCCTTTTCTACCTAATTTCCGCTCTTCTTCATCCCTCTTGCTACATATTTGTTGTTACCTCGTAACTCACCTGACATTAGTTCCTCCTCCCCTCCCTTTCTCCCACTGTCTTTATCCTGGGATTTTAAATTCCAGCCCCTGAAGTCATCCTGGGGCTTGGGCAGTCAGCCAGGACAGTGAGCAGTGTTTAAATCTGTCTATTCTTTTCATGAAGAAGCTGTCTACTGGGTCTGCCCTATAGGCAGATGGAGAGAGACCGAGAGAGAGAGAGAGAGAGAGAGCAATAAACCGTGCAGAGGGGTTTGCGGGGGTATGACAAATGACAATGAGTCAGGAAATGGCTTTGTATTCAGCCAGTATTATTCATAAAGCACTTAAAATGTTTGGATCTTGAATATTCATATACCTGCAACAAAAATCTGCAGCGTGGGGGCTTTTAAGAGCCACTGAATGTATGTAGAAGATGAGGCATTAGAGATGCCCTGGAATAAACAAAGCATTACTGTAAAACAGCTTAAAGCGTATTCATTCTCATGAGATCATTATAGATAAACCGCCATTTAGTTAAGGATGTATTCATAACTATTATACATATATCGTGGCTAGGACTAAAGAATACGATTCCTTTTCAATATGAAAATACCCTCTGTAAAAGGGTAGGGTTACAACCCAGATGGCAAAAAAAAGAACGGGCTAATAACTTTCCAGGCACGACTGCTCCTTTCCCAAAGGATTTTATAATAGAGCGAGAGGTTCCATGCCACCACGGAAAACCTAAACCGTTCTATAAATTAGCTTGCAAGTCTTGTGGTCAGCTAAGCCAGGGGGCTGACGGCACTGATTTGTGCCAATAGGTATCAGGTCCGACAGGCTCTCTGCTGGGTATCTGTGTCGTTTTTTCACCACATAGCTCTCTCATTTCCTTGTGCTTTCTGTCATACTCCGTATTTTTTTCCTCCCTCACTGTGAGTTTAATATTGTGGCTTTTGGGCCTCTCCTGCTATTGTGGTTCATAGATGGTTCCTGCTGATATTTATCATCCCGTGGTCTCACTGTCTCACTCTCTTTCTCTTCATTGCCTTGATGAATGGGTAGTCCACTGCAACCCAATCCCCGTCTCATCCCTGCATACCTGAATAATAACATGTATACGGAGGAAATGGAGACAGGTCACCGGGGCTGTGACCCGCTGTCTGCTCCGGGTCACGACCTCTGTGTGACTTCATCAAAACATAACTTGTGGTGGCGCCTTGGGAAACAAGAGGTTACTGGATTTGCTGTGTCACATCTTCAGACAGTGAAAGAGAGCATCTGTAGTAGCTGATATTTTTAACCATAACGCCCCAAAATAACTTACAAATCATTGCAACGCGGAAGTTGGGCTACAAAAAGCGGTTTGTGGCAACATCCTGAAACCTTTATGAGGATAAACATTTTTCACTCTTTGAAGAAGACAGCCTGAACAACTCATTGTATCATTTATTTTTCTAAGCATACACTAGGGGAATATCACTGACTGATCTGTCATCATATTAAAACATTGTTAATAATGATGCCTTTAACTAATTTACCCTCAAATAACCCCGTCTTTAAAAACTGACTAATGACTCATTCATGTCTATTAGTTCTTCCTGTGCTGTGACTAATGAAGACCCAGGCACTGAGTGTCTCCTTTGCTTCAGCCAGTTTGAACTCTGACCTCTGTGACATCATGGTTGATACTGTGTCGGTACCAACTGCTGGTATAAATATTTATTACTAATTACCTGCAGTGAGATGATTTTGGTTGGTTCATGAGAGAGAGGTGGACTAAAAAAAAAGAGTGCTATTCATTTGGACTGTGTCTGTCCTTGTGATATATTATTCAGCCTCTGTCATGTAATTTTAAACAGTAAATGAGAGGGATAGCTTTATCTATGTAGGAATATTTTTGTCATATTCATATTGTGATAAACTTTCACGTTTAGACCAACTTTAGGCCTGCATGAAATTAATTTAAATGAGTTCAGTCCATCAACCAGCAGGGCTCCGGCAAAAAAAACAACACAGGTTCGTCCAGTGAAAAAGTAGATCCTGCCTCAGCTCAGAGCACATTCCAAGTAGATGTGTAAATGTGTAACGTGAAGTATCTCAAGGTTTAACCTGTTCCAATTCATGGACCTATTACTTAAACTAGTGTTCCTGGATCTCATGTCTAAAAACCCAACCTAAATGAGAGACTTCTCCCACCAGAAGAACAACAGGATTGAATTTGCTGAAATGTTTTAAAACGACCTGTCATATGTGTAGTTTTTCCTGACATCTCTCTTGCGGTCATCCAAACAATGACCATCCTCTCTCAGTAGTAAAGGTGGAAGTAGCGAGACATATTAGGACATAGAAAGCATGTGATTCTGAGACTGGAGCCCGCCATTTGCATCCCGTCTCCTACCAACAGTCTGTGTTGGTTTCTTTTAACCATGAAGAAAATCTTTCCCTAACCCTTACCAAGTAGCTTTAGTTAAAGCAGTATTACCTGATTGTTTTGGGCACTTTGGGGTGGCAGAAGAAGCAATTCTGCCATATTACCACCTTTTAAGTTTATAGGGTGAACTTGTTAGAAGTTGATAACTGTTAACTGTTTACACATCCCACAGACATGGAGAAACACATTAGCATTCATTTGGAGGCATATTTCTGGCCACCTGGAGAATATCGGTTCTGTTTTGGTCTCCACTGACTCTTGAGGGAAATATCTATGGGTATGGGTCTTAAGCTAGGTTTCAAGCTGCTAACGCTCCACTATATTCACCAGCTAATTGCTTACTTTGTCTGTCAGCCGGTGCTGAGCAGGTAGCGTACAGTGACAGCGCTTGTATTGAAAACAGCTGTCTGCTGTGGCCAAAAATGACGCTACAATAGCTGAGAGAATGAAGCAAAACAGTAATGCTGCAGCAACGCCTGCAAAACCAAAGCAATGAGCTGGAAAACACTAAAAACATTCCTTAAAGCTGAGAGGAACTTCAGGGTCAGGCGTTAATTATCTGTTGGTTCATCACAAATTACCCTTTTTACAGCTATTCATCCTATTGTTAAAATAAAAATATTGATTAGTGCAGCTTTAACCATGTAGGAGCAACAGATAAGAAAACACTCAAAACCAATTTATGGGTTATTTGGGAAAGGCCCTGAAACATGGCCCATTTTGTTGTTTAAGTATAAGCCTTGCTGGAAATGCACATTTCTTTAACTAAAAGAAAAAGTCTTCCTAAACATATGATCTTGTCCTTTTCATCACATAACAGTGGAATAATGCAGTTACACACCATCTACATTTTCCAATTCACAGTTCACAGTAACCTGAAACACAAGCCTGTCATTTCTTCCTTGAACCATACAGATCTGACGCCATCTCCCCTCACGGCCTTTTACTCCACATCTTTCCATCTGCATTTTTACTGGAATACTCATTGAAGTAATTGTCCACAACTGTCAAATTCAACTGATTCCATTTACAAGGACTTATTGGAGCACATAATAAAAACAGTGAAAACCATCATCATTACCAGCTTTTGCTCAACATTTTTTCTTTCTTTCCCCAGCTATTTAAACACCCATGACGGTTTTATTACCATCCCTGCACTGTAATAGGCGTCTCATTGTTAAGAAGCCATGTGGCCTTGGGCTAGTGGGCTGGTTTAAAGATGGATCTGGTCGATGTGTGCTGTTAATATAATCTTCTAACGTGCGTCTGTGCAAATGTCACCATGGCCTGGAGCTGCACTGTGTGTTCTCAGCATCAGTTTGTACCTACAGGTAGGAACTGATCACTAGGAGTAATTCAAAACTACATTTTTCTGTACATAAAATATATTCATTTTGCCAGCTAAGGACTGCTGTCTACATGTAAAATTTAATACCATCATCAGAAAATAAGTGGAAAGTGATTTATTGGCAAATGTATCAAAGTTTTTCATTCATCGCTTTGTTCGCTGTTGAAACATGATATGACTCTCTCCATAAGTCACATTCTCATAGAGCACTGTGCTTCGAGCGGTTTGCTATCCTTCAAAGCACTCAGCAGAGGAAAACCAGGGTATATGCTAGCTAAATGACAAACAGTGAGACATAAGGGGTAGCCTTAGAGAATACAAGTATGACTACTCTTAATCGATCTTTGCTTTTTTTCTGCAAACTTGTGCAGCGAAGCAAATTCTCAGGTGACTTGTCCTAAACAAAATCCATTCCCCACCTTGTCCTCGCTGACACTTTGACCTTTCATTGAAGAGTTTTGTCACTGTTTGGACACGTTAGGTCCACCCGTCAACAGTCAGTTATGTCAAATTATGACTTCTTTTATTGTGTTTCAGGTCGATCATTCTATCCTTTTGCCTGTCTATATTTTCCATTTTACTGAGAGCCATATTTCTACAGTGAATGTGTGTTTCATGGAAATCCAATAGACAATAAGGAGTCCTGAATTTGAAACTGTATAGTCCCAGCACTGGGGTCTCTGGGTATAACAGAAATACCAGATGCAGCCAAGTGTGCAGTCACTGCCTCACGCAATGTCAAATGTTGGGGGATGCTGCAACTGTCCCATGAGACACTGGACAATCAACTCAGTACAGAACAACAGGTCAGATACATTTTTTGCGTGTGTGTTGTTAGATTCCGGGTTAACGCCCATACGGGAGTTACTGGACCGGATTATTCACTTTCTTGCCAAGAGTTAGATGAGAAGATCAAGACCAGTCGCATGCCTGTGGGTTAAATACAGCGCTGGAATCACGATGTGCATAGCTTAGCTTAGCATAAAGACAGGACACAGGTGGAAACAGCTAGTCTAGCTCTGTCCAAAGTTTAAAAATGCTGTTCACAAACATAAATGTAGATGCGAAAGTTTTTGGTTTTGCGAGGAGTATTTCTTGTGGTCAGGTGCAGTGACTTCCTGGAGTCTTGTTGATACAGTGAGGTTGGCAGGCAACCAGTGGAGACTCCACACCATACTCACCACACAGAGTTTAGCGAGGTATCAGCCTTCTCATCTAAAGGCGTCAGTATTTTTCAAATTAAGTGCTTGTCGGATTGACAAAAAATTTTCCAAACTTGACAATTCCACACGCTTGCCCACTTCACACAGCAACTGGTCAGCTGTGAGGTGAGAAAGGAGAGCAGGGTTTGAAATTCTCTCTGAAGTTCTATTTTTTCCCCAATCTTCACACAGCTACGGCCATCACTTGTTGTGTGTACAACAGGGCTCAACACCATGAATGCTTTTGCTTGTGGTCAAAAGACACTGTGTTTGAATAACTTGGTTTTGAGCAGACCCTGGCCTCGACTCACAGCAGGAAAGCACACTTCCCAAAATTGCATTATTAATATTGGATTAAGCCAGGTATTTTGACCATGCTTCTCATAAAATAATAAACATATAATCCTCAGTAGTTCATGATGTTAAAAATATTAACATTGCAGCTGCCGGAGTAACTGGGCTATGAACCCCATGCATAAAAAATAAAGGACTTTAAAGTAGGTGCTAGTTTGTTTTGCTTAGGTTCATCGCATGGTCCCTTTAAAAACAATCACATAGTTTAGCAGCTACCACAGGGATATTAAGTGTGATGTTTGTTAACAACACAGAGTCAAGTACAATTTGTGGGTGGTTTTTCCCAGACGGATCTTTGTTATTTCAGGACTGTCCTGATGTCAAACTGAATCACTGAATCCTCTTTGATCTGGGTTCTGTGAAGCAGCCCATGTGGCTTAACATTAAGAGGGTATATTTACCTTTCTATGTGAGGTGAAAAATGTCCTCATTAATAATAGTGGATTGTTATGTCTCTGAGCTGTCTGACTGCCGTTGGTTGGCTGCTGCCGAAAACAGAGCAGTGCATCAAGGCAGAATAGGCCATGTTAGGCCAGCAGTGGCATATTTAGCAGCGCTGCTAATCTGAATATCAGATGCAAACATTCAGCTTGCATAAGTAGCGGCATGAAAGCTGCTTATATTTAAGTGAGGGTGAGGGGGTTTGAAACGGAAAAGGTGTGTTTTTGTGTGTGAGCACGCGCGTACATACATGTGTGCATACGTGCATATCAGTATCCCTGCACAGCTGAGGGAAGGGGAGATATGCAGGATTGAAATTTGAACTCTGCAGTCTAATACGTTTTGGTGTTTGGGTAAGTGAAGTAAATCACAGAGCGGTGACTGCTGTCAGGAAGGTGACACTTTGAACAGCACCAAGGGTCATGAGGGAGAGTGAAGCGCGGCAACCACTCTGTCTGTCTCAGTTGTTTCATACGTGATCTTTCGTGTTGTTGTTTTTTTAACTCAAGAAACATTGCCCCGTAATGTATGCTCTGTAATCCCCTCTGAAGCATCACAGAACCTCCTGTCTAATCTCCCAGACCCATGACTCATGGACTTACAGCCTCACTACAAGGCGGTTTTTAGTATCAGATTTTTTTTCTTCTCCGTGTGTTGCAATGGGAAGCTTAATGCGTCATATTTTGATTAAAGTGTATTTATATTAGTGCAGCACTGAGAGAAAAGGAGATACTGAATCTATGAATTTTAATAGGGAGAACCCCCAAATGATCTGCGTGCTGCAGCCGCATGGCACGACGGATGTAGGCTTATTGCAGTGGGAGGGGTTGGCTTAGGAGTTCACCACATGGAGGCATTGTACTCAAGCCATACAACTGGCTTTTGTGTTTTCATTGCGCTAATATGAGGTGGTCTTCAGAGGGTATGAGTCGTGCCTGAGTGTAGCACTATTGTCATTTCAAAAACCTTGAATTTCAGACATGAAAAAATGGGATTACTTATACCAAGGGTTATGAAACATGCTCATCATTTGGAGTGTATTGTAACATTTGAAAAAAAGAGAGTTGCCCTTATTTAATCCTAACATATAATCACACCTTGTGTAATGGTGTTTCTCAAATACTCACCACCTGTAGATTTGAAACATTTCTACAAATTTCACAGCAAAATGCGTGATTCTTTAATTGCCCTAAAAAACAACACCTAACAGCGCTTTCTGAACTGACAGCATGACACTATGGTTAAGATTTGGTCAGGTTTAGAGACAAAAAAGACTTGTTTAGGGTCATGGTTAAACGCAACAATGTTGAGTGTTGGTATCGAAATGAAAGCCAGTCAAAGTCCAGCGTTCCGTTGACTCATGCATCCACCCCAACTTCCTATGTCTGCGGATCTTGTAGCTCTACAATAATGTAAAAATACTTCCTACTTTGCTCCAGTTGGACCACTAGAGGTGTCTGTCTTATTGAATAAAAACATATGTGATTGGCCACTTGCTGAAACAAATGATGCTGTTGTTTATCTTGGGAGGACAGTCCTGTTTGAAAGGTGGCTGCTTGCTCCTTCATGGAGGATGGCAGCTGTAGTCAGCTTGGATTCCCTGCAGTTAAGATGATTCATGGCACAAACATGTCAAAACATTTCCATAGAAACTTCTTAAACCACTTCTGCAGCACTATTCAGGTCTCCACCAATGATCCTTTTGCTCAGTTTGACCTAAACAACTATTGCTTCTCCATCAAATCATTACTACATCCAGCGAAGCTTCAGAGCTATTAGGAGGCAACAGTGCACAATGGAAGTAGTATATTTAGCTCAATTGTGGAGAAACTATGAGTGTTGGTAAAATACTGAACATACAGATCAACAGCGCAAAAATAGATAATGCTGCAGGAGTGGTTTGAGCTGAAGTTTCTAACCCGATAAAGGCCACATGTACAAATGCGTATTCTCACAATGACGTTGTTCTTTACACTACAAGTGTTAGTTTGGACCTCTTCATACCATTTCCCTTCTCCATGCAAATTGAAAGTAGATGAAATTGTGCCAGAAATCCCAATTTACCTGGAAGATTCTACAGGAGTTTTGATACATTTTGACAAATTTCTTTCTGTGACGTTGGTTATCATTCGAATACACTGTAACCGCAGTGAATCCAAGCTAAGTACACCTGCTGTCCTCCATGATGGAGCTACAAGCTGTTTTTTCAAGCACACAGTTGGTGATTATTTGATATTAAAAATAAAGATTATTGGTGGAGAGATATTTTTTACTGATCTGAGAGTGAACAAAAAGACAGCTTAACAATGTGCTGAAAGATGTTATGAAGCATCTTGTGCTGGTGACGTCATTTGGAGCCAGAGTCTGCGCAGTAGTATCAAGGTCCCTCCCATACACCTAGTCGACTCAATCGCAAGCAGGGCTCAGCTGTCAATCATGATGTGTAATCCCCTTTTTATAGCATCAAATAACTACTTAAAACCAAACTTATCAGAAAAACAAACACTTGAACATAAATCAGCGTGATAAGACCGACCTAAAAAGACAGAAACCATCTTCAGGAGAAAATGATTTGACGTTTACATAGGCTGCATAGGCTGTCAGCCTGCCAGCTAGAATTTGGGGGATTTTGCAGTGTTCAGATAGAGGATTAAGATATTGTTCAAGTCTGTATTTCATCTGTGTGTCCGTGTGTGCTGTCACAGTACAATGGCCCTGAAAAGGAGGATGTCTGTTACAGTGGACACTGTCATAAAAAAAGAAGAACTCCAGACACAACATGTTTGCTTCCAGCTTCCTTGCACAACCCAGTGCACAGGGAGGCGCAGGTGTGTGTGTCTGTATGTGTGGCAACTTGTCTGAGTCTGACTGTCACTCTATGTACGTGTGTGTGTGTGTGTGTGTGTGTGTGTGTGTGCATGCTTGAAATGGGACTTTACATGAGTCCCCTGGGTACCCATTGGTTTCCTTCGTCTGATCTTTCAGACCCCATGGGAGCTTTAGAGTTGAACTTGATTGTTTCCTACACACACACACACACACACACACACACACACACACACACACACGGTCCGTTATTGCTGTATAGATCTGCCATACGCCTTTTCCACCAATCGACACCAAAAAAAAAGGAATCCCAAGGGGCCTGAGTCAGTCTCCCTATTCATTCACTCCATGTCTGACATCAATAAAATGACCTGCAACCACTCAAACACACCGTTCTGTCGCTTCTAATTTCCTGCCTGCTTACTGATACAATGCAGACGCGAAGGAGAACTGTTTAAAGACCAATGTGCTCTGTGGATTACAAAATACTGGGAGTGAAAGCAGCAGCTAAAGTTATTATAAGTTATCATTGGTTCCATTTTCTATTGAAACTTGAACGTGTATATGGGTGTTGATATGGGTAATTTGATATTATGACAGCAGAATAGTTGGTATGAATGTGACACCTCTGAAACCGAGGAACAATAGTAAATAAAATACCTTTATTCGGTATAATAAACTCATACACAATCTGAGAAATCTCTTGAAATGAGGACCCAAAACCAAATTAGCGAACACAAATTTGCAGGCGGGAAGTTAGGGTTAGGGTTAGTTAGGGTCATTAACAGGTAAACAGAACAGGTTATAAGGTACAGGCAGCGGATCTGAACTGCTGAGCAGCAGAGAAATGACAAAACGCCTGCTGAGGCTAATGAGAACCTCATAAAAACACACTTGAACCCAGGGATCATGGGTTAACATGAGGCCTGAAAGATGGCAAGCTGAGAGCCCAAAAATGATGCCTGCTGGAACTCAGGATGGTTGTCTAAAGGCCAGAGGCTTGGTAGGTTTGGTAGGAGCAGAACATTCACGTGCCAAGATTTTAGGCACCAGGGAACTGGACGAGAGAGGCAATAAGGACCAGGGCAGGATGATAGTCTACAGAGATGCAGGCTGGAAACAAGCCGATGGAGATAACGCTAGTGATGCACCGGAATATTTCGGCAGGTACTGATCTTATTAAGCGTATCGGATATCGGCCAAGGCATGACCAACCCACATTGAATACACTTTCTTTGTCAATGTCATTATAAACTTCAGTGTTTCTGCACTGAACAGTAACGCTGGATTTTTTGTTGTACGTTAAGGGGTTAGGGTGTAGCTACAGACGCTACACATGAAGCCGCCAAATGTACGATAGCTACCGAGATAGCATGTGGGGTCCCGCCAGAACTGTGATTGGGTGCTCGTGTTTTCTCCTGCAAGTTTCTGATGTTGCTTAGAATGAAGACAATGTGAAGGAAGGTGAAGAAAGACTCTGTAGTCGTATTCTTTTCAGTAACATAGAAATATTATAGCCACCTCAAGTGCTGACCTTCTGCTTAAAGCAATCGCCACACTCTATTACAGTGAATGAATAAGCGTAAATACAGCAGTTGTGCAGGAAATAGTGTCCTATTCAGTAATGAGACAAGGTGAAATAGAAGTTACCTGGATGTAATTCCCACTATTTAAGGATGCATGTAACCCACTGTCGCTCTGTATCACACTGAGCCAATGATTCCACTCTGTGGAATAAATGAAAGCACAATACAGCCGGATCACGTATGATATATTAATCTGGTGATACTGTGGTGCTATCAAATGAAATCCTGAACTATTCACTCCTGTTAACCCCTAACCCCGCCAAGCATACATTCATTCAAAGTCTAGAGTAGTAAAAAAGGTGACAACACGCGAAAATAAAATCCAGTAGTGGGGGTTTCGGGCCATTCTACCTCTAAGAAAATGTTTGTTATTTTAACACGCAAATGAAGCCTTTTTCTTTTATTGCATTCTTTTAATCGCAGCGTCCAACAACAGGCAAGATGGGCCACAGGATAAGCTGGCACACTGGTGGACTAACACCCACACAGACACACAGATCATTTACTTAAGTAAAAAGTGTGCACTGAAGACACAAACTGAGAGAGCTAAATAATACTGAGAAGTGATTTGGGGGGTTTTTTGAGGGCACAGCTAAAATTCATAACAGGAATCCTATTATGTTAACAGTGTTGTATAACGTCCACGACAGCATTCCTGTGACAGGTGGGTAATCTCATGAAATGTTTTGACAGTCCATCAAACCACAAACACCGGCTAGAGTCTGATCCTTTCAGCTTCATTTTGAATATCTTTCTGTTTTGATTTTACCCAGTTATATGAAAGCCCACACCACCACAAACAACCACACATACACACTAATGTGCAAGCACTCCGAATTCACGCACACACAAAACACTCTCATATCCCCACTGCTGCACACTGCCTCCGTCTTCCTCTCCCTCTCACCAAGAGTCCTTTTTCCGCATATTGTATTGCTATCCTCACCTGGCAGGGCCCCATCGTGATTTGCTCTCATGATTTGCCCATCTCAGAGAGAAATAATCACCTCAGCTCTGCTGTAGCAAACTCCGCCGTCAGATGAATGATGCAGAAGCAGTAACAAGAACATTTCCACAGTGGCTTCATTATAGTACAACTGTAGTAGGAGCCTTTCACCTCCACTGCTTTAGGTTGTTTTTGAGATTTTACTCCTTTGGGACAATAGGCAAATGTGCCTCTTCGATTATTTGCAAATATAAAATTTAAACAACACTCCTGGATTCTTGATGTTACTGGGCTACAGTTTCTCTTGCAAAAATCTTAAGTCGCTTACAATGTGACTAAGCACACTAGGGCTCTACATTAAGCTTTCTCAGCCATTTGCCCAAGATGGTTTACTTGCCAGATATCCAAACTTACTTGTCTGAAATGAAAAATGTAGGCCTATTCAAAAATAAATAAAATCAACAGGGATTTGAAACGAGGGGCTTTCTTTTTTTGTTTACCACTTCCTGACTAAGAAATGAAATGACATTTATCAGCTCGTGAGGTTGCTGTAACTAGCTAGCTAGCTGTAATGTTATCTAGCTAACATGATTTGATACGCGGCGGCAAGAGTGGTTTTCAATGAACCGAAGAGAGCGCACGTAACCCCTCTCTTCATCAGGTTACACCCGTTGTCGCCCGCATCAAGTTCAAAGTGATGCTCCTGGCCTACAAGACCATCACTGGTTCTGCACCAAAATATATTTGCTTGTTCATACAGACCTACGCTCCTGCCAGGTCCCTGCGCTCTGCGAACGAACGACGTCTGGTGGTACCATGCCAAAAAGGAATAAAATTACTTTTGCGCACCTTCTCTGGATCCGTTCCACATTGGTGGAATGATCTGCCTGCTCCTACAAGATCAGCAGAGTCTGTAGCCACCTTCAAAAAGCACTTGAAAACGCATCTCTTCCGTCTGGAGTTCTTTTTTTTCAGAAAAAGTGCGGAAAATATATATATACATATATAATACATCAAGTCAGTTTTTTGGGAATGTTAGCTAACTGTAAAGCTTTCACAGTAAAGGCCTACCACTGCCTTAAGAAGCACATGTAGTGATGAGTTCCAACAACAGCTTAACACATCATAATTAGCATAAATGAATGGAGCCGGACTGAACATATTAAAGTGGTTACTGTGGGGCTACAGCTAATGATTATTTTCATTACGGAGTCATCTGTTGATTATTTTCTAATAATTTGGCCTACAAAATGACAAAGAAAAGCCAAAGAGGAACGTCATTATTTTCCAAAAACCGAGGTAACCTCTTCACGTTTTGTCCATCCAACAGTCCAAAACCCAAAATATAGTCAGTTCATTATAAAAGAAGACTAAGAAAAACAGAAAATATTTACACTTGAAAAGCCGCAACCAGAGGATTCTTGGCATTTTAGGTTAAAAAAATGACGTAACATTCAAAGACCTAGACCAATTCATCCATTATTAAAACAGTTGTGCTACACACACACACACACAAATGTCCCTCAGGAACTAAGTTACCTCTATCTTAAGTTATATGATAATGACAGAATAATGATTATATCATTAATATTAAACCTTAACTCTACTGTACATAATAGTGTGGGATTTTTCCAAATGGAACTAAAATGTAAATATTTGTACTGTAGTGTACCGATTGATTATAAAATATATAAACTTAAGCAACTATGTTAACATGTTCTCATATCACTATATCTGAATTGTCATTTGCAGCCTCGCAATCAATGGAGGCCTTTGACAATTAGCTGCTCAGTGCAATTTAATTAGAAAAACCATTAAAAGCGAACAACAAAAGGGTATTTCTTCCTTTGTTATGTGTGCTCCCATAAGCCTCATTCTTTCTCAATCTCCCTCACACACATACCACACCACCCACTCGCTCACTTTAAGCATGGTCTCTATAAGGCCTTAAATAGAACTCTCTTTCACTGGTCCATCACTTAAGGATACAATGTGCACGAGGTCCAGTGAGCACGGTGAATGATGGCATATTGAGTTTGAAGTGGCTCTCCTCCTGGGCCATGTTTGCATCTTCTCTGTTGTGGCCAAGGTAGATTAATCATTAATCAGGCCCCCCCTCTGTCCCAGCCCATCTGTGTGGGCTCATCCTCAACAGAAAAGACCCTAACCATCCCTCCATTCTTCTACTCTTTGTTGGGACTTTTTGTTTCATGCTAAAAGCAATGTTTTTATCCATCTTTGGATTGTGGAAATTGAATATCAAGGGCAGAAAATGTTGCCAAAAAATGAAACAATTAATTAAAAAAACGCTTTACACCGGATACAGGATGCAGGACGTAAACCTATTTTACTGTAATCTAGTTTGAAAACATTTGACATTTGCATAAGTGTTTACCTCAGAATGTGATTAATGAAAACTCTTAAGCTGGGATTTACTGCTACAAAGTCAAATAATCCAATTATCCAAGCCGGTAATGTGTGCATATCTATTTTTCCCACACTTAAATATTTTCTTTCAACTCTTGTAAGCCTCTATTTTAAAATCTATCCCATAGTAAGTTGGCACTGGATTCATTTAAATCACAATGAGCACCTTGCAATCCTTACACTGCTGTACTCGATTTTCTGTAACTTACAGTTTATAGCGCGTGTGGCACAAGGAAAGCCAGAGTCACAGTCTAATCAGCACTTAATTACAGTCTCTCATCAACTAGAGTGTCATTTTCTGGTTTAACTCATTAACCATGTGGTGTTAGTTGAGCTGGCCCTCAGAGAACTTGCAGATGGGGGGCGCAGAGGACTGTGGCCCCACAGCTGCTTTTCCCCCATTCTCATTTTCTGACAGACCTCTCCACAGGACACTTTTGTCTGCTTTTTCACTCCTCTGGTTTTCCATTCCTTCTCTTTTCCTCAGTTGTTCTCTCTGGATGTTTGTTTCTCTCTGTGTGTCCTTGCTGTGTGCATTTTTCTGACTTTCGCTCACTGTTGTTTCTGCCTTTCTTTCTTCACCTCTCTCTCTCCCTCTCTCTGCTCTGACCTGATGGTGACCCACCTGAACTTCCCAAATGCCCCCTGTCCACTAGATAACAAAACACTCAGTCACAGCCAAACGTATCAAAATGAAAAATGAATACAAAGTAGCGTTTCATGAGATACCATCTCCGTAAACCAAGCATGGCAAATGACTTTTTGATTGAAATATGAACCACATGCCTTTGAGCAAACAGGAACCAGCTGCAAACATGGGTATGAGTCTTTCCAATTCAGAGTTAACCTACTTTATTTTTATCAGGTCATTGCTGTTGCCAGACTGAAACTTTTATTTGCTTTTATTGGTGCGACTGCACTATAAATAGCTGCCAAAGTACAGTAGTAAAGCTATTAAATGTTAAACTTCTGACCTCACAGAAGAGCATGTATGTGTGTGTGTGTGTGTGTGTGTGTGTGTGTGTGTGGCCCCTGCTTTAGCTATTTAAATGACTCTTTGAAAAGCAAGTGGTTCAACAGCAGGTCAACCTCGAAGAGACATAGGCTGATTTATGGCGTCTGCAGGAGAGAGGAGGAGGATGAGGGAGGGGTTATGAGGAAGGGGGGGCATCTAGCACCCCATCCAGAATGGTATGTTTTGGCAGCCTGCATGTTTGGTGCCCCTGCCGTGACAAACTGCCTAGACAACGGCCTAGGTGCTATCAGGTACATGGAAGTGTGAAAAAATACAAAAACAAGGATTTTACAGAGGATGCATCCCACTTCTTTTTGAAAACCACCTCCACCCATTTCTCTTCTCACAAATGACGACAAAGCGTAACATTTGCTTCTAGTCTTCATCACATGAGCAACCAATTTAAAACTTATTTAGATGCACAAGCCGTTGCACACCTACATTTAATTACTTAAAACTGAGGAAAAAGACTCAGGATGATTGTTTTATTGGATGGCACTAGAATGGCAGCCATGACTGACCAGTCAAGTTTACTCCCCCCCCTACTGTGCTCCCCTCCCAAACTCATGCATTTCTCCCTTTCATCCTTAATCACAATCACTCCTGATTTCCTCCTCCCTTTTCTCTGTGTCTGGCCCGCTCTCATATTCATATTGCTGTCAAACCAGGGTCTATTGCGACACACACTACAGAAAGCGTAATATTGTCTGTGAAGAGATCCTACTGCCGCCCAGGCACTCTGTATTTGCACAGTCGAGCAGTGAGTAAGCACGGAGTTAGTTTGGGTGACATTCGAGATGTCAGAGAAGCTTCTGTAAAGAGGAGCCTTTTGTGGGGAGACAAGAACGGAAAAAATGGAGAAAAAAAAAATCACCAAAAAAAAAGATGAAATACAGCAGTTCTGTGTTTAAACAGGCAGCCGGGAGTTTGCGTTGCAGCTTTTACTTTGCTTGTCATCCAGTTAAACTTGTATACTCTTTGAAGCTGAAATGGCGGCAGACACACACACACACACACACACACACCAGTTCAATGCATGAATGAAAGGGAACGTCACATGTCAATTTATCCATTAATGTTAAATACCTGGAGTCAGTTGCACCAGCTCTTTAAGTTCCAATTTGGCCAAGATTTAAAAAATGCTCATTGGCTTTCTTGCCGAGAGTTTGGTGGGAAGGTTGTTACCGCTCATGTCGATACGATAAATATGTAGCTGCCAGAACCAGCAGCCGTTTAGATTAGTTTAGCATAAAGACTTTAAAAGAGGGGGGAAGCCAACATTGTCCAAAGGTAGGAACTAGTTTGCACCACACAAACTAGTTCTTAGGGTAGTGATTAGTTGTTACTAAATACAGTATTTATTGAATAACTGTTCAGGTAAAAGTGTTGCTTAGCTAACGTAACCAACGGACAAAACCTTTGTTAGCTTGCTAATATGTGACCCTTTAAGAGTGAGGAGTAAAAGAGTTACATCAGCCATGACACTTGGTAAAAGCGTCAATTCAAAAGTTCTGTTTTATGATGTAAAGTGGGAAGATTTTAAATAACATCTGCCTTTTTAAACTGTTCTTTTTGGAAGTTTGTGATTCTACAGTGACTTCCTGTTCAGTTGATTGCTTTGATTAGACAACACTAGCACTTCCTGGGTCTTTACCAGCTAAGACGTTTCATAAGTTTTAGTGGTACAACCCATTTTAGTAAATCACTACTTTGAAACTAGTAAGAACTTCACGCACAAACTTAGTGATGGATTTACAACCCAATCCTGATGAGGAAAATGACGATGTCTCATCAGCTGAACTTCAACAAAACAGTTTGTAATGCTTTATTTCTCAACTTGCACTGAGGAAATGTATTGCTATTTCATCTAAAAAAAAAGAAAAAAAAGAGAGCACCTGATTGTTTTGGACTATTTCACAGAGATAAACACAGCTGCTCTGCAAAGTGAGTAAGCAGTTTTAACAGCTTTTGCATATTTTCCCAAATTCAAACGCTGTTGACTCACTTTTGGTCCAAATCATTTCCCTAAAAACACAATGAATATATCAGAGAATATTTAGCGCATAAATATTTAGATTAATTTTGGTCTTCACCCGTGGTCCTGTTTACCCTGTATTTTGTTTTCCTCTCTGGATGCATCAGCTCAGTGCTTTTCCTATGGCTCTAGTGTTTGATGTGGAGTAAAAGGCTCCAGGAGTTTATGAATGAATATTTTAAAAAGGGATTCAGCGAGGCGACGGGGCACAAAATGGTTCCTCTGTCCTCTCTACAAGCCAGTCAGTCATCCTGCCGCAAGCCCAACTCTGGTATCTCATAAAAGCAAAGCTGCATCACTCTGCTGGGAAGGGGAGTTGAGTACAGGAAAAGTCCTGTGTATATATACTGTATGTTTTCAAGAGAGAGAGAGGCTTGGGGGAGAGAACTGACAGACAGAAAGAGCGTGAGACAGAAAACAGAGGTGCAGGTTGTGAGAAAAAGAGCGAAGGAAAATGTATGGGCGAGAGTTTCTAAAATGGGAACTTGTGCTGTATGAACCTGTAGGTTGTCACATCTATGTGTAGATCCCTTTTTTGGACATTTGAAAACTGTGTTTCCACTCAGGTCTTTTTATGTGCTAACTGAAAATTCACATAAAAACAGGTGCATGGAAAACTTGTTATTGACCCAAAACATAAATAACATTACTATGTAAGATTGCAGTGTACACAATTTTTTAAGTAAAAGACTTTTTGGCAAAAATAGGAATACATATTTGTTTATGCATAGTCCACATAACATATAAATCAAGGAATATTTCTATATTTGGTGTAATAACATTGCTTTATGGTCATTTCTATATTTTGTTTCCTTTATCTAATGCGTGAGTGAGTTGGTGAGAAACTCACTGTGATTGTTCGGCAATGGGCAGGGTTAACACTTCAATGCAAAAAAAGAATTTAAAACAAAACAATTGGTTAGTTTTGCAATTATTATTATTATTAAACATAAAGCAGTGGGGTATGTGACTACAAACAATGAGGAAGTAAAGTCAATCTCAACAAAACACAGGGTTGAAAATCTGATGTAAAGTTTTTTTATTTTTCCTGTAAGCAATATGGACAACTGTGCCAAGGGTACAATGACTTCACTTGGAAATCCAAGAGATTCCTGCTAAAGGTCTATGTTTTCTGTACTCCCTGTTGCATAAGCACTTATTGTTAGCCAATCCTGTGAAACCTTGCAGTCAGCATGAGGACAGTATCAGTGTAAGCTCAAAAACATGCAATGTGATCTCTGCTTTAGTCTCAGATTTTTGGCCGCAGTGCTGAAATTGCTCTTTGTCTGGTTCTAACCAGTCATTTTCTGTTAGCATGAAGGAGGAGAGATGGAGGCCATGATGGTGGGGTGATGTAATTCAAGTTGCATAAGAGTTTGTCGGTGTTTTCATCTTTCACCATGTTCTGTACAGTACGGCTACAGGGATAACGGCAGAGGGATGGTTTTGGGATTGTCTGTGGGGGACAATTGGTTTGAGTGCAGGAATGAATGACCGTGATTTGAACTCGTCAGCTGCAAAACGTATTAAAGATTACAAGAAATGACAATCACAGTTTAATTTAGGACGTGATGTCATATTCAGTGGTTTGGGCCTTGTTAGCGTGGCTTATTTTGACACTAAAGGTATTTTTGATGCTGGTGGAGATCAGTTTATGCACTGCCTTCCCCTGCTGCCTCAGAGATTATCTTGGGGAAATCCCATCCCTTAGATCATTTTGTGCTAAATGTCCTGAGATTGAGTTGAGTCTGGGAATCTAAACATCTCTGAAAGCATCGCCTCAGACATCTCAGGAGAGGCCAGGACTGTCGAGTGGGCAGACGTGATAAACACACATAATACAGGACTGCTATTTTGTCAGAAGAACCTCACTGGCTCTGTGTCATGATTTGGGAGTGACGTGATGTGTTATTCTTTTTTTCCCACTGACACATTTGCAGTACTATATATACTGTATATGTTTGTTAACAAGGGCTATCTCTCTTAGGGTCTCAAGCATATTTAGCCCATACTGATGGAAAATGTCTCAGGTAGGGTGTCCCTTTACACTGGTCTTTAATGCCTCATATGGCAGCTGTCTCACACACATACACGTGCATGTAAACACACCGTTTCACCTTTTTCAACTATTATTCACCACATTTGTATGTTCCTAAAATTTTAACTTTCTATCAGAATTCCATAGCTAGGGTGAGGTCCGTGGTTTACAGTACATGGTGCATTTTCAATTAGCAGAGTATATAAATGTCTTTATCTGAGTCACTGGTCAATACCCTGTGGCAACATTTTGAGGCTAAATCAATAGGCAGAATGACCTTCAGCATGGACAGGGGTTAGCAAAAAGGACAAAATCAATATTATAGCTGGCTCTGAGCAAACGTGTAATGAAAAAATGCTAATGCTATTTGCTGTAAAAAATAGGTCTGTGTCTAAATTGACGCAGAATAAAAAATGTTATGTGTTTATTAATCCAAGTGATGTCCATTTTATTTATATAGCCCAAATTTTCCTCAAGGGACTTTACAATCTGTACAGCATACGACACCCTCTGTACCCTTGATTCGGATAAAGAAAAACTCCCCTAAAACCCTTTGACAAAACAAGGCAGACCTGGAACAATGTGCGAGCTCTCCAGATAGGGAACATTTCTGGAAGCCATCTGAATTTCTACTGTAAAGTCTGTGAGAAAGTGATGGGAAAATCACTAATGCTATTGTATTAAAATGTTAAATCATTGCTTTATCAAATTTCAGCAGGTCCAAAAGTGTCAGCATATCTATTCACTGGAGCTCTTTTGGAATTATATATTTTCATCATATGCAGCTATACTCATTGTCAATTGCAAAGAACAATTTTAAATCTTTATTTATTTAGGAAAATAACCAATTTTTGATATGATATGATCACTGTTAAGGTACTTTTCCCTGTGCATTTTCTCCTGGTTTTCATTTGAGAGCACTAGGGATAGATGGTGTGTTTTCTTCTTAGTCTTTCTAAATCAGCCATTTAAAGACCTGCTCTTTTCCCTTAAATGTTTGTTGATTAAGAAAACAGGAAGGGAGGCATGCCTTGGTTCATTAGTTACCCATTGAGTAAGGCTATAGGTGCGCACTACCCGAGGGCAACTCTCCTTCCAAACATACACAACTCAGTACTGCAAACATATGCTCACACACATGCTGCACAAAGCAAGGAAGCAGCAAAACACACACAGATGCATGCTTAAGTCTAGTTAAGAATGCGCGCAAACTATACATGAACTCACAAGCTTGGAGTACTTCATACCCAGTATTCCCAAACACACACACAGAGACAGACAGACAGAGGTGCGATCTGCCCAGTAAGGCTGTGAAACGCTGCTATGTGAGAAAAAAACTCGCAGAGCAAACACATGCCCACAAGGCAACCGCTTGTTCCAAGGCCAGAACCCAGAGGCAGCGCTCCTCACATCTCTGTGAGAGGAGAAGAAGGGGGCGATGGAGGACAGAAGAGAGCAAATGATCAGATGACACCAGACTAGACACTATAGGAGGCATGACAAACATGTAGAGGGAGCAAGAAATAAGGCAAGAGCGAGGTAAGAGGAAAATACCATGAGAGTACAGGGACGATTGAGGATCAGGTTTCTCAGAGAGGTGGCATGGAGGTAAGGTGAGCGGAGATGGAAACGGTGAATTAATGACAGAATATTGAGAACAGCGCATATTGCTGCAAGACAAAGAGGAAAAGGAGAAAGACAATTTATCATTCGCTAAACCCTTCCCCCCTAACAGCAATTGTCCAATCATTGATTAGCAACTGTATGGGGGCAGGTCAGGTCTGTCAAGCTTTGGATTTCTCCACATGTTGAAGCAATACTCTATGTAAAGAGTTTAGAGGGTGCTGTCTTTGTCCAACACCAAAAACACAAGAGTAAAAGTGTAAAGAATGCATTAAACAGCGTGTTTTTTTGCTGTATAAACTGCAGTAGTTAGCATTTAAATGTACGTTTACATTAGCAGACGCTTTTATCCAAAGCGACATACATATGGGGAAGACAATGGAAGCAATTAGCATGCCCAGCTAACTAGCTTACTACCTACAGTAGTAACTAGGGTTGCCACCTTTCTAAAAATGAAATACGAAATGTCGGGGGGTGTGACTCATGATGGTCCAGTGTTGGTAAGAGCAGCGTTTCCTGCTTACTAGCCAAACTCCATTCATAAAGCCTAGAGTTTAATTTACTGGTGACGAAAAAAGCACTCACGTAGTATGTTATATGTTTTATAAATAAAGAGGGTCTTATGGTAAATTCGGCGTGGACAACAGAGCAGGAGGGTTTACTTTATCTCATACAAATAGCCCAGTCTCAATAGTCTAACCTGTGATATTTATCTCCAATTGACTTGCACTGAATTGCTTCTCAAAAATACGTCCTGTATCAGTTCAATACAGAACACGTCTTTTAGGTTCCAATTACGGGACTATTCCGTATTTTACGGGATGATTGGAAACCCTAACCATGCTTTAGGCTACTTCCAAAGCCAAGAAATACCATACAATTAACTAACGTTGATCATATTAGTTTGTGGGCTTTCAGGTTACGTTAATAAATCCCTCTTCACGACTACCACAGCAACTGTTGTATTTCACCGCTGTGTGGAAGCTGGTCCTGGATGCTACCAGAGATTAGGATAGCGTTAATGTTAACAGCTGTGTCCCACTTGGAAGTCAAACACATCGGTTAGTCCTTATCCTATAAGACTTATTTTAAAAGTGAACACAAACAGTACTGTTTGAAAGTACAAACAAGTATGTAATGTAAGCTAAGTAGCTAAACAGGTTAGAATGAAATAACAGTCCTATTTTATGTTTTCCTTATAATACTTATAATATTAAGTTTAATTAGCCCAAGTACAACAACAATGCTGTTTGTTTATTTCAATGTCTACGTTGAAGACATGGATCATCACCTGGTGACGATGTTGACTTTTTGCCTGGGACGACATCATGTATGTAGTCATCAAGAGCATATTTAAGACCTGTCTTACAGGGTTCTGGTTTTAAAATGAGACCGTTTGAAACATTAAAAGTCAGCCACAGACGGCCTTTTCAACCAGCTGATGTAGCTAATGTTAGCTTAATCGCTTTAATAACTATCTAATGCTGATAAAACAGACAGTTGCTAAGTGTCATGTAAAAACTACCCTGTAAACTTCCCAACCAGACAAAGTAAATGGAGACCCACTAAGTTTTACTGTAAGTCAGACTGCTGTAGTTCTGGACAGTTTCCCACTGAGTATTTGGCAGGTGACTTTTTGAATTCTTCTATGTAACAGGGCCCCAAATCTTGCTGTGCTTTTTGCAGAGACAACAATGAGCCACGATGTCTGGAATCCAACATCCAAAGGAATATTTTTCTCCCCCTCTCTTCTCTCTCAAAAGGCTTCCATTTTCCATCAAGCAGAAGCAGACTGTTTTGAGAAATGTGAGCTTGTTATGCTTTATGATCTGCAATCTGGTGTCTTATTGACACGTTGCCTCCTCTACCACAAGAGAACCCTTCAATAACATACTTTACTGTCCCGTGTAGCGTCACACATAAAAGCAAAAGGTTGGTCGAGGATGTAGATGTATTTTCAGGCCTGCCGGTCTGTTTTAAAGAGTCTGTTTCTTTAGAACAGTTTCCAGCTCAGCTCATTCTGGATGACTGGTATTCCCCTCTATGGATGTGAATCTTGCTCTAAAACTTGTCCATTAAGGCGAGCTGCTGCCAAACGTTGTATGAGTGCTCTGGTGCCAGGGAAATTTGAACATGAATATTCTCTCAGACAAAAGCCAATCTTTTGTTTTTGCGGCCAGAAAAATACCCAGATGTACAGTAATGACACTAATTCTCTACTCGCTTATGTTTGTGAAGAAGCTTTTTTTTCAGTTCTTGTTCAGTTCGCTGCTAGTTTTTCCCTCTAAACTATGATAATTGTTTCGGGCATTTTTTCCAGTCTGGAACGTTACTCTGATTGGATGATGAGTTGCCCGAGTGCCCAGTCTGCTCTGTTCTGTTGCCATATACATTTTGGGTTGCTGTGATGCCTGGCACTCGGCTGACAGGATTGGTTGTTTATGCTGGCTATGGGAGACCTGCCAGCTAAAGGTCCTGGAGCCCAGCTGTAATGAAATGTTATACTGAATATTTCCCCTCAAAATCAAAACAAAACCAACGTCAGTGGCATTTATTAAACATCCTGAAATCCGGCCGCTTTGCAACGTAGAGGTTTGCTTTATTGGCAACCAGAACTGGCAAACACATCGCTCACAGAGACATGTTTTTAATGTGTGTGTTGTTGATGATGTGCATTAAACAGACAATGTTCTCACATTTTGCCTCCAATTTTCACAGCTTTCTGTGTTCCCTATCTGGTCTGTCTCTCCCCAAGCATCTGTTAACCATCAGCGAAACAGCACTTCAAAAGCTATAATCTGGGAAGAATAAATAGTAATCAAACTACTAAACAGCAACAAAAAAGAAATACTTATGAGCCATCTTGACAGTGTTTGCAGGATATATGACTATATACAGTATATATCTCACTATTAAAACTTAAACACAAGGAAGTAATTTGTCTCGTTGTGTTGTATTTGGTGTGTGTGTGTGTGTGTGTTATTAGTATGTGTGTGTATGAGTTTATGTGACAACAACATGTAACCAAGACCACTGTGGAACTGAGGTGTAGGGGCCAGTCACCATATGACTATTTGTGTGTGTATTTTATGTTTTTAAAAAACTGGGTTCTGTCTCATAAAAATGTATATGTATATTCATTTGTTTTGGTGCAGAATCTATCAATCGATATAGATATACTGCATATCCATATATATCAAGAACCACTTCTGGGGCCACCACAATGTCTCTGTGCTCTGCTTTTGCTTGTATTTGACTTGATAATGTAAATGTTTTAGTGCTGTATAGTTTTCTTGGTAAACATTAACTGAAGTACACTGCAGCTTAGGCAACTATAAGGCTTCGAGTACTCGTAAAATGTTTTTAAAAAGTCAAAGTTAGCTGATAGTTTTGACTTCTTTTCCTGGGTTGGGGTCAATTTACAAGTGTGTGTGTGCGTGTGTGTGTGTGTGTGTGTGTGTGCCCACGTGTGCATTTCTACTTCTTACCATGAGCACGTTTAGGATGTCTACAATCTGGGAGTCAGATCTGGACCTTCAGCTTCTGCAAGACACCACACTCTCATTGAGATCCAAAAAGACAGATTATCTCTGGCATTCCACATCTGGAAGCAGTTGAGGGCCGAGGAGCCGCTTCTTCTCAGAATATACAAATATGTAGGACAAAGTGCACATGAAAGGAGGGGATATGGCTCCTTTCTGTATGCCACAGTATCTAACTGTGTCCTGATGGGCTTTGAGGTTTGGGTTATATTTATTTGACTTCTTGCTTTATCATTTTAGGAACTATCTACAAACACAACACAGTATATTTGTTGTTAAGCGCATATCCATCTCTTAATTCCATACCTGTTTTATATATGTAATTATCAATTTTAACAGTGCTTGGTAAGCTTCTGTAATTGTTCACTTTCAGCTCACAGAGCCCAGGCCTCCGAGACAAAAAGCTATTTAAGGAATGCAAAGAAAATTGCAGGTTTTTATAAAATAGTCAGTATGTGAAGTCAAGCGAAGAGACAAAATGTTCTGACAGGAACCTCTGTGGTTATTATACATAATGGACCAGCAAATTCACAAAGACACACCTGTGTGAATACACTCTCTCTCGCTCACACACACACACACACACACACACACACACACAATCATGATAAGAATATTCTAACATTTGTGGATTCATTAACACCCTCCCATACGTGTGAGTTTTCCCCCATGTGAGATGATTCATGTGAGCACACAGCATGGTAATCACCAGTTAGTTGCTGTGCATCAATCAATTAAGAGAAGCTGTCAAAGCCCCATAATGGTTTTAATATGCTGCATCTTCCACTGGCTCACTGACTCGGCTGGGTAATTGCTACATAATTACTCAGAGTCATCTTAGGTAGATCTCTACCTGGTTAAGTCAGTACCTGAATATAAATGAATAAAAAGTTAGTTTCAAATGGCTTGTTTGAAAGCAAAGCACTTCTCGGAGGAGCTGCCGCTCCAATACATAATAAAACTGAATTGATAAAATGATGATTAGTATTACACCTGCAGGAGGAAGAGACTGAAATCAGAGAAGCGCTTTATATGTGGCTGACGGACTGGATTTGTGACACAGGGAGAACTTGTGGGGCACAGGCAGTGTTGGAGAAAGTATTCAGATCCTTTACTTAAGTAAGTAAAAGTGCTAAAATCATTACAAGTAAACAGGCATTGAAAATATTACTTAAGTAAAAGTATCAAAATTAAAAGTAAAAGGCCCCCTGATGACAATATCAAATACATAAGCAGCATTTTACTGTTGTAGGTGTTTCAGGTGAAGCTAATTTGTAAATATTTTAAAATATATAGGACTGCAATTTCTGATCATTTTCGTTATGAATTATTAAGCTGATTATTTTCTTGATTGATTGATAGATTGTCTCGTTTGTACAACTGCAAAGAAATGGTGATAAATGCCCATCACAGTAAGCCTCTAAATTGCATGTCTGTACAACCAATAGTCCAAAACCCAAAATTATTCAGTTTACTGTAATTTAAGGTAAGCAAATCCTCACATTTGAGTCTGGCATTCTTAGGTTAATAAAAATGAATAATCAGTTATCAAAACAGTTGCCAATATATTTTCTCTCGATCGATTAATGGATTAATAGACTAATTGAATTAGCTCCAACTGTATAAACTTATTGGTAGTTTAATCAGTATAATGCATCATATTTTACAAGCTCTTTGCATATGTAACATTTTTATTTTGTATAGTAAGCCGTAACTACAGCTGTCAGATAAATGTAGTAGAGGAAGAAGTACAATTCCCCCTTTCCTTAAATATAAGTAGCAATACTGTAATATAAAAACACTCAATTTCAACTAAACATCCAGCATTGAAAATGTTACTTCAAGTAAAAGTACGCAAGGGCTATCAGGAAATTAAAGTATCAAAAGTGAAAGTACTCATACAGAAAAAGGCTGATGTACTATGTTAAATATTAAATATTATTGAATTATTATTACTGATGCATTTAAGTGTAACCAGCATATTACTGTTATAGCTGGCAGAGGTGGAGCTAATTTAATTTTGCGTACTGTTGTGTTGTTTAATCTATAACATCATCATTTTATAAGCTCATCATACGTTTTGTATATACAAACATAATTCGTAAATTAACTAGTGATTACAGTTGCCAAATAAATGTAGTGGAATAAAAAGTACAATATTTCCCTCTGAATTGTAGTGGGGTATAAAGTTGCATAAAATCGAAATATTCAAGTAAGGCACAGTTTCCTCAAAATTGTACTTAAGTTCAGTACTTGAGTAAATGAACTTACCTTTATCATTGGACATGGTTTCACCCCTGAAACAAGACAGTAATCGTCGTTAAAGGCAACGGCTGTGATGAGAGTTTACATAACTTTCATAAGCTTCACTACCCTACCTTATATCACCCATCTTCATCTCAAAACACTTCCAAGTACTTCAGCAGAAAATTTCACACCGACCACAAACTGTTTGATCGTAATAAGCCAATAAATGCAGTTTTGGTTGACAAAATCTAAAAGCCAAGCCTAATTTACCTCACATTATCAACACGATAACGCTGCATGCCGAAATATTCAGAGCGACTGAGTCACAGCCTTCGGAAACCTAATAAGACGAGGCTTTGCATGGAGCAATTCATTAACATTCAGTTCAGCTGTATTTGCCTTTCAAATTAGCCTATTGATGGTTTGAAAGTCACAACAGTCACAATCCAGCTGTGCCAGTTGGAAGTGACAATAGTGTGGTTTCCGCTGCGGCGTAAAAAGCAACAAGCAGGGCCGAACCTTTGTTCCTTTAATGCAAGCCTGTCTCTTCCATCTGCTTTACTTTTATCATTCTTCTTTCAACTTGTTGTCAACAGATATGATTTGTCAGGAGGGCGATGATAAACAAATGTCACCCCTAGTCGTTGTTGTTTCCAGTGAGTTCACTCCCAGTAAGCCCCTGTTGGTGCTGCTGATTAATGCTGTCTGGCCTTGTTTGGTGCTGACAGTGGTACCCACATTCAGAGCCCCTTAGTCTCTCATTTAATTAAAGTCATTCTTCAGTAATATTCCTAAATCAACTGTTTCCTCTTGCCTATTTGAGACCTAATTAGAAGCATGTGCACGCAACCCAAAGGCTTCCTTTTACCCCCTGACACTTAAAGAATGTGTCTGTTGCGGTCATTGATTTTCCTTTGCTGTTTTTCTTTTCTTTATTCTTGCAGCCAAAGAGAACATGTGATTCAGAACCTTTGCCGCTTTTGATTATATCTGTGTTTTGTGGATCAGGTTATAGATGTGGTTATGATGCTTTTGAGGGAGTTATCTCAACGCTATCAGCATTCTGGTTACGTCAGTCTACGGGTCTCTATGACAACACATAACTGTCAGGCACCACAGCTGACCTCATGCTTCATGCTAAGGTGGTTGAGCTTGGATCATGGCGTCTGGTGAAAGGAGGGATATTTCACCTGAAAAGCAGCAGGAAGAATACAGGAGTTACCCCAGATGGCTCCTTACATGGACGTCTGACAAAAAAAAACATTGACAGAACAAATACGTCTGTCTGCAGAAGATATGCTGTTGAAATACAAAGTGCTTTTTTAGTGTGATTTCACACCAATTTCATCATCATGATAGCGCCTTTTACAAATTCTCTCTGATACAGACACTTTACTTTGATTTGATATTCCTTGTTTACAAGTTTATGGTCTATATTTCACACATTGTTAAATCATCTTGGGAAGATTAAAGCATCTAAGGATGAAATAACCGTGTGTGCATGTATTAACTAACTATAAATGTACTGTATAGTGTGATTGTAAAAACTCAAACTAAACTGTAAGAACTCTGTGGGCAATATAATTAGCTTTAAAGGGATTATTCTGTAAATTATTTTATATTTGTTGGCTGCTCAGGCTCCTTTGTTATTTAAATGTTGTTCTGCATTTTAGACAAATTGTCAACAAAGTAGGCTGCGGCTTCAAGCCCATTACCAACAAAGACAATGCAGTTAGGAGAGGTCTTGCAAACTTCAGAGACTCAGGAATACACTCTTTTCTATTACAGTCCTCGACTCGACAAATGTTTTGCCTCTCTCTGCTGCAGTAAACAATGGCTCCGGTGTTAATCTACAAAGAGTGGTTGCCTGTGAACGTTTAATCATTAACGTCGCTCCAATTCAGTGGATCTGCAGCTTGTTACGAGATTTAGCATCCAAGTCTGTTGCGTTTTCTCCCCGCCTCGCAAAATAACACAAAACAAACAGGATGCGAGATAATTTCGAAGACAAATGGTTGTGATATTTTCCAGGGTGTTTATTGGTTGAATGAAGCGATGGCTGTGACTCACTGAGGCACTTGAGCTTGTCGTTTTTCACGCGGAAAAACTAAAATATGGATTGGAAACAATCGGAGGAGAGAGGCTGGGAGGAAGATTGATTTCTTAGCCACCATTTCTGATCCATTAAGCTTTACCTATCCTTTTAACTCCTGATCCGCCTCCCCTCACACACCTGCTTCTTTACGGGACATTAGTTGTGTTCAAAGCGGAGATAAGACACACTGCCTCTCAGCCTCTGTTGGTCAATACATCCATCCTGTGCCTACAGCTGCTCTGGGAACGGCGAGTTACTGTACCTGTGCAAATGAGTGTTTACAGGCAGACGGTCACTGTTGTTTTTGCTTACTGGAGTGTCCTCAAACAGTGAAGTGAACGGTACTGCAATGACACAGAGAGAAAGAGAGAGATTATTAGGGTAAGTCCAAGCAAGCACGGCTTCCTGCCTTGGCACAGTAACATTGAATTTGCAGCAACAGAAGATGTTACACAAGGGGGCTCAGCTTTATCAAAGATCACTGGTGCTATTGTGTTGCAATCATAACCACGATGCACTAGACTTTTCAGAACTGAGCCTGTTACTCCAGGTATAAAACAGAAGTCCATATACAAAACTAATACAAACAAACAAATAAAACTTAGCAATAAATTACAGAACCACCTTATAACAATCACCCTGCAGTCACATCGGTTTACTGAAGCTTAATACTTTTTTTGAGACAAATATATAGGCAGCACATTATGAAGGAATCTCTTAAGACCATAAACAATTTAATTTAATGTACTTGTTGTTTTAAGACAGACGCAGAAAATTGTGAACCTATCCTTTTACAATGATTTGTGGTTATTTTTCCTGTACTCCATACTTTCCAATCTCTGTCTTGCCTAAAAAAAAACGTACAAATTTCTCTTGACGATTATGATGCACCATGTGATCACAGCTGTTAGCGAGTCCTCTTGGATCCATTTGGGTATAGGGCATATTGACACACAGACCTGAGAACCACATCTATAGAACGGGGTTCTACCTGGACCCAGCTGGCATGAATATTAGATAAACTCGGCCCAACTGGGCTGCCGCATACTAGGAAGCAAACTGACCTCTGAAGAGCTCTGTTATCAAGTAACTGAGGTGTCTCTGCATCATGAGAGTTTTAAAGGGCAAATACTGCTAAATGTGACATGACTCACTTGTGCAGCTGTCTGTTATTAAGATTTTCAGTAGTCACCGCCTGAAATTACTGGTGGTGCGTTAGTTGCAAATGCAAAGTTATCTCATGTAGGAGCAGGGAAACGTCTCAAAAATCGTGACGACATGTGACCAAACATAGCCGCAGGGCGTTTAACGGGATATTTCCTCGACAGCCTCAAAAGTGATTGTGGACTTCGAACGAACACTCTGGCAGGTTAAAAAAGCAAAGAAAACCAAATTGCCATTTACAGCAGAGCCATGGTGTTCCATTATGAGGCCTTTCTGTCATTTCGAGTGCCCGGTGTGTTAGCCAATTGCTAGCAAGCTGAGGTCACTGGTGATTCTGAGAGAGGGATGTGTACCGATGTCAAAGGTCTTGTGAAGGCGCTTGGCCACAGTGGCCTCTGCTGGATGGCAAGGGTAGAGCATGCAGTGGTAGCGATCAATGATTTAAGTGTGGAAGAACACAGCTGTAATATCTGTTCAAGCATGGGGTAATTAGCTTAATCCTGTATTAAACTATGTGCTCATGCTTTTGCTTACCTTAAGATAATGAATCCCACTCAGCCAACTGTTGTGGCGGATTATGATTGACATGGATGGATCCCAACTGCTTACTGGCAGAGGCTGTGGGATGCAACTGTCCTGCCTTTGCACAGCTGCTTGGAGAACGATGACAGCAGTGTTTGGCTTTTTAAATTGCACTGGCATGTAGTAGTGTTTGCAAGATTAAATCAGAAGTCAGGCGTGAATGTAGCTCATCAAATTATACCTGAAATGTTTGGAAATCAAGTACCCGCTCTCGTACGGTCTTATCGTCGAGAGCAATATCAAATTAATATCTGACATGAATTAGCATTTCCGAGATAACAAACTGAGAATAGAAGCTGAGAGCAAGAGGAGAGCTCTGTGTGTCCTAACAAGAATTACAAGAAAAGAAAAACAAACACCCAGATGTACCTAACATCTATTTTTTTTTTTAAATCTCTTACTGTTTGAAGGCAAGCTTTATGACAATACAGGATGCCAAGAGAACAAATGAAACTGGTGTTAAAAGCAAAACACTCACCACAGCAAATGCCACTGTCTGAGCGCAGAGCAAACAGCCTACACATACAGAAAGTGATGTTTTCACATAAACTGCTCTCAGAGACCTCACTAAGCTATTTTCAGTCTGTTTAAAAGTAGCGGAGCTCTGATATAAATCAAGTAATTGCAAACAGAGTCCCATGATGTAATTTTAGCTTTAATCTCCAAGACGCAGCGTTTGGCCATTAAAAGTGGAATAAAATGATACTATTTAATTCATCTCTATAGAGTGAAGTGTGTGTGGCACTGTTTCATGTTTAAAGAAGTGCATTTTACGTGGTAATTGAAAGGCTTTTATGTCACAAAGTGTTTAGGTCCAAAGCTAGCGCTGAGGGATTAAGCCTGACTCCGACAGAGCAATATAAAGAGGGGGCATTTCACAGAGAAGACATGAAAGCGTTTCTTGGATCTTAAATGATAATTTTAATCTTTGAGCCAAATTTTCCACAACAACCTACAGATTGACGGGGCTTATGTGTCATCATTACAGTCTTGGCAGATTTTACGACTGTATTCTGACACAAGAAATACTTGTGTGCGAGAGTGACAGTTAAATCAAGATGCCAGCATGAAACTGCTTTTGGTATGTCATCTTGTTACAGTTGCACATTAAATAGGATTAGTGAGGAAACGTTTGCTTGGGGGACAACTAAATCTGGAACGAAACTAGGGAAAGAAAACCATTTATCACACTTTAATATGTGCTTTTCAGTGCTTTGAATCAAATTCTGTTACTCCAAGAGATCTTGATTGCGTTGTTCCTTCTGTCCCCGATGGAGTTTCCTATCAAGTTATTTAAGTATGAAACAAGTATAACCTTTGAATAAATGCTGAAACAATTCCCATGAGACCAGAGAAGGCTTAAGAGCAGCCAAACCCGCCAACTAACCAGAAAACCAACATCACCCTCGGTCCCTGCCATGTCATGACATCATCCTGCTTCCTCTCTACTGGTGTCCCTGTGGTCTGGACTCCTAGTTCCCTGGCTCAAACACTGATGCCCTCCAAAAGGGCTGGGCGACTTAATCCAACGATGAGAGACAAGAAAATAATAGCGCTCGGCTTGAATGAGGTCCTGTTTCCCTCTGTGTCTCTCTGCAGCGTCTCAATGTGAATATTCTCTCTCTGAAGAGTGCTGGTGATACAACCTAACATTACCAGCTCGGATTCCCCTTAAATTAGAAAGAGTTAGTTTGCTTTGGCTGCACTCGCTGCTCCACAAAAAACAAAACAAAACTGGACACTGTATAAACTCCAGACACATGGCGCTGAAATGTGACCCCAAACTAGAGATAATCACTGTCATTTGGTGTTAGAGCAAATCAGTGTGGGCTACTAACACCCACACCAGCAGTAAGGAATTAGTTTGGTGAACATAGTGACGAGGATTTAGACTACATGTCTAGATATGCATCTTCTGTCATTGCCTTTATCTAGCACAAAACACTGTTAAATTAGAGTAACAGTACATACTTTATACTTACAGGACACACTTTTTGGCCATTGTTTCATATCAGTTTTCAGTTTTAAACAAACCCCCAGGTCAGTAAAACAGCACCCCCTGCTGCTGGACAGAGTCAGTTAATAGGACGGCTATCTTAGCTGCATGGCTAATTGAGCTATCGTGATGGTATCTGTCTGGTATCAGGAAACTCCGTAAATCACCGAGAATTGAGGCAGAGCAGCCGGAGGGCATCAGAGGGACAACCAGAAAACATTTTTCCGATAAAATATGGTCCAGTTTCATCAAAATTAGAGCATAAAGTTTTTGTGTTTATGTACAGTAATCAGCGAGGCTGCTCGCCTATCATTTATCCAACTTTTTATCTCATTTGTGGTCTGATAAACAGTAAATTCATCAAAGTAAGACCCCATAGCGATACTTTAAGCACAACCATTGAATAAAGTCATTTTACGGTAAGGCCTGCCACGCAAATACGACACGAAGAAGACCAACTCCGGAGAGGACGGAGGTTATCTTGCGAAAACCCGCCATTTTTCTGTCTGCAGCTAGGTACTCTTGCACCGTTTGGAGGAAACATGTCGTTTTACCCGGAAACCATCGAAAAACGGTGCACACCGTTTTCTGATCGAACGTGCCCCTTGTGCTTTCCCTTCTCACATGTCAAGATGTGAAAAAGGTCTATTATTTCACCCAACAATGTTAGCATTTACTGACAAAGCCAATCATTCAGTAAAGTAAATTTTTCTTTTCATATAAAAAAATTATTTTCGAGTGGTAGACATTTAAAGCACACAAAAATAACTATTGTATGACCTTAATCGCCTTATTGACCTAGGGCCAAGTACTGTAAATCGGGGTAATGGCATCACAGAGGGAAATAAAGGAGGGGCCTTTGAGATGGAGAATGTGACCCGAGTTTGACTACTAAGGATAATAAAGCTTGTAACACTTAACCCCGCTGTGAGAATAAAAAGGAGGCAGGAGGAAAATGAACATAGCCTACACTCCACAAGAGCAATTCAGAGCACTTCTCACCACTGCAAACCCTGTGTTATCAACACTGCTCTTTACTTTCATTTCATATTTAATTTTTTTTTACTCTTCACCTTCCATGGTTTTTGATTCATAACATTATCTGTTCAAACATTGCCTCTCACATCGTCTTCCCTTTGCCTCCCTGCAACCGCCAAGGTCGAACCCCGTTTGTGATCCATGTGAGCTCCCTTACTTGGGTTCAGGAAGTAGCTGCGCTCTCACAACAAACGCAGCTTGGTCACCAAAGTATGACTCATTTTCGTTAATCTGGCCGGAACGCGGGATACTTTCAATGTGCAGACAGTCCGCGATCCGGTGGAAGTTTACAACCGAGGCAGTTTGTACTTTGTCACGTTGATTTGAGACACTTTGCCAACGTTTGTAGCAGACTATCGAGTTAGCCGAAACAGCTAATGTTACAGTAACTTCGGCTGGATAAACAATCACAGACTGAGGCACGATGGGTGAGTAAGCTAAGGGCTAGTTGCTTATTTACTGCGTCGTGTCTGTAGTTTTGCCTTCTTTCTTTAACCTTAATAAGGATCTGGCAAGTTTCCAATGAATTAATATTACCTTCATCTTGAAACTGCCATTCAAACAAGTGAACGTTTAGTTGTCACAAGAAGAGATTCTGCACTGCGGAGTCACTTCTGAAGGACCTTGGTACAATAGTTTAGTTGCAATTTACAGATTGTCCTGAGGCAGTGGTTCCCAACCTGCGGGTCGAGCCACCCGACAGGGTCCCCGGAACAGAACAGGAACATAGAAACAACAACAACAAAAACATATGTGCCACACAAAATTACATTTACTGTTCTTGTTTCAAATCTTTGCAACCAAGGGGCAACTATTTTGAGATTCAGTTAATTTTTCAAGCAAAGATGCCAAGCATCCTCTGTTTCCATCTTCGCAATTGTGGTGTCTTGCCGCTTTTCTTTTTTTCTTGCCTTTTTTGGTAATAAACTGAATATTTTTAGGTTTTTCAGTACTGGTTATGGGAAACAAGCAATTTGATCATATCAGCGTGGGTACTTTTGTCACTATTGTCTGACATTTCTAAATTGACTAAACGACTAATTAAGCAATCAAGAAAATAGTCATTATTGAATAATGAAAATACTCGTTAGTTGCATCCTTAATAGCATATAAACAGATTCTTAAGACCATATTCGCATTAGTGTGGTTAAAAACACCCCAAGTCGTAGTTCCTCTGGCATTTTTAGACACAGTTAACCAATTTGATACATAGGTAATATTGTGCTTATCTTCATTTTACTCGTTTTACAGGACAATGCCACGCTTGAAGTCCGGTGTTTGGAAGCATTTCACCCCAGCTATCAAAGGTGGGAGGGAGACCTTCATGTGCAGCTACTGTTCAAAGACATACACAAAGAACGGTATCAAGATGCAGACGCATTTGGACAAATGCAAGGAGTACTCCGCGGTTTCGCAGCAGTCACCGGGCCCAGATGGGAGCTCCTCTGCCTCCATTCCGGTTCCCTCCTTCTCGTTCTTACCATCTGCCACTCCTGCGGGACAGTTCCTCATTGATTCCGTGGATCAGCGCAGCCAGGCGTATGCTGACGAGCGCCTGGCAAGAGCTCTGTATGCCACGTCCTCTCCCCTCGCTCTCACAGACCATATTTATTGGAAACGATTTTTCGTCGTGCTCCGGCCTGCTTACTGTCCACCCACCAGCGAGGCTCTGTCCTCTCATCTCTTGGACTGTGAGTATGACAGAGTACAAAGCCAGGTTCATGAGTCCATAGGGAAAGCAGACTGTGTCACCATCATCTGCAGTGGCTGGTATAACATAAAAGGAACTGGAACTATTATATATACGTATATATTATACACACTGTTATACAAATGTACTAAGACAAAGGAGCAGACACACAGAAGCACGTTTTTTGCTGAAGAACTAAAAGATATTATAAATGAAGTGGGGCCACACAAGGTCTTTGCTGTTGTCACGGATGGCGCCCCGGAAATGGCCGCAGCTTGGGCCCAAGTAGAGGAAGCCTTCCCGCACATATCAGCTATCGGCTGCACAGCGTGTGGCCTCCAGCAGTTCTTTGATGACGTGGTTGCACAGCCATCCATGAAGGCTCTGTGCAGGAGAGCTGACAGGTGGTGAGGTATGCTAGAGAGCCAAAAATGTTAGCAGGGACCTTTAGTGGCAGACTACAAAGATAAGAAACCACACTGCCAATGGGACAGCATTGGCACTGCCTATCAGCTCTGACTGGACTGGTGTGGTGAACATGTTCAACAGCCTCCTGGAGGGTCAGAACTCTCTACAGGAGAAGGCCGTCTCACCCACACTGGATGTTGAAGCTTCCATCAGGGCCACAGTCCAGGATGCAGCCTTTTGGAAAGGGTTAAGCAGCAGTCGAAACCTGTTCTACTTGATGGAGAATTATATTGATTACATGAAAAGAGATGATACTGTACTCTCTGGTGTCATTTAAAATACCACATTGGAGCTTCGCTGTCTGGGTCTGTGCTGCACGGTGCTGAACAGAAAGCTGTCGTGACATCATTGGACAGGTGTCTGGAGTTTTGCGTGAAGCCCATCCACGCAGCAGCGTACATGCCAACTGGTAGCCCTGTACTGCTACCAAAAACTGGTAGCAGTACAGGGCAATCTCAGCCTTTTAGAGCCAAGTGATTTTGAGTATGCTCCGCTGGAGAGCAAGGAGGAGAAGAAAGTGTCATTTCAATCTGATACTCAATTGTGAGACAAAATGAGATATCCGAAGGTATGTACACCACACCACACGGAAATGAAAAGAAATAACCTTACAAGTCAACAAAATGCAGGCATCTTATTAGGTTAAATGTATATTTCCCATGAAATGTATGGCGTTAGTCTGAACTTTCTCAGCTATGATTGCACTGTGCTCACATTCCTCTCTCCACTCCAGCGCTTGTGAAAAAATGAAACGCACAAAGAGTGACGGAATCTGATACCGTCATGTGTTTTAATCATATACTATGCATACTCATGTAGTAGTCTTTTTTTATTAAAGTTTCAAATAGTGTGTATCAACTTTATGTTCACATTATGAAATAATAAGAGACGGACGAGGTCTAATCATCTGTTAAAGTGTTTACATGGTGTAAATAAAACCATTGTATTTATTGAAGGTAAACCTTTTGTCTGTTCTGAGTTTATACTTGTGTGTCACGAAAGTAGAACATTTCCGTCCAAAAGCGTGTTCCTACACAATTAGACTAAAGTGACAAGTTTGGGACTTGCTGAGAGTTCGATGAGAAGATTGGCAACACTCTCGTATCCGTCGGTTAAATATAAGGATATAGCCAGCAGCAAGTTAGCTCAAATTAGAACAATTTCTTGACCAGCAGAAGTAACAGTCTCGCACATGATCCCCCATAAAACCGTAACTTGGCGTTTTTGCATTTTTTGTATGGATTAAACAAACAAGAAATAGCGTGTTAATTAATGAGCTTTCAAAGTGCTAGTAAGCAGATTTTATTACCTTCTGACAGTGCCAGGCTAGCCTTTTCCCCTGGTTTCCAGTATTTTGCAAAGCTAACCGGCTGCTGTAGCCCTACATTTACTGGGCAGATATGAGAGTGGTATTAATCTTATTATCTAATGCTCATCAAGAAAGCAAATAAGTACATTTTTCCAAAAGGAACAAATAATTCCCATTTATCAGTCCTGGTGTTTTAATAAAAACAAATATAAGCTGTTAAATAAGTTAAAATTGAAATAAAGGGGAAAAACTCCAAATTTATGACTTCATCACAGATTTAATGAAACATAAAATATAGTCTTAGCATGTAAGAAAGATGAAAACCTAAGCATCACAAAGTGCTGCTGTGGCGACTCACTGAGGCACACAGTGTGTTTTCTCACACACACTCACGCTTTTCCTCCCCTCTGTCAGCCTCTCTGGTGTGTTCTGCTGGCGGTTTGGCACAGGGGTGGCGGGGTTCTTAGGGCAGATCTGGGCCTTGTAAATACTAGCATTATTAATCTCAATAAGAACGAGCCAGGACGGCTCTGGAGGTGTCTCTGCCTCGAAGGCAGCAGACCTGCTATAAATCTCCGACTCTGTTCTGTACTGCGTCACTCAGTAAATCTCTCACTACCTACATCTTCCCTCTCTCTCACACAGTTGCTTCACTCTGCTGCCTGTTGTCTGTTCTACATGGGGATTTTAACAACAGATGTGTGGGCAATAATTGGAGTGATGGTATGTATCACTTTACAGTGAAGAGGGCCATTGTCACGATGCGTGCTGTTTATGACAGATGGCAGTGCGTTGTTGGGTTTTATAGTTGCCCTGTGTGTGGGTTAGTCATACTAGGCAGAATGCATGAAATTACTGTTATGGAGATTTTTCACTCAGGTTGTGGTTTCATCATTTGTTGCAGGCTTGGATTGTTAGTGTCAAGGTCCTGTGTTTTATCAGCTCAAGGGGTGTGTCTGTTAGTTTGTAACAATGTCTAACAGTATAATGCAGTTCAAAACATCACAGCTAATTCAGATAAGTCGGGTGTTATTTTATATATTTTTTAAAGGTGCTATATGTAAGAATTGGCCAGCTGTCGAATTCATACTCGGGGCAGCATATCACAGGAAAATTGGGGTTTGGGGTGTCCACCCCTATCGATAGAAAGCCTCCTATAGGTCTTCCTTTCTTTTAACAAAAAGCTAACTTAGCGAACATTTTAACGCTGTCAGTAATGTTATACAATTAGTACTTTTAAAAGCTATCGCTAAAGAGCCAACGTTAGCATTAACAGCTGTTTACTCACCAGTCGAGAAGAAACGAGAGTTCAGCATCAAACTTCATCCCTACTCCAGGAGCTCGCTCTAATGCCAATGTCTTGTTTCGCATCTGTTTCTGTCATGCATGCTAACTTCAGTAGATACCTGTGCAACACAATACATAGATGTTTTTGACATAACATCAAAACTGTTTATGCTTTGCATTTTGACCATAATTGTAGTTCATTTTTGAATGTTTTAAACTAAAATTAACCAATATATAGTTAAATTTTTTGAAAATGGTAAGTAAGTTCCTAATACAAATGGGCACTGTACATTTCAGCATACGTTACACAAACTGGACTAGGGGAATAGTTGAGGACTATTTCCTGGCGTGGATTAATACACGTGGTCTGATTGGGACTATTTACAGTAGCAGGACGTGCATGTGGGATTGACACAAAATGAACTAGTCCCTGCATTCGTTGTAATGTCACCCAGTGCAGTGTTTTGGCTCATTACATATTTTTAATTGGTACGTTTTTGGACAACAATGGAGATCTATGGCACAGAGGAATAAGCTATGTCAGGATTTGGCAATGGCTTCACAGAAGGAATAGATCACGTCAATAAAATATCAATAAATCCTAGAATATTACCAGCATTATCCTTAAAAAGTTATTGAAGAGTTGAATCAATACCTCTCACAGAAAGAATGAACCGTTATAAGCTTGACAACGTGAGTATTTGTATTGCACTATATTATTTAGCAAACGTTAATGGTATCCATTCCCTGTACATGGACTAAAATCTACAGCCATGATATAAAGGGGAAATTAAAAGTGTTACATTTCAGCCTGGGAACAGTCTACCACGCAAGAAACACAAGCTCACAACAGTATTGGCTAGATCCTACATACACACACACACACACACACACACACACCCACAAGAATCTCACGGTGGTCTAGCAACAATATCCAACAATGGAAAACACTCTCTTTTCCTTTGGGGATTGTGATAGGGATACTGATTAAACTGTTTAAATTCCCTATTAAAGTCTGCACAGCACATTAACCACCAATGCTCTGGACACTATGGCAGCAGATTTAGATGTCTCTCTTAACTCTGGACATGTTTAACTGCAGAGGGGCACCATGAAATTTGTTTGTAGTGCTGGGTTGTAAAGCACAGTGCTAGGTTAGCAGTGTATTATGGTCCAATAATGAATGTCTGATGAGTTTGTGTGTAATTTTGTAATCTAATCAGGTCCTAAAAGTATGGCTGCTTTGACAGCTGCTGCCAATCCAACTGTAACTCCCCTGACTGATAGTATTATTTTGGCCTGTAACAATGGCTGGCTATAGCAGTGACTCTGTGTATGAGACAGAGAGAGCAAGCGAGGAACCAGTGGGCTGCTTTCATTGCAAACAAAAGCCAGCTTGTCTGGGGATCATTGGAAGGAGAAAGTTATATTTTTACACTAGTATCAATGGCTGAAGGACCTGAATATAAAACCCTGAGAGGAAAGGTACAGTATGAGATTTCATCAACAAGTCTTTCACTGCTCACTATGTAGAATATGCTGTAGCCTGCACACTGTCAAATGTGCAAAGTGTGTGGGGAAAAAAGCGTGAGCGCACTACTTTTTATATAGCTCTAGTAAAATAAATGTGTGTTTCTTGATAGTATGGGCTTGTGTTAGATGTACAGTACATTGGCTTGCAAAAGCATTCATACCCCTTGAACTTTTCCACATTTTGTCACGTTACAACCACAAACGTAGATGTATTTTATTGGGATTTCACGTGCTAGACCAACACAAAGTGGCGCATAATTGTGAAGTGAAAGGAAAATGAAACATGGTTTTCAAAATGTTTTACTAATAAAAATCTGGAAAGTGTGGCGTGCAAAAGTATTCAGCCCCCTAAATGAAATCCAATGCAACCAATTGCCTTCAGAAGTCACCTAATTAGTAAATAGAGTCCACCTGTGTGTAATCTAATCTCACTATCAGTCGTGCGCTCCACAAATCTGGCCTTTATGGAAGAGTGGCAAGAAGAAAGCAATTGTGGAAAAAAAGCCATAAGGAGTCCCGTTTGCGGTTTGCCAAAAGCCATGTGGGGGACACAGCAAACATGTGGAATTAGGCGCTCTGGTCAGATGAGACCAAAATTGAAGTTTTTGGCATTAAAGCAAGATGCTATGTGTGGCGGAAAACTAACACTTCACATCACCCTGAACACACCCTCCCCATCGTGAAACTTGGGAGTAGCTGCATCATACTGTGGGGATGCTTTTCTCCAACAGGGACTGGGAAGCTGGTCAGAGTAGATGGGAAGATGGATGGAGCCAAAATTCTTAAGAGGAGTAGTTCGACATTAAGGAAATATGTTTATTTGCTTTCTCTCTGAGAGTTAGATGAGAATACTAATACCACTCTCTGGTCTGTGTGCCAGGCACCAATTAGCATAGCTTTTAAGACAGTTCTGGAGATGGTATGTATTTTTCCTAGCTTAGCATAAAGACTGGAAGTAGGGGGACCTACAAACACTTCTAAACTGAATTTATTAACATGTTGTATCTCTTTTGTTAAATACACTAAATCCACACCAAACAGAAATGTGGTTTTAGGTGGAATGAAGTAACTATTTTTTGATGTACAACAATTAATTCATCAATCCAGTATCTATGAAGCTCTATATCTAGCGCAGCTGGCCAGATACAGTCACATATGTGCTGGTTCGCAATGGCAGGAATATTAACCTAACATGCATACCTTTTGGCATGTAAGGAAATCCCCACAAACGTTGGTAACATGCGAACTCCACACAGAAAGGACCAGGATGGAGGTTTGAAGCCAGGACTGTCCTGTTGTGGGGAGCCAGTGATGGCCACTGTGCCACCCTAACTCCCACTTAAATAGAATGTTTCTGATTCTGAAATGCAGGCATCTTTGACCTTGATATAAATTTCCATTTGCTGTAGATTCCTGTGTGACTCTGCGGTGGGTAACCAACAACTTGCCTCCTCCGCTTAATCCGTCTCATCAAGCCCAAAGTGGCCGACCAACTGCGTCAGTAGGCCGAGGCTTTATTTAGAGATGACCATTGTGTCAGACTGTTTGGCCATGTAATCGTTGCTAACGTTCAACCTACTGTAATAACAGACCGGCAATAATTTGTGGCTAGAGCCTCCCATCATTTTCTCATTCCTCACCCAGGCCAGTACCAGCCCACCCATCAACCCACTCCCCTCCAACCCCCGTCTGAAAAACAAAAACAACAGATGGGCTGTGCCAAGGAGACTGTGACTGCTCCTGGCCATTACCACAGTAAGGAGCCAGAGGGGTGATGGGAGGGTAGAGCTGCTTGGGTTGCAGATATGTAAAGTAACCTGAGGCAAGGAGAGTTTGGGCTGTATTCCCTTGCATGTCTTGTTCTTGCTGCTCTCAGCACCTCATAATGCTTTTATAATTACATTCCAACCCAGTTAAATCATGATTAGTTGATCACAGCTTTTTTTTTTCTGGATCACCAGTTACTAAACTTGTATATCAAACATCAGGTAGGCTAGTGGTGGAAGAAGTTATTTACTTAAGTAATAATACAATGTAAAAATACTTCATTGCGAGTCCTGCATTCATAAACCTACTTCAGTAAAAGCAAATAAGTTTTATTAGCTAAATGTACTTAAAGTCTCAAAAGTAAAAGTTTTTGTTTCTGCAGAAAATTGCCCCGTGATGGATATATTATTATACATTACATCATTATTTCTCATGCATCATTGTGTAAGTAGCAAGTCAAGATGTAGATAGTTTTAACTAATTTATATACAGTTCAGTAGTCTTACTTCCCTCTGAAATCTAATAAAATAGAAGATAAAGTAGCATAAAATTAATATACTCCTGTACCAGTGCCTCACAATTGTACTTAGAAAAATAGTACAGTACTTGAGTAAATTTTCTTGCACATGTGAAAACATGTCTGCTGTAGGTATATTACATAATTGTATGTTTCAGCCACTTGCATCAAGCAAAATCTGAATTGTAGGAAGAAGTTAAAATGTGTTGTTTTCTGGAATTGGTTTGTTGCTATGGTGTGATGTTGGTTTGCATGGTGTTGTGCCTCCCGAGGACAGAGCACTGGGTAGGAGCTGGCATCACACACAACCTCATTTTATCCCAGCAAACATTGGCTTTAGCTGAAAGCCCAGGGACTCATCTGGGATGAGAAATGGCATGAAATAACCCAAATAGTAATGGCTCTGGTGGGGTTGATGCCATTTGCACTACATAGGAGGTCTATCTATTTCATCTTCCGAAAATCATTTTGCTCAGGGTAATAGCAAGGCCTTCTTATCAGAAAAGGTTGTAAGAAGTGGTAAAAGACTGGAGGAAAACATGAAACAAAGCCTGTTCAAGAGAGTGTATATCTTAGACTCAGCTTTTCAAACAATGGTTGCTTTCCTACCATTTGGAGCCAACATTAATATCTTTTTTTTTCACCTGGAGAGAAAGTGTCACATTGGGAATACCTATTTAACCAAGTGGGGGAAAAGGGCCATGTGACACGTCATCATCATTATAGGTGTTGGAGAGATCTGTGCTGAAGGCAGGCCTTGAATCTGCCTTGCTATTGTCATCAATCATGTCCGGGGGTGTTTCCATCCCTTGTCTCTCTATCTCATGCTTACACTCCACATCCCTGCCTTCTCCCCGTCCCTTTTATCCCCATTCTCCAACTCATGTGCACACTCAACAACATCTGAGGATTCAGAAAAGAAACCAAAGTAAAGATATGAAGGAAAGACGGTGACTTCTGCATCTCTCGTCTATCCTCCCTCTTGTAAAGACCAAAGGGAGGGGCTCCTTTGAATCAAATGGTTCTTTTGTTTCTATCCAGGAGATGAAGTGAGAGAACTGAGCCGGACCCGAGCTGCTCTTGGAACATGTTGCTGCTCTGCTCAAGCGGCAGAAACCTCGGTGGTGCCAAGTACGCAGCTCTAACTACTAGCAGATGTACAATTATAACCACTTACAACCACCAAGGCCCTTTTGGTGGGCAAAGAATAGAGGGAGATAAAGTACTTGGCAAAATAATGTACATTCTGCAGAAATATTTATCTGTTTCAGCTTTAAACTGTTTTTTTAATATGGGTATTTTATTGTTTCTAAGACGCAGATTGTGTGTTCTGAGCCACATAAACCACTACAGAAGTTAGTGTGTTTTATAAGCTAATTATAGCCCAAACACACACACTGAATAAGAGAGAGTATTGATTTTCATCCAGCTCATTATTGAGGACAATTGAGGGAGCCAGATTCTTTCCTCTGCTCCAAAAGTGGGAGGAAAAAAATTTAAATAGATTACTAACTTGTTTCATCTGTCTCTTTTTGACGACATAATGTTCATTAAAGTTGACATATAGTTTCCTGAGCCGTGCCAGGAGGTATACAACCTCATCCATCTTGTCAAAAGGATTTTACTTGCCTTCGCTGTAACAAGTCGGTGGAGTTCATGAGATGTTTTAGAAAGAAATGGGGCAAAGGAGATAGGCTGAAACTAAAGTGGCATGTCCTGGGCACATAGTCAGCTTCTTCATAGCTTAAAATCCAGGTAGAAGATATAGAAACAGCATTGTCCTTGTATTACAGTGCAGAGCTAATTAATGTTAGTCCTTTTATTATCAGTATGGTAAGGAAAGATTAAAGACTGTTTAATTTCAACTTAACTAACTTTTACTACTTATAGCTTGTTCATATTAACATTACAAGAGAAAAGGCTTTTAGGATGAGGACTGATGAGTTAAGCAAATGTAACACTACCTCATGTAACACTGGCTGGGGTGTAAATTTTCCTAACTACATTAAAGAGCAGGACAGACTGCAAACTTTAGACAAACCTCTGATAGCATCCAGGAACGGCTTCTTCACAGTGAGGAATTACTACAGAGTGCATGTGCTTATCGTGTTCAGGGCTTTGTTTTACGTAACCTGTAACCCCACAAACATATGTAGTTAACTAGTTTTAATGATGTGCTCCTTTGGCCTTGGACGTAACACTCTGTTACTGCTACTTTACTACTAGGTAGTAAGCTACTTAGCTGGCTTTTGCTCTTGTGTTTTTGGTTTTGTTAACGTACAGCTGCTGTACACCTCCTACTACAGCCCCATGTACATTGCTTTGGTATGTCCAAAAATCCAATGATTGACAGACATAGCGTGTCTTGTTACCATTGCTAAAGCCAGAGGAGAATCACTATTCTGGGCAGCTTCTCCTGCCCAGAATGAGATAACGCAAGTTAATGGTGCCTCTGTACGTTTCTCTTTCTCCATGTTATTAGAGACAACCTGTGAGGTAAACACTGCATCATCCACTGATTTTTTTTTTACCTGTGTCAACAATGATTAGGGTGAGCAGTGTAATTAGGCAAAGGACGAATACGGGTATACACATAAATCCTTTTTTTTTTTAATAATAAAGAATATTTCACAGCACTCCATGCAGCAAGACATAATGTAGTTTTGTGGGAGTGCTGTGGATACTCATCTTTATTCAGATTATTTGGCACCCAGCTGGAGTTTAGAAAATTGAGACAAGCATATCTGTATTTCTTCCAGCATTTTTCAGCTTTTAGACTTGTCCAAAGTCTGAATATATAACAATACACTGTCTGTAAAAACATGGAAAATAATCCGACTTCATGCTAGGCATAACCACTGCAGCGTTTCAATACATTTTCCATGGAATGAATGCGCTGTCTTTTGGCCACAGAGTAAAATACATACAGGCAAGCACCCCAACTAGAAAAAGTTCGGCTATGCAAGCAAATAAAAAGCTGACTCGGCCAGACTGTGGCTCACAGGTGTGTGACAGTGTATATAAAAGGTGGCCAGCATGTTATTACAGGTGTGTAACCACATATTGATGTACCCTCCCTCTGCTGACAGGGTTTTATATGGTCCAGTCTCCCCTGACCCTGAAGGCTGGGTGAGCACACTGCAACCAGTCACTGTACCTAAGCACCGCAGAGTATGACATTAAGATTTAGCCTCAGTTTTGTGTTGAGGAATGTAATGACTGAAAGGGGCTCAGGGAGATGGTTCATGATCCTCAATCATTACACTGAGGGGTGTGATAAATTTGAATGAAGGCTCAGTCAGTTAAGGCCCCCGAACAGGAAGAAGACCATCCTGCAAGTTGAACATTTTACAACTTATCATTGAACTTCAATCAGAGAAAAAAAGAAAGAAAATGTAAAGCTCCCTTATTAGAAGTACCCAACTCTTTGTGATCTTCTTGTCTCACACTGCCGAATTAAAGCAATAATCGAGGTCAGGGGTTCCAGTCATCAGATGGATCATAAAGCCCAGGCAAAGTGATAAGCAAGTGATTGTCTTGAAATTGCTGATCATGGGTGGAAAGGTATCAAATATATTGCTTGGAGAAGGGCTTTTATCTTCACTTTGTAGTTTGCACAAGTAAAATAAGTAATTAATTTATATACTTAAATAAATTAAATTATCATTATAAATCGACATTAATGATGACTCAGCAGAATAATATAATATATATAATAAGATTTGACTACCTAATCTTTTCTGATTGTTTATTTACTGATCTAATTTGTGTCAAATAATCAGTAATTGGGTTTTTAGTTAAAATATAAAATGAAAACTAGACACTTGTCTCAATAATGTTAAGAATTAGGAAATGCATGGAATGATAAAATAGGGAGGGGAGAAAAGTGAAAACTGCTGCTTTATAATATGTATGTAGCCATCAATTGCATATTAAATATCTATTTTACAGTTTGCAGTTCTAGTCTGCTGGAGACATGAAGCCAACATTAGCGTTATTAACTAACTAGCGAAAGCTTTCATCTCAGCTAGCAAAGTCATGGTGACCGGCAAGAAATGAAAAGTTGCTTTA